>CAKLNU010000579.1:752500-1362647 GCA_922788865.1 Poeciliopsis turneri
TTAAAAACTACATTGCATTTTTTTGTCTGGCAGTGTTCAAGTTTTTCAAATATGTTCTGCAATACATTTACTTCACATGGAGGGTTGAACTAAATGATTGAATCCATCCCTCCTTATATTTGCACACATGCTTGTTTTTCAGTTGTTGATGTTTCCCAATATTTGCCACCGCTCTATTTGTGTTGGGCGCATACAAAATGCAACATACTGGACATGTTGACAAACGCACTCAAATTTGTGTTTAAAGATTATTTAATAATTGAGTCAAGAAAACAGTGTGTCCACATGTCAACTATTTGTGACAAGATCAAGAGGGAACAGGAGCAAAATTGGATATGAATGCTATATCGAACTCGGAAATATACAGTCATATTCAGTAATTGATATATCATTAAGAATATGCATTCAATATTAAAATATTTTTTGAAAATAGCAACCATTAAGCAGGTAATAAACATGCACTTTATTAAACCCAGATTTCTACATTAAAAATGTTTATAATCGGTCATTTGCAGTAGTCCAATCTTGTAAAATTTAAGCATTTTTGCCATTATAAATTGAAATAGAAGCTTAAGACCATCAGTCTGTGTAAGGCACTGCACTACACATTTTTTGTTCAATTAATTAGAGGTTTTGCAAGTAATTACTCCAAATTAATCACATTTTTCTAAATTAATTTCACTTCAAATGTCACCTTTATGAATTAACAATATGAATTACCATCAGGAATGATTGAGAATAAAATTTCAGTCATGACTGAATCAATCGTGACTATGCACATGCATGAACAGTTTTGTCAGATGTAGACTTACTTATTTTGGCTCTGAGTCCCGTCATCTGTTTTGTTGCTGCCTGTTGTAGCTAAAGTTAGCCCTGGTGTCAGCGCTCACACAACATGTTTTGCATTAAAGTAAAACTGTAGTCTTGAAGTACTCAATGCATAATCCGTTCGGTTGGCAGACATGCTTTAGATGCATTATGACCATCTGATGGGGTGGAGTGTGTGCATCAGTGTCACCAGTATGCCAGGAATCAGGGAACCCCCACAAATAAATATCTGAAAATTTATATTCAGTATGCTTTGCCCTAATACCCCTAAGATGGAATTCGGTGAAAGCCACTGATTTCGCTGAACACTACACTGGACAATATAAAGAGAGGACAGTAGTGTTGTGGTGGATGGTGGACTTAAATGGAGCTTGGCCTCAAATTGATTTCTGCTTCAGTTCTCAAACTACTTGGGCTGGCACAAAAATACTCTATCCCCAATTCTCAGAAATACGATGAAGGGAGAATTTACAAATCCAACCCTGACAGGAAAATATTAAAAACGAAATAAAACTCAAAATCTACTCTTCTTAAGTACCCCAGCTTATCTGCAAAGACTTCAAACCACTGTAATGAAATCATCCAGACCATAGCAGCTCTGTTTGGTTTGCCCTTGCAGCAGACTGCCAGGAAAAATACTGGATGCTCATTGCAATTAATTAAAGAGAACATCCCGCAAGAAGTCTTTGCTCATTTTGGCTGCTATTTGAAATTTTAAAGGCAAACTTGGCAGTATGCAGGATGGCTGGAGCGCAGATGAGGGAAATCTTGATTTAATTGTAGCGGTAAACATTTTCTAAGAATAACTTTATTCTACTGTAATGGGTTTCATCCCTTCAGTCGCCTGATTACACTGTGCGTCGCTGGCCAGCAGCTTCATATTGTTTAGAGAAGCAAATTCTTTTTTCATATTCGAATAATGCCAACATCAAAGCTATAGCACATGCACGGCACATTCGCTGAGCTCTTAACAAGAAACACATTTAAAATGCAACACGGTCCGATGTTTATTTAAAATGACTATGATTATTTAATTTCCTTTGTGACATTGTTTTTTATGAATATAAGCATAACAGACAAATGCTTCCTGTTATGGAAACCACAGAAAAAAACACAATGCTGTGTTTAGGACTGTCAGCATCGCATCTCTTGTCTTGTGGCGAGCACAAAAACATCACAAACAAAAGGATCACAGTGAGGTCAGAATGGAGAGCAGGTTTCTTTCGGCTTTTTGTTTTTATAAGCTTCAACGCCGCATTATATTTGCATTGTTGCCTTGAAAATGCTACGCATGGTGAAAAGAGGCTTTGGCAACAGAAGTATGTACCTCAACAATACACGAGGGTCTGTTTACAACCCCGGAGGCTTCGCTATAAACTCCTTCAAATTCTCAATTCTGTTACTGAACAAAAACCTGTTTTTATTTTAGTTCCTTTTTAAGCTCAGAGGAAATTTTCTTCAGCTCTAGTTCTAATGTAAGCTTAACTGCTCTAAAGTGATACTTTTGGTTTTCCTCTCCCTTTTCCACAGCAAAGTGAGCTGAATTCTTTCCTGTGGAGAATAAACCGCACACCTCCTCTGCCACCCTCTTACTTGTTTGGTACCATCCATGTTCCCTACACCCGAGTCTGGGACTTCATCCCCAATAGCTCCAAGCAAGCCTTCCGAAGCAGCAGTAACGTGTTCTTCGAGCTGGACCTCACAGATCCTCTGACCATCTCCAAGCTCACTAGTTGCCAGCTGCTCCCCCACGGAGAAAACCTGCAGACCCTTTTGCCTCGAGACCTGTACCGTCGCCTCAAACGCCACCTGGACTACGTCAAACACATGATGCCTTACTGGATGACGGCGGACCAGAAAGGTCGTGGCCTGTACGCCGACTATCTGTTCAACGCTATCGCAGGGAACTGGGAGAGGAAGAGGCCCGTGTGGGTGATGCTGATGGTAAACTCGTTGACAGAGTGGGACGTCCGGTCCAGAGGGACTCCGGTGTTGGACTTGTTCTTGGCTCAAGAGGCAGAACGAATGAGGAAGAGGACGGGGGCAGTGGAGCGGGTTGAGGAGCAGTGTCACCCCCTTAATGGGCTAAATTTCTCTCAGGTAAGAAGGAGAAAGGGAAACTCTTTCGTCTATGTTCTGGTGTTTTGTTTTTGAGTCCAGACAGCTGGAACATCTGGAGAACTTGAGCAGAATCTTACTTTGTGTGTCGGTCATAACTCTGGCTGCAGTAAAGTAGCTCTGAAGGAGGAGGAGGCTGGGCTTTATAGTCTACTATAAAAGTTTAGTGTATATGGACGGATTCTAAAAGAGCGAGCAAAAAAAAAGAGGGAGAGGACAATATGAGGAGAAGGAAGCGCTAAAAATGTGTCTGTATGGAGACAGCTTTATGGTTATGGATGTCGCTCCACCTCACTAGACAAACATGCTCAGCAGCTGAATCTGCAGAACGGGTATCAGTGTGAGTGGTGTACATGAGACCAGATTAGCGAAGGTAAAGAGAGCATGGAGCTCTCTCCCTTCCATCAGCACAGCCCGGCTCTGTCTCTGCCAAATTGTTTGACTAGGACTGTTACTGGAGACTAAAATATTAGTGAGACACTAATTAGCTGGTGAGTAAAACATGAGAATTTTTGTATAAGGATAAAGAAAACATGAATGTAGTTTGTTCTGGCATAAAATCACGAGACGTATTTGATGTAATGGAAAACCCAGCAGTGAGTCTCAGCGGCAAGAAAAAGATGCTCTCCTCTACCCTGTATAGAAGCTTGCTGTAGCCATGCAGAGGCTTCACATAGGAACATTTATGGTGCGCTGCAACAGAATCTGCAGGGGGCCATGACGGCACAGATTGGTTCACAGCTAATTTGAGCGGCAGAGCGTTTTGAGCCTCTCCGCTTTCATCAGTACTTTCTAACTATGCTGTCAAAATGGCACTGCGTGTGCTGCACATGCCTGAGAGCTTTGCTGCCCCTAGAAATAAGCAGCTGCAAGGATCACCGTTTTTCGGTAATGACGAGGGTAAAGGCTTCCAGCTTTGGGTGGGCTTACCAGTGATCTGTTTTGTGCCGCAGACATGGTGTTTCCCTAATGTGTGCCGCAGTATTCTCATCCTATGTGTGTAGTTGAAGCTTGCATTTAAAGTGGGCCTGCGTCGCCATAAAACTTTGTTGCAAAGCGTGTCCTGCATAGCTGAACACACAGTGAATTTAAAAAATGCTGAAACCTTTTGATATTTATCAAAACCACTAACAACACTGTAACTGGATTTACTGGTAAGGACAAAGTACTGCAAAATCATGAACTGGGAGCGACAGGACAATTAGCTTCCAATAATATTTAAGCATAGAAAATTTCAATTTGCATTCTTATTCACTTCTCTTTACTTTTACAGGCCTAAATATAAGCAAGCTAAACCATATGCCTTCAGAAGTCACCTAAGGAGTGAAAATAGTCCACCTGTGTGTAATTTATTCTCAGTACCTTTACCAGTATTCAGTAAAGGCCTCAGAGCTTTTTAGGAGGACGCTAGGAAACAAGCAGTTCCATGAAGACTAAAGATCACAGCAGAGATCTGGGAGAAAGTTGTTGTTGTGAAAGCAGAGTTATGTTATAAAATAATGTCTCAAGCATTGAAGTTCTCACAGATAACTGTTTAATCCATAATCTTAAAATGGAAGGGAAGGAGTTTGACACAACTTTGTACCTATTAAGCTGACAGACTGTGCAAGGACAGCATTAATAAGTGGAGAAGGAGCTGTGGAGGATCTGCAGAGACAAACAGCTGTGGTGGGAGAATCAGTTAAAAAAAAAAAAAAAAAAAAGGCTAACATGAAATCAACCCAACCTGTGTGTGCTGAACTACTGAGACTCGGGTCCTTCTCTTTCCACATATGTATAAGTACAATACGGAGCTGGAGTGAAACTGATATGGCAACCATTATTCTCAATTACAATAATGTGAGGTTTAATCTGAAGATCATGGTTGATTGGATCTTTTTACGCTTGACTGTAACAATGATGAGGTCAGGAGAATGGCTAGACCTCAAGTCAAAAGGGAAAACTGTGTGGGTGTGAACTAAAGAACAGTGAAGCACCAGAAAGACGGTCGAAGACACACACACACACACACACACACACACTATGGATAGACAGTGTGTTGAAACAGTGGTAAGGCTGAGTCTGGGGTGCGTCATTTCCCTGCTAACACGAATCTGAATCACTAAGAAAAGGGCAATCTGAATTTGTAAAGATTCCAAACCTCCCAGTATTTTTTGTTCTTTTTCAGATAGTTATAGCTTGTGATATTTAGGAGAAGCTTTTGCAGAAAATTAAACTGTCTTGCCAGAGGCTTCTTCATCCGAACGTGATTCTGAAGATACATGTGATTTCAACACATTTTCATGCAAAAATTCCATACTTTTCCAGACAACGTTTTCCAAGGTTGCCAAACTCACTCAGTCTGTTCTTAAAGTATAGAAAGAAAAAGGTTACATTGGTCTTATGGCAGGTAGATGGATAGACAGATGCATGGAAGGACAAATGGACGAGCAGATAGATGGATACATGGAAAGTAATCTTAATCGTGGGGCATATAGAAACGTTAGACACACCAGAGTGTTCTTTTGATAATAAACTACGGCAGTCTAACATGAGCGCTGGCTGTATGAGACTCTGTGGTCTCTTTAGATCTCAGAGAGGTGTGAATATTACTGTGAGAAACAGTTTAGAGGCAGCGGAAACAAAGGCAAGTCATGGTGCATGGTTCTTCTCTGGCTCTTTGAGGGCTGATGCAACTTGACAGGTGGGCAGGACAGCGAGTAGCGAGTGCTTTGAGTGCAGATTGGAAAAGGCTGGAGAAAGTTTTGTCAGTTCAAAGAGTGCACACTGCACATCGGTATCCCTTTAAAGGCTTCCTTTTTTTCCCACAGGGGTAGGTCATTAAAGTGCCATCAGTATTTATCAAGTAAACGCATCCATCAAATATCTAAATATTGCTTCAAATAAAAAAAAAAAAAGTTTCTCTTTGATCAAATCTCTTAATAATATCAGCTGTCACAAAATAGCAATAGCGGTATGTAACTGTGATGCACATTACCAAACTGAAATTGATTATTTATGCGTCTATGTTTGTCACTTAGCCCCCTGAACATGGAAGCTAGAAATTTCTCTAATTTAAGTGTCGTTCAATTCCACCAAGCAAACACACATATTTATTTTCCCAGGGTCACATTTCAGCTGACATGAGGCAAGTGGCCCATGTTGAGGAGAAATTACATCATATTGGTGGCGCCTTTCTCCTGGGCAGGGGTCAGAGATCATGGTAGGAGGTGGTGGAGTCATGAGCAATGAAGCAGTAAGGAGACTGGCAGTCTGCTGGGGTCTTTTCTAGGTTCTGCTGAGCTGGACGGCAACATCACTGCCCACCTCGGTCTCCGACCAAGTTGAGTTTCCATCGGCTACTTTTTATGGGTTCCAGTGGAATCACACAGAGAGAGAGAGATGTC
The DNA here is from genome assembly GCA_922788865.1 of Poeciliopsis turneri. Taxonomy (NCBI): domain Eukaryota; kingdom Metazoa; phylum Chordata; class Actinopteri; order Cyprinodontiformes; family Poeciliidae; genus Poeciliopsis; species Poeciliopsis turneri. The sequence continues at coordinate 758,833 of CAKLNU010000579.1, forward strand.
ACTTGTCACTCCATGACTTAGGATCAAATAGGGTTAAAGGTTTTGAGATTGTGAGGTGACAGAATCTGGTTTCCTCTTGGTCTCCTCTTTTTTGTAAGGGCTGCGAGGTTTACAATGCCTATTTCAGTCAGCGTGACTACTGCAGTATCCTACTGCTTAAGTGGGATTCTCCACCAACCAAATGCAACCCTATTGGTCATTTGCTCATGCAGGAATTTACAATCAGTTGTTACAAGAATAGTTTTCAGAAGCAGGTGACATTTAGTGGCTAGTGGAACAACATATGAAGCTTTAAAAATGCGTTTTAAATGACGGTAAAACACCTGTTAGTGATAGAAGAAAATAAATTGACAGAAAAGCAAAACTTGTTGCATGTGGTCACAAGTTTATAGTTGAAAGCATTCTGTGTGCGAACACGTGCATGTGTTCGCATGCTTGTTTGTATTAATAGTGCTATTTTTCTTCCTTGAGACGACTCTGACAAGAAAAACACTTGATTGAAGTGTGCTGTGAAGTGGAAATGCTCATTTAAGTGTTTATTCTTGTGGTTGTAAGAAGCTATGTCAAACTATCTTAAAAACATAAACAGTCACGTTCAAGCACTTTTATAACATATGCATAACATAATTTATCTTGGATGTTGCGGTGCAACAGCAGTTCCAACTAGTTTATAGGCGCAGGCTGTCGGATGATTGTATAGGTATCGCTGCATAGAACTGAGCTAGGTGGAAAAAAATCATTCTCTAGTTGGAGGGATGGCAGAAAGACAGAATAAGGAGAACCTTTCCATAAAATTTGATAAAAGTTTCAATCAAATCTCAAGACACTGATCAGGCCTTGGCTCTATGTTGGCTCGGCTTCTTCTTTATGGGTTTGTGATACAGTTTCTCCTTTTTTTCTGAGTCTCAGCACTGTGACGCCTTGAAAGCCAGCAGCTTCTGGTGATGGAAATCATTGTGAGAGCTTGATTAGCCAATCAGACGTAGAATGTGAATTATTTTCAACCAGGTCATATTAGCAAACCACTAAGAAAAGTTCATTCTATTTTCCTAAAATTGCTTGTAATAGTTTTAATTTAGTGAACATTTTACGGTCATAATACAGATTGAAGATTCAGAATAACATCTGTGTTGGATAAAGAGTGCTTTATAGCTAATGAAACACTCCAGCAATGACATTTTGAAGGACCTCAATATTAGAACGTTAAATGTCACAGCTGGTGTTTGTAAGCATTACTCACTATATTGTAGATTTGATCCTGTAAAAGTAAATCCATAATCCTGCTTTTTGTTCCACCATCAAACTTGAAATATGAATAAACAAACATCTGTTTTTCCCTCCTACGGTTTAGGCAACAACACTCTCCACCATTTGGCACGGATTTGCTGACTGTGCTTATTATGTTAGCAAACAGCAACAATAAATCTCCAAGTCAAAGGGTGGCGCCAAATACACAGCTGTCAGAGAAACCCACAATTTATAAAACAAGCGGGAGAAGTAAAAACAACAACATAGAGACTTTGTAATTTCTTAGATTTGTAGTACCCGAAGTCCATTCTACTTTCATTTCTTATTTGCAAGTGTTCAGTTATTACATGTGCTCTTAATTTTGCAAATCAATTTGTTTTTCAGCAGTTACATATAATCATAAAATGGGATTTAATTTCATTTTATTAATTTATTTTTTTTTTTTTCAAATTTTTTTTATATAATGATAATAAACATTTCAGTTTATTATGATTTATTATGGGTTTTATGAAAGATGACAGATTAAGACCCATTAGCAAATTTTAATTTTTTTTTGCACCACTTACAGAAAACTGAGTAGATTAGATAAAATTCATAAATAATACAAGTCAGGTACCAAAGTCAGGTGAAAAAGCCGACACCCTTTAAGAATAAAAACAATCAACCTGTGGGTGGATGAACTTGGTGGATTCTTCAGACTTGTTTATTGCTACGACTTCAGTCTCAAATGAGCTTGGTCATATTATGCTCCAGACCCTGTAGATCTCAAGATATGGCCATAGTTTTAGAACTGTGGATGTTATCAGGGTTGTATTAGGTCCAATATGTTAACATTTAGACTTTATTATTTTTATGGAGACATACTGTATAATGAAAAAAACAAAACAAAACCCTAATGACACTCAGTGGGTTTATAACCACTGATCTTGAAGATACTTTTTTCTGAATGACAGAACAAAGCAGCTCAATATGGTGAGCAGCTCAATATTCATAGTTCAGAGCAGTAAATGTCTGCACTGACTGAGCAAGCACTGTTTCAAATAACAGTCAAGGATCCTCACATGCCATATAACATGCTAAATATTTGCCTGAGATAGTATTTATCCAAAACAACATATTTAAGGGAGGATTTTGAATACCATGCAACCATGCCGAAATCCAAATATTTACATACAGTGATGGGGTGTGTATGTCTAGGTTTAAAGACATGTGCGGACCATTATCTGACTAATGGAAAAGACAATTCTTTGTCTGAACTCTGCTCTAGTTTGCTCTAACCTTGTGCCTCCCTTTTGATTCTTTCTTCTTTCTTTCTGACATGACCCAAGGGTCTGGCTGTGTCATTGCTCACTTAGTCCTCATTTGAACACACAATAACACGCCCACACCAAGTGGAAAAAAGTGAAGGAGAGTGTGGAGGTATTACCTTTAAAGTGTGTTGGTGACGTCCAATGCCTCTTTAAGCGTGACATCTGAGTCACGGTCCACTAGGTCAACTAACCTATAATTACGTGCGCAAATATGTGGAAAACTGCTAGGTAAACCCTATCAGGCTGATCATCTGGTCCCTTCGGCAGGCAGACGGCAGTCCCACTGTTACTCTAATGACTTAATAGACTTCTTAATGACCAAATAGCTCTCTGCCATCCAGAAGCATTTAGAGAATTATATCCTGGACAGAACTTTGTAGGAGAGATGGAGCATGTTACATCGACTCTGTACACAGTAGGCAAAACAAACATCAACAAATCTTCAGCTTGATTCATATTTTGGAAGAAAAGTAGTGCATTTCTTGAACACATGTCTGGAAAAGTCAGTAGGCAGGAGCCTATTGAAAATTACAAAGTGGCCACACAAAGCCTCGGTAGAAGTTAATCAGCAAATGTTTTTCCTGTATGGAAAAAACATATTCGCTCCCTTCCAATTTAACAAACATAGAATAAACGACTGGAAAGTGTTAATGCTAAAAGTTAATTGCATATCCAGAGGTTTTTCTCTTTTTTCCTTCAAAGAAATGGCATCAAACTGTTTTTCAAAATCATACTCAGTCAAACCAAGACGCCTGTAAAACATGTCCGTCCCTATAAACTTTCAGTCCTGTCTCCATTCCCTGACTCCAACTGAGGCCATGTCCCTCTTTCACTCAGACTACCTGAAATCTAAAGTAATGACTCCACCATATTTTCAGTACACTGGAAAGAAAAGATTTTGGGTGGCATTTAATTTACTAAATTCTGTCAAATAAAGACATACAATATATGGTATTGATTAGATATTTACCACCATTGAGAAGCCCTTCTAATCTAAAAATATGTTTTAGTTTTACACCAAAAGATTGAGAAATAAATCATTAAAATTTAATTATATTGAATGCAATGTTTAACTGAGTATTTTTTTTTTTTTTTATCAAGCCATGACTTTCTAACAAAACTATTTCGCTGTAAACCCAGCATAAAACTGCAAAGCGTTTTATGCTAGGTTCAGTAAAGGCTTCAACATACTCTAATGTTCTGTGTGTATTGCCAATTGCATACATTGCTCATGACAAATGCCTTAATTTCCCTCAATCCCAGTGAATACTCGCAGGTTTGATGACCTAGTTGAACGCTGAGCTGTGCTTCTTCTCTGCCAGTGAAGCCACTGCACAACGGTTAGTGCAACACAAAGTGGCAGTCTTGCTGATATGCATCCCTTTCTCTGGTTTCCCTGACTCAACCTTTTCAGCTTGGCGTCGCATACAGTTTGATGTGAACATTGTTTCCCGCTGTTACCTTGCGAGGATCATGCAAATTACCTGTACATTAATGTCTGCATCGAGTCTACATTGAATGTGCCTCAAGTATGTGCAACAGCTGTGGAGTGAAGTACACCTAAGTATGCAGGGGCATTAAGACCACCTTTATGAGCCTCTGGCTGAGGGGTATTCAGCTCCTGCCCTCTAGGGCCAGTGTCCTGCAACAACGTCAAATTATCAGCTTATCAGCAGGACTCTGGAGATTGTAACTGTGTACTAAGAAGGTAATTCAACCATTTGGATAAAGTCTGTTGGACCAGGAACATATCTAGAAGTTGTAGGACACGAGGCTTGAGGACTAGAGTGGCAGAGCCCGGCTCTAGTTTGATATGATTGCTTCTCCCTGCTTCTTTTAACTGGAACACTCACACATAAACACATCTGTCCAGAGACATTGTGTTTTTCAGGTCCTAAACTTTGGCACCAGTTAAAATGTTAGACTTCCACTTTCACTGTATATTTTTAAATCTCTTTTAGCAGCCTGCGTTCAAGTGGCCTTCAGCACGGTGTGTTTATTTCACATTAGTTTTTTGTTTTTTTTCCCTCTGTGACACGACTTATGTCTTTTTCTATTGTTGTGTTAAGTTTTATGTGTTGTACATATTTCATCAATGTTTATACACTTAATTGTTTTGGATTATTTTAACATGAGTTGTAGATATAATTTGGACTTGGACTGTGACTAATTTATTGGTTATGTTCTGACGTTTCTTCTCCCCAGTGTAAGCTGAGTGCTGCTGAGACTGGGAGTAAAGCATGGGAGACTAAAGCACTCTTTCATTCCACTTTTCTTCGCCCACAGAAAAAAACAAATGTTCCTTACTGCTTAAATTGTAACTACCTCACATCTCTCATCATCTTTATACACACTTCTTCCCTTCAAATGAGAAACAGGCTGCCAAGCACACCTACACAGTAGTTAGTTTCTATGTACTTATTGTGTCAATCTTAAGGAAAAGGAGGAAATTGCAATAAAGGTGGTTGAATTGTTTTGTTGTTGGCAGGTGGTCTTGTTTATGTTCATTTTTTTTCAGATACAGTATTTGCTCAAAAAAAAGAGACGGCTAGACATCACAAAGAGCACGAGGTTATTTTTCGTGCCAAGGGCAGGTAGTTTTAAAGATGGGTTGGTTTGACCTGGGTTTGGCTGGGGCCAGAGGCTGATTGATCACAGACAAGAATGTGACTGACTGATTTCCTCAGAGACCCACGTGGCCCCTCTGGAATGTTGTCTTTTGGGACATTGTTGTTTTATAACCTTTGTTTAACCAAGGATCATCTTTTGTTTGAGGCCAGGAGTGGAGAGAAAATCAAGGATATTGCATGTCCTCTCTCTCAAAAAAAGGTTCAGGAAACAGAGCAGACTCAAATCAAAATTTTGTTTTAGTTTGTAATAGTAGCCTTTCTGATTTCTGAGTGATATCTGCTAAATAGATAAATAACCCATTCTATCGATGTAGCATTTCTTCACCTTGATTAGAGGAGCTTCTAATAAGGCTCATGAATCTCAAGAAAATTCACAAATTTTGACCCAGTCCCTTTTCGCTCCATCGTCCAACTTCGTAGCTCTACCATCACATACATGCCACAAGACCCTGGTGTTTCGTTTTTCTTCCTATAATGTAGGAAAAATATATTTTATTTATTCACAATGACAGCTTAAAGCAGGTGCCATTTAAAGCATCCTTTGCATGTCATGCTATTCTAATTTGTGGTACGTTCACTGATTTAAAGAAAAAAAATTGACTTTTGATAATCTGACTTCTTTATTCAGAGCTGCTGATTTTCAACTCATTTTCTCTTTATCTGTTCAAATCTACTATAAAATTTTATGCTCTGCTAGCTACATGTAGTATCCTGCACTATTGCATTTTGTAAAGGTGTTGCATCATTTCATAGACAAATAACACTCTTGACTCACCTTGCTTCAATCAGATGTTATAATCAGTTTGTCTTTAATTAAGTAGCATTTTACCAAAACATTTTTGGTTCTTTCTACTTTTAGTTGAGAAAAATATGTTGAAGTAGTGGGACTCTTACTTGAGTAAAGTTTTTAGTAGTCTATGTAACAGCAATGCTAAATGCGCAGCTTAAAGTTTCATTAGGTTTAGGTTTAAGAATCACGTAATTATCATAATTACTTTTTGTTTTGTTAGGGTTACACTGTGTTCATCAAAAACAGGAAGCAACTGTTTGTAAATGCTAAAGTCCAATGCTTAGTGGAGCCATGAACCCACCCTGAACTCGCTCTTTGTTGACTGTGTAAGTCAATATAATTGCCAGTTTTAGCACTTCCCCTGTTCCCTGTTGCAAAAAGATATTTCACGGGCAAGTTAAAAGGGATTTATAACTGTTAAAAACAGCCTAAAAATCAGTTAGTCATCAATTTTGCAATGTTTATTTCTGCTTGTTTTGAAAGGAACATTAAGTTGATTGTTGGAAACACTACGCACTCTTGTGAACAAACAATAGAGCTTCAGTTGACATTTAACTATACAGGGATCAATTTGAGTCAAAGTAAGTAAGCATAGAAACAGGATCGTCAGCACGCCATGGAATGCAACTTTCCATGCTGTATGCTTGGTCCGTGATTTACTTAGTTTCCTGGTCTGTCTGTGATTTTAGCTGCACATACACCGCAGTCCAACAATCCAAAATAGGGAACCGCGTGTATGTTGTGCGTGGTGAGCTCCAGGCTTCTTTAGGATTAAATAGCATTAGCTAAAACCTCTCGCTGAACCTGCTTTTAATATGACCTGTGCTTCTCCTCAGCCCATTTCTCATTACATTCAACCCAGCGGAGCACTTTGTCTTTCCTCACACTCTGCTCCTGTACCTCTTCCCTGTCTACGCCCCACCACAAAAATGAAACTATAACATCTAACTTGTTTCTGTTCTTATGTCGTACTGCAACTACAGACTTCTTGGGATTTTATATGACAGACCAATACAAAGCAGAGCAGAGCAGAGCACATTTGTGAAGCATTAAGAAAGTAATTGTTTTATTATTTTACTTATTCAAATGAGTTTCAGAAAATATAGGTTGGATTTGTCTTCAATCTTTTATCTGGTGTATCTAAATAAAACACAGTGCAACAAATGGCCTCCTGAATTGAGTGAATTAGTAAAAAAACAAATTAAATAAAAAATATTAAAGCTACTTGAGAAAAGAAGGTAATTTTTCATTTGGCAAAGAACATGAACTTGCGAGTGATGGTGCTTTGATGAGAGCACAACCGTAGCTGTTTAAATGCGAAATGCTTTGTATTTTGTAAATTATGTCAGATTAATACATAATCTCCACTGCTCTGCTGCATGTTTCCTCTGCTTGGATCCCTTCTCCGCTCTGCTTTGCTGTGAACCGCAGAGGTGCTACAAGACGTGTGCGTGGGGAGTAGTTCTCAACTCCCAAAATTAGTATTTTTACCTCCACCGCTCTCTCACTTCACCTCTCTTAAGCGGTGATTAACAGCACTCTTGACCACAGATTGGGACAGATTTTTCAGTTTTTAATGCAGTTGCAAAAATTAACAGAATATTTTTATGAAGAACTTTGAGGAAATTAAAAATCTGCACACAAATTAATTTAATCCGATTTGGAATAAGGATGTAGCACACAATGTGGAAAAAAAAACTTAAAGACTTGAATAGTTTTCAGATGCAGACCTAACTTTGAATTTATTTTGACTGACCTTAAGCTATTTTGCACAGATGAATTGGAAAACACTTGAGTTTCTAGACGTGCTACCCTGGATCATACATTCACCAAATGTCTTGTAATTGCATGCATTGGGATAGTTGAGGTCATAGGTTCAAAGTTTGGATATTTTCTCCAATACGTTTGAGCTTATAAACAGTTCTTTTGCCTTTTCCCCCCAAAGGAGTAAAAAAAGAGGACTTCAAACAAGATTCTGCTCATAAATTTTACTGCAGAACACATAAGACTTCTTGTGTTATCTGCATTATAAGCAGGTTTAGTGACTCCCTTTGCACACCTCTCCTTTAAAGAAAGCTTCTTAACTGAAGCCGAAGTGTTGGGGGTCAGAGGGTCAATAGATTAATGAGAAAAGTGATCCACAATCAGACAGGCAGGCAGCCAAGGCGCAGGTAGGTCGACAGGGGAAAAAGGCAGGCAGGGAAGCTGAATAAAAGCTCTAGTGTTAACAAAAACATCTAATGTTATCATATTAGTACAAACAGCATTTTTTGCATAGACAGATTACATCAGAAATGGAAGAAAGTGTAAACACAGAACTTTACAAGTTAAACTGAACTTCATGTGAAAAATACCAGGCTTCACCCAGACATTCATCCTCCCTTACAAACTTGTTCTGAGTTAAAAATGTTTTCTTAAACTGTAGCCAGCAGTGTTGTATAAAGTACTGAAATCTCAGAGTCAAGTAAAAGTATAGGTACAGCTCCAAAATATGACTTTGGTAAAAGTAAAAGTCACTGACTGAAATGTTACTTGAGTCAAAGTATTAAAGTATCTGAAACGTCTTGTACTTAAGTATGGAAAGTACTGTAAAAATGAATGTACTCAAGTAATGTAATGAAAAGTACAAGTAAAAAGTAAAATAAGGCAAATGCAGTTTGAATGACATTTTTTATAATTTGGTAAACTTGTAAAATACACTTAAAATAATGTACACAACCAAGTGCAGGCAAAATGAAACCTGCTAATAGATAAACCTGCAGCATCATTTAGTTAAGAAAATTAGGAGCTTTACCTAAACCACAAGGTTTAAATAATTAATAAGAGAAAAAAATAAAATAAACTTGTAATCTAAAAAATACAATAATCCATGAAACAGCCAACACTCAGTACGTTCTGATGACGTCACCACATCGCGCAACTCTCTCTCGGTGCGTCACGATCCGGAAACAATAAAGCTAATTGAAAATAAAGCCGGGAAAATGTTTGAAAATGACAGATAAGGATTAATGTGAACTGAAGCGGGAACACCGCGTGTGACCCACGATGAACCGCGCCAGTTTAAACTGCAACAAAACGGAAGTTAGCGATTGTGTGTGTGTGTTTGTGTGTGTTTGCGTGTGTTTGTGTGTGTTTGTGTTAACGCGGCTCTTTAATTAGGTCGTAACTCGTGACGCTCCTCCGTCACAGTAACGAGTAACTAAACCACACATTGAAAATGTATCGGAGTAAAAGTATGCAATTAAGTTCGGAAATGTAGTGAAGTAAAAGTGAAAGTTATCAAAAATTTTCATACTCGAGGAAAGTATGAAGTACTCCAAAATGTACTTAAGTAAAGTAGTGAAGTATTTTCACTTCGTTACTATACAACACTGGTAGCCAGGTTGTCAACCATAACACATAACAGAAGTATGAAGTTTGGGATGATTGTAGCAAACATACAGACATTTAAAAGAACTATAAATTAAAATAAATGTATCAATCAGTAGTTTGGAAACTTTATAACACTAATCCTTGCCATGTTGTCTAGATTTTCCCCGTAAACACTTAATTCCTAATCCATATATTTCTTTTAAGATGGTGTTTCCTTTCTATGGATTATAGGATTCTGTTTTACCTTCCAAACTAGAGTTTGAAGAACTTAGTTTGGGGAGATGGTTTTGCAGTTGCCCTCTGGGTGACCCGTGACCCCACTCCTTTGGCTGAGGCCCAGTATGTTCAACCCCTCCCTGCTCTGCAGTTGAACATGACATTTTAGTCCTTTCTAATAAAACAGACCTAAGTCAATAAGTCATTGCCTATTTGGCTTTAACGAGATAAGAGGCTTAGTGAACACCTCAGTGGAGAATTATAGCCAAATATTTTTTAAAGTGGGTATAGAGCACCATGACAATAGTGCAAGTAACATATTTCCTGCTGCATGAAACTCCCTGTGTGTAAGGAAATTTTGAAAGCAAGACCAAGAAACATTGAGAAGAAGAAAGAGAAGTGCAACCAAATGAAAAAAAAAACAAAAAAAAAAACAAAAGTGTATTTTCCAGACAATTAGTAATTCCAGATTGTATATCTCAAAAAATGTGTCATGACCAAAACACATATGTCACAATGGATTAAATTAATTTATAAATTGGACCTTATTACTGTTGACGATGTAATCTGATGAAACTTTATGTCCAGTTGCCTGCTTCATAGTCATGGAAATCATTGTCTTTGGCTTGGAGGTCTGTTTGCGACTCTGCTCCTCTGGTGGAGTGGGCTGTGTAGCGAGGACACATGCAGTGTAAATCTGTGGTGATAGAGAGGTGGTTCTTGATAACTCCTTGGCTCACGTCCATCGGTATGAACTAACATTTAGCACATCGGTCAAAAATGCATAAGAAACAGGAAAAAGTTTCACCAATCAAACTATGAAAATAAGTCCAGAAAATATGGCAGCCTAGCCAAATCAAGAATTTTACCAGAAGACTTTTATTCTCCTTTCTCAACAGTTTTCTGTGTGCTGAAATAAAGAATGACAAAAAAAAAAAAAAAAAAAGAGAGGCTGCTGCGAAGGTTTCCCCTTCTTTTCTTGTGCTGATTTTTCCCCCCCTCTCTAATCATGCTCAATTTAACCTGCCATTCACCAGAGCAATTTTTCTAGCACAATTCCTCCACTTTTCCCAAGGCATGCATTCTCTTGGCATCCACTGGAACTGTTTAAATATAATATTAACCACATGGTAGAGTGTACAGAATGTAAAAAAAACCAAAAAAACAACAACAACAAAAAAAGAATTTACTTCGTGAGTCATAGCAGTGCTGAAGTTCTCAGGAGGACAGATGGGTGCTACAGTTAAGGGACATCCTAAAAGATGAGCATCTGCAATTACACCCGCAAACTGTGTGGGATACGTGGAGGAGCAGAGGCATCATGGGAGGTGGAAATAGGTTCGGGGAAAGGAAAACCAGGGTGAAAAGGGGAAGAAATTGTGAAAGAGGGGGGGTTCTCAGTGGGTGGCTCTTTACTCATTTTTCTTTTTCATTCTGTCTTGGGAGTGTGCTTCATGTGACCATGTGTAATTGGCCTGTGGTCACACCAGAGTTGTGCAAACAGATTAGCAAGGAAACATGTCAGCCTGAGGTGAATGTGTGTGTTGTGTGATTCACAGATGTGGGGATAGTGTGGGAAATTGTTTGATGGAGTAAAGCCTGTATTAATAGTGAACAGGTGGGACAGTTGACTTTGTCATTGACAAATTTGCTGTCCTGGGCACTTGAGGAATGTGGTAGAGTAATAGAGGTCTGTTTTTGCACCATTATATATGCACTGTATGTCCAATGCAAACACTCTTGCATAAACCTGCCCCAAACTTTACTAGTCTGCTTATAGCACATGATGTCAAGTTAGCGTTTTGACATGGACCTCAAAACCAAAGTTACACCACAAAAACAACATTCTGAATAAATGTAAAGAGCTGCGGATGCAACAAAGACCTAAAGAGTTCAGAGCTCTTTTCCCACTAGTTGCTACCACTGATTTATACCCAGGGACTTTGATTTTGTCCCAACCTACTTTCCGTTGGTTAAGTAATTTGATGATTTATTGCAATAAATAATTATAAAATGCTCAAATCCCATGGATAATTTAAAAGTTCACTGTTAATCTTATTATAATATTTATACCTCTGCCCAGCTCCAATTGCAGGTTTTCCTTTAAAACCTCCAAATATGACAACTTTCTTTCCAAGAATAAAAACAAATACTGAAAATATAATTTACATTTATAGTCTGATTAAAAATTGAGCCCATCAGCTACATTTTGAAAATAGTGGCTGTAGAAACTGTTTTTTTTTTTTTTTTTTCAACCTAAGACCTGAAATAATAATTCCCAGGTACGGTTAGTTTTGGGGTAAAAAAAAAAAAACACTTCCACAAAGTGAGCATTCCTGGAACTTAACTCTGGAGACAGACAATTAGAGACCAGTAAAGAAAATAACAGCTATAAAGAAATGTCATGGACACACTATATGGGCCCATTCACACTTAAGTTTGACTTGGCTGAGGAAAGTAGGTGTGTAAGCAAATTCAGTTATTGCTTTCTACTGCTTCAACTCTGAGCCAAACCCACCTGCTTTCTGCTGTGTGTGTGTATATGCATATATATATAATGTCTTGTGTTTCCTAAAAGACATAATGAAAGTTCATAAAAAGCATTGAATAAAGCTATTTTTACATGACGCACATGATGAAATCTATTCTGCTCTTTCGTTGTTGTTGTTGTCTGTTGTCTGTTATCCCTTAGATTCTGCCAAAGATCTACTTTCACTGACATGTATTTGCAACATTTATATTGGCACATCTTTCATTTATTTTTTTTTCACCCCATCTAAAAAAAGAAAGTACAACTAAGCCACCAGTGGATGATACAAAGCGACCAAAATAACACACAAATGTGAAATTGTGTTGTAACAGACAGCTAGGAGTTCAATATTCAAAAGGTCTATCACTTAAAATTTGAGGTTTTCTGTTCCTCCACCTGTTAAATAGTTACTGATGAGAGTTTGGTTCCACTGGTTTTACCTGGGTGTATCTTTGGTAGCATTTGAAATGCATTCATTTGCATATCAAACATGTTGTTTTCTGGGGCAAAACAAAAAAAAAAACACAAAGGAATTATTTAATGTAGTTTAATCACACTGAGCTAAGGTGCACCACATATGATAAGTAGTTCTCAGATCAGAGATTTTAGTCAATATAACTTAGAATATGTGTCCAGAATGCCAGAGTTTTATATAAAAAAAAAAGCATACAGAGAGGATTACACAGGCCTGCAGAAATGCAGAGAGAAGACTGGTTGGCAGACTAATAGGAAGAGAATCAGGAGAGAGGACGGGTTTAGGACCCCTTAAAACCTCTTTACAGAGCCATGGTGTCGAGCCAGTTGAAGCACTTCAGTCACAGTGTGAATTGCTTTTTAATGCCTGCTAACAGCCCGGGTGTTTTGGGGGATGCTCGCATGGATAAAGTGTTATGGTGAGGAATTGAAAAGATGGGAAGAGGGTGAGAGCAGCAGAGTAGCAACAATGTTTGGACAAGAGGTTTCAGCTGACCACACTGCTGGCTCTACGTGGCTGCATGACTTAAATACTGTTTGGGTTTATTGCTATCAGTGATTGTATATTTAACATTGTGATCTTTCTTTGACTTCAGCCTCATTTATCTTGGCTGTCTCTGTGGGTTTTTGCTCAAACTTGTTATTTTGTTCAAGACTGACAAAAATTTAATTTGTTATGCTGAAATCACAACAGCAATTATCTTTATTGTTATGACTGTCCAGCTGGCTACTGATTATACACTATCTTAATTTTCAGTCATTTGCTGGTAAGAAACTTCATCCAACAAAAGTAAAATGCAAGATCCAATATCAATAGCAGTTCTAGCAAATTTGAATAGCATTACGGTAGTGGTTAGAAGAGACATTTGCTGTTTTTATCTTGATGTGAACCTAACTCCTGTTTGATCAGTTCTTGGCCATCTATGCCACTTTTTCCTACAACAAATCAAAGCATGAAAGAGAAAGCGTTGCTCTAGTTTTCAAACACAATTTACTTCATTTACTAAATAAAATGTCAAGGTTAGATTCTGGAAAATAAGTTTGGATCAAATGATAAGCAGCTAGAGATGTCAATTACACAATGTCACAACCAACCCTATCAAACTGCAGGGAACTGTGTGACCAATCCCACCAGCATTTTGATTCAATGCACTATTGAGTAAATGTAAATTTTCTTAATGTTTTCAGTTCAGCTTAAAAGGAGCAGAAATATATAAAATATGTTCAACAAAAATTTACTGGGTTTGAATCACAAATTCTCGTGTTAACTGATTACATAAACCAAAAATAACATTTCTATACAATAAAAACTAAATGTAAGAAAATCTAGAAAAAATTGTCATAAAACGGGATGAAACCCCTAAGAAACATCAGATAAAATAGACTAGATTCAGAATGTATGAAAATTAATACAAAACAACAGATCAGACGATAAATATACTGTCAACAAATCTATGACAATCTGTAGGTTAGATGAAACTGGGATGGTTTCTTACTTGAAATCACTGCAAAGGAAGAATGATTTCTGGGAGACCAGTGGCTTTCTTCTAAAATGCATGCACAGATACTAAGTGCTCAGTAATGGAGTAATAAAAACACACTCAAAATTAATTTCTCAAATTTTCACAGCACAGGAAAGATTTCTTTGTGAAACTTCCTCACACTGGTTTGGGACTGGATTGTGCAAAAGTCCAACTTTTGCTGTTCGTTAATAGAAAATAAATTAATTAAAAATAATAATAAAAAGGTAACTTTTTACCTTTTTTTGACCCAGGAGGGGTCAAAAAAGGAGATAGAAAAGCTGATAAATCATAAAACAATAAAGCAAGGATGCCTATTGTGTTTTCAGATACAGATGACTCTTTCTATTTATTTTACTTTATTTTACTTCTGTATTTATCTTTCAAAGACCTTTTACACAAAAGAAATTCCTGAAGCTTTTACTTTCCGCATGAATTGCGACCAGTAGGTAGAATTATTTGGAATTTACTAAAGCTGTCACTTTGTAAGATGATATGAGCCATTCTAAGTGCTTGGCAAGGAAATGGCTTCTTACATATCATGAAATTTTGGTTAGACTACACCACTCCAAGGAATTGATCATAACGTGGAATTTTGTAATGACATCTTTCCTGTTGCATGCTTGTTACCCGACACAGCGCAAGGGACTTTAACTTAAATTCACCCCCAAACCTTGTGGGAACTAAGGCTCTTCTATACATACAAGTGATAAATTATGAGAATTCCAATTTAGTTTGTAATGATATATGGAGATATCAAACCAGGTTAAGTCTATTGCACAAAACACAACACAGTTGCTAGTTTTAACTCAAGATACAATAATTATGGCAACCTAATGCTGCATGTTTTACATTTTAAACTATGTAAGTTATGTGTTGGTGTAGGCTTGAAAATAATTGGTTGCTGCATAATAATTGCATGAAAAGGTCAACCAATAAGACCTGTAGGTTGAATGGCTGATACTCAGCTACATGAGTACTTATGTAGTCCATTACTTTTAGGCAGTTTTGCATTGCTTCACTGGTCAAACAATTTTTAGTTACAATACTCACAAAATTTACTGAAACCAGAAAAGAACCCTGATTTGAATGCATTACATCACCATGTAAACCTCACACATAGTTATCAAAATATTTTGTGTCCTTTATTTTGTATAAAAGACATTTCTTGAAATGATGCCATGTTGTGATGCAGAACCATTTCGAAAGGACATAAATACATATTTGTAGATACTCAATTTTAAAATAGATAAGGAAGGCCTATCAAGCTTAAAGTCGTACTAAGGCATCAATCCATTGTAATTTGCATGCATACAATTGTGTGGAATACACACACCAATGGCATCTGACCTTGTGTGAAACCTTTATTGTATTTGTGGAAAAAAGAAAAAAAAAAATTCTCAAATTTTTACATAATCTTGTAGTTCTCATGAGCTCATTGATTGCTACACCGCTGGTGTTCAAGGACTTTTGACCCGTCCTTCTCAGAGCTAAACTGTGGTGTTTTTGAATTATGGATATGATAGCACACTGGATGGGAGGAATTTGGTTTCTAAAAAATTATAATTAGGAATGTTTGTGGAAGAGTGGATATTTCTGTCACTGTTGCTATATTCTCTCACATGCAGTGCTTATTTTGGATTTGCTGGAGTCAATAGCACATCAGGGACTGGGGATTAAATCATTTAGAAAGATATCTGGCTTGGGTTGGGCACCATTGCCCACCCAAGCGGTTGTGCTGATCTGGGTCTTGTGAAAAAAAAAAAAAAAAAAAGAAAAATCTCCATTTCACTTCATCTCTCATAGAAACACAAATAAATTCCTTTTAATCAGCCGTGGATTGTCCAGGGCCTCATTTGGAAAGAATGTAATCGAATCTAAGGTAACATTATTCATAAGGTAAATTTGCTTTCCTAAGCTTGATTTCTTTCTACCACAGCTGGCTTTTGGTACACACAAGGGTGATCTTGTGGTTTACATAAAGACCCAGTTATTGGAGATGAACACAGAGCTTGAACTTTTAAGGGCTGCGCCTTGTGAAATGTAGGAATTCACACGGCATTGAAACTATTTTAACAAATGATTAAATATAAACTTTCTGGTATCATGAGAGCTCCTTGGCTCTCACTTCCTGTCTGTCCTATTTCCTCTGTGTTTGCTCCATTCCTGCTTCCACAAGCGCTTGACACTCTGGAAGTGCTGAGGGAAAAAGGTCTGAGGTTCAACTTCTCTGAAAGGGGATCTAAACCGCCTGCTAACAGGAATGCCAACCCTAACAGGGACTGACAGCTCATCACACTGAACATTGTTGCATGCATGAGTGCATGTGTGCGTGTGTGTGTGTGTGTGTGCGTGCGCGTGTGTGTGTTTGTGTGTATGGGTGGGAGGTTTTTTTTAAAGAGTGTGCCAAATATTTCTGCACATTTATTATGAGAATGCAAACATCCTTGATAAGGCTTAATAACTCTTATTGTTTTCTCTTGTGTGCATGCTAGGAATGTGCCAGCATAAACACATGCAGCTGATTAAACTACACATACAATCACACATGCTCCATACACATCAATCAGTCAGCAATAATAATATTTAGGAGCTTGATTGGAAATGTAAGGTATATGTCCCCCTTTGCTCCCCCTACCTTACTTAACTGCGTCAAGGCCCTAACCACCAGCTTTCTCCACTCGTCAATCTCAGCTCAGATGGAAAGCAGATGGGTGCTTAGGATTGTCAAAGGGAGTCTGAATGAAAGACATGAGGTGGAATAAAACAGCCGTAGAGTCAGATGAAGGCCAGGAGGTCATGGTTAAAGACAGAAGAGATGAAAACGTGAATAAGAGACAGTGTGCCTTTGAGAAATTTGGAGACAGCAACCAGCAAGAGGGAGATAAAGGCAGCCAAGGGATCAAGATGGAAACCAGGGACTAGACAGCCATTTTCAGATGAAAGGAATCCAACCAATCCCAAACCCCCCAATGATAAACATGTGTCTGTATCACCCATCCTAGGGCTCTATTTATCCGTGTGTGTGTTTGTGTGAGACTGTGTGTCATTGCGTTGTTATAGACACCGATTCCCGACTCGCGCTGTACAGATGAAGATATACACTCAGACACGACACCTTGTTCGCCAGCTTGGCAATGGCAAGGGAAATATCCAGCCGGGGTGTCAACTGACAAAAACCATCATGCTCTCAGCACAGCAACAACCCAGATACACAAATATTTCATCTTTTCTCTTCTTTCGTCCAAACTGCTGCTAGTTCAAACTTTTGGATTTGCTCACAAAACATTGTACAGATACATGTATGGTTAGATCATGTATCTTTCAGGATTTCAATAGTTGAAATCCTGATTATACAGCTTTCTCTGTATAATAATACTTTTAAAATATTTGGTTAATCATGATCCTTGTAGTGAATACTCACAGGTATTATTCCATTTTAACAACACAGTATTACAGGGGGTTCTGCAGCAAAATATGATTGTGAAAGAGATAGGGGAATTACAGTGAGAGATTTACAAGTGAGAAAGAGAATTTTCAAGCTGATGTGAAACTTATTTGAAAGCCAGTAAAGTAAAATAAGGGCAGTCAGGATCTGCTGCAAGTATTTGGATGGTCTTGACTTGCTTAATTTACTGTTGGTGAGTTAAATAAGATTTATTAGCATTCAGTTTTAGAAGGAGGGAGTATGGTGGAGATACTGAGGGGTAGGGGTTCGGAGATTAGAGAGGAGGTAGATGAGATGAGACTTGAAACACAACATGTTTGACATGGCACTGCAGGGACAGAATTATCAATGAAGGTAAATCAAAGATTTTCAAGTTAATAAAAAACCCGCACCAGTTTTTATTAACTTGCTTATTCTAATCAAGTTGAATCAAGTGTTTTTTCTGTCTTCA
Source organism: Poeciliopsis turneri (assembly GCA_922788865.1). NCBI lineage: Eukaryota > Metazoa > Chordata > Actinopteri > Cyprinodontiformes > Poeciliidae > Poeciliopsis > Poeciliopsis turneri. The sequence continues at coordinate 776,822 of CAKLNU010000579.1, forward strand.
CGTCTCATATAGGAAGAGGTGTATTCTAAGTACAGTCGTAGGCACAGTGCTTGACTGTGACTGCAGGGGAGTAGGAGCTATTTGTGATAGTATTAGAGCACTACATATTGTAAATATAGGACCACAATCAGAGGGGTAAACTATCAAGCATCTAAACTACATGCTATCAAATAAAAACATGCTTTTTACTATCAAGCATGTAAAAAAATATTCCCAAGAAATGTGTCTCTGAGTAGCCTGTCACGACAAAATCTAAAACTTAGAAATCGTAGGTAAAGGATGTTAAACATGGTTCTGTAATATTTTGTTTACAGGCTCCGTGGAAACATTTATTTCACGTCATTTGACACTTCAATAATGCATTTAAAAAACAAACAAACAAAAACATGTAGGCTGCATTCTTCATTGAACTTAAATCTTCCTTTAAAAAAATTTTTTACATAAATTATGAACTTTTAGATTTCTATAAAGAAGGATAACAGGAAGTAACCATTTCAAATTTCTTTTAACAGTTTACCCTATAATTGTTCAGAAAAAAACATATATTGGTCAACAGAGTGTCTTAAACAGTACAAGCCTTTGCTTTAGAAACAAGTGTTGTCTCCAGCAGACCTTTAAGCTAAAGAAAAGGAAGCACCACTGAACAAACCACTTGAGCACAAGTAAAGTCAACTTCAACCTTTGGTGTGGTTAGAAATTCAGAAATAAGTTGAGTGTTGTTAAAGCAGGTTAAAGGGGGGAAAAAAATCAATAAAGTTCCTCTGACTTGGTGGTCTTCTATGACAAGGACACCAGACAATTTGTAAACAAGACTTCTCAGGATCCACATTAGGTTTGGTTGCGTGTTACAAGCTGCTTTTGCCTAACTTCAATAACATACAGAAAATGTGTTTCCTTTTCTGTTGTGATGACTGATGTGTTATCTAATGTGGCTTTGTGGCCATGTTTTGTATATTGTGATAGTGTTGTTCTTTTTAAATCCTAAGCAAGATAAAATGGATTTTACATACTGTGGGTTTTGGTTTACCTGGTTGTGAGTGGGGTTTGTTATGATGACACTGTTGTTGTGTGTGGATACACAAGTTAGGGGATGTACTGCACGATGGGGATTAGTGAACAAATTGTGTTGTTTTTGCTAAATCAAGAGCTTTGTTGTCTGTTCTACTGCGTTGGTATTTTGACGTAAAGCGGATGATAGACGTCTTATACTTTTACACAGTTGATGGTTTGCTGACGGATAGAAGCAGAACTTTAGAGCCACTCATTTTTATTTCAAAGACCATTTCTTTTTGCAGCCATGGATTTTGATTAGTAATATTATGAGCCATCAAAAATCCTCATCTCCATATTTATAGTTTATTGCTAGGCTTTTGGTGAAAATGCAATCAGTAACGCTGCAGCAGAGCTTCCCATGATCACATCTCCATTAGCAAGCAAGTCCTCTTCAGAAATCTGTCCCATCTAGCATGTGTTTGTGTGTATGTTTACCGATGCATGTTTAGTTTGGTGTTTGTTTTTCATAATAGTTCACAACAATGACTTGTGGGTAACATGGTATTTATTTGTGGGACACAAAGTGTACATTCATTCCTTTTTTATTCTTAGTGTGTAAACCCATAACTGTTTTGAACATCCATCAGCACATCCCCTTGAATGTGTGTTTGTGAATGTGTGGAGCCATCGAAACCACGGCTACTCACCCGTAACCACACCATAACTACTGGGTCGCTGGCATGCATTGACGCATGCAGAAGAATAGATAAACACTTCAGGACACTCACTCATTCGTATACTGCGGTATTGCTTCTTGTGGCTCAGCTCCACTCACTGACTTTGACAGATATTGTTTTAGTGAGGTCAATAACATCATGTTGGTGTGACACCTTCTTATTTTTGTTGGCACGTTGTCGCCCGAGTTTCAACTTCGGCACTTAATTACTGTCAAAGCCAGTACTAAACCAACAGCAATCTAGCAAGATTTCAGTGTTAATAAATAGAGGTTTTGGCACGTAAGGAAGGGAGGTGAGAGAGATATGGAAGGCTTTGTGGCCTAGAAAACAAATGCTTCCCAGTTCACTCAAGGCTATCATTAATATATAAATTGAAGTAAATGTGATGAATAGATTTCATATTTTGTGGGTAAAAAAAAAGCAAAGAAAATGGTATCTCAAGAAAATAATGAGACAAAGAGCTTGGAAAATCCACAGGACCTTGAAAAGGAATTTGTTTCCTTTGTGGTAACACTTGGCCTATTAAACCTACACAGTATGAGAAACTGTGAGAAAATGTTTGTTTGTGCCTTTTGGGCTCAACTTTAAGTTGAGAGTTGACCAGAAGTGTTTGTCATTGATCGGAAGATATCATTAAAGTTAGGCCACATGGAGAAAGTTGGTGTTTCAGTGTGTTTGGGTTTTGTTCTCTGTACAGACATTTAAAAGAAACATTTCTCTGGGTTTGAGCTGTAACACCACCTCTCCTTTTCTAAGAGGGGAAGCATGTTGTTCTGAGTTCTTTGACATTTGCAAAAGAAAGACATTTTTTTCTATCAAATTTCTGACGATTGTCGATTTTGAAGAGTTAATGTGACTTTCAAAGCTGTATTTAAACAGAAAGCAGTGATTCCTTGTGTATGTTTTAAAATTACAGGTGCTGATGTAGCTGTACATATTTGTGCTCACATGCAGATAGGCTGTGCTTTCCAGAGATCATTTGCAAATAGTGGTGGACTTTAAAGGCTTTACAATGTACTATAGCTAACAGTGGTTTACTCCAATACAAGGCAATAGAAGTATCATTAAATCACAATTTTAGGCCTACTGTGCAGCCTGCTTTAATGTTGCCTCTTGTTGTAGCAACTCTCTAATCGCTTTAGATTTTGAGTTAGATAGAGATCCACTGATTAAAGATCTTTTTTACTTATTCAAGTGGAAATATATTTCTTTGTAATTACTATAAATAACAGTTTTAACACAGCATAGGCTACTAGGAGCTGGAGCTTCTCAGAAATGATTTGTGGTGAGCTTCCGATCAACCAATGAGAGGACTGAAATTCAGATATAAAAACAAAAATAGGAAAGAAAGGAAATTCAACTCAATTTTAAATGGTAACCAATTCTTAATCAAAAATAAAAATAAAAACCTTCAAAATTTCTAAATTAGCTACTTAAAATATTGTATGACAGAGAAAAGACATTCTGAGCATAGTAATTCAGGGTTGCGTTTTTAAAATTACAGATTTTAGTAACAAATTTTAAAGGTCCATACCAGGCATTTTGAAATGACTCATTCCAGAGCAGTACTTGTAGGTGAAAGGTCGGATTGGATATGTTTGTAAACGAAAACAACATGATTACAGTTACTTATTATAATTTATTTTGTATCTTATGCTGAAAGAGCTGTTAAACAGCAGTCAAAACGTAAACTCTGTGGAGAACTTTCCAAGTCTAGCATGTCCCATGACAGAACAAGGGTGGAAGCTCAAAAGAATAAAAAAGAGGAACTTTGCTGTATGTCATTAAACCTTTCTATAAAATATATAAGTCTTATGACCTTTGCAGTGACTTTTTCTATCTTACATGCTTTATTTATGCTCAGAATTCCCTTTGTTTGAGACTACTTGCCTCAGTAGCAACTTATTCATCTTTTCCTGTCTCTGTAGCGTTGCACAAGAATCTGGTTTAAAATTAACCAATTGGGGTCACCTACTGATTTCTGTGGTTATCTCCAAAGTTAGCTGCATTATTGAACAATTTTTAAGAGACATGGGCACAATCCAACTACAATATAACAACTCTTACGATCACTGAATGAAGAAATACACGTTATTTTATGCATGACCTAAAAAGAGCTGTTTCACACATCTGCCGCTGAATATTCACTGCTAACAGACAGCTCAGAAAAAAAGGATAAACAAGTATTTTCCTATTTCCTATGCTTGCTTAAACCTTGCAGGATTGTGGGGTGCTGGTAGCTATCGGTAGTTGTCATTCTAGATATGCAAAAACAATTTAGAGTGGCTGATTAACCTTTCAATTTATGCTTTTAGACCATGTAAGGAAGCCAGAGTACCCTGAAAAAATCCACCCAGACACACTGATCACATCCAATTCCACATAAAAATAAAAATAAATTCCCTCAGCAAGAATTTGAAGCCAGCACCTTCATGATTTGGGGAAAAAATGGAAACAACTTTGCTGCAGTGAAACCCTAAAACAACTTGTTTCAGCAAACCTCAATAAAAATCAGTGATAAAATATGACATGGTGTCATAAAAACCTCAGCAACTTCTGTTTTCTGGAGATGCCTGGATGGTTTTCCTTTACATTATTTGCTACACTTAGAGCTTTGTTGAAACATATTTTTAATGGGGACCTACATTCAACCAGACTAATAAGCAATAAAAAGGAAACAGTTAAAATATATGTAAACTGTTAGTCACTGACTGGTGTCAACCCAGACGTCTGGGGAGTTAAAAATCCTCCAATAAACACCTTCATTAAAATGAGCTGCATGGTGTTACTTTAGAGATTTCACCAATACCTTTATTTTCTTAGGCTATTACAGAAACATATCTTCTAATCTTTGTCAAGCACTGAACCACGATCTTTGGTGAAGGGTAAAGGCAGTTGACAGAACTGCTGTTGCTCCTCGCCTCTAACAAGGAACAGCAGCTAAACAGTTGTGATATGGCAGACATTTATTAATGACAGCTGGTTTTTGCATTTGGGTAGAAAAACAGAGCTTGCCTTTTAATTGAGAGTTCTGCATCCTTGTTAGCTGCTTCTGTGAGTCCAATTTTAGAAATGTGTCAAATAAATCACGAAGGACATGGTGAAAGCACTGCAAGGGCTCATTAGGAAGCTATGTTTTCTCAAATTAGTAGATACTGTTGCTTAAGAGTTAAGACAAGCATCAAATGGCACATATATTTGAGGAAAGTTTCCATGTGAAATGGCAAAACCTCACATATTGTTGTAATTTGCTCTACTTCCACTCTGAGATTTATTTTTCGCTCCACAGGTTTTATTCTTTGTCTTCTTGACAAACTGCAGAGGTTGTAATCTTGTTTATCTTGTTCTCCTCCTTTCTGCTTTGGCATTCCTCCCCATCGGTGTGGCCTCTTTGATGATTTGTGGCCCACTTAAAACCACAATCCTGTGATCTGTTGGTCATGTTGACCACAAACACTCAGCAAGAACATGAGCTCACAGTTTTACGCGCACACAAGAAGAGAGCAGGGGAAAAAGTTAGTCAGGCATATATTCAGATATGTATAAAGCTCACACTTATTTTATCCACATACCCAATCTTAAACACTGGATTATAGGTCTCTAATATAGGCTGATCCTCTCTGTCACAAGATTATGCTGTGCTGTGGTTCAAACCTCTCTGTTTTTCCTAATAGAAGGTATGGGTGCTAAGACTATTAGACATAGCAATTATAGACTTAATAATACTGTCTTTCTTCATACCAAGCACTTTTCCTTAGAGGCTGTGAGTGCTGGGTGGTTAAAAGGATGATGAATGACATTCATGTGAGGGCAAAAAAAAAAAAAAAACAGTAATTTTTGTTTAAGTAAGGATACTCGCGAAACTGAGGAAAAATAATAATTGCCACTCCACAGAAATGTGTTTTGAGCCGAGCACAGACTATAAACATACGTTTATAGTCTTCAGCATATGTTTACATTTGAGGTCATGGAGATGTAGACTTTGGAGTTTGGTAGACAGTACGTCAGCAGACAGCATGTTTTCCGTTGTGGGGAGTTCACTGATAACAAATATAACGCAGGGATAAAGAAGAAGCCAGGAATGTGACTGGGATAAATAGAATAAAATATGTGTCGCATTTTCATCAAAGGGTAATTTCATGTGCACACCAGATGTGGTGGCACTGTGCGAGAATTATCACTTTACAGTTCTTTGTGGTGCATGAATGCAAGCGAAGTGGGTGTGCAAACCGTTTTACTTTATTTTCACCTATCTTCAATTCATTCTTATTGAAGATGCTAAAACATTTTTACAGAGGTAAGTGAAATAAACAAATCCCTGCTCCTGTCCTCCCGTTTGAAGTCTAAAACAACCAGTCTGTGCACATGTCTTAAGCCTCTTTTAAAGTAATATTATTATGTATACTATGTATTTTCCAGGAACATAGTGCTAATTTAGCTTAATTATAATGTGGACTGGGCAAAAATTCCAGTCTCTGGGTGCAAATGTAATGGGGGAAAACCCCAAAAGCTTGCAGTAAAATGTGGTTTGACAAAGTACTGATACAGGAAAGCTAAATAGTTGTTTACTTAAAACTGATTTATGATGACAGGAACAGTTGTTAGTGTTATTACATGTCGACATGCATGCATGGGTTTCCTTCAGGTATTAAACGGCATCCTCCCACAGTTGATGACGTGCAATTTTAATTAAATACAGATTCTAAAATGCCACTGAGTGGACATGTTTTTTTTTTTTTTGTCCCCTGTGTCTCTGTCCATGGTGTGTCCCGCTTCTCACCTATTAACTATCCATTATAGTCACCATCACCCTGTAGGCCCCAAGGATTAAGTGGCTAGATAGATTGGTGTTGTCATTCCATCATCATCTCCCACTTTTCTAGTCTTTGATTTTTTTTTTTTTTTTTTTTTGTGGTCCTTTCTCTAGCAGCTACACGCATACACACAGCTGTACACACACACATAATTCAAGGCTGTAAATAAATTAAAAAGACTGTAAAAACATTCTCTAAGCCCTGGCCGGGGCTCAAGTCAACAGAGCTGACTGCCTAAAGTGCAGATTTATGAAATAATGAGAGTCTTATGAGGGCAGTTAAATGACCGGTCTCTGATGTGATAGCCAGCGCCGCTCTTCATCAAGGCATGCTAGAGGAAGGGCAGCTAATCTTGGAGTGACATCGCAGTATCCTCTAAATCTAATATTGAACAGACACTGACTCCCAAACCACTGGTAACATGAAGAGGTTACCTCCTTATCCTATCTTTGCTCTCATTTCCCTTTCACTCCTGCTATCTTGGGGCTTCTGTGAGATTTTCCTTTTGTCTCCTTCTTGTCTGCTTTGCCCAGTCCCTGTTGACCTCTTTGTCTTCTGCTCTGCTCTCCCTTTTCAACAGACACAGATATATTTCTCCCTCTGTCTTTATTTCTCTGTCTGTCAAACTCAAACGTGCTTGAACCCTTGAACCAATGGATGTCTTTTTTTTTGTTGTTTTTTTTCTTTTCAGTTTTCTTCCCTCCAGCTTTGATTAGTTGCTTTGAAGATGCAGTCAGACGCATTCATGGGTGGCTCATAAACATGAATAATTCCTCACAAGTCCATACTTCAGCACAGGCTTGATGATTTGATTTCATTTTCATTAACTGGTCATGGTAATAATGACAAGAATATTTCATTTAGAATCCCTGCTTCTGAGCACATGTGCTGTAGGTCAATTTTATGGTCGTAAGACAGATATGATAAAGTCTAGCCAACACCATGTCCTTTTCCTAATTCAGATTCAGTTCAATTCTGATATGAACTGAATGAAGGCAGTTAAGTAGGTTCAGTTGAATGTGGCTCGTGGATGTAATTTAATTCAATGTATGATTTATTTTAGCTTAATTTCACTTAGCTCTGCTCAGTTTTCTCAATTCTTTCCAGTTTAATTGACTTCAATGCAATTCAGGTCAACTCAGTCATGCACATTTTCATTTAGTTCAATTATTTATTCAATTTGAATAAATAATTTTAAACTGAATACACAACTGAATACACACACATATATCAGTGATTTCTGAATTCAGACTTCACTTTGCTGAACCTGCACTACATATAACATAAAGGACAGCTCAGGTTAGTCCATATTTGTCTCTTCATGGTGGAAGCAGGAATTTATTACATTCATTTTTTTTTTCAGTTTCATGCAGCAAAAAGATACCAAACACATCATCTATCGACAGACAGAATGATACATGAAGAGGAATTGAAAGGATGCAGCCAATTCGGTTTCCAAGACTTTGTGTGTTAAACACATCAGAGCTTTCCTTGGTGGTCTAATATAATAGGAACGGTTGTGAGCAGTGTATTTGTGAACCCGCTTCACTTCTCCCTGTGCTAATGTTAAAGATGAGTAACATTTCCTGATAGAGCTTTAAAATATTCAAGGAACATGACCCTTCATGCCGGTATGATTTCAGACCTTAAAAGACCATAAATGAACACTCCTACACACACACATACACATGTACTCACCATTCAGAGTTTGTGCCTCTTTTGTGTCTGAGAGTTTCGCGTTACAGGCTTTCTCTCTGTCTCTCTGTTTTCCTGCCGGCTGAATACACTTGCGTGAAATCGAACATTTCTCCTGCTGATTTGCCGTGAAATGGTGTGCTTGTGTGGGATTACCCTGTCAGCTTCGGCTCCGAGCGCAACACGGGCCAGACTGAAGGAAAGGAGGAGAAGAAAGGAAGCTTGGTCCAAGTACTGTGCCTTATGCCACTCAAGTCTATTAGACAATCAGAGCACTGTGCAATTTAGAAAAATTTTCTGGTGTTCTCTGGTGACACCAGGTTCTCTGGTGACAGATGCATGTAGAAATGCAAACAGGGTATCGTCATGCATGAACATATACACACAAGCATTGCATGTGCATTTTGGACTGTGTCAGTGTGCATGATGTGAAGCACAGGAAGGAGGAAGGATTTGAAAGCTAAATAAACAGAGATCAGTGACGGTGGAAGGGGATCTGCCACGAGATGAAACAAAATGTGGAACGCTTTTGGAGAGATTGGCTTGAGTGGAAGGGAGAGAAAGGCAAAACTTTGAATTTCTCGCAGTTAACATATAACCCAGAGACATAAAAAGAGAATGGCAGATATTTGAGTGAAAAAGAAAAAAAAAAATTAAACGTTGATGAAGTAACATGAACGCTTGGAGGGGATGTGGACAGTTTAGAATGAAGAGAGTGTTTGTGAAGTCAAAGAGGACTGAAGGGGTTTAGGGACGGACTGAACCATCTGTGCTGCAGATCTGTTTTCGACCTGGAGGATGAGGAGGTCAGAGAGAATAAAGTTTCACCCTTATCTCTTAAAACTCTGGGTTAACTGTAAACATCTAGTCTTTTGTTTCTTCTTGTTATTTATTTTTGTCTTGTAGATATTTAATAGATTACTCCTCCAGTTGTGTGTCTTTAGTTCTGACTTTTTTTTTTTCTGAGGATCTTTCATCTCATCTCCAAGTCGGTCTTTACTGATTGCTGTTTGCTAACTTCCAACAGAAGTTCACATTTGTAGAAGTGGTAGAATTTGTGCTTTTATGTCTATAATTTGCAGTGTTAAACCATGACACAGGACACAATTGTAAATGCAATTTACATTGATGTTAAATTTATTTTAGTTTTTCAAAGGCTGGGATGTGTACGTTTGCATAAAAACAGGCTGAGACACAGATGTTACTGACACTGACAGATTGATATTTTATTTAAAATGTTAAGTTGCCAGAAAGATTTTTTATTTATTAATATCTTTAGAGAGTCTCTTCAGTGACTCTTAAAAAAAGCATCCAGACCCCATGTGACCTTATTTTACGTTACAACCACAATCTCCATTGTATCTAATTAGGATATGATGTTACAGACAAGCTAAAAACATTGTACATCTGTGAAATGAAAAGAAATAATACATGATTTTCAAATTTATTCTGTATCACATTTGGCCATCAAGGGCATTAATTTTTTCAGTGGTGATCATGATTTGATATATTTTTCTGCCCCAAAATCTGTTGGGGCAGAAAGTAATCTCAAAATTAAGACCAACCGATTTAATGAAGTGCTTAAGAAAAGGTTAGCAGTAACAACAAAAAGAAAGTAGCAATGTAGCAGAATGATGTAGAATGAATGGGATGATTAAATGTTTCTGTTACTCACACCTTCGGAGATGTCTGCACCGCAGTCTGAATTCAGCCTTTTGCTAGAAAAGTACCAAACAGATTATGTGCTGTTCTTGTGTTTCAGCCAGCCTTCAAATGTGGCCTTTGCAACAGACAAATCATTCTGTAGGAATTGTTTTGAATAAATATGTGAGTCCACTCAAAGCAGACTAAAAAGAGATAAGACAAAGTGTTTAGGGCTCGAGAAGGTATGTTTCAAACATGCAAAAACTATTCTTTTCTCGTGTTGTGGAGATGGCCCTACTCATCTGGTTTTCATAGCATCACACATAATAATGGAAAGCCAGATAAATCCAAGGGATTTCAATAAGAGCTTTTCTTTTGGAAAGAATGAAGATGAGAAATGTGTTGGGATTACTGGAAGCCATGATGCCAGAGATGGCCCACGAATTATGGGAAAGATAAGGTTAGCATAACCTGATGCAAGGTCTGCCTGTGCAGGACATTAAATTAGATTTTCCTTTAAAAGAAAAGAAGAGACATAACTCTAGAGTCATGTGAAAAAAAGAAGCACGCTATAAGGTCCAGTTTTTTTTTTTATTATTGTTTTTGGATCTTTGAAATAAATGATACTTCAAAAGGAGGCATGAAAACCCAAACTGAACTTTGCAAGAGAGAATGTAGATCAGGGATCTCAATGTCTCAGTGTCCTGCAACATTTAGATGTGCCTCTGCTGCACCACACCTGAATAGAATAATTAGGTCATTAGCAAGGCTCTGGAGAACTTATCAGTACAAGGAGGAAGTAATTAAGGTATTTCATTCCAGTGTTTTGGACCTGTGACACATCTAAAAACTGAGGGCTTGAGGACTGGAGTTTGACTCCTGTGATGCAGATAAAGACCAGAACTTATGGAGAAATTTTTGTGCTTTTACCTAGTTCCTCCATGACAACAATGAAACCTCTGAAATTGCTCTACTTTCCTCTTATTGTTTTCCATCTTGCACTACTTTCTGGTGGGCGTTCATGACCGGAGTCGACTGCATGATTTTTCACTCTGGTTTAAGCGATTCGTTAGTATTTTCTCATGCAGTCTGGAGACGCAGGAAAGTGAGGATGACTGACGCAGCAGCAGCAGTTCTGCCAAGTCAAACATGGAGGTTTATTTGTGGACAAGTCGATACGGTGGAGACCCCCACCTCAGAGTTCCTTGAGACTCTCATTAAGAGGGAAGATAGGATGTTCTGGTGACGTTTCTCAAGTGTATTTAGGGATGCATTTAGAAAAATCGACGCACAAGGAAAAGAGCGAGCAAAGACAGGATACAGGTACAGTTAATCAAAAACAGAAACAATTAGAAAAGAGACTAATGGCTTCTATTATAAAGAGATATTGTACACCCCTGCCTCAGAGGAAATTAGGCAGGATGGATGAAAGAGGTGGGGAGGGGGCTCTGGAGAAGCGGGGAGCAGCAGGCCTCTGCCACTTGGATTGTCCCTCTGGTAATCCCTGGATTTCCTGGGCTGAGACAGAGGTAGACCAGGCACGGCGAAGGACTTAGCAAGTGAGGGATAAAAAGAGAAAGGAAGCTGGAGGAGAAGAAAATGAGGCAGAGGAAAACAGAAATGGCCTTCCAAACATTAGTGTTGTAATTTCTGCATTATGTGGTTTGCATTCAGGTATTGCTGTAAGAAGACTGCAGTGTTTGTAACTATTTGCACATGTGTGTGTGTGTGTGTGTGTGTGCGTGTTCTTGCATGTGTGTTTTTGATAGTGTACGCATGTGTGTTTGAGCGTACTGAAAAGTAACAAGGATAGAAAATTGGAAGAAAACAGATGTGCAGATGTGATGAACTGAAAAGGCGGCTTACTTTTAAAAAAAAAAAAATCTAAATAACTACAGAAAGAATAAAAAAATCTGTAAAACTATTTTGGAGTTGCTTTGAGTTCTATTATGTTTCCCAATTTCTTAAAAATCAAAACAAATAGCATTGAGTTCTGGGTGGCTCCTCAATAAAACTGTAGAAGATGACAGAAAAGCTATTGCATGCAACAAACCAGATAGTTTTGAAGTTCTGACACCATCGTGTAGTGACATATTCAAGGTGCCTTTAAGAGCTTGTGAAGTGGAAGGTCAGACTCAGGCAAGCCACAACAGTTTCATTACGGCTATTATGTGTAGACAGTAAAAATAAAATAAAAATACAAAAACAAAAGACTTGTAAAAATATTTTCTCATGAGTTAATTTACGGCCCTGTCCTGTGGTTGTACATTGGAAAGCACAAACTCAAACACACACTCTCTCCTGGTAACTACCTCCTTTGGGGCTCCTCTGTGGGGAACAGAGATGAGATATCACACTTCTTCTATTCTTGCGTTGCCCAGGATGTTATTTCAACTCCCTACCTCCTTCCCTTTAGTCACCCCTGGGTGTTGTGAACCCAGTGCCTTCTTGTAGTCTGTATAGCTGAAGGCCGGTTAGACCCAGAGGAGCTCAGTAGTGTGTGTTTTGGGTCAAAGGTCCAGCTCTTCTCTTTCTCAGGCAGTGAAACACAAGTGGCTCTCGGGGAAACGAGTGTTTGAGGAGAAAGAAGCACCATGAGACTGTTTTCTTTATTGAAGGCTGATTAAATGACTAAAGCAAAGAGCCGCAGAGAGAGCGTGAGCAAAATTTCAACCGTTTTTTAAATTTAAAGATATCATAGGTTTCTGTTAAAAAAAAAAAAAAAAAAAAGATTGCAAGAAGAGTTATATTGTGTGTTCTTTCTTTACAGCACAGAAAGAAAGACATTGTTTATCTTACTGTTTCATATTTCAAATTTATCAAAAATACTTATTCTCATACGCAGAATTGAGGAAGCGATTGAAAACAGCATGTTTTTCAATTATTGCCCTTTTTTTAAGAAATCACGGTAAAATGTCATGCATTTGTAATCAGCTTCTTCACTCTGTTATCCCTAAATACGCAAGACATTTGTATGATCTAATCTGATTATTAATGTACCCATTCTGTAAAGATCTTAGACAACATTAGGGAACAAAGAGATTAATTTAAACAAGGAACACAAAGGAGCGATGAGAAATGAAGTTATGGGGAAATTTAAAGTAGACTTAAGTTATAGAGCAACAACTAATATGTGTTTGATGCAAAGATCTGAGTGGTTTTTGTTGTGCGTGTGATTCACTTTTGTTGTTTTGGATTGGTGAAAGGCTTTGAAGCCCATAATAAATTATTTACTATAGTCGCAAGTTTTTTTATTACTCACTCGCTCTCTTGTTCGAAGGCACACATACAGGACTAATTTACAGAAGCAGAAATCTATTGATTCCTGCACCTCATCAGCTCACATAATGAGCATTTTAAAAAATTCAACTCACCTAATGCTAATTTGAGGTAACAGCCAGGATTCAATGTACTTCACGGTCAATTCCTGTGATACACACTCATGTTAATACATGACATTCCTCCTATGCTTCTGGATTTTATTCATCTCCCCCTCTGCCCAGCCCTTCTTTCTGTTTTCTTTCCAGCTCTCACTAATGAATTTTTGGAGTGCTGCATTTTGATTGCAGCTTCCAAGACCATCCGTCTGCCCTTCTCCTTCCAGCTTTGTTCTTATAAACCTTTTTATTTATTTACAACTGGACTTTCTCACGCATGGATAAAATAATTTTTTTGAAGAAATCACAAATCCGAGGCAGGAAAACATCTTGTTGCAACTACTTAAGATCCAAAAAGTGTATTTTTGTTATTGTGATGAGGCCTGTCACCTTAGCAAGGAAGCACCCGAACTGTCAGTCAGCACACATTCACATGTTCAGATGCATGCTGGCAAACCCAGAGTAATATTTGCACTTTCCTTTTTAAACCTCCTTTCTGCTTTGCCTCCGGTTCGGCGACTGACGGGCTCCCTCATTCTGGCCGGCACAAACTTTGTCACCATGGTTACCGCTGCATAGATGTTCTTTTCCCAGGAGACAGACAATATTGAAGTAACAGCTCCCTTGACGACACAGCCGTCCCGTCTGTGTAATCTCTGTCATGTCTGTTGTGTCTCAGCAGAGTTTACCATGTAAGAGAAACAACTGAAGCTGTCAGGGCCACAGTAATTCTGGCGATTATTGTAGTATTTGCTTTGTCAGCTCCTGACCAAGAGTCTGCCCAGAGTCTGATGCAGTGTTTCCCTTGGAAAATCCTGAAGACATAGAGGTAGTAACCCAGCGCTGCAGCGTCAGTAGATCCTCAGAGTCTAACTAGCAGTGTTAGCATCTCTGGGTTTGGCATCCTATTTTACTGCAATATTACCAGGAGTAAAGGTTGTAAAACCCAATCAGATGGAATTAGAAACTAAATAGATGCATAGTGTCATCCTAAAGCCAAAACTGTTTGATGCAAAGAAGTGAAGGAAAGCAACAAAAAGAATCCTTCTGAGGTTGCTTGCCTGTGGCAAAGCAACGCTGAGTGACACATTGCAAAAATATTCATTCATCTTTAACTTTTTTGTATTTTGTCATGTTACAACAACAAACTCCAGCATATTTCATAAGGCTGTTTTTTTGTATCCTTTCCCTGCTGTTGACAAGCATCTCCACAGCATGATGCTGCCATTAACATGTTTTTAAGAGGGTGTGATGTCTGGGGGAGAAATGGTTGCTCTGGATTTTATTTATTGGTATCACACCTAAGTGTGTTGAATACGAATGTAATCAAAAATTTCAGATTGTTATTATGAAAATCAGAAAATTCAGTGCTTTTCTTTGTACTTTTTTCCACTGTGCTTACGTGCTTATAAATACTTTATGTATTTTGTAAAAGTTCAAAAGGTTTGAAAAAATGTGGAGGATATTGGAAAAATAATAGAACGGCAAGAAGGGATTAGAAAAATAGCTGAATGAATGACAGTCATTCAGCAGCTGTTTCTATGGAACAGAAAAAAAAAAAAAGTTTAATGAAACAAAAAGATGGGGCGATAGGAGGTTCACAAGGTTAAGCTTAGAACTTGGTTCTTGTTATCCCAGTGAAAAGGTTGTGCAGAGTTTAAACCTATAATGTGAACAGTACTGGCATATATGATTGTGAAAACACAGTTTTATGAATTGCAACTCAGAATTTGACCCCAATCAGTTATGCAGCTGCATCGGCCTTTAGCTCCTCCTCAAATCAGTCGAGAATACTAACACCGATGTCCTCTCGGTCATATTTTCCCAATTCAGGATTTCTTTGATATTTAAAATCACAGACACAGATCAGCCAGGTTTAGATGTAAAACAAAATATATATCTGCTGAAGCTCAATACAAAAAGAAAAGAAAGTCTCCATCTGACGTACCTCTGGTTTCTGTAAGAGAGCTTTACGATGATTGACAACTTGGCCTTGGCTGCCTGGCCAGTTAGGGGAGGCGTGGGACTGTGGAGAGTGTGAGTGAGGAGGTTAACCCCTGGTGTCGAAGACAGCTGTGGAGTTTTTTTTGGCCGAGTGGCGGCTGCACGCTATAAATTCTTTCTAAAGAGGGTTTACTTCTGATTTTAATGGGTGCTGTAAATTTATTGCACGCTAGCACTGGAGAACACGAAGAGGGATTATATTTAGAAAGTCTCTCTCTTTCTTCGCCTTCTTCTTTATACATCCATGATATTCTTCCTGCAAGAACCTGCAATAGCTTACAGTGGTGAAGTGGAAGAAAAATTACACTCCATCATTAAAAGGGCAGCATTAAGCAAAATTAACGTTTTGTCTTAGAAGACAATTACCTCATCAAAAACATAACTGGAGTGGTGCTTTGATTCTTTCACCGATGTTTCAGAAATCCTTTAATCTTACGTGGCAACCATTCAGCTGTGAAAAATGCCTGGATGGACCGTAGCTCCTCCTTGGAGCTGCATCCAAGCTTCTGAACTTGCCCCTCACAAAGCAGCATCTCCGTCACTCAGATGAGGTTAATGTTTTGAAGACGTTTAAAGCAGGGTTAGGTCAATGAACAATCTTCCAACTTTTGTACAGGTCATTAAGCACTGTTCAATCCACTCTCTCACAATTTAAAGCATATGACACAACTTAGGATCAAACAAAATTTTATCAAAGCAGCAGAAACAGCCCATAGTGACTTAAAAACCCACAGCTCAGGCGCATTCTGTTGACAGAACAACCAGTTTATGGAAGTGGAAAAAATGCTTTGGTCATTTCAAACTTGGATTTTGCCTTTTAGTGTGACACTCCTTTACTTTGATCGCTTTGTCTGCAGGTGTTGTTTGCATTGAATCAGACGCTGTTGCAGCATGAGGGTGTCCGAGCGGGCAGCCTGCAAGGATCCTACACCACGGAAGATCTCATCACACACTACAACTGTGGGGATCTGAACTCTATCATCTTCAACCATGACACCTCCCAGGTTTGCTACATCACTCTGGAGCTAGTCTATCAAGATAAAGTACAGTGTGCTGCTTGTTCTTGAATTCAGTTGTTCTGCAGAACAGCTGAAACTTTATCTTTCCAACACGTACAAAACTAGATATTATCGTCCACATTTTGCCACTTACAAAGCTGCAAGTTGTCCAACAACAACATGCTCCAACAAAACCTTTCCTTTAAATGTGTAAAGGTTCTGGCACAGGATTCTGTCAGATAACAAAGTGCTTTAATGCTAGGACTGAAGTGGACTGCAGGCCTGATAACAGCTCATCCAGAATCCAAGAAGAAGTCATTATAACATACATCATCAGTAAACCTATAAATTAGTTTAATTTTCTGCAGATGCTTGGCAAGGCTTATTTAGTTTTATGCACTGAGGCAGTGTTTCCACCAAGTTTAACATCAGCAAAGAGTTTTGTTGAAATGTTGCATGCCGCTGTTAATCAGCTCTTGAGTACTTCAGCTTTGGAAACTGATTTAATGCAAAACTCAAACATCGTTTCTGTACTTTGTGCTCCATTCTTTTCTGTTTTAAGACACATATAGTTACTTTCATGCCCTTTTCTCTACATAAAATAATAGACTTCGGCCTGCAGTCTGCAGAGCATAGTTTTGTCAGTAATTCAAATAATAATAATAAAAGAATTCAACTATTTTATAATGGTCCAACAAAGGATGTGAATTTGACAATTTATAAATTGTCTGTAATTATCTACTTAAAAACAGAGTTTAGTAAAAATGATTATGTTTTCCTGTTTGCAGATTAAGCTCAGGCAAAACTAAACTTTGTGATGGTTTGAGCCGTCGGTATCAGATTAAGAGTTCTTCTCTATATGACGAGCACCAGCTATTTTTAGCCTGAGCCTGAAAGGATCTGCCTCAGTGTTACAAAACACCAAATCTGTCAAGACTCTGGATTTAAGTTGGCATAAATCTCTTCCCTGCTCCTCTGCCATTACATAATCATCACCTCAAACATTTAGGCTTCCACATCAGTTCCACAAATCTGCAAACTGACACACATTAATCCTACTCAACCTCGGGTTACTTGATAGTCTGACACTTTAATAGCTCTGAATGTAACTAAAAACTCATCATCTCACCTCTTACTGACACTGACTCAGCTCCTTTGCTGAAAGCTACCGTCACCATTTCCTTAAAGTTGTCAAAAGGCTATTCAGCCCATAACGTACAAACATAAATGCTAAACGCCCACATGGTAGAGCCATGCTGGTTATACAGAAAGCCCTTTTTGTAGCACTGCATTGTCAACGTCCCTCACTGACCCGAAAGTTTCATGCCACACATCAGGCAACCTCAATTAAAAAGTTTACATACAGACTCTTAATCATTTACACTATGGAGACACATAAGGTTTGCCTCTATGCCTCTATTCTCATGCCAAATTACAATGAACATGGATATTTTTATTATTCCCGTCTCTCTTGCTCTTGGTATGCTCATCCATCTCTTCAACCGAGGAGACCATTAAGAGAATATTAGCCTTTAGTTTTTACCTGCAGACATAGCTTCAGCTGTATCCATTAGTATATGGCAGCAGTTTGCCCCTGCTCCTTGTGTCATAATAAAATACACCAACATTCCTGAGCATTTGGTTAAGCGATCAGATACCCGACTACAGAGAGCTGTTGAAGCACTGTGATCTACGACAGGTTTGGGCCTCTGCACTTACCATGCTGTTTTTAAAACATACAATCGGTCCAGAGGCCTCCAACAACTGTAATACTCTCTCCAAACTCAGTTTCAACTTAAAAGAGAGAAGCTGATGCTGACCTGCAGTCCACTGTTGAGCAACTGAATGCACTGCAACATCAGACAGCCACTAATAAATTAAATTACAAGGAAAAAAAAATGTTGAATTGCAGAAGAGAGTATATCACTATTTTTTAAATTTATTTCTAATTGTGATTGGGTAGGTAGCATACAAAAATTCTAATAATTTGTGTCTGGATGGCATATAAAAATCCCATCAAAGAATAAAAGCAGCTGAGATTTGTCCAAGTGTGATGACATTACAAATGAAACATCAAATTCTGGCATCAATGCACAATAAAATATTGCCCAAGGGGGAAAAAAAGCATTAGCAAAGTCTACAAAATGAAGGTGAGTTCATGGATAACTATTTACATCATTTTTCTTCTCTCAGCTATTAGGAGGCAGACGGGAGGATTTTTTTAAAGAGCAATGACATGGAGACGTAGCAAGCTGGCACAATACCCAGGGTTTTAAAAGTGTGACAAACCAGCGCGTCTGTCATTTGCCACAGTGGAGAATGACCACATGAGAAATGTCGTTCAAAAAGCAAAAACTGCATTGCAATGTTCACTCTAATTTTGACTTTCATGGTTGCACAAAGGCAGTGCTTAGCAGGAGTTAGGAGTCCCTGGGAACTATTGTGGTGACAAGGTTGAGCAGCACAGTGCTGACCATTATGTTTAATTGTAAATCCATTCATCACTATCATATAAGTTGTTTGAAAAACATAGCAGCTGCAAAGGGAAGCAGAAGATAAAAGGTTTTCCTGCAGCCCTGAAGACATTCAAACTGGAAATCCATCAACTCAGGTTTCTTATAACATTTTGTTTTGTATTATAACTCATTTCCAGTAATTAAAAAAAGCAGTAAAAATTCTGAGAAACAATCTGAAACAATTTGATAAAGTGCTTTTTCCACAACAATCAGCAATTCACCCATTCAGTCACTAAAGGTGGAAAGCTACAAAGTAGCCACAGCTGCCCTGGGGGAGACAGACAGAAGTCAGGCTGCCATTCATTCGGCACCACTGAGCCCTCTGACCACCGTCAGCAGGGAAAGTGGATGAAACAATGATATGCTTGAAACAGGAAAACAGCTGGTTACAGGAAAAACCCCTGAGAAATCACAAATATCACTCTAATGGCGGAGCAACATGAGAAAGACCCACTATAATTTAATAAAGTGAATCTTGAATGTCAGACATTCTACGTTGACAGAGGACAGATTAGACGTGAAAATCACGGAATAACAATGTGTTTTATAATCAGCTAATACCTGCAGTAACCTTGATGTTACGGTTGTCTTAATGTTCACTCTGTTCTCGTGAGTTTTATTGCTTCAATACGAAAAGAGCAGAAAACGTTTTGAAAAGGAGAACTGAATAGAAAATGTTAGGAACAAAACCAAAGAAAAGATCCTAGGAATGAAGTAAACTTCTGTATGACAGGAAACAAAAAAGAAGGGAGATATAATTCCAATAGAAAAGGATCGAGGGGGATAAATCACCGTCACCCTACATTTCCTGTCTGGGTTGGAACATTGGACAGTAAATGGTCTTTCATTGGATAACCTTCTGCATTCACTGCTTCAATCGCACCATGAAAGAAAACATAATTTGTAGCCACAAAGCTCCCTTTATTCAGCCGAGTTAGTACATCTTTTTGACGTATTTCATGTCAGACCAAATTTAATTATATTTTAAACATTGGGATGTCTGGCCTTCTCTGAAGCAGTCTCACCAGCCCCAATAAAACACAAGCAAGTGCAACTGATTTTATCATCCTTATACATTAAAATGTATTAAGCTATTTTTTATTTTATTTCATTTTTTTAAAGAAAAATCTCTGAACTGCTGAACTTTGCAAAGGCATGCGAAAGGATTTCAATAGTAAATCAACATAAAAATCAATAAAAATAAATTGTTGTATATTTTACAATTGAACAAAAAGCATCCGACCCTTACGTAAAACAAAGGGCTGAAAAACAAAAACAACTCAAAGGAGAGAGGGGAAATGTGTTAAAACCCAATTTTGACTTGATGCTCAAATACCTTGTGATAGTAAGTCCTTCCATATATTTACAAACCACTCACTTTGAAATACACACACCATTTGAAGCCATTATTTACTCTCGTCAACCTGTAACTCACTTGGTTTTACACCTTTTCCTGTTGTGGGGAAAAAGGAAAAGGTGGTATTTTATTCTATGTTGCATGACTTTGTGTTTTGTGTTTATGATGTAAAGCACTTTGAAATGCCTTGTAGCTGCAATGTGCTATACAAATAAAATTTGATTGATTGACTCGTAGACAGTAAAGCAACGAATGTTCTGCGCGTGTCTCCTTCTCACATTCTAATACATGAAATTAGATAGAATACAGATAAACACATCTGTTCAACACAGGACACAAACGCCTCTTCTGTTGCCAAACTCTCAATCATTTCATTTTTTCTATAGCAGCAGCACAGAAGATGGCAGAGCGGGTTTTCTCATGCAAACTCTTTACACTTGTTCTCTCCTGGTATTAACGTGCACCTTTATGGATTTCTTTTAAGAAGCGACGGCGAATATCGTGCCTGGATGCACAATTAGTGTCAGTCATAAGAAGAGATTTAGGTTTGTACATTTGACTAAATTGTTTTTGCAGCACAAATACTAGGATACTAGTACCATCCTGCAGGACAAACTGCCACGTTAACACTTCCAGATTCTCACCAGGGGGGCATGCTTTATTAATGACAGCATTTTTATTTGGAAAAATAGTAAATGAATAATTAAAGGTGAGGCTTTTAAGTGTATAAAAATCAGCCTAGAAAAATGGCAGTAGAGTAAGGGTTCTAAGTCATTGGGTAATGTAATGCCCCAGGTCAGAAGGCTGTCTGCTCCTCTCCTACAGTGTTGGAAGCATCTGTGATTTGTTTTGTGTTGGAGCAGAGATTTTATGTGATTAAATGTCAGATGAAGAGTTTAAGTTTAATTCAGCTAAATAATTTCAGTTGAGTCTTTTGCCATGTTTGTTTTCCTTTTAGAGAGATTGTATTAAATCAAACGTATTGCTTACTTGTTGTTGGACTAGACATGCTAATGAATAAGTATCAGACAAAAAAAAGGATTAAATCAGTAAATTGTGAGTTTTGCCATATTTTCTTACAAAAGTTGATAAAAACCTATGTTTGACTGTGATTTACTAATTATCCTCTTGCAGAGGAAGTTCAGCCATGGAAGATTATCAGGTAATTAAGAATAGCCAATGATTTTATGAAAAAAATTAAGTATGCGTTGATAAAAAAATTCTTCTTTTTAAGTCTACATTAAAGTTATGAGAATTATGAACTCAAAAGGAGAAGATGTCAGGGATAAGAAAGCCTCATCCAGCTCCAGAAGCAGAAGAAGAAATTCTTTCGTTTCAGCATTAGGAAAAGACAGGTTAGGCTAGATTAGTTTATTTTCATTATTTGAATACTCTGTGCTGCAGAATTAGACTGCACTGACCCCTGCTACGTTTTAATAATTAAAGAAGTATATCACATTGCTTATTTAATTTGCAATTATTAGATCTACACAGTGATTGTGTTGCTGTAACTTCACGTTCTTTAACTGTGGTGAAATAGTCTCATTGGATAGATCACAAATTTATTGGGGTATTTATGAGCCTTAAGTCATAAGTCATTTAAACAACGCCTCTGAGTCACTAAAACATACTTGGATCAGAGACAAGATCCAGTTGTAATTGGGGGAAAGTGGTTGTTTAATGAGTGTCATCTGTGAAACTGCGAAGCCAGCTGAGTCATGGAAGGAAGAGGGTTGGGACGCTAAGTTCAGCCATTAGAGTCCAGTCTAGTTTTCACACCTTTTTGGTATAATCCTATTCTTGATTAAAAGAGAATCTATATAGCTGGTTTATAAAAAAGTAGAAGTACCAAATGTAAATACAGGAAACACATCCTGTGTTCTAAGCTAAATTAAACAGAGAGTGTAATCATCATTTTTTGTACTATTTCAGGTTAAATCAGAGAAATATCCTGATTTTGTTTTTTTTACTTACATCCACACATTGAAACCTCATCAAGGGAGGAAACAAACCAGAGTTTATATTAAACAGACTAAATTCCTCGAGTGTGAAAATACTCGAAGGGATTTGTAATATAAGTTTAAGATAGATTTTTAATGTAATGTCTTTCAACATCTTATTTCCTCACACTGCCTTTCTCTATTTCAGCTGCCTCACTTCATCAACAGCTCTCTGCCAGCACATGACCGCATGACCGCCATGCAGATTGACAACTACTTCCGTCAGGAGCTCATCTACAAACGCAATGAGCGAATGGCTCAACGCGTCTCTGCACTGCTGCAGAAGAATCCCAACCAGACTTTCTTTTTCGCTTTTGGAGCAGGTATAGCATGTCCTTATACAACATCTGGAGTTCGTATTAATGCCGATTGTTAATTGTCAAGTAATGGCCACATTAAAACTGCTGTTCTTTAATTTGCTGGTTATGGTTTGCTCCTCTTGCAGCCAAACTCACAAAGCCGTAATTGCACCAAGACCTGTCAGACTCTCTTTTTGCATTAAGTGAGGTTTTTCCAAGCAAATTGTTTTGCAGCTAAGAGTGTGTGTTTGCATGTAATTGTGAAGAATCGAGAGGAGGTTTTCTGTGGTTTGGAACAATTTCGGTTAGTGTTGATGTCTAGTGGTGTTTAACAAATTTCCTGTTATTTGTAATTTAAAGTAAAACTGGAGAAATGCAGAGTGTTCAATTGGTCCCAGGTCTTTGGCATGCAAAGCTCATGTTCATAAATGCAAAAGTACATGGACACACACTTGCACAAAAGTCCTGTTTACAACCAGCTCCCACCTTAGAAATGAAGAAACCATTAGCTTGTTTGTTTCAATTAGCATTCTTGGCAAATGTTGGTTAGGAAAGTATGTGTGTTCATGTGAATCAATAGGTACACGCAAACAGGTGGTGTTCCCGTTTACTGTCCAACTGTGCATCTCTGTTTTCGATTCTGCTAAAGGGTAGTACCCCCTCTGGGCTGTGTAGATATGGGTGTACCAACATGTGAGTGCATACAGTAAGTGCCACAGCGTATTATTACCGCAGAATGCCTGGTTCCTTCCTTTGGGTTTGTTGCTCCCAGTTCCTTTTTGTGATTTTTGGACTGCTGCGCGATCCAGCTGCTAAGTTTGTATCGTCACAGACGTAACTTAACACTGCAAGTATGCATTAGGCTTGTACTTTGGGTGTAACAGGAGGATGGGTGGACGGAATACCACATAAATGTGCGTCGTGTGAATAAATTAAGAAACGCACCATATTTATGAAACAGCTAATTGTCAATTGATAGTCAGGTTAAGAAACATAGAATGAATCTGAAGTATTTTGCAAGTTATTAAAAGGAGTTATTTGAATTGAAAGTGACACTGGTTTGAGTGGAATGTGACTGGATTAATTATAAATGAAATAAATGTAGTAATTTTGTATTTTAGATAAAGCAAGAAATTGCAAGAGAGGACTAAGAAACTTTCTCTGTTATGCTGGTCAAGAATTTAATTTTACTTAATTGTTATTAAAAGTAATTTGTTAAAATTACTTTTAAAAGAGGCCATGGTCCCTATACTTTGTGACAATATTTCATCCTATTTGATGATTGCAAACAAGGCAATTAGTCGTTATTTATTAAAGGGTTTAAAAATGACAGTGGCTGGAGTTTGCCACAGCAAAGAGAAAATAAACTGATGAACGAGTGTTAACAACTTTAAACCATTTATATTCTGCTTTTCTTTGCGCTCTGTGTCGGCTTTACTCTACACCCAGACTCGTTGCCATGGCAACAGCCCCACTGACCCGCAGAGCAGAGGATAACATATTGGCTAGAATGCCCTGTATTATAGTTCGCTTCCTGCTTTGGGAGCGGTCTCTGGTCCATTTGCATTCACCATGCGGGAGTTCACTTCAAGTGAACCAAGACCAGAGTTAGCTTTTTTTTTTTGGTCCGCATCAGAGTTGATTGCGCATTCACACTTCCCCAAATGAACTGGACCTTCTAGACAGATGGATTGGAGTTTGATTAAAGCAGACCCCACATGGCCAGTGTGAATTCATCCGAAGATTCAGACTCTTCCACCGATTTACTGTCAGAGAATCTTTTTTTTAGAAAATAATATTTTAATAAATTCAGTTTGAATCTAAATAATGTTCCTTTAGGTTTTTGTCGTTTCCCTTGCTTCTTTTTTTGTATGTTTGTTATTAGGTTGAATAACACTAAAAACGATTAAGTTGTTTGTAATGTGAAAATGACCATATTTTCACATTACCAGTTTGCATATTCCATGTTTCAAGATTTTTAAAACAGTTTTCAGTCGGAACGTTTTCTTTCACAGCAAAGGCGCAGACTTTGAGAAGTTTTCCACCGACTCCATTTTGAGCACACTGGAAAACTACAGTGCATCCAACCGCATGCTTTAGAGGTGAACGTGTGTGTTGGGTCACTTGCAGGTTGTAGTCACTACATGTGACAAGACCGACAGCTAGTGTGAAGTGATAGGAACCATTACATTACACTGAGCCTGCTGAGTGAGCTCACACACGTGTGCTTACAGACATGCTAACACAAAGCAGTTCATTGAAAGGTGTGTAACACAGCGCTGCTCACATTTGAGTGTGTATTTCATAATATACACAGTTGCTCTGATATCCATGTAACAACATGAAATTTGTGTTTGATTTGAAACAGTTGGAGTTTTAAATCAAACACACACACAAAAAAAAATCAGATTGATGTAATTTGAGGAAGTGGTTATTAATGGGTTTATGTAATGTTACGGCATTGTGTAACAAAAAGATATTCAAATATAAGCAAACAATTTTTCACATAAAACCTTTACACATCTACAGAAATCCAAGCTCCAAGTACTGCAAAATGAAAGCAGAGTTTATATTCCACATATGACCACATTTTTATAACTCTTGAAAAATGAAACTTGTTAAAAACAACAAAAAGCAAGTCGTTTTCAACAAGTTTCAAGTTTTAGATCAAAGCAGATAAAAATCGTCTGAAATCTCTCCCACATTTTAATCACAAATCACTTCCTTTCTCTAAGGTCTCTTTTCTCAGTTCAGATCGCTGACACTCATCTTTATAGTCTTGTAAATGTCCGTACTGGTCCCACTTCCCCACTGGCCATAGCCAGCAATGAAATTTTATCATCCAGTGATGCCAGTTTGTATTATGTGACAACCCAGACTCCCTAGAATCTGGCTTTTTTTACATCTCTCCTTCAACATTTTTGGACCTTGTTCTTAGAGCGGCGATGGTTGCTGTTATATTTTAAAAGACTTTCCTCTAATAATTTCAGAACAGAGAACATTCTAAGTAACAAAGGGATAAAAAGCGGTGAAGCTTTGGAAGGTTTAGGGTTTTGCAAGACTTTAAAATGAGTAGAGCTGAGGGAGACGGATAACAGGCATTTTCAGGGCAAATGTGAGCAAAGAGTAATGGTGATCATGTAAAATTAAATCTTTATAGTAGGATCTCAGATCACATCAGATGACATGTGTGTTTACCTCAGAGCAAAGCTTTATAGGGAACTTTATGGCTGACTTCAAAATAGTCATAATATGGATTACATAATATTTTTATTGTAGATGGGTTTCCTGGTGTAGACTTCCAAGTTTCTGGTTACTACTTTGTTTTTCAGTACATTTCTGCATTACGTCCATATTGATGGGCCTTGTATTGGCGGTTGCTTTTAACCAATAACTTTGGAAGATGGAGAAAAACAGTTCTGTTACAAATACAGATTTCAGGTCAAAATTCTGAAAGTTACCAAGCTGCAGTAGCTCGAATGGAGGAACTTTTTCAAGAACTAATAAAGATATATACTACGTCTATAAGGTGATTCAAGCAGATAAAACTCTTCTCTGCTCACCTCAGCGCCTTGCATTCTGCTCTTTCCCGTACGTTGGAGACATTTTCTTCTTGATTGAGAGCTTAACACAATTTTCTTACTGATTTTGTTTGACCTATATGTTCCATAACATCAATAACAGAAATAAAAACACTACAAACATCACCAAAGTCTATATTTGGCTCCGTTCAGAAGATAGCAACCCTTTGAAGAACTTTGCATAAGTTGTGTTAGAAAAACATTTAATATTCCCTTGGGATCAATACAGTATTTTTTGAATTTCAGATTTAGACTAACTTTATTTTGGTAAATTTACAACATTACGCAAAACGTAAACAAAAATAAATAGTACTTAAAAACACAATTTATCAGAAAAGGAACAGGCTGAAGCCAGGGGTAAAACTCATCATTCTACACTTATTAAAGACATCTACTGTCCATATACATACATAATACACACATTTATATTTAAATACATACTCACATTCCGTATATACATGGTTATGTAATGCATCTATACATTTACATCAGCTTTATAATAGCTTTCTAACTTTAGATTTTGTCTTTAGCGTTTTCAAATATTTACAAACCTCATGAATTATATTACTCTTTCTTAACTTAAATAATTTCTGAATTCCACAAGGAATGCTTTTGTTCTATGCTTTATGCATTATTTCAAGTATTTTTATTTGTACAATACCTTTTAATTTTAACATATTACTTTGAATAACAGGTTTTTTAGTTGGTCTATAATGTCTCATTGTATTAGTAAGCCTAATAGCATATTTGTAAATTAACTATGTAATTATTTCAATTTCTCCATATTTCCGAACAATATGGCAAATAAGGAATAATCAAGAACTAATATATAATATTTTAAACAATACCGCAAAAGTTTTAGTTGGTCATTTTGAATTTCAATTTGAGAGCATCCTCACAGCATGATGGTGCCACCACCATGTTGGTGTTCAGAGTGTGGTGCAGTTTTAGTTTTGCCACCTTTTGGTTCACTGAAACGCACACCATGAATTCAATAGTTATTGTTTTCCAGTCAAGTTCATTCTCCCAAAATCAAATGAGTATATATTTATCAGTGTTCATCAGTGGAAAAACAGTCAAAGATTTTTATAGAGCTTAGTTGCTTTATATGAGTTCGCGCTTAGCATAAAAGATCAGTTCATGGCAAATAAACTCAAAGCTTAACACTATTTTTCTAATAAGCCAGATTAAAAGAAAGGAACCCCTGCTTTTGCAAAGAAAGAAAGAAAAAAGAATTAACAGTTACAGAGTTCAGACTATTAACAGCAACAGTGATTAATACAGAAATTCTGCCTCTTTCCTTTGGGTTGTTTCGCTCCCGAAGCTTTCTGTGGTTTTTGGACTGGAGTTCTGTTACTATATCCAGCAGCTAATTTTGTGTTCTGATTAAAGTACACATTCTAAGTGTGCCTGCGCTCTGTGCTCTGCTTGTGATGATGGAATAAATATTTTGAGTCAAATTTATGAATCTGTGAGCATTCTGACCAATGAGGGTGTTATATCATGTGTTTTGAGACAAAAAATGTGACAATGTCACACTTTAAAGATTTACTTTTACAAGAGAGATCACTTCTTACTTATTTTCAACTTTTTTCATTCGAACTCAAATAGCTCTGTATTCTTTATACAGGAGCTTCATCTCTCATTGCTACGCATGTTCAAAAGGTGCCGTTTTCATGCGTTGAAGTTGGAGTTTTGCGAGTAATTGTAGACACGCATAATGTTTTTTTTTTATTGTTTTGTGTGTGTAAGATGCTTTGAATTAACTCATTTTACCGTTTTACATCATCTTTCTTTAGTAAGTCTTTCATGTCATCTTTTGAGCATCTCTATCAACTGTTTCTCTGATTTTCTTTTCCCCTTTTTCGACTTTGGCTGTTTTTTTTCCACAAATTTGTAAACATTGATTTTAACAGATGAAACAGTGTTCTTTCTACAAAAAACTGGGTAATTAGAAAAAACAGGTCAGATGGAGTTGAAGAAATTTTTTGTTGCTTGCAGCTTATTACAGTAGCACACTTTGTTCCCATTTGTTTTGCTGAACGTATGGAAAACAACACGCAATGTGGAATTGTATTTTAGCTCCAACCAGGTGACTCATTAAATAGCTTTTATATTAAAATTGGATATGCAGCAAAATTATCATATAGTATACAACCAGAGTGCATTGTTTGGATGATGTCCAATTCATTCAAAGTTGCTGCATTTCATATCTAGATAAACAGCTTTCTTTTTTACTTATAAATTGTTTGTAAAAGTAGCTTATAAGGTGAATTTTTATTCTGATTTACAGAATAAAAATTTGCATAATATACAAATGTGTCTAAGAAATGTTGAAAGGGCTTTGGTTTCACTTAGCAGTCATTAGTAAAGCAAACAGTTAATGGAAAGGGACAATTTGGAAGTCAATAGCCCCTTTTGGTTCATTTCAAAAAATGAAGTTACTTGACGCAAGATCTGGCAGCACATCTTCTAGTAGTAAAGGCAGTGCAGAATGGAAAACTCTGGGTAACATGCAGCTTTTGAGGAAAGGGAAAAGCCAAGACACACTGGCAACAGACATGACAATGATGTAGGACATTGGTGTCCCGATCCAGTCCTTCTGGGCCGGTGTCCTGCCAGTTTTAGACATGTCTCTGCTCCAAAAACGCTGGTTCAGCTGGTTCAACGCTGGCATGCAAGCCTAGCATGCCAGAGATCTGCTATAGGCTTGCTAATGGACTATCATTTGATTGAGGTTTGTTGAATCAAACTAAAACATGCAGGATTCTGGCCTTTAAAGACTAATTTTGGAGCTACATGTTCAAATGAACCCTAGTTAGAATATCATTGTGTATTACTAAGCTGATCTTAATCAGGCATTTATTTAAGCTTTTCCATGTTCCTCCTCTGTTTATTGGTCTTTGTCTCCTCCAAGTCTCTGATCATGTGCAGCACTATGGTCACCACTGTTCACTCTTAACACCATGTAATGGGGACTAATCGGTGTAATCCACTACAACATGGCCAAGCGTTCAAAAGGCCGAATAAACACTTTGCAAACTCTTAAACACACTTTCTTCCTTGACAAACTGTCACAGCATTACCACATGATAACAGCGAAATCTGTCACTAACAAACTTTTTATGAAAGCTCAATGAACACTTTTCTTTGTTCGTTACAAGCCTCAGTTGTAAATGTCTGTGTGTTCTCAGTTCATTGGGTCACACAAGAAAATCTGTAATCTTACCCAAACGCATATGTGAATTATCTGTGCTAAATTGCGGAGCACTTCAAGGGCAAACAATGTTCCACCATGTTCTTCATCGGGTTTTCATTTGCCACTTCCCTGGCTGCTGCAGCCCATCCTTATTGAAAACATCCCCTGGAATTTCCTGACGGTGCACTCACACACAAGTGGCCTTGTACGCTGCGGACAAAAAGAAAGAGTCATATGATCCGCAGATATTTATTGCCAAAATAGTAGCCACTGTCAAAAGTGTAGCTTTTTTTGTTTGGAAGTCTGGGATTTTGGAGTTATTCTCTGTTTTTTTTTTCATCCAATGATGGTAAATTGTACAGACAGCATGGATCCATGTGTTTTCGGTCCCTTTGTGGCATTGTGGTGTCGAGGTGATGAGTTGGGGAGAGAGCCTGCCTGCAGAGCGTGTCACTCTGTGACTCTTCCCCTTTCAGACCATATCTGCCTTTTCAGCCCTTTTCCTGATCTGTTTGTCTGCCGTTGTGTCTCAGCCTTCGCTTCAGTCTGTCTGCAGCAAAACTCGGCTTTCTGTTTGTCTATCAGTCTCTGTCTTTTGTCTGCTTTCTTAATCCTTCACATCTGTGTCATTTTCATCAATAAAGATTCCACCATCCCTGTACTTTGTCCACCTCTGACTGACTACATGTCGTCTCTTCACCTTCAGACAGTTAGTGGTCAAGCAGTGCCAATTATTGTAGTGCTTTTCTTATTACAGTTTGGTCCCAACACATACACTGAATGAATATAAACACATTTTTGTTCCCATTTTTTGTGAGCTGAACTCAAAAGATTTAAAACATTTTCTAAGTACACAAAATAAGAATTTCTCCCAAATATTGTTAACACATTTGTCTAAATTTGTGACAGTGACCTGTGCATATGCCACATCCCAGGTGGAGCATATCACAGATTAGAAAGATGTGTGAACAATATTTGAGAGAAATGATATTTTGTGCATGTAGAAAATGTTATAGATCTGCTCAGGTCATCAAAAATGGGCTCAAAAACAAAAGTGTTGTGTTTTTATTTTTGTGCAGTGCATCTAGAGTTTATTGTTCAACATTGTTTTCTAACGGGGTAATCATCTATCCGGCTCCAGTGTCAGTGTTGAGCTGACACTGGAGCTCAACACTGAATTCACTTAAAGACCAGTGAATTCATTTCTTAAGTGATGTGTTTGGAATGTGAATCTTTTGAACAAATTGGTTTGGACATGTGGTCAAGGTGTGACATTCGTGTTTTCCATTAATATCTTCTGCTCTCTTTGAAGAACTTTCCAAGGCTTTTTACGTGAAAAATGGAAATGCCTTTTGGGAATAAGCTGTGATATTACAAATTCTGGCAGAAACATGCATGACGAGTCGTCTACGTTTGTCTTCTGGACGTGTTGTGTGCTTTGGTTTACAAAAATCTAGGTATGCACGTTAAATAACTCCATATCAGAAACTTGAGGGAAACCTTGAATTGCTACCATGCAATGTTTAAGACAATAAATTATTGTGATTTGTGATTGCAGTATCAGTATATTATGCACCTCTGCTGTAGGGAGATTTAGTGTTTCTCTAAAACCCAACATGTTTTAAAGAATTTTATCAGAATGACTGCACTGTACAAATTATAATTGCAGTTTTTAGTTATTTCTGTGGTAAATTTCTAAAACTTAAACGAAAAATATGTTTCATGAAAAAACAGTCTAACACTTTAGCATCAAGCTGCAGTGTGTGTCTAACATTTATAAACAACATGCATATTTGTTAAAACTATCACTATGTTGTGACAGTATAAGATGAGACAATCTGTGAATAGATCAAACTCCTCTGCCTCTTTGCTAACTACCTGCAGAAATACAGTCAGAAAAACAATCAGAGCCAGGTGGAGGGTGACATCGCTGTCAATCACTCCATATATGCCCTGCTAGATTCCAGGTAGTTCTCCATACCAGATGATAGACAGATTCCTCTGGTGTTCACTTCAACCCTGCACATCTGAGCTCAAATGTAAGTCGCCGCCTCTGCTACATTTGAGCTCAGATCTTGTGCATTTTAAGAAACCTAAGCTTTGTGTTTTGTGTATTTTGGTAAATCTTTGCTGCACTGATTAGATTTGTCTCTGTAATTAAATCAGTACAGCTCATTAGGTTGTTCGAAGATTTCACGCTTCATTTGGAAGTGAAAGTACATGTTATTGCCCAGCAAATTTGATGCAACATTAAACACACGGTGGTCGCTTCAGGCTCTTTTCTAGGATTTAAAAGGATCTACATGCTCTCAGCAGAAATTACATCTGCTGCAACAGGGACCTGTTCCTTAACTGCATCCACCTGTTGTCCCAGGTGTAAATCAGATCCTGATTAAAGGGTAAGAATAAAAACCAGGTGGTCTGCAAGCTGTGAGAAACAGCTAATGTGATACATTGGTTTTAGCCAGGGCCGATACAACTTGAAAGAAAAAAACTAAAGAAAAAAAAAAAAAACCCACATACTTATATTTGGTCAAATTCACAGCCACATTCCTGAACACTTGCAAACAGAAATATGTGTGTGCAAATTGAGGCCTGCATTTTGATTTCTAATTAAAATTATAACAGAGGAAAAAGGCATAAATAAGTGAAAAAGGAAAAAACAAAAAAAGCATGTTCTTTCATTATTTATTTCCTATTAAAGACTAAATTTAGACTAACTTAAATGTCAAATGAAGGAAAAAATCTAAAAGATTTGTGTTTTTTATTCATAGAATTTCTGGATCATAATTCTGATTTAAATTATGCACAATTATGAAGGAAAAACTTAAATACTACAACTTTCCACCTGTTAAATGGAGTTATGACACTGTGCTGAAAATCGAAGTTATGATATCACATTTCAGCTCCAAAATTACGTACAACTTTAAAAACAAAAAATGCTTCTACCTGGTAATCCTGATCTGCACTGAGGGTTGTGGTGTTTGACCACAAAGATGTAATGCATCACTTCGCCTCCTTTGAGAGCTCTGAAGACAAATGTACGTTCTGGTCCCGTTTGAAAAACTGCTTAGAAATGTGAAGGATATTCATACTGCATATAACAAATACTTTCAAATTGTGCGCTTATTTGAAAACCTGAAGTCGTCTTCATTTATTTTCACCTGCGGAATAAAGACGTCAGATTTTCATTTCAAAATGTGGAGTTCTACTTAACTTTTTCTTTTCTATTTCCTTTTAACTCCTTGTCCAAACTAGCTGCGTAACAGACGTACATCCCAGATGGAAGCAGCAAGTTCAGTCTAAATATTTAAACGTAGAGGATTCCCAAGTCCCCAACAATGGGCGACTGAGCCGTTCCACCAGGTTTTGTTTTTACAGAGACCAGTGTCAAGACCACCATGTTACTGTTTCATGCCCCAGGACGTGATCCTTGTAGCTCTCCTGATCTGTCTTTGACCAGAACTTCAACCAGAACATGCACATGTATGCTCCATCAATGCTTGTCATTCATAAACCCTCACTGCGGTGCAATGAGACAGACTTACGCCTAACTACCGCATGGAAAGGAAATGAAGTCATTACTGAGATGAGGAATGGGTGACAGAAGACCGATGGTGAATGGGGCTGTTTGGCAAATACCCATTTATGCTTTTAAAGAAATCCAGCACGATTCTGAAATGTGGATTATAGTTCTTTAGACTCACACTTGATGTGAAAGGCATCAGAACTATGGGGACAGTTGTTTCTGCAGCTCTGCTCTGTTAATAGAAAAGCTCATGTGTGATTTATAGAAGGAGCCCAGTGCTGTTAAACTATACATGGAAGTTCACTGCAAGGCACAGGGGTGCTGGGCTTATTAAAATCTTTGTTGCATTACTCATGGGTTCTGCAAAGGAAAATGTGGGGGTACAACACATGGTTAGTCATAAAGAAACTTTTTCATACAACACAAACAGGTGTACAAATTATTGACTGCTTCTAACAGCAAGGTTAGCACATTTGGGGTTTCATGACCAAGATCAAGTCTTTTGCAAACAAAAAAGGAATGCATTAGAACAAGTATTTTTGGAGCAAGCTTTAGATATTAATTGCAATGATTCATATTATACTGCACTTTGTAAGATCATTTTGTTTCATGCTGTCTGACAAAGGGTTTTCCTCTAGTGTCAGATATTTTTTTATATATATAAATTAGAAATATTCTAATAATTGTTGATCCAAAATGTTGCTGTGCATACATTTTGCACAGCATCTACAGAGGCCAGTGCTGGAGCAAAAACCATCAACCCTGTGATTATGGTACAAGTATGCTGCTGGCTAAACCATAATCTCTGAAATATTACATTTCTCAGTGTTTCTCATAAAAGGTTACACATTTACAAAGATAAACAAAATGAGAGACACAGTGTGGAACAAAACTGTTTACCATATGTCTTCAAAAATGTGCAGATTCTTATTTTTTTATTTTTTCATACCGGCTTAAAATGTTGTCGTTTTTCACCTAGTTTGATCAGCTGGAAAAAAGTCTTCATACTTCACTGAAATCTGAAATTCACATTTTATGCAATGAAACAGCAGACATACTCATCACATCATGTCATCCCATTAAATGCGCAGTTTAATTAATTTATCATGCTTCCATGGTAGAAAATGAAATGAAACCAGTGGAAACCAAATGGATTTCAATTTCATTTAATAAGCGAAATTTGTGATTTTAGAAGCTTATGTAATGTCATTTTTGGAAATGTCATATTCCCTTACTGTCTGTTTTGACTTCACACACGTCCTCACACTTAACTTTTGCTATTTATATACTGGTTCTCTATTATATTCTACATCTTCACCAAAAACAAAAGGAAAGGCCAGAAACCAAACCTCCAAACATCCAGTTGGCTTAAAACCACTGTCGGCCATAGCCACCATGGAGAAGTATATATATAATCAAACATGGGGAAAAAAGTCACTACATTGAGCCGATGTACTCGATCAAAAAAACATAAAAAAATAAAAAAATGACCAAAGTGGCTGAAATGTCACTGAAGGCAGTGAAAAGTGCTTCAACTGGCTGCAGTGCCTGCTTGACTTCAGAGACTTGTAAATTGCATTTGCAAAGGCTTTGATACTCCTCTGGTGATTCATGGTGGTCCAATACATTTGATGTATTTATTTTACTACCTCTTTAACACCTACATACACATTGGGAAACACTTAGAAATTAGAGGAATTTTCCCCTCATCATCTCTGTCTGGACATAGATGAGACATTTTCAAATGACTCTAAAGAGGTGTAAACCCACGTCAAATCTATAGAAACGTTTTTCCCTCAGTTCACTGGACTTGTCTTCTTTTCTCTGTTCTCAGTTTTGTCTTCCTTTTAAATCTGCCAAGAAAAGAGCTTGCTTTTGTTTGAACAATGATATAGTAACAGTACCAAACATGTAGTTTTAGTGTGGTGGATGGTTCCCACTATTGCATTTTTCTCTTAGTTTATGACCGGACTATATCTCTACTGTTTACAGTTTTGTTTCTTATTTTTTCTTTTTTTTTATCCCATATAACTGTAGTAATAATTCTGCTAGCCTGTATCCTGTCTTTCTCTCTTACTCTGCTATTTGTTTGTGCAATTTTCATGTGAGGTGGTCTGTGTGCAAGCCTTGTGGGATTTTCTAAACCAACCCGACATATCAGTTGCTACAGTGTTTACACGGTCTAATTGCAAACACATTTGCTTTGTGAAAAACAACAAAATACATATCATTCTCATCCGGTTTTCTTCACACTTGGATGAACCTCAGATGACTAATTATTTTCCTTTTTTTTCCATTTGCTCTTTCTTCTATTCTCTCCACTGTTGCTTTGTCGTTCCACCTGTACATTTCAAAAGGAAATGTTCGCAAGCGCGATGAACTGACTGAAGAACAGATAAGCATGGGGATGGAGGCTATGTTTGCGCAAGACCGCTGTCTGGAAACTGCCGGTATTTTCGGATGTTTATTGGGAAAAGTTCCACATTTAGACAAGACTGCAAAGACTCCTTGAATCCTTAGGCGTCATGTCGGGCCACTATAGAGCGCAACAATCTTCAAAACATGCATGTGCTTCATTCTCATTAGTCCAAAAAGTTTCACTCTGAGACCTGGTTTCAAAAAGTGCTGGTGTCAGAGATGTGTAAACACGTGATCTAATCACTACAAAAATGTTATGGTTTCTCTGAAGAGCTGCTGCTTGTAAAAGGGCTATTGACTCGCTTGGAGTTACACTGTAAAAATGTAACCAAAGACAAGCATACATGGGAATTAAAATGACAATTTTCAGTGGAGTCTTATGAAATATTTACCAACAACTTGAATGGAAACTGAAAAAAAAGTAATTACAATACTGGACCTTGTAATCCATTGTGATTAGTACATTAGATAGACAGATATATTGTGACACAGCATATTACTCCCAATACCTGATTAGTACATTAGATAGACAGATATATTGTGACAGGTTTGCAGTTTTACCATATTTTTTTCACTTTCTGATGCCTGTTGAACTTTGTGTTGTGGGATGCTCAAAATTTGGAATATTCTTCTGTAACGTGATCCTATTTTAAATCTTTCTATGACTTCATCAACAACCTGCCTCCTTGGACTTCTTGAGTCCTGTTTTTTTTACGTTCACTTGGAAATCTTTTAGGCCTTCATAAAACAGCTGGAGTTATCGTAGGATTAAACTCCACAGATTTTTACACACAACGTTTATCTTGTAATTAGAGGACCTCTAAAGACAATTCATGATTTCAATTTCAGAAGTTGAACAATTTTTTCCAGAGGGGTGTCAGAGTTGAATACAAATGCAGGCAATACTTTTTAGACTTAAATTAACAAAACAAGCGGCTGAAAATCCTGCATTCGAGTTCTTCTACTTGAAAAATGATGTGCGGCTTCATGTTGGTGTATCACAGAAAATCACAATAGAATAAATCAAAGTTCGTGGTTGTGGCAAAATGTGAAAAAGCTTAACCGGTATGAACACTGTGCAATTACCGGATTGACAACAGCAAGTAGTTTTTCAGAGAAATATGTCTGTAACACCAGACATAATGACACTGAACTCGGTCAAAAAATACTTCCAGTCACAGCACACAGATGAAGTGCACTAGACCACCAATGTCAGATCGGATCAAGATGGAAAGGTTTTTAAACTGAGGAGTCGCTGGGTCATTAACTCTGTTCCCTGGAGCGGCAGATAAGAAAAATCTTGGTTTAAGTGGCATGCAATGCAAAAAGACATAATTGCGCCTCATGACCAAATATTTTTTAAGCAAACATGAAGTATATCTGCTGAAATAGTGATGACAGCAAATTGGCAGGAAAAATCAGAGGTTGAGTGATATGTGAAAGAAGTTGTAAGTGGTTTGTTGCCGCAATTTGCCTGATGCAGAGCCACAGCTTACTGGAAAGATTAACCACCATGATGATACTGATGAGGATACAATAAACGATGTCTGGTCCAGCAGTTCATGCGCCGTGAACCTACAAACCTGCCATTCGCAGAGAAACATCATCTACAAACTACTAAAACTGCTGGAAAAACAGACCCTCAGGACACAAGAGAGATCTGCATCATGTACTATATCCAAAAATCACAATTAAATTCACATTGTGAAATACTGTTATGAAACAGTATTTACAGAATTACTGTCCCCTATGGAAATAAAGGCAAACTATAATAGAATAAATGGATTATACTGGGATATATTAAAAAAGAACAATAAGACTTAAAATAAATGGTAAAGAGCTTGATTTTACTTTATCTTTTTTAATATTTGAAACCGCAAGACAGTTTCAGTGTTTCTATTCTGACAAGATGTGTTATGTTGTGTTGTTTTGATGTCTGCTTTACTTATATAAAGTAAGTAAAGCAAGAAGTAAATTATGAAAATTAACACTAACTGGCACTCATACACTTTAAAATCAACATACTTTCTTTGGATACAAGCATAATCTTGTCATATTTCGGCTTCTACAGGAGACAAATCCCAGACAAAGAGATCTTGACTACTGTATATATACACTATGTATGAATTTCCTGAAAACAAATGTTGTATTTTCAGCCTGTTCAGCATTCTTCTTCGATTTTTAGGTCAAATTATCCAAACCCCTGGCAGGTTGAAATTTTAAGGCAAAACTGATTCAACCAACAAGTTTGTTTGACAGGAAATTCGACGGGCATTTCCTGCTTCTTCTTGTCATGCAGGTGGCCTTTGGTTTGGGTAATGCAGGTTTTGGGGATTCAGCATAACAACATACAAACACACCTTTTATTTGGTTCTGGTGGATAATATTTAGACTGCCCAATTATACTAGCAAGGGCAATTCAGTTTAATGACTGCCCTCATTTCATAAAACTAAGCTTAAAACTGAAGTTTTACATTATGCCCATTTAAACGTTTTGCAAAACGAGATTCTGCCTCCCAAGATGTTGTTTTATATGCCAATCCCCACCATGACCCACAAAAAACAAATAAATCAGCAATTAAAAATAATACTCTTTATAGATTAAATTACCAGTTGTTGTTGTTGTTTTTTTTTCAGCGGTATTACAGCAATGTGGCCAATGCCAAACATAGACCAACACAATTTCAGAGAAACAAAATACTTTTAGTTGGGTTTTAATAAAATTGTCTAAGTGAAAGATTACAACTATGGATCTGTCACTGTAGATTTTACAGGAACAAGCAGTTTGTTTTTTATTGTTTAATCTTTCCAGCCAAATGGGGTAGAGGTGCCATTAAGGATCAGCTGACTTCTTATTACATCTTGACAAGTGAAATTGTTTGTTGGGTCTGCTCTCTGCTTCTGAAGCGCCACAATTTACCGTCTGGACACTTCACTAACAAACACACACGCTCATCCACCCATGCACATTCGAGAGCTTTTATTTCTAACTCCTTCACGTATGGGGAGAAAACCTACGTAAGCACAAAAACTTTTGCCACTGTTCCAAGATGAAAAGCTAGTATGTATTTATTATTTTTTTTTCTCCAAAATACCAGATCTGTACGAAACTCGGACACAGCTGTTTGCATTGACAAATCAAGGAGAACCATGCAATCCCTCAAATGTTAGTTCAAACATACATTTTTAGAAGAGGCCTTTTTTTTTTCACCCTGACCAGGACGGCTTGATTATGTTTTGTTTTGAGTCGAGACTCAGACCAGAGATTTGTTATTGTTTACCAATTTTGTTTATGAGTACAGAAGGTTTTTCAAGGACGGGGTGCATGTTAATGATCCTGAACATAACAAACCATCACAATGTACAATGTGGACCGTCCGAGAGCAGACAATGGTTTGGAGGAACATGGTGGAGGAAATATTTTTTTTATTAATAGCTTTTAATAAAAAACAAAAAGCTGTTATGTAGGTGAGGTGAATCTTTACTGACCAAAAGCTGATTTTTTTTTCCCTTAAATAGTCTTTTATAATAGTGACCTTTTCCTAATGTTAGAAATTTTTTCATATTGTCATGTTTGTTTTTAACTGCATTTGGGTAATCTGAATACAACACAAAATCGTGAAGATTCACTTTTCTAATATCTGTAATTAGAATACTTATTTCACACTTCTCCTGTTTTAGGTTGTTTAGAATTACTATTTGAAAAATATTGGAGAATTTAGAAATAACATTTTTTAAGGGCTTTTTTTGTAGCTTTCTTCAAATTTAGAAACTTACATACATTTGGTCAGTGTCAGGGATAATGTTTTTTTAAACACCATCACTTGTAGAGGGGCACCATTTGGTGTCCCGCTACAATCCTCTGGTAGGTTAAGTAACACATTTGAGTTAATTGGTGGAACACCTGTGGCGTTATTTTAAGACCATACCAGGGACAGGTTGGTTTCTTTTTTTTTTGACAAGATGGGAAGGTCAAAAGAAATCAGCCAAGATTCAGAAATCGGGAAGATAATTGTGCAGCTGCCTACATCTGGTCCAACGACAGTAACCGCTCAGAAAAAAAAGCGAGTTCTGTGTCCCACAGATGAACATATAAATGTGCAAATCATTTGGCTCAAAGCCAAGGTCTTTGGCTTTGAGCAAAAGCCAAAGACCTTGTGAGGAGAAGCTGAAGTTGGTGATGCAGTGTCATTATAATACCAATTATACTCATCGAGAAGCAGTTTCTAGCTCTATTTCTTTTGCTATGTTGCTCCAGTGCTACGAATGAAAACAACCTTTCACTGCTGTCAAATGTTTGCCATTAACAGTGCAACTGTTTTTCATAAAGTTTATTGCTTTAACTTTTTCAGTATGAATGTCATAAAGAAAACGCGGCAATAACTGAGAAAATTACCTAATTTTACCCTTGGTTTATATTGCCCAGCAGATTAAGAAGCCACTTTCATCCACATTTATACATAAATAGACAGAATCACTTTCACCTAGACAAAACCTCACACTCGGTCCTCTGTGTAATCCCATCTGATCTTGCCGACACTGCTGTTAGCAGCCTCCTCTGACTCCGTGGCCTCGCCTTGGACTGCCTTTGAACTTGCCTGCCAAGAAAGTGTAACGCTGCATGTTTCTCTCATTGACTTTCAGGAATGATTGGGAACATTATAATGATAAAATTGACAGGAGGTGGAGAGCTGAGTGGGAGCAGAGGGCCCTGACAGAAAGCAAATAAGAGGCTTGATTATTGTCAGCATGTTGTTAATAAGCTGCTGGAGAGAGCCGAGGTGTGTGAGTGAGAGAACGAATTCCTTTGTGTGAGCACAAATATGAATTCCTCTCATATAGCATGTGTGCTTGCAAAGGTGATGTCAGGCTAAAGAACGGCTTATTGCTGAGTTGAGTGACATGCAGGATTATCGGCCGACGGCAGAAATAAAAAAAAAAAGCTTTCATCAGTGTGTGTCTGAGGCCTGCATGTTTGATGTTAGGCCGAGGGAATCACAGACAAGGTGACTGAAAGTGATGGATGATTGGAGGGGAGGCGAGAGGTTGAGTGTCAACAATGTGGGGTCATTACCAAACAACAAGTAAGCCCAGCAGATATATGGCAGGACTGCAATTGAACATTGTCTGCATTTGAAAGCTTCTCTGCTTTTTCTCACTAACGAAATCTAAAATTGTTTGTTAAAGAATTATGTTTTGCCTAAAATCCGTACAGATTTAGTCACCTTGTAGGAATTATTTGAAAGACAATTATTCTCTAACCAGTGTGAAGTTTAAAACAGGAGTGACATGAGCTCTTTTTGTTCCACCTAAAGGTTCTTCCTTAAATTTGACAGCTATATTGACATGACCAATCTCTTGCTTAATAAAGACAAAAAAAGCCCTCTGTGAATAAAGGTACAGAGCATGATTTTGAGATTGCTGACTTTCAG
Source organism: Poeciliopsis turneri (assembly GCA_922788865.1). Taxonomy (NCBI): domain Eukaryota; kingdom Metazoa; phylum Chordata; class Actinopteri; order Cyprinodontiformes; family Poeciliidae; genus Poeciliopsis; species Poeciliopsis turneri. The sequence continues at coordinate 817,415 of CAKLNU010000579.1, forward strand.
CTAAAATTGTTTGGACAGAACTACTTATAACGCGCGATGGTTCACATAGTAGGAAGGCACCTTTTAGGCATGCATTATATTTAGTACAATATTCATTGCTACATCAGTCAATGATTTTTGCTATTGCAAAGGATCACTTGCAACATTTGATAATACAGTTTTTCATGTGTTATATGTACAAACTGCAAATTAGTAATATATTGTGCATTGATAGTTGAATGGAGTCTAACGTCTCTTAATACCAATACCAGTGGCTGAGGTACAAGGGCTCATGGAGAGCACAGACATTTTATAGATAGAGAAAGAAACATGTGGAAAATGCATTATCAATCCTGAAAATGTGTCGTTTCATACAGGAATGTGTTACGAGTCTTTTTCAATTTCTATCAAGCAATATTTAGTCATTAAGATAAAACGAGAACATTGTTAACATTGTTTATAAAGTAAATTTCCCCATTACTTTTCTGCTTTTTTCCACTTTCAGGTCACTTCCTTGGAAATCACAGTGTGCTGGATATACTCAAGCTAGACGGTTATGAAATTGTTCACCTTCTCGCTGACCATCATGAACAAGTTACAGAGTAAGTAAGGTAGAAGTGCAAATAACTGTGTGGTAAACAAATCCTACACTTCACAGTAATATAGAACATCTATCAAAAAATTTATCAAAACCAAAACCTCTGCAGATATTATGTTACAATGGTCAATAATATTTTTATTTAGATTGTACGTGACAAATGTCTCACAAAATTGTTTAAAATAATTTAAAATATAGCATGTATGTGTGTTAAGTCCCCTTCACTCTGAAATGCTCTTAAATAAAATCCAGTGCACCCAGTTACCTTCAGATGCCACTTAATTTGTAAACTTCTGTGTAACTTAATCAGAAAATTAAAGCTGTTTTTTGAAGATCTCAAACGTATTTTGGTGAACATTAATGAAAAATCAGCATTAGAATGATCAAGGAAAACAGCAAGCATGTCAGACATAACATTGTGGAGAACTTTAAAGAGGGTTTAAGCTATATAATCATATCCAGAGCTTTGAACATCCCACAAAGCACTGCTTTATCCATCATCCAAAAATGATGAGTGTGACATAAGCGCAAACTCAACAAGACATACCAATCTACCTAAACCAATAAACTAGACAAGGAGAGCTTAAATCAGACAAGCTTTCAAAAGATCATAGCAACTCTGGAGGAGCAACAGAAAAGAAGGTACTCTGGTTAGAAGATACCAAAATGACCAAAATTGTATCTTTACTTTTGACTACAAAACAGTATATCAGTATATCAGCTTGAATGTACCTTCACAGAGTAAAACATGGTGGTGGCTGAATCTTGCTGTGGGAATTTTTAGCAGAGAAAAGGAAGTGGGGCCTATGGGACCATGCCCATAATCATGCAAGCTAAGGTTACAACAGACTGGTATTTGCCAAAATCTATTCCTGCGTATGAACGGCAGACAGTCATGCTGTGCTTCAGCAATCATGCAAAGAAAACTGGTCATAAAGTTCAGTCTCTAGATGTGTAAAGGTGATGTACCCCAAAAGACTTGCAGCTTTTATATCAGAGAAAAACAACGCTACAAAAGTATTTATTCCAGTGGGCTAAAAACATGTGCTCCCCAGATTTTCAGATTGTTTGTTGCTGCCAGTTGACGAAATCGGAAAAAGGTCAAAAGTTTTTTTTTGTTTGGTTTTTTATTGTGTTTTTTCAATGCATTGCAGCTTGGTTTTAGTTATTTAATTCTCGACAGCTGAATTATTAAGACTCTATAAATTTATAACAGCTCTTTGTGGACAAATACAACCCAAACTGAGATAAGTAACAAATTCAACTCAGCAATGTTGGAATACTTTTAAACATCATCACCTCCATCACTTTAGTCCGTCTCTTCTTCACCACCCTCTGCTCTAATGTTGCCAAAGCAAGCTGCCAGCAGTTGTTCTGCTTGTTCTCACCACAACACATGAGCACATGCCCACACACGTGCTTGCAGGAGTGAGTAGAATGATGTACACTGCCAAGGAGGGCCAGTACTGCACACACTTAAGCTCTCAGATGTTCACTACATGCAAGAACCACACAGAAAATTGGAGTTGGCGAGGCTGAGTGTCTTTACGAAAACTTTCTGCCAGCCAGTGTTTGAGTTTGTCTACCTCCAGGCCTTGGCATTCTGCAGCTTCCCTATTACCGTGGGCCTTAATCCATCTGCCCATAAAGTGATATCAAAAGCAACTGAAGTCGGAGTAAGACAGAAATAAAAGCAAGGTACAAAAGGAATAATCATGTTGCTGTCGTAAAAACAATAGCGTTCATCAATTTAGAGAATTAATCTTTGCAAATTAAAGCATCAAAACTAACCCTCCTGCCCCTCTCTGTCCAATTGAAGGCTTTATTAATTGGTGGTTTATGTTGTTAAAGTTAACTAGTGAGTTAACTTGCTGTGGTCACAAAACCCACACATGCATGCAAAGATACATTTGCACCTTTCTGATGTGAGATGATATCATATCATGTGTACTTCTAGATGCATGACAGGTGTTCATGAAAGTTGTAACCCTGATACCTGGTCAAGGAATAACCTGAAGAGCAGTAATGCTGTCGTATGACAGAACAATTTGAGACCTGGTTTGGCTCCACAGTAACTCAACAGCAGGGCTGGAGATATGACACTGCTGACCGAGCCACTAAGATAGAAATTCATCTCACTTGCAAGAATTTATTGATTTCACTGATAAGTGAAAAGGCTCCATTTGCGTTCTTCAAATATGATGCTCATATCATACCAGTTATTCCACCATGTTCTTTCACCTCCAGATAAAATCACAAATTAGGCTCATTTATTTTAATTACAATAAATAACACAGCTTACTGTGCAGTTTTGTGTGGATTCATCTTAATTACTGTAAAGCACTTCAAAGTTCAGCAGTGAGACACATCACAAGAGAAGAAAGCTCCAAAAATTTGCCTCCTGCAGACACCTGTAAGCAACTTTTATAGAAAGTATTTTATAGAAAGTAAATTGACACAGACTTTTTTTTAGCAATATTAGTGTTTAACATCTGCACTGTAAGGAAGACTTCTTAATTAATTTTTATTTAATTAATTCCCCTTTACGACCAATAAAGTATTTTTGAATTCAGCTAGTTGTTCATTGACTTTAAACTGTAATGCTTTGGATACTAAAAGAAATGAACATAAAAAGGAGAACGTAAGAAAGACCAGGGAAGATTCTGGGTGGTCTTTTTTTTTGGTCAAATTGTTTGTCTTGGTAGACAAAATATGGCAACCACAAATGTTGAACTTTTCTCTAACGTTGGCTGCTTTGTATTTAAGCCACTCCGGGTATCATTAATAGAGTGCGGTGTTCATGTCCTTGATTCAAATTGGGGTATTTGACGAGGAAAGTGACTGAGTGGTCAGAAACCACTAAGAAATAACATTCACTAGCTGCAGGTTAAAACTTGTAGGAAAGCGTAGAGCTGCACACACCAAAAAAAAAAAATCACTCCCATTTCCTATTAGCTGTGGAATTGTTTTAGTGAAACCTCTGATTATGTTGGGGTTTATACAATCAAATGTTTTAATAATTGACTCCATGCATGCCTTGTTTTATTTTTCTCTATTTCTCTTTTTCTGTTCCAGGAGTAAACGAGATCCAGAAGTGCCTGCAGCAAGGTCTGTTGAAGAGCCCTTAGACACCAGTACAGTGACTCCCACCAGCTGGCCAACCGGTCTGGAGGAGGAGATGGAAGACCCAGATGATGTGCCTGGGCTGCAAGGGGAGGAGCTGCCTCACATGCTTCTCCCCGACAGCCTGAATCAGCTGGAGGAGTTTGGACGGCACAAGCGGCCCCACAAAGCCCACCGCAGCCATGGAAGGCCCAGACTGTTCAGCGACCTGTGGGTTCGCTTTGGGGATAGGTGAGACGTTCACTGTGATCAAAGTCAAAGCAGACTTTACCAACCAGCTTACGTCGGAGACTTTATTGAATTAATTTAAATTCGGCTTTACTTGCACAGCACCAATTCACAACAGATGTCGGCATGATTTGCGAGACAGTTTACAAGACAAACGGGTTTCATTTATACCCAGTTCGGTCAAAATGATGTTTAAATTAATGGAATTCACCCAATCTAATTCAATCAGATTCGGATGCAGTTATTCACAGTCCAAATCAGTTATAAAACAACACAGTTTTGCTTGACTGATTATAAAATGCCAATTAGTAAAGAGTTCTTTGTTGAGGAAGCCAACAGATTACTTTCAAAGTTGGTTTTAAAATGATGCTTCATTCTCATTAAGCATGTGGGAACAATGAAGAACAGCCACTCCTGAAAGTTTCAACATAAGTAGGACTGGAGAAGAAAAACCAGATAGAGTTTTTGGATAATGATAGTTAAGCCTATAAGTAACTAATGGACGAATGATACAGTTTTCTAGCTTTACTCTGAGACCAGTTATTTTTCTTTTTTTCTTTTTTTTTTTTTCAAAATTGTACATGTGAAAGAAGGGATGTCACAGAAATAGTTTTTAGCAGAATTTCCTTAAAAATTTTTTAGACAAATTCGAATAATAAACTGAGCTTACTGCACTGTTTGATAACTCGGATCAATCAGAATACTTGTGCTATTAATTGAGTTTACGTTCTTGTGAAGCACCTCAAGACGACATTTGTTGTGAAATGGCATTATAAAAATAAACTGAACTGAACTGAATTTGCCAGCCAGGTTCTAGTCAAAGTTAACTCCAATATTCTTTCTAAAGGGTAATTTAAAATCTGGGTTCTTTCAAATCATTGTCAAAGGCCAAATAAATACTTCTAAGTCTAAGTGACCGACTAATCTACAAATAACTGTAATCCATGAAGAAGATTCATATTTAAAATAAACATTACAATAGCCACTTACTACTGTAACATCAAATATATTCAATTTTAAAGAAATTAGATATAGGTCTAAAAAGTTTAGATCTTTTTTGGGGAGATTTTGTTGTGAGCAGTCAATGTCTTACCTGTAGCAGATGGTTCACTAGGGAGTCATGGTCTACTAGGTACTGTGGATCAATGAGCTTAATATGAACTTATTAAGTGCATTTTATATTGAGTTATTAATGATTCAGTTGGCAAATAAACATAAATAATCATTGAATGCAGATTATGTATTGTTTAATGTTATCAGAGCTACAAGATCAGCTCTGGCAGAAATTGAATATGGAACTGTTCTTGGTCTTAACTTATAGACAGTTACAGAGTGAGTAGTAAAAACATCCTAATAATTTTTCAAACTGAGACAACTCTGAATGGTTTGACAAAAAAAAAAAAAAACAAGACCCCTATGATGAACAAAAACTTTGGATTTAGTGTTCCCTCGCCCGGACGCGGGTCACCGGGGCCCCACTCTGGAGCCAGGCCTGGAGGTGGGGCACGTTGGCGAGCGCCTGGTGGCCGGGCTTTAACCCATGGAGCCCGGCCGGGCTCAGCCCGAAGAGGAAACATGGGTCCCTCTTCCAATGGGCTCACCACCTATGGGAAGGGCCATAGGGGTCGGGTGCAATGTGAGATGGGTTGTGGCCGAGGGAGGGGGTCCTGGCGGTGGAACGTGGAATGTCACCTCTCTGGTGGGGAAGGAGCCGGAGCTGGTGTGTGAGGCTGAGAGGTTCCGGCTAGAAATAGTCGGTCTCACCTCGACGCATGGCTCTGGTTCTGGAACCAGTCTCCTTGAGAGGGGCTGGACGTACTTCCACTCTGGAGTTGCCCACGGTGAGAGGCGTCGAGCAGGGGTGGGCATACTTGTTGCTCCCCATCTTGGCGCCTGTACGTTGGGGTTCACCCCGGTGAACGAGAGGGTAGCCTCCCTCCGCTTATGGGTGGGGGGACGGGTTCTGACTGTTGTTTGTGCTTACGGGCCGAATGACAGTTCAGCTTACCCACCCTTTTGGAGTCCTTGGAGGGGTACTGGAGAGTGCCCTCCTGGGGGACTCCCTCGTTTTTGCTGGGGACTTCCAGCGCTCACGTGGGCAATGACAGTGAGACCTGGAGGGCGTGGTTGGGAGGAGTGCTCCCTCCGATCTGAACTTCGAGTGGTGTTCTGTTGCTGGACTTCTGTGCTCGTCACGGATTGTCCATGCACGAACACCATGTTCAGGCATAAGGGTGTCCATATGTGCACTTGGCACCCAGGACACCCTAGGTTCACCGGTGAACCCCCAGCGTACAGGCGCCAAGATGATCGATTTTGTCATCGTTTCGTCGGATCTGCGGCCGTATGTCTTGGACACTCGGGTGAAGAGAGGTGCGGAGTTGTCCACTGACCACTACCTGGTGGTGAGTTGGCTCCGGTGGTGGGGGAGGATGCCGGTCAGACCTGGCAGGCCCAAACGTGTTGTGAGAGTCTGCTGGGAACGTCTGGCGGAGTCCCCTGTGAGGCAGAGCTTTAGCTCCCATCTCCGGCAGAGCTTCAAACACGTCCCGGGGAGGCGGGGGGACATTGAGTCCGAGTGGACCATGTTCCGTGCCTCCATTGTCGAGCGGCTCATCGGAGCTGTGGTCGCAAGGTTGTCGGTGCCTGTCATGGTGGCAACCCCTCGAACCCGTTGGTGGACACCTTCGGTGAGGGATGCTGTCAGGCTGAAGAAGAGTCCTATCGGGCCTTTTTGGCCTGTGGGACTCGGGAGCGGCTGATGGGTACCGGCGGGCGAGCGGCGTGCGGCTCAGGTGGTTGCTGAGGCAAAAACTCGGGCGTGGGAGGAGTTCGGAGAGACCATGGAGAAAGACTTCCGTATGGCTTCGAGGCGATTCTGGTCCACCATCCGGCGTCTCAGGAGGGGAAGCAGTGTAGCACCAACACTGTTTACAGTGGGGGTGGTGTGCTGCTGACTTCGACTTCGGGAGCGTTGTGGGTCGGTGGGACAGAGTACTTTGAAGACCTCCTCAATCCCACCAACATGCCTTCCATTGAGGAAGCTGAGCCTGAGGACTTTGGGTTGGGCTCTCCAATCTCTGGGGACGAGGTCGCGAGGTAGTTAAAAAGCTCCTCGGTGGCCGGGCCCCGAGGAGTGGATGAGATTCGCCCGGAGTATCTCAAGGCTCTGGATGTTGTAGGGTTGTGTTGGTTAACGCGACTCTGCAGTATCGCATGGACATCGGGGGCAGTTCCCGGGATTGGCAGACTGGGGTGGTGGTCCCCCCTGTTTAAAAAGGGGGATCGGAGAGTGTGCTCCAACTATAGAGGGATCACACTCTTAAGCCTCCCTGGCAAGGTCTATTCAGGGGGTACTGGAGAGGAGGGTCCGTCGGATAGTCGAACCTCGGATTTTTGGAAGAGCAGTGTGGTTTTCGTCCTGGTCGTGGAACACTGGACCAGCTCTACACCCTCAGCAGGGTCCTGGAGGGTGCATGGGAGTTCGCCCAACCGGTCTACATGTGCTTTGTGGACTTGGAGAAGGCGTTCGACCGTGTCCCTCGGGGTGCCCTGTGGGGGGATTCTCGGGGAGTATGGGGTACCGGGCCCTTTGATACGGGCTGTCAGGTCCCTGTATGACCGGTGTCAGAGTCTGGTCCGCATTGCCGGCAATAAGTCGGGCTCGTTCCCAGTAAGGGTTGGACTCCGCCAGGGCTGCCCTTTGTCACGATTCTGTTCATTACTTTTATGGACAGAATTTCTAGGCGCAACCAGGGTGTTGAGGGGATCCGTTTTGGTGGCCTTAGGATTGCATCTCTGCTTTGCGGATGATGTGGTCCTATTGGCTTCATCGGGGACGTGATCTTCAGCTCTCACTGGAGCGGTTCGCAGCCGAGTGTGAAGCGGCCGGGATGAGGATCAGTGCCTCAAGTCTGAGACCATGGTCTTGAGTTGGAAAAAGGGTAGAGTGCCTTCTCCGGGTCGAGGAGATGTCCTGCCCCCAGTGGAGGAGTTCAAGTATCTCGGGATCTTGTTCACGAATGAGGGAAGAAGGGAGCGTGAGATCGACAGGCGGATTGGTGCAGCGTCCGCCGTGAAAGCGAGGCGCTGTACCGGTCCGTCGTGGTGAAGAGAGCTGAGTCAAGCAAAGCTCTGAATTTACCGGTCGATCTACGTTCCTACCCTCATCTATGGTCATGAGCTTTGGGTAATGACCGAAAGAGCGAGATCCCGCGAATACAAAGCGGCCGAAATGAGTTTTCTCCGTAGGGTGGCTGGGCTCTCCCTTAGAGATAGGGTGAGAAGCTCGGTCATCCGGGAGGGACTCAGAGTAGAGCCGCTGCTCCTCCACATCGAGAGGAGCCAGTTGAGGTGGCTCGGGCATCTGGTTAGGATGCCTCCTGGACGCCTCCCTGGTGAGGTGTTTCGGGCACGTCCCACCGGGAGGAGGCCCCGGGGAAGACCCAGGACACGCTGGAGGGACTACGTCTCTCGGCTGGCTTGGGAACGCCTCGGGATTCCCCCGGAGGAGCTGGAGGAAGTGGCTGGGGAGAGGGAAGTCTGGGCCTCCCTTCTTAAGCTGCTACCCCCGCGACCCGACCCCGGATAAGCGGCAGAAGATGGATGGATGGATGGATGTTTTAATTAGCTGTTTTGTTTTTTTTTTATCCCTCCTCCAGCACACCACCACCTAATGTGAGGATAATCAACGGGTATATAACAGTGGAGCCTCCGCTGACCCATCAAGAACAGCACAGACAGTTGGAAATCTTTACTATAGAGCGACACGCTGACTCTCCTTCACCCACACTGCACAGCATCAGCTCAGCCCAGCTGGCTCACACTTCCCTCACCTTGTCTTGTATTTTAGCCTGGTTTTTATCACACATGCTGCTCACCTCCTGACCACAAGACAGAGATATCTCACAGTCAGACACTTAAGACGCTACTACATCCGTACCAGAGCAGAGGAATGTATGTGATAAAGACAAGGGTGGCCAACATCAGCACGTGCAGACATGAGACGGAGAGAAGCTTCAGCAAGCAGGACAGCAAGGATCTTCGGAGGGAAGACTCCTGCCGCCGGCCTTCTCAGTACAGAGACAACATGGCCGGCATGTTGGAAGTGTTTAATGACTCACTAGGTATCAAATTGTGAGGAAGAGGCTCGTAGTAAAGGCACAACAACGGGCCGTGGATGAAGGTTTACAGGCCTGTTGAACTATTAGAATAACAAACACATAGCAGTGAATTATTCCAAAGAATTGGGAGTCTTGACCTAATGTAATTTTAATATTGTGTACAAAAGATTTACTTTAACATTGAGATTTGAACATATTAATGACGGTTATGATTCTGTGATAAATGGCTTCATTGTACACAGTGCTGTGCATGAGTTGTCACTTTGTAAATTGTGCATTTGTTCATAAGGAAAATTTGTATTGTATTTATTAATTCTGGAAAACAGAGTATATTGCTATTTGATAAATAAATAAAAAAACTAATGGAACTAATGCAGTTGTTTTAGTTGATATACAAATTGTGGAAATGGATTAAAAATAAAATAATAACAATACATCAATAACTACTTTCCTGATGAAGCGAAAGCAAAAAGTATCTTGTTTGATTTTTTTATTTTATTTTATTTTTGTGTGTGTGTGTAGATTTTTGAATCTTCAAGTAGAGCAATGAGGACGTAATTCTCAACCTCCAGTGGTTTATTTCTATTTTTAACTATGTAAAGTTTTAGAGAAGTACAGAGGGAAACTTGTGCAACAGGTTGTCTTAATCCGCCCTCTGCTGGTTAAATTGAAGACAAGCAGTGAAACTAAAAAGTCTTCTCAGACAAATTAAGTTTTAGTAATTGTGGGACTATAAAAACATAGCAATTAAAATCAGCAATGCAAAGAGATATGCTTACAAAAGGTAAGTTGACTGAAAGAAATCAATTCAATACCATGAAATTATTTGGTTTTTTTTTATTACAGCCGATAAAGATACAGAGTGGCATTATCTAAAATTACACCAGTCAAATGCAATATGATAAACAACAACTCAGAAAAAGTTAGCCTTCCTTTGTTTACTCCCTAGATTGCAGTATAGAATGGACCATTGAAAAAAAAAATGGCGACCTCCACAGGTGAAAAATATAACAAAAAATGTACATTTTTGAAGTAATTACGAGTTTTGGCGCATGACAGACAATAATAATTTTTAATTATAAGAAAAAGTACAATATATTTCGGCCAACAGGTTCAAATAATCCTGGATCCCTTTAATACATACATCACCAATTCTGTCTCATTCATTCTGAAAACACCTCCACTGCTGCAGAAGCTGTAGTTATTATTGCTGCCACTAGATGACACTAGAGTCTCGATCTAAGCAGAACAGAAGTAAACAGTTTCAGTTTACAGACCTCACGCAAAGGAGACACATTTAAATTGGACACTGCGTTTGGCAATTCCTTTTTTATTTTTTCTCTCCACTCTAATAATGTACAATTAATTTTAGAGCAATATTAATCTTTAAATGTTAAAAGATTATTAAGCCGTCATACAACAAAAAAGTGGCATTAGAAATAACTTTACTTTAAAAGACGTTAGAAGAATTTACAAGGAATAATACTCCAAAAAATATAAAATACAATTTATTATCTGATACCTATCCATACATAATTTAATGTCAGAGTACTTTTGCAACTTTTAATAATGTCAATATCCAGCTGCCTATTATCCATAGCAGCTTGTCTTTGCAGACTTGTGGCGGAATTGATCCCTGTCTTCAACAATAGAATATTTTGTTAATGGTTACTGGAAATGTTGGTTTACAACAAGCATTTGTTTATTTTCACATAACAAATTGTTATCAATAAGAAACTGAATATATTATATTAAAATGAAAATTGCAACTTAAATGGATCAATTTCCAAAAAAATATCATTATCATTAAATGGACTTGACTGCATTGTTTGTTAACTAGGGTAAATTTGTAAGTAATAAACTTACTAATATTGTTTGATTTAACTGAATTTTTTGGAAAATCTCTGAAGAAAACATTTGCTGTAAAATTGTGCTACAAAATAAATTTTATTTAACTTATCTATTAATTAGATTTATGGACAACTAATTGATCTTTATTCAATTACAAAAGCACTTTTTATGTAAGTAATTTCAGAAGTTATTTAATAATTTATAATGCAGCAAAATAAATTAAGAGAGCCAGATATGCTAAGAATTAACCTTTATTTAATTTTATCATGATAAAGTTAAAATGTTAACATCTGGCAATAATACAAAGACCCCAATATGAGATGCCTGAAATGTAATTAGTATTATTGTCTCTGCAGAGGTTTTTTGTCTTAAAAGGTATTCTATTAATTTGGAAAAAGAGGAACAGACAACTTTTTTTTTTCATTAAGAGCAAACAGCTCCTTAAGCCAAGACAGGGCAATATTTGCCTTAGTTAGAATACCATTTTCCCTAGGCTTTTGGGTGTTGTTTGAGGGTGGGGGGCCTTGACAGGGTGCTCTGAGGTCTGACCCTCTCTCCACCAGGGACACAACGCCGGCCGCATATAAATAAAAGATTACAGTGGAAAATCAATTTCTGAGCAAACTCATTAAAAATGCCCCTCACCTTAAATGATTCCCATTTCCTTGCATTCAACCTGTTAGCACCTAGCTGTCCCTTACAACCAACCACACTCACATCACCTACACCTCATCCGACTCCCCCTCCCTCCCCTTCTGCCTCTTCTCCATCCTTCCTTCACCCTGTTGCTCTCCCCCAGTGGTAATTACTTGCACAAGTCGTTTTTGCCCTTTGATTTGCACCGTTTCACAAATGAAGGTTAAGTTTGTTTAACCGTGGTGGATTTGCCAGTCATGTTGGAGCATATAATGTGGCAGATCCTTGGTTTTTTTTTTGTCCGTATACCTCAGACATGGCTGAGTCTAAAGACACCCACCCACCAAAACACCTCCTTTTCCGTATCCACTTCCCTGGAAAAGGGGACAGGGGGAGAGGCTCCAAGGTTAAGGCTTTGTGGGACTTTGGAAACCTACCAAGGATCAAGCTGCAGTCTCACTCAAAGGAGACCAGGAAGTTGTTAAAGAGCACCTTTGCTAAAACAGTTAGAAATCAGAGTTAGATTTAGATTCAGATTTAGAGGCTTATGGATAACTCACAACTCAAAATAATAATTTGTTGAACCAGTTATGAGCAGAACTTTTCAAGACCTCTGAGATCCTTTGGGGGCACAGATGAACCTGTGACTGGTGGCTATTAAATGGGTTTCAAGGAGATAATTCTGAGTTGTGCAGCACAGCTATGAGCTGTATTTGTTCCCACTTTTTACCTATAAATGTTCCATAGTAAATCCTACTTGAGGATCATGTTTCAGCTCATTACCCATCTTTAAAACCTGTGCATTTTTTAAAATACATTTTCAATTTAAAACTGCAGTAAATATTTAAGTTTGTTGCAAAGGCAAAAAAGATAATTATTTATTATTATTATTATTATTATTTATTTATTTAGTTATTGTATCTTCATTATTATTATTATTATTTATTTATTTAGTTATTGTATCTTCATTCTATGGTAATTGCAGCACTCTTGAGAGGAGCTTGCTGTTTTAGACGCCCTAGACAGTCTGAGGGGCTGTCCAAAATAGAGCTATTTTAGAAATCTGTGTGCTACGTTTGCATCTCTAGTCCATGTAAAAATTCTTGGGGAAAAAGTCTATAGCATTTCTAAAACTACTGTTGACATTTAAGATTTTTGGAAAACTCATTTTGTGTTTTTACACTGGCTATCCAGTACACATGTACACAGATGAATTTAAGATAAAAAAAAAAAAAAAAAGTTAAGTAAACAACAAATGTAAGTAAACAACAAATCTTAAGCTTCCACTGTTTTACTGAACACACGGTAGACATTTTATTGTTCTTATTTTATTTTCAGTGGAGGACAAAAAAAAAACTATGTTTAAAAAACATAGTTTTTTACATAAGGTGGTGTAGCCGTAGCTGTGGTTTGTCTGCCTGAATCCATGTAGTGTAAAGGACACAATGACAGAAAATGCAGAGTAGCAGATAGAACAAGTGGCATAGCTTAAAACAGGATCAATACCTGATAAAGTGTCACTAGAGCCAAGGAGAACATTGATTTCAGGTAGCTGCAGCTGTTAAGAGCATTTCAAGAGTGTGTTGCTTTGACTGTTAAGCTGCAGCAGGCAGACTGATGACAGGGATATTCTCCGGTGGACTTTGCTATCACATTACCCACGAAAAGTGACAGTTCCAGTTAGCTCTGTTTTCTCAAATAGTAAATCACGTCTATCAAAGTACCATAAAGAATTTCATCGTGGTTATTGCTGGACAATGACTAAATAAGGCAGCGTTTATTAATTAAACAGTGTATTCGTAAACCTCTCAGTGACCGCGTGTCCTGCGTACCAAGGAGAGCTTTGATAGTCTGTCTAGCTGAGAGGGAAGCCATAAAGCAATGGGACAACAAAAAGTGTGTTTAGCCCCGGAGCAGATAGCTGTTCTCCTTTTTAGATAATCCCCCTGATAGCGTGTAAAGCAGGGTTTTTTGAAGGGTTCTGCAAACTCGCAGCTCATCTCTGTTTGTGTTGGGTGAGATATTATTTTCACCCATTGTCCAAATCTTGTTGAAGGCTTTGTGGCTTAAGCTGCTAAATTGAGCCCAATGGCCTTGTACTGCCAAAACACAGGTCAGGTGCAAGTTGCAAAAGAAAAAAACAGACCGTATTATTCTGGATTTTATTTAAAGGGTTTATAAAAACAAAACAAAAAAATACACTGTGTTATGTTATTAGCTAAACTTTGATTTTAAAGTAAAAAAAAATGTTTATTTTTTTTTTTTTACTTTACTTTATATAAAATCAAATAAATTTGAGAATAATAATTTTAAATAAAAACATGCTTTGCAATTTACTCAAATGTTCATACCTTAACAAATAAAATAACCTTTTGAGTAGACCTGCTGTTCATGATAAAGGTAAACAGCCATACAGTGGAGTTCTGTATAGAACACCCGGCAAGACGGGATAGTATGTTTTTTAAGTGGCAGGCCAGACAGTGTGAATGTGTACCAAGGAGTGTAAAGACGCCACAAAGGGGAAAGGAATACCATGTGTGATTGTGTGTTCATATGCACACATGTGTGTCCTTGGGTTGTGCATTGAAGGATGATGGCGAGAGTGTTGTGTTTCACAGTTTTTTGCCATGATGCACTGCTTTATTATTCTGCACAAGGGGCACTTCACATGCGGAATGGGTTCTCTTTGATATCGACAGCAGCTTGAGGGAGAGAGTGCACTCAAAAACAGGCGAGGGCGAATTTATTCTGGGGGGAGAGAAAAACAGATAGTTGTGTACTTCCCTGGCAGCGGTTTCCGCACATATATACGGAGAGCCAACCGCTTTGATGCTCCAGCGGTGACACTCCACACGCTAATGAAATATGGTAATTACAGCCACATGAAAGCCCTCCTAGACACAGTTGGGGGAAAGGGCATAAAACAAATATGACTTTATCCAAAGATACCTACTGAGATTAATTCTTCTTTTCATAAACATATTCTTGTTGTTTACCTGCTACAAAGCATTGTGTGTCAGTTGATCCTAGAAAAAAAGCGTAAGGGTAAAGTCCTATGATTAAGAACCCAATTGTTCTCTCTTTTGCCAGAAAATGTTTGAAGACCCAAAAGTGACAGATGTGGAAAAAAGAGGGAGAGAGCACTAACTGTGCTGCTGTAACTTGACAGTATGCAGAAACTGACATGTTTTTTTCTAATTAGAAATTCATCCAGTCTAGAGTGAGTTTAGGACCCGCTGAGTTTAGGACTCAGCGGGTCTAAAAACAGGATCCAACACCAGGTGGCTGCATTGAGGGCAGGGGGTGGAGGGTGGAGAGCGTGAAAAGAGTTCAGTCAGTTCAGAATTTAAGTGCTAGATATTTATGCAGTGCACTTCTATCATACACTTACATTTCAAAACCCTCAAGAAGAAGGATCAAAGCTTAATCAGCCACTTGGAGGCTGTAAATTGGGACATTAAATTACCAATTAACATGGAGAATTCAACTTTGGTATGTCTGCAAGAAAAACACTGACACGTCAGACGAGCAAATTAGCAATGTGTTGGAAATCGGTTTTTAAAAGATATTGCATTTTATTGCAGACAACAAAAATCAACAACAAAATCGCTTATTGAATTTTTGAAAGGGAGAAAATTATGTTGGATGAAAAAGTTTTTTGTTTTTTTTATTAAATTAATTGGTGGCACAATTATTGAGTTAAAGAAAAATGGATGCATTTATTCTTTACTTTTAGAATTGATCTGAATGTCATCTGTAATGTTGTGGCAGTGGGATATAAACATTACACAGCCTGAACAAAGATCTATATCTATCTGTGCCACCATGGACAATGACCGAGAACTTAAGGAAACTAAAAATAAAACTCTTCGCCATTTGAGAAGCGTAGCTAAGAGTGGCGTCTTTGCATGACACAGTCACTATAGCACCTAGAGACAACATCTGCATGCGAACCGTAAAACAAATCAAAATCATAAACACGAGACGTCTGGGAAATTTCTCATTTTGTGTGCGCATTGTGAACAATGTACGATGTACATTTTAGTGCTGTGAGTATTTTTCATAGCTACAACACCTGCTGACCTAAATGGACCTCATCATTCAGGTGGTGAGACCCTGAAGAGAAGACCCAGAAATCTGGTTGAACTAGAGCAGGGGTGTCAAACTCAAATACACAGTGGGCCAAAATGTAAAACTTGAACAAAGTCGCGGGCCAGCATTGAACAAATGAACCTTTTAATATCAGAATATCTGTTTACATATGTAAAAGACAAACAGGTCTGTCTTTTACATATGTAAACAGATATTCTGTCTCCCACCTGTCCAGAAAGCTCCTGTTGTCTGCCTTTCTTTTCGGTTCTACAGTGACAGTTGTAGCTTGAGATCGCTATAACTACTGTCACAGAGGAGAGGGCGTTTCTGGGACCCGTCCTGAATGACTCGCCAAAACAACAGCAAGGCATTATGGGATTTGTAGTATTAACGATGAATGAATGCGCTGTATCATACCCGTGGGCCAGCTCGCGTAGTCATTTGGTATAGCCTCGCGGGCCAA
Organism: Poeciliopsis turneri; assembly: GCA_922788865.1. NCBI lineage: Eukaryota > Metazoa > Chordata > Actinopteri > Cyprinodontiformes > Poeciliidae > Poeciliopsis > Poeciliopsis turneri. The sequence goes on from CAKLNU010000579.1 coordinate 833,508, forward strand.
ATATATTTACACTGCGGGCCAAATTTGGCCCGCGGGCCAGAGTTTGACACCTATGAACTAGAGAAATTCTGTAAGCAGGAATTGTCAAATGTCTCGCTGTATTGTAAAAAGTTATAGAAAACCAAATAATTTTGGGTTGGCAGTGATTTTTTTGTATATAGGATTTTCTTTCTTTTCTCAAAACTTTAACATTTCTAGTTTTTCAATATGACATCATGTCATGCAGGTCAAAGATTAATTTATTTAAATGTTTTAATAACATATTTTCCAATGGTGAAAGCTAATGAGTCTATGTCTGTACAGGCAAAACAGAGATAGAAATAATGAACGCATCACCTCCATAATGGCTGTGTTTTCAGTTTTCACTCATGTTACACTAAAAAATAAATAATTTAACTATTTCTATATGTTGAGTGTAGGCAAAATACAGTCAGATATTTTTCTGCAGTTTTGAGCAAAACAACAAAATACACTGCCTGGCCAAAATAAAAGTCGCCACCTGGATTTAACTAAGCAAATAGGTACCAGCCTCCTATTGGATAATTACTGCATAGGCGATTATCTTTCAGCTGGCAACAAGTTATTTAACCCCAGCTGATGCAATGAGTAACTCCTCATTTCTTAAACAACCATGGCAAAAGACACATCCTGTGATCGTGGAAAAGACGTTAGTCTGTTCAAGAAGGATCAAATCATTGCCATGTTCAGTTTGCTAGGGAGCGTAAAGATTGGACTCTGGAGGAATGGAAGAGGGTCATGTGGTCTGAGTCCAGATTTACCCTGTTCCAGAGTGATGGGCGCATCAGGGTAAGAAGAGAGGCAGGTGAAGTGATGCACCCATCATGCCTAGTGCCTACTGTACAAGCCTGTGGCGGCAGTGCCATAATCTGGGGTTGCTGCAGTTGGTCAGGTCTAGGATCAGCAACATTGTGTGCCCAAAGAACGAGGTCAGCTGACTACCTGAATATACTGAATGACCAGGTTATTCCATCAATGGATCTTTTCTTCCCAAATGGATCGGGCATATTCCAAGATGGCAATGCCAGGATTCATCGGGCTCAAATTGTGAAAGAGTGGTTCAGGAAGCATGAGACGTCTTTTTCACACATGGATTGGCCACCACAGAGTCCAGACCTTAACCCCATTGAGAATCTTTGGGATGTGCTGGAGAAGGCTGTGCGCAGTGGTCAGACTCTCCCATCATCAATACAAGATCTTGGTGAAAAATTTATGCAACACTGGATGGAAATAAATCTTCTGACACTTCAGAAGCTTATTGAAACAATGCCACAGCGAATGCGGGCTGTAATCAAAGCTAAAGGCGGTCCAACAAAATATTAGAGAGTGTGACCATTTTTTGGTGGCGACTTTTATTTTGGCTAGGCAGTGTAGAATTAGATAAAATTGAGCATTTTACAAGCCTACAGTGAGATGCTTTACATAACTCTACTGCAAAACATTTTTTTTCTGTAATTGAAGAAAAAATTAGGTGTGGCTGTGATGTAAATAAACACCAAGTAGGGAGATGGCAGTGGAAGTGAAAATGCAAGGGGTGGAGGAAGTGTGTTTGACCATCAGTGTTTGCTCACGGTCAGACAGTGTAGCAGCCCCTCCGTCCCACATACACGCACTCACACACTTTTGCCCCACTGACCGGGGCTCTCCCAAGGGATGGAGCTGGAGGTCAGGGAGAAGGTGGAGGTCAAATGGGCCTTGATAAGTCCTAATAGGTGGCTGTGTCTTTGTGTGTGTTTGGGAAAGAGCTGACGGGCTAACTGGGAGCTAAAAGCTAAGCGAACAAACACTCGCACACACGCACAGGGTCACGCACTGTGTGCATGCATGCTCAGTCTTTAAGGTCAGACCACAGGTTGAGAATGTTAAATGGGGAGGTTGGGGACATCAAATATTTTCCTACCCATCACTGTCTGCAAACCACCTGAAATCCTGAAGTCCCATTTGTGTGCGTGAGTGCGTGCGTGCGTGTGTGTGTGTGTGTGTGTGCAGAGGATATGGATTAAGGTTTAGTTTATGAATCTGTGCACACTGAAACAGACAGATGTGCAGACATAAAGGCAGACAGACACACAGACAGGGTGTGTGTCATGGGCGCCAGTCAGACAGATGGACTTTCGGGTGCAGACTGCGGCCACAGAGATAGGCGCTCACTCCCATCGCTTTTCTAACACCCGCTGCTCGTTTTATCGCTCCCCTCCAGATGTATCCAGGTAACTCCAAGGCCAGCCCGGTCTTAAAACCCTGCCAGTCAAGGTAACAGGTAATTGCAGAATGGTACTCGTAAAACAGCGTGTTTGCTAACAGCTGGGCTCCGCCCACAAGGTTTTAATCACCAAACTTGGGGAGACGGCGAACAACAATGCACACTGTGACATAATTGGTCGCTTAACCACTCAGCTTTCCTTTTCCTTTACATCCTGACTTGTTTTCACTTACCAGCATTTGTCTAAACTTATCCCAGTTGTGACTTATTTTCTGTCTTTATCTAAACCTCCTTCCCCCTCCTTCTGTGCCTATATTTCTACAACTTTATGAGCTACTCTGGCACCCTCCCTCTTTTAATGTTTGATTCCCAGTGATAAGGCAAAACAGAGAGATGAGTCTGATTGCACTGGTTAATGTGGTCAAAGGTCAGAGGCTGTGTGCTGGGAGTGGAGAACAGAGGAGGGAAGTTAGTCCCAGCAAATCCCAGTTGAAACTAGAGCATGAGCAACTTTTGAACCATCAACATATCTGACACACAAGGCATGAAAACTGAAGCGACTGCCCCTATCAGCCTGAAGGTCATTACCTAACAATCTAACAAGATACGCATCAAGAGTTTGTATATATATCCACCGTCACATGTACTTACCCTCTGAATGACGATAAGATTACTGATCCTCTTAGCAAATAGGTCATTAAATACACTTAAGTGGACAAACCTAAAGATCCACAAACATCTCCCTACAGAAGCATTCACAACCCTTGAACTTTTCCAAAGTTTTCACCTTCCATGAGCAAACTTCATTGTATCTAGTGGGATTTCATAGTGTGGGGAAAAAAGTGGAAAACAAAAATTATACCTAGTTCCACGTTGAAAATAGAAATCTTAACTTTTTGTCATGCAGTTTTGTACAATCCTGATCTAAACCTTTTATAGAACTGACCATTGTTGAAATTACAGTCTTATAAGATATGCATCTACCAGCTTTGTGCCTCCAGACCCAGACATTTTTGGCCACTCCTCTTTGAGAACTAAATGGGGCTCATTTGATTTGGATGGAGAATTTTTAACAATTCAAATGTTAGATTGAATTTAGACTTAGGACAGTCTAAATATCCTTTGATCCCAACCACTGCATTGTAGTTTTTCTGATAAAGGAACAATCTCCAACGTCTAAAGTATATTGAATCCTCTAAAAGATTGTGTCAGTATTTAGCTCCATCCGTCTTCTTATTATCTCTGGTGGCTTAGCTTTAACTTCGCCCAGTGGTGCCCAAAGTCGGTCCTCGAGGGCCTGCATCCTGCATGTTTTAGTTCTCTCCCTGGTATAATGCACCTGCATCAAATATTGGCTCATCGGAAGACCTAAGAAGAACATTGACATGCTGAAAATGTTGGTGCTGACACCAGGGAGAGAACTAAAGCATGCAGGACGACTTTGGGCACCACTGGCTTAGCGTGATGCTAAACTTCTCATGTTTCAACATGAAGATGATATTTGCGTTATCGGGCGGTGTTCGTGTTCCACTTCACATGGCCCTGTATGTTGAATTGTCCCATCCTCTTCCCATTTTCAGATGATGGATCTTTTTAGGGGTATGAGAGTAAAGGGGCAGCTGAAAATAATTGTACTTGTGTAGAAGCTTGGAAAGCATAAATCATTTTGCTTTCCACTTTACAATTAAGGCCAACCTTTTGTTGTTTTTTCACATACAGTTCAGGAAAAAGACACAGATGTTTTGTGTGGCAAAATGTGAAAATGTTTAAAGGGGGGTGAATACAGAAAGTACATGTGAGCAGCTGCTTGATAGATTTAGTGCACATACAACCTACGCAAAAAAAAAAAAAGACATGCAAACATGAAACTTCACACACATGTATACAGTACAGTTTACTGTCAAACAAGGACACAGTTCATCTCCTCTCTCCTCAACAATCTCTTGTTTGTTTCAGACCACAAACAAACAACACACTCCCCCACAACAGTGGTCATTGACACAGACTGAAACTCAATCGTCCTCCAGCTCTTCGCTTCGCCCTCTTCTGCTCTATCCTAAACACCCCAACCTTTCTTCTCCCTCTCGTTCGCAGTTCTCATCTGATTCCATTCTTCGCTCGGATCCGGCTATTATAAATTCATTGTGTGCTGTTGTGGCTGATTGAAGTGATGGGCTGATTCCTCAGGGCTTCCTGCCTGATGGAGGGTGCTATAACAAATAGCCCAATGGGTCTGTTTAGATAACACTGACCTCTCGCAAACCACTGCCACATCTGCTGCGAGGCGGAGCTTTTGTGGGATTTGCTGTCATCAGTGGGTGAAAGGAAGGAAAGTGAAACGGACAAATTGGATCAAATAAAATAAATAAATGAAGGTGAAGTTAAAGGAAGGGAAAAGAGAGGTGGGGGAGGTCACAGAGGGAAGGAAGTCTTGGGTGGACAATAATTTGAGACGTATTGTAACTCCCACCTGCCCTCTCAAAGAACAAAAGTGTGAGTCATCATCGGGGTGAATTGTGAAGGGAGACAAGGGGCCGCTGCTTCGTTGGTCTGCCTGATCTGCATTCTGCCCATGAGGTTACCAGGGTAACGAATACAGAAGACAGAGGGGTGAGGAGGGCGAGGGGGTGCATGGAGAGGGCACTCACCCTTTTCCTTGGAAATGGATATTTGCGCCTTTGTTCTGCAGGGGTTATGATCGTGTTGATTAACAAAAATAAAAATTGTTTAAACAGCCCGCCCTCTCCATGCTGGCCTCTAATATCATGAGGCTGATCAGACTTCACCTGGCCAACTCATCAGCATTTAGAAACCTGTGCCCATTAGAAATAGGTTAGATAAAGGAACACACATAATAACCACAGATGAAAAAGCTCAGTGTTGGGAGCTTGACATAATGCTTAAAAGAGGGGGCAATCAGCTCAGTTTTCTTCCACTGACAACCCATCTGCTTCCATTTTGTGGACTTTTTCATACATGAAAATGTTTAGCGAGAAGCTTCAGCACAGTCTGTTTGGGGTAAAGGCTGATTATTTACCTCATAGCATCCGTCCTATTTCAATGTGGCTTTCTTTACACTGAAAGTGTGCTTTAGTGGTCAAGTCACTTTTTGAATTACAATGGCAAGGCTGGCCCCAGGCACAAGCAAGCTGAGCATCAGCTTCAGACCTCTAATAAAACAGGCAGCCCCCAAGGAGTATTGGAACCGTTACACAAATCAGGTTTACAAATGTAAGTTTTGTTTTGTTCTAGTGATACATCAGTGGAATTTGTGCAAAACAAAACCGGGGCTTCATGATATTTTAAAACAAAAGTATATGCAAAGAAATGCAATAGGACTGGAAAGATTTTGGTTTGGGTAAAATATTATGCTTAAAATTTTAAAGACTGGATGTAATTGTGCTCATGAAGCCCAGTTTCTCCTTGCATGAGTAAGGACAAACCTCTCAAAAGAAAGACAAGAATTACTTAGAAATCATCTTTATATATTTTTTAAAGGCTTGAGTGGAAATTGCTGCTATCATTTTAATTCTCTACTCAGTATTTATCATGTTCTGGGCTCCAGAAACTACATTTGACTTTTTTTATTTTTTATTTGAGCATCACAAATGATGTAATTAAGTGATTCAATCAGCCCAGATTTTACAATTGCGTGCCTGAAATTAAATTTTATTTGCGATTCTATTTAGAGCCCCATGCAGCCTTGAACCAGCTCTGACAACAGAACTCACATACTTTACTGAGCAGCAGTTAAAAATAATGATCAGTGGCAAAATGCATGTTTTCACATATACTGAAAAATATTACAGGGTACAAGATTATAGCGCATCTTTGAAATCCAGCAGCAACAAACCATAACTGTAACAAAATGTTTTAGAACCACACTATTAAAAACATTGACCAAGCCTGGGCCAGTGTTTGCAACTGCATGCTATCTATCTTGCCTGACACAGCAGTTAAAATAGGACACTCCTCATTCTGAGACGCACAGCTGCCCCTTAAGATAATGTTGTTCTTTAATTAAGCTATCTTTGCTGTGCAGTTTAAAGAAGCAGAGAAGACAAGGGGCTTCCAAAAACAGTCATTTCGAGCGCAAGGGTGGATCATGGGTGTATGAATACATGCTAACAATGCATTGTAAATAAGCTGAGAGGAGGGTTGTTGTTTCCTAAAAGCAAAAACACATCCAATTCTTCAGGCAGCAAGGGATTTATTTCAACTTAGTAATGCACATAACTATTTATCTGAAAGCAGAGCAGTGCAGACTGTGGCAGTGTGTTCGAAATGGGACTGGACATTTGTCTTCATAGTTTCATCCATCCATCCATCCATTTTCTGTCATCCTTCTCCCTAACGGGGTCGGGAGTTGCTGGTGCCTATCTCCAGCTGCGTTCCGGGCGAGAGGCGGGGTACACCCTGGACAGGTCGCCAGTCTGTCGCAGGGCAACACAGAGAGACAAACAGGACAAACAACCACGCACACACACACTCACACCTAGGAGAATTTGGGAAGGCCAATTAACCTGACAGTCATGTTTTTTTGGACTGTGGGAGGAAGCCGGAGAACCCGGAGAGAACCCACGCATGCACAGGGAGAACATGCAAACTCCGTGCAGAAAGACCCCGGGCCGGGAATCGAACCCAGGACCTTCTTGCTGCAAGGCAACAGCGCTACCCACTGCGCCACTGTGCAGCCCTTCATAGTTTCATTCATGCATAATTATACCAGATGGCACTTAAGAACACACAGACTTCTAATTTACTTACTTTCATGCTAACTTTGGGCTAACAACAAGAATAGAGAATATGAAACATAAATGTTCAGGGTAAAGTGGGTGACATTTCATGAAAGGATATCTGAAGTTCACCCCAAACCTTAACCATGTTATTATTTCTATCACCTAGCAAATTTGTAAACTTTGATGCACAACCCATCCTGATTCGCACTGTCAAGCGAACATAGCTGGCCCAAAGTTTTTTGAGACCCTATGCTGAATTTCATTTTACCCCCCCAAAACTTCTATTTGTGTCACACGTGTGTAGTTTCAAATTGGATACGTATCCAGTAGAGTCCGCTGTCAGAATCGTTACGTTGCATTTTATACCATTGCGTCATAATTTTTCACCAGCAGTAACAATGGCTGAAGAAAGCAGTGCCATACTCAACTTTCTTTTTATTCTTTTAACTTCCTTCATCTTATGATCTTGTAATAATACTGTCGGCTCCCATTGATCAACATATTAAAAATCAATCCACGGACAACGGCATCTATTTCTGTTTCTGTAAAATATTCAATGCTTCTGTGCATGAAGGTCACTGAAGGGTCATAACTCGGCACACTGAAGTCTGATTGCAGTCGTATTTAATTAACACTATGAACAAACATGTAAAACAATTGGATTTTAGTAAAAGAATCAGCGTCAAGACATGCTGTGTAAATGTAGCTTAATGGTTTTTATTTTTTTTTTTTTTTTTTTTTTTTTTTTACATGTGTCCTGTCTGAGAGTGTGATACTCAGAATTGTTGTCTGAGAGTGAACGTGAGGCCCAAAAGATTTACTTTCACAAGCAGAGCATCACAACTGTCTCCATTCGCAATTATGAAGTTGTGTTTTTAGTCAGTGGTGATCAGCTCTGCTTTTATTCTGCACATTAACTGCTAGAAAGACTTGACAGCATCCTCGACCCTGTGAGGGTAAAAGATGAATAGAAGGATGGAAAGACTGCTGCTCATGTATTTAATTCTGCAGGCACTAGGAGAAGGTGTGAAGGTACATGTCAATGGATTCCTGCAACAATTCTTCTGCAATGGACAAAAATGCACCAGCATCTGCAACACAAGGACAAATCCAAAATATGTTTCAGGCTATAAATAAAATAAAAAACAACCAAACAAAGGTTAGGTTGAACTCCATCAAACGTCACACAGGAGGTTTTCAACTTTCAACCTTTATAATACACCGCAGTATCGCAGTTTGGCATTTATATGATAATTTATAAATACCAAGGCAAATTAGAAATTTGAAAAGGCATATATCTAGTCTTTTTTTAAAACACATTTTAGGGTTCAACCAGTGGCAAAGTATGTGCAAAAAATTAATCGCCTGAAGTGGATTCAAGCGGCTGGGCCGAGAGAAAAATGTCATTTAGGATTCAAGATTTTCCATTTGGCCACCTGAAAGAGACTTAACGCCAATTGTCCTGCTGGTCATCTCACAGGATAGAATGCAAATGCAGGGGTCCATATAGGGCCTAGTGCAGGGAAAGCCATTGATTTGAGATGAATACAGTGGCTACTCTCAGGCCCTTCACGGTTATTAGGGCTAATGGAGAAACATAAAATAGTGAGCGAGAGAAGCAGAAATCCAGCACAAATGCTCTAAATAGCTGGCTACTCCACAGGCCTCTTGGAGAGTTTGGCTTGCAATTTGCATTCCTTTGTGCGACAACTTGTAATCCTCCCCTCAGCATGCCAAGAAACACACAACAGATTTATTGTCCCAGTCAACAAATCGTTTAGGTCATCCCGAACCTATTACTGCCTAATGCGGAGGGAGACCCCCCTCCCTCACCCTTGTCTCCACTCCCCACCCTGTCCACCGCCTCATATCCTCCACCGACCGGAGACTTTTGCAAACACAGCCCCCTTTGCTCAGCCGGGGCCCCTAGTGCTCTATCGCTTTGTTGGGGCCCCCACCGGTCCATTCAAGCTCCGTATCTACTTCTGGAGCAGAGCTACGACTTCTGTGCATGTCTGCTTGGGAGGTTGGGAGAGACTGAGAGCAGCGGTTGAGGCTCGGATAGTTTGCAGCGCTTTAAAGACATGAGGTTTCCACCGCCGCAGGCCCACACAAGCTGCGCGAAGATTTCACACGACATGACAAAAAAATAAGGGCAAGTCTGGGGGATGACAACGTGTGTTTGTCGCTTTAAAATAACTTCAAATCAGCAACTCTGTCTTCACTAACGTTTTATATCCGGGCTGAACGAAAAAAAAAAAAACACTTTAAAAAATAAACGCCACAAATCCAGCTGAGTATAATTTAATACTTTTGTAAAGACAGTTGTATGAATCCAGTTATTTTTGACTGTTTCTCATGATGTTGTTTATATTATCATTGTGCAACAAATTTCCTGTTTAAAGCTTGGCCAGGAGCTTGAGTAAATCATGGTGCGTCATATTGTTTTTGGAGAAGATGTCCCAAGTGTGACAGTTGGTCAGTCCTGTTATTATGTTTGATGGAGCACAACCACATCCTCTGTGTGTCAGCAAGAAAACCCAGAAACACTGTATTTTTGTCTGCCTGGGTGTTTGTTGTGGGTCTGAGACAGAAGGATGTTTTTATTATATTTTTATAGATAGATAGATAGATAGATAGATAGATAGATAGATAGATAGATAGATAGATAGATAGATAGATATAATTCATATGAAATGAACTGAGACTAATTCTGAGATAATGAAAGCTTGAGAAACAGAGACTGCAGTCCATCTGTGTGTGTTGGCCCCGCTCTGCAGGACTCAAACAAGGGGTCAACCCAGAGAGAACAACTCCCCCCACCGTCATCTTCCCACTAACACAACGGGCCTTTGATTCGTTTGTTTGGACACACACACTCGCGTCTAATCGTTGTTTTTCTTTTTTAGTTTACCCCCACAAGGCGCACATGCATCACGCAGGACAAGCAGCGCATATGGGATCGGTACTCCTCGCAAACCACACCAAACACATTGTGAGACCCCCCCCCCATCTCTCCCAGCGCCCCCCTCCCCACGCCCTTTGTCCCCATTGCATGCAGAGAAGCGGTGCTCCGCGCTTGTGGCCCAACAAGCGTCACTCTTTCTCCGCATTTACGGCCATAATTGAAACGCATGGGATTTCTGTTCCGTTGAATTGACATGTGCAAAATGTGTCTCCGAATTAGTGCAAGGGCTGATTTTCGTCGTTAAAATAAATTGAATTGATTTAAAAAAATAAATAAATAAAATAAAAAAAAGCATAATAATTTTAATTGTGTGCTTTGTTGTGCCGTACGGACAAATAGTCGAGACTGATGAGAAATATAATCCACTCATCTATCTATTTCTCTAACAACTGGGCCTGACAACGTCTAATATCCATGTCTAATTTATGTCAGAGGCCGTAATCCGTCTTGTTCTCCTTCTATCCTGGCTTATTGCTCCAGTACATCCTTTTTCTTCCTTAATGTCAGTAATGCATAGGAACGACATTATACAGGTGAACGAAGGGGTTAAGAAAATAATTCTTCATCTCTGGACCACGGGATGAAAGCTGCATAATAGAGTCAAAGCGGAAACACATGTTCACCATTTCCACACGCTGACTTTGAAGAAGCTGTTGCATCGCATCCAATGAATTGCATTACCTGGAGGGAAATATTTATCCATTCATCAATGTAGTTATTTATTTGTTTTCACACAAAAAATATAACAGTGTTATACTGTATAATAATAATAATAATAATATTTATAATAATGATAATTATTATTATGGTGTTATAATGGTATTATTATTATTAATTACTGCTTTCACACATTCATAAAAATGTAAAAAAAAAAAAAATGAAACAACTTCATAAATAAAGACTGTTATTGTGGTGCTTTTGGGAGTTTTAATATAACTTCAGTAATAACAATAACAATAATAATAATAATAATAATAATAATAATAATAATAATAATAATAATAATAATAATAATAAAAGCTTTTCTATTATACGTAATCCAGAATGCCCCCCCCATAAGAAGGAGAGTGAAAAGCGCTGCAACGTTGACACATTTTACAAGTGCCTTACATCCCAGCAGAACCAGCTACATGACACTGCAGCTGCACGTCCGTTGCAGTGGGGCGCTGGTATTAATTTATTTTGTCAAATTGAATTTTCTCTCGGAGTGCGTCAAGGCCAATAGAAGCGAACATCGGGGGGATGTTTGCAGTTGTGCTTGGCAGAGAAGCCAGGCGACTCCTCGAGACTGCAGGGCCCCGCGGTTCAAAGACAACTTTTATGCGTTTATTTCATTTTGAAGTATAATTTTTCTTTGGCCTTTGAGCGCTACATTTAAAAAAAAAAAAAAAATAGAAGCCCCATGTAGACAATATCCCGCGATAAAAAATAAAATAAAATAAAATAAAATTTAAAAAAATAAAATGAAGTAAAAAAGATCAGATTTTAAAACCACTCATGGAATGAACCTCATTCGGTTCTCAGAGAATTTTTAGAAGGAAAATTGTATCCAAAAATATCCAAACAGTGAAAGATGGCAAACAAAAGCACCAGACTTAAATGCACAAAGCCGAGAGATGATGGGGAATCTAGAGATTGCAGCAAGAGCGCCTCGTTAAGAAATACAAAGGCCCCCAATTAAATACAGCCACCTTGGGTAACACATGAATTTGGTTTGAATACATTTTCTGGGCGCACCGCTCCCTGCACACATGCCCTTGGTTAGGTCGACTCCTTCTGTGATTCCCACAGAATCGCTGGTAACTCTATCTGGCGACAATCAATTCCTTGCCAGGAGCTCACTGGATGCATACATTATCCAGTTGTTTGCGCCACACCTTGCAGGACTTATTTTGTTTCTGTCATTAGCTAAGGAAGTTGAGATGAAGCTGCGTTTGAAATTAGTTGGGAAATTTAGTCTAAAAGAGAAACCCGAAGATTTACTTCACGGTGGTATATCTGAAGTGTTTATTCCAGTTAACCAAAATTTTAAGAGAAATATTACAAAAGTGTTACTATACTATAAAAGTGACAAAGTAATCCCTGGGCACATTTTTTGATCACTCTTCTTTTTCCTTTCACTCAACTTTCCATTGATAAGCTTGGGCACAAATTTTGGCACAGCTCTTTTCAAAACTTTAGCTACGGTTAAGTGAAGTCTAATTTGTTTATGGTGCACATTTCATTCAACAATCTGAAAGGGGGATGTAAAAATAGAAATGGAAAGGCTATCCTCCATATGTTGCTCGTGATTCTCTCCCAGGATAGCTGCCAACTCAGGAAGTTTCCACATGATTACGAACTACAACATTTCTGCAATTAAACTTTTTTTTTTTTTAATTCAGTCAAATCTAATATTCTAATTTTGTTGGAAACAGAGTTTTTATGGGTCCAAACCATAACATATAAAAAAAAATTGCATCACATTTATTTATATAACATACATGTATAACGTTTTAAAGTTAATTGCCAAAATGCATGCATTTTTGACAACATATTTTGTTTATTTATTTATTTTATGTGCACCTGTAAAAGCCAGATGAGTGCATTCGCAGAGCAGGCGCCTTGTCTCGTTTGAAACGGTCCAACCAATTTAAGCACACAGTCATCCTGGTTCTGCAGCTCTCGCTTCCCCTCCTGCCTCTCTCCTATAACCTCCTCCTCCTTTGGGGCCTCTGATCAAAGCTGGCCTCTCTGCCACAGCTGCCCATCAGGGGGCTCCTCACCCTCACCTACAACAACACTGCCTGCTGGGCTTCCCTCTCTGATGCACACAGCCAGAAACATACAGAGGCAAATGCTGGAACCCACACACAGGTTCACACACACTTCAGGCCTCCCAGAGTTTCGGCCCCCCCAACCCTCTTCAAAATACAATTAATCTCCAAGGTGAAAGCAGATGACACCCTAAACTGAATGCAGATCAAGCTGTAAACTCAAGATATTGCGTGTATATTTTGAGCCATGAGAGGCTACGATCCTGCCAACGTTTGCACCAGGCTTCACAACTTCACACTATGTTTTGGAAGAGAAAAAAGCAGATGCGCCACACTGTCCAGGATATTAGCAACCCTCTGCATGTGCAAACACATGATGCAGTGGCAAACACCAGGAAAAACAACCTCCACAGCTTGCATGTGCAGGACTGTGTTTGGTTCCACCTGTAAGCTTTTATCCGATGGCTTAGTACATAAGTTACTTCCTCTTCTGTGCTTGACCTCGGCACTTCTCTCATTTGGCATGTGTGCTCCCAATTACACACATGACAAACACTTTGGTCTACTTCTAAGAGGCACTAAGAGCACTCCGGTGTGGAAACCTTCTAAATGCCCTTGTTTTGCTCCTCATGCCAGTTTGTTGACTCCTTCTGTCGTTTGACGAAACCCGCTGAGGGTTTCACTTTGAAAATCAACCGCCCCACTCCAGAACTGGAAGTAATCCTGTCGAAACATCTGGTGATGACTCAGGCTGCGTATCGGATGCACATCACATGCGATTCATTATCCTGAGGTTGGACTGTCCCAGGCAAATTGGTCTTTGTATATTTTCAGACAGACCCATACATATACATAGGACTGTGCTGTGATGACACATCGGCACGATGAAAGTGTTTCCAGTGTTTTTCGTCTGAGTTCAAAGGGGTTGATGGGAAATCTCCACCGGTCATGTGACACAGGAAAGACCTTAGGCCTATCCACTCCACTCTCACCTGTGCCCCGCTCCCCTCCATCACCCTGTTATCCCAATTCCCCCAAGACTGTGGGGTCAGTTAGCTAAATAATTACCCATTAAAGCATTATCTGCTTCCTGAATGTGGTGAGGTAGCACTGGGTTAGGAGATGGATAAGGTGGTGTTTTTCTATTACATCAAAAATAGTAACAACTGTGGTGAGACAGGATGACTTCAGTGTATTTAAAGTGCAATGACATCACAGTTTAAACGTTTAGGGGATCAAAACAAATTTTTTCCAACCATTGTTCTCTGCTTTCAGCAGAAAGCTTAAAGTCTTGAGCCAAATATGGCATAAAATTGCAATTTTAGTTGTTTAGCTACTTTATTATGCTTTAAAAGGCCTGCCAGATTCCAGACATCACCATCTTTTAAATAAATGCATTTTTTTTTCTTTTTTAACACCTAACGTTTCCAGACGCTACACCATCCTAAATAAGCTTAATTATGGGGGACTTAATTCCCCCATGATGATTGTTTACCCTCCCTCCATAACCTCTCTGTTGTTCTACCTGGACATAGCAATATTGTTATATTCCATATTTCTTTGTTCAATTGCAGGCATCTGGTGACATATTTCCCATGTCCCCTGTTGTTAGTGTAGACAGCATGGATAGAGATGCAAGAGGAACAGAAAGTTGCTGAAATGAAACAACAAATGGCCGGAAAATTATCTTGAGGAATGAATAAAGGTTACAAATCCTTAGAAACGCATCTCCTGTTGAAGCTCTATATTCCTCATGTTCACTAAAAACCAGACTCTAATGCATTCAGCATCACAATAATCTGTGTTGTAATTTTTTATTTCTTTTTCTGTCATTTGTAAGCCATAGCCTGATCCACAGCTTGTGTTTTGCTGTGTTTCTTTTCTTGATGTAGGCATTTTCACCATTAACTTCAGGTCATCAACTCTCTTTGATTTTCGTCCCCCACTGCTCCCGGCTTAGCTTTTGTGTTTAGCTGTTTCTCTTTCTTTGAGGAAGCCACCAATGGATACTCTGTCGCGATTAACTTAAATTTCTTTTTTTTTTCTCTTTACCATGGAAAATGCTCATTGTTCAATGTTTAACAGTTTAGTTCAGCATCCTTTGTTTTGCTTTTCAAATAACAATACTCTTGGCTAAGTCCTACTCTGTTTAATTATTTCCTTGGCAATGTTATTGGTGGAAACATTACAGATCTTAAATATGTCTACTCCCTCTGTTTTTGTTTTGTTGCAGTTAACTTTATGTACACTTTTTATCTTTCAGAGACAAACCATCTCTGACTATTTTTGTCATTTTGGTTAAGGATTGCTATTTGTAATACACACAAGAATGACTAACATTTCGAACATTTTTAAAGCATTTCAAGAGTTGCACAAGAATATTGCACAATAACAATAGAACAACATGAATATCTGTTTTGTGTAAGAGTAGATGTGTCTATCTCTTCATCCAACATAAGCAGGGTAAGTTAGTATACCTTTACAGCCATAATGTACCAATGCACGAGCCAACAAACATGGAAACAACAGCATTACACTTATAGTATTGCCATCTAGCAAGTTTAGAAAACCATAAACTAGACCAGGGGTCTTTGACAGGCCTCAGGCCAGCAACCTTTAGATGTCTCCCTGCTTCAACACCTGAATCAAATGGCTAAATTACCTCTTCAATCTTCAGTAAACTTCACCAGAGTCCTGCTAATGACCTGAATATTTGACTCACGTGTTGAAGCAGACATTCAAGGACTGGAGTTGAAAACCTCAGAAATACACATATGTCAATAATAACTAATTAATCCAGTAGTTATGGACAACACAGACACACTATATACATAATTGGGTAACATGAGCTAGTTTAAAGCAAAAAAAGTGAAAAAAAAAAAACAGTAGATGATAACAACAGAAAATCGTGATGAGTCACACATGCACACGTGTGCGCACAAACACAATAGTATTTTTGCTACATGCTATTCCAGGAGGAGTGAATGATGCAAGTTAATGACTCAATGCAATCCGCTCAGTTTCACTGAACTGGAACCGAACTGAACCGTATTTTCATTCAAATAAAATGTATACTGTTGATTTGAAAAAACAAGACTTAGTTCTTTGTTGTTAAATATAACAGCCCATCTTTGATCTGACCTGTTATTGTAAAAAAATAAAAAATAGCAATAATTTTGTTATCATATTCTCAAAAAAACTGCGCAGTGAAATTCGTACTTCACAAACTCCATCCAACTCTATTAAAATAGTTAAAGTGACATCGCAGTTTAAACTTTTATTATTAATAATAATAATAATATATATAAAAATAAATAAGAAACTACAGTCACATGCTTTAAAACCCAGAAAAGGCTTGAATGATACTGAGTGTATGTAAGTGTTGGCTCAAGACACTTCTCACTGGACCAGTTACTGATTTTTTTCCCCCCCCCTTCAACAGGCTGCGTTCCTGGTTCCCCCTCCCTCTGTTTACTTGGGCCGGTTGCCACCTCCCTTTCAGCAGGTTCACACAGAGTTCTGGGCTTTTTAGCTGGCCGAGTGATGTCTCCATCACTCGACCTCATCGTGACAACGTGCAGAGAATGCAGTGACATTCACTGTAGCTACACAGACCAAGGGATCCAAATGGCCAAATAGCTCTCAGATCCTTATTCGCAGATACTGAAATATTAAGAGTGGGGCTGCTTTGGAGGAATGAAGGGGGAAAAAATACAACATATGAATGGTAAATATTGTCAATGGTGGGAACTAAATGGTGCAGTTCAAGTTGAACGAGCAGGTTCGGCTTGGAGGTGTAATCTGTCTCACATTCTCTGCAGTTTATAGAGACAGGGGAATAATTGATGAGAGACAAACGTTTTCATAAGCTCAGTGGCTTTCGAGGCATTCATGCAAGTGTTATGTGAGACAGGAGGAGAGGGAAAAAGACACCATGGGAGTGAAGCAAGGAGGAAGGACACAGAAAGGATGAAGACAAGGAGTCGAGTGGAACGTTCAGAAGATCACAACACAAAAACCTAACTCAACAACCTCCAACTGTTGCGCATTGTTTTCGCTTCGTAAAGGATGATATTCCTGCAATGCAAATAGATGCACATATATTTCTATAAATACAGACACTTTGAAAATCCACGGAATGCTGACAGCAACTGCAGCTTGAGGCCCTTTGAGTTGAGAGAGAATCTGAGGAATGGTACCAAGAGGAATTCTAGTTATCTAAAGCCATCTTTCACTTTCCTCCTAGTAAAGGAATTCAAGCTCTGACTGTTTTTGTGAAAGCGCTCAACATCTGAGACTGATCCGTCAACTAGCACCGCTCATGTGTTACCGCGAGTCAATATGCCGACTCCACAGAAAACGAGGGCGAATGCTTCTGTTCTGCGAGACGCAAGTCACGGGCTCACAGTTAAACCTGCGGCCCTTTAAGTGAAATATTACTCCATCTCCACTCTCCCTCTGTCCTTCATTCTTTTTCCTCTAATCTCTCCTTTGCTAAATGTTTCTGTTGGAACCGAGCTCCCCTGCCTGTGTGCATCAACAAACACAAGAGGAGAAACCAGCAACTGTATTAACAGATGGCCAGAGTCAATAAAACACACACAAATCAAGCGCCGGACACATCTGTTGGACGTAGAGGCCGACTAATCTTTCTGTGTGACTCGACGGGAGTGATGGAATCACAGCAGCTCAGCCAGATTAGAGGCGAGCAGGGCAGATCACCCAGGGGACCCACAGGGAGCTTTGTAATGGATTGCAGAACAGAGATAAAGCATGATAAAGGCTCGGAAGGGGGGATGACACGATTTAGTCAGATAAAGTAAGTAGCACTAAAAGGAGCAGGAAGTAAATGTTCCATCGTGCGTCTCTAACTGCTTAGAGACGTCTGATTTAGATCGCTGCTTTAACTTGGATGTTTGGATGAGTAGATGTAAAGTTGCTCCGTGTCCTTTGGCACGTCCATTGACATACAAATGTAATACACAACAAAACGTAAACTCCTACGTGAATAATAACCGTAGAATAACCGTAGAGTCTTGGAGGTGTAACACACTAGCTTAAATATATTCTAAATATAAAATCTCATGCTTACTGATGATCAGTACAAACACAAGAGGTCAAAATCCTTTCTTTCATTTCAAACCGGTTTACCTTTAGCTAGACAAAACAGAAATAATTTTCACATAGCTAAGATACATAACTTCTATGGATGGTGGCTTATTTGGGACATTTATCTTACTAACTGTCTGAAGTAGGGAATAACATTTGCTGGTGGCTACCGCTAATAAAATACACAGATGGGAAAATGTAGGCGGAGCAGACAAATGTTTAAACAGATCAAAAAATAGACACTAATCTTTTTTACTCAGATTTCAAAATGAGTTGAAACCTTGTCAACATTTCTACATTGAAATATAAATGTTCTTTTGAGCTTTTTATTTATTTATTTACATATATATATATATATATATATATATATATATATATATATATATATATTTTTATTTTATTTTATATTTTTTTTTAACCTGATTTAATCACTTGAAATAGTCTTTCTCATCAGGGACAGGTATGGGCTGGTGTTAGGAAATAAGGCACTTATAGGTTTTTAAAGGGTTTGCTCATAAAACCATATAAACAGAAAGACAGAAAGCACTTCCCTTCCCTTACCTATTGCTGCTGCTGGCTTTTGTTTATAAGACACCTTGAATTTGGAAATAATTTTTAACATTTGGACACTGACTTTTTGATTTGTTGCTGTGTGCAAACATGTAGAGTATAATGGATATTATCAGATAGTGTCTCTTAGCACAATTATATTGCACATTTATTTGCCAGAAGTAGAAACTTAAACAATACCACTATGACCTAATTAAGAATAAGAAATCATTTAATCTTGAGACAGCTCTACCTGGAGAGATGTAACAACATTGTTGACTTAGTCTGTTGAAAAAACTAACAAGAATGCAAGAAGCGTGCTGCAAAGAAAAAAAAAACAAAACAAAAAAAAAAAACACAGTAAGTGCTGGAAAAGAAAAGCACCAAACTTCAAACAGACGTAATCAGATGAGGTTGATAAGCATATGAGTTTGGTTAATTCCCAACAAATTATCTAATCCAGATGTTGCACTCTGAGTGTAAATACAGTGCCCTGCAGAATCATAAAACAAATAAGCATGGAAAAGGTTTAAAGTTTCAAACAAAGTCTGACCCCCAGACTCAGACTCTTCCAAAAAAAAAAAGGAAAAAAGCAAACGCAAATCCACAACACACACTCCCACTTTGCTGCCTTTTTGAAACAGGAAAATGTAAATACGGTAATATTTAGCACGTGTTTTAAAACAGATCAGTTTTCTCAAGCAGGGAGAAGCTGAGAGAAAAGGAGCGAGAGAGGTTTAGACGGGAAGGAATGGAGATGAAAAAAAAAAACAGTGGCCCACACACGATATAAGGCCTCCACACATTTGCGTGCGTGCGTGCGTGCGTGTGCGTGTTTGTGTGTGTGTGTGTTCTCCAGCCTGTGCGATGTGGACCAGCGCAGCTTCACACTTTCCACCCTGAGCTCCGGCTCGCTGGTGACGGCCTCAGCATGCTGCAAATCGCCAAACTGGATCTGTCATCCAGTTTGACTGTAAACAGCCTCTCCAGACTCGCAGTCTGGAGAGTCAACAACAACTTAACAATAAGAAAACACCACTCCAATGGCTCACATCATCCATCCGTACAGCACAGCTATTCTTCACGAACAGGAAAAATTAGATGAGGAAGATAAAGGAGGAGGGGGTAAAGAGAAAGAGAAAGGGAGACAGCAGAGGGAGGAGGAGCAGAAATGGAAACATTCTGGACATATGGATGTGTTTAAGGACCACCAGGGAAGGGAAGCTCGTGCATTTTCGCATAAACCCTGATAAACTCCAAATATGTAATTACACGGGGTTTAGGGCTTGTCTGTTGCCGATTCATTCAGGAATTTTTGGTTACGTCTCTCGGAGAGTTCGCCATAGCGGGGCTCTTCTTGTTCTCAAGTGGCGGATCTGCATGGCTTTAGCAGCAGCCCAGCACTTCTACTTACCCTAAGACCTGCTC
Source organism: Poeciliopsis turneri (assembly GCA_922788865.1). Taxonomy (NCBI): domain Eukaryota; kingdom Metazoa; phylum Chordata; class Actinopteri; order Cyprinodontiformes; family Poeciliidae; genus Poeciliopsis; species Poeciliopsis turneri. The sequence continues at coordinate 853,278 of CAKLNU010000579.1, forward strand.
GGGGTGAGAGTGCCATTGTCCCCCACCCACACCCACACCTATTTAACAAGGCGGTGTCCGAAAGAAGAAAGCAGTGAAAAGAAATACCTCCTCCTACATAAAAAAGGCAAGAGTGGGATCCTTGTAAAGTACCTGCAGCACATTTAAAGATTTCATCGCACAGCAATATTTATGGTTCTTCTAGTCCTTGTCAGTGTTTGTAGCCAATTTGTTGAGCTCCAATAAATAGACTGGCCTATTTATCAGCAGACCACATGGCAGCCATTTATGGCACCTAACAAGAGGCAGATGTGTTTTGTATATGTTTTCACATGCAGGTTTGACGCGCTGACAGGCCGAGACAGATAGCCGAGATGCACAACCTCTGTCCCGACTGCTGGATGGGCAGTAAACATCGGCTCTGATTAGACCGTGGAAAACACAAACAGGCTTCTCTGACCAACCTTGAGCCATATTTGTCTTCTCATGACAAGGATCTTCGATTCATAAACAGGGTACGTCACTTTGACTGCGGGAAAGACATGCATGCGCAGAGGGACTTTGCACCACTCCTGCTGCCTGTGAGGCCTGTTCGTGTGTGTGTGCATAATGTCTATTCCAGAGTGTAAACACAATGCGTACCTACCCTAACTGTGTGTACATTTAAAACTGTCTTTTGCTTTGTACTTCCTTGTGTTTTGTGTTTGTGTGCGCAAGTGTGTGTCTGCATGTCTGAATGTTGCCAATTACCCCAGCTATAAATACAAAGATCCCCATCCGTCACAGAGTTTCTGGGTGGCTGCAGAGCCGCCATAATTGGTTTCAGATGGTCACCAAGATCTCGCTCCCTCTGCTGCAGCACCATCACCACGACTGTGTGTGAGAGAAAGCCGCAGGGGAGAGGGAGGAGGAGAAAAAAAAGATGAGTGACAGAAGTGAATAAATACAGAGCGAGCACAGGAATAAACAAGGAGACACTAAATGTTTCTTTTGTTCTGGAATGCTGCTCTTGCCAGTGAGCAGCGAGCTGGGATGGAAAGGAGAAGTTAACTTGTTAACTCAATAAGCGTTCATGGGGTTTTAAGCACTGTTTGCATTTTGACGTGATACATGGCAATCAAATGAGATTTTAAAGACGGGATATTTGGATTAGACTTGATATGTTTGTAATCCATCAAGAATAAAAGTGGAACTCTAAAAAACAAATTATATTTGCATGACATGAACACGAAATGTCATTAAAGTCCTCCCCCCCCAGAAAATGTAACTTAGCTTTAAGGACACTAAGGATCTAATTGAGATTCATGAAATGAATATTTAACGGTTTTTACGTCATGTAATGCTACTTGGCAACTTAGTTAAAATCGGCTTAAGTGTTGTCCTCTCCCATGGGGAGTGTGATCAATGGACATATCAACAATAAATTGGCTGACGATGGATCTATTGACGACTTAAGCATACGGCACAACGAGACTAAGTGACAGCTGGTTAGAGGGTCAGCTTAAAAGGTTGGATCAAAGAGGAGCAGACAACAGAAATCACAAATTAACCACCTAAAATTACACCTTTATTGGCAGAATAAGTAGCCTCCCAAGATGACCTCATGAGTGAAGGAAGATGTGCACAAACTGAAAAAAATGCATCAAAACATCTAATGAAAGCTTGTGTCCTCTTTGGATGACCACTCTCATAATTATTCACAATACAGGTTTATTTATAAGGATCATATTTTGCACTTACATGCCATACCTTTTGGACATATTAGAACTATAAACTGGTCAATAACATTAACTAAGACTACAATGAAAAATTCTGCAATACTTTGCAAACTTAGATTTTTCAGTCTAAATGACACATATTTATTAATAAGGATGAATTTATGCCTTTTATCGAGTTTTGTTAGTTACAGGCAAACATCTCTCAATTAATTGTCAGTTTCAATCAAATCTGTATTTAAACATTTTTTTTGTTGTGGCTGGTGGGTAACAAAGCTAAGAGGCACTTAGACCAAAGTCAGTGAAGATGTACATGCAAAATAGTTTTATCTGCACTTAGCACACACTTCTTTTCAACAAGGAGCTGATAAACAAATAAATAGCTTATTACATTTTGGTGAACATGAACAAAATATTTTTGTTCATGCTTTAAAGAGACATTATGACTTTTCCAGTTAAATAAGGGACTTATTAGTTTTATTTATTTATTTTTATTTTTTTAAAGACAGTATTATGATGGACCATTGATAAAGCTTTCTAAAAACAACCAACTTTAAATCACAATGCATTACACATGCATGCAGCAAAAAAAAAAAAAATAATAATAATAAAAAAAAACTTCTCAAAGCGTCCCTGAATTTCTCACTCAACTCCTTTTCCAGAGCGCAGCATCTGCGCCGCTGTAAACTACCTGTGTCGCTCCGTGGGAAAGCAGCGGAGATGCACGCTTTCCTATCTTTGGCTCGTGTTTACAAAGAAGGCGGCTCACCAGTTTATTACAGAAGTTACTAGTTGGCGAAGCCGACAGCGGCTGCGGACCCACAGGAATCCTCCTGCGCTATAAATCCATTACGTCCCCTCTCATCAGAGCGCGAGCCTCGTCACGGCAAGGCGGGGACAAGTAACTGGGGCGCGTGCAGTTTCTCACAGTGGGTGTCAGCGTGCCCCCGCGCGCCCATTCCGCACTGAAGCTATTATCGGCTTGCTGCGGCTTTAATTGCCCAATTTTACTCACAAAAACAACAACGTCATGGCGGAGGGATAAGTCACTCTCGTATAAAGGTCGGAAAACAGCTTAAGCGTGTACGTATGGGGGCTGTATTTTACTGGGAACAACTGAGACAGACCTCTTGAAGTAGTTTGAATTGAGGTGTGCAGATTTACTTGTGTTGTTACTTGAATAGTCTGTCAGTGCTGAGGCTTGTTTAGGGGTGATCATGGTACTCCTACATCTTAGGAACTCGCAACATACCTTCCAATGTGATTTAGACCCACACGCACACGCACACACACAAAAAAAGCAGTGGAAATAATCAGAGGTATGATCTTCTCAATAGTATCACTTCACTGGAAGCAAAATGGTCACAGAAGTGATAAAATGTTTTTTTTTTTATTATGAAGGCTTTTATTTTGAAAGCAAACAGTGTGGGACGTCCGAACAATAAGACATCCCAGGAAGAGTTATGGAATAAAATATATTCAGGTGTTCATTTAGCATGTGATTTCACAACTAGAATTGAGATTTTCTAGATCTCTGGCTGTTTCAAAGGATCTCTGTTTAGTTTAACTGAATTTAACTGAACTGAAATGAATGCAATAAATTGAGTTGCATTAAAATAGCATTCATTTAATTTGATCATATTGAACTGGGTTGAGTTGAAGGAATAATTACATTTAATTACAATATTTAATCATGAATATTTACATTACAAAGCATGATGGATGGATGAGTATTAAGACTCTTTTCAGACCAAATGTTTGTCCATTAGAAACTAACACAATAAATTAAACTAAAAGACCAACATCAACTACTATAAACACAACTCAGTTTAATTTTAAGACAAACACAGCCATTATTACTTTTAATTTAATTTAATCAACACTGTACCACTACAGCTATATGCTAGGAGCTTTCAGGAGAACCATAACCAAAAGTATTCTTTTACAAGGAGCAAGAGCAAAGTGAGGTCCAATTCAGTCTGAGGCTGTTTTACAGTATTATTCTATTTCCTATAATATAATATGACACACTCTTATTTTTTATTGCTCAGCTGGAAAGCAATGTGAAACAGGATGCTAAAATAACAAAGCCCACATTTTTGCCTGGGTAAATTTATTGCAATTCAAAACATTTAACGGGATCAGAGCTCCAGTTTTAAATAGGAAAGAGAGTTGTTCCTATAATACAGTGCAGCCCCAAACTTGATTTATGCACAAGTCTATAAATCTTTGTGGCGTTTTCAACTGTGTCAGCTGAATGCTGTTTTTCACGGTACACTCTACACTGTCTGTGGGGCAGCAAGTGATACATCAGAGTCAGATAGGCTTAGGATGCTGGGGCCTAACAAGTTCGGTCTTTTGGTGAATATTTTTGACTTTTTGCATTTGACAACTGAATGGGATGGAGTCAAGGACTTGACAATAGACGTGAAGAGTTCATGCAAAGGAGAGGGCAATAGGAGCAAACGAGCAAGAAAGATATTGGTTGGAGATGGAGAGGTAGTGAGGAAAGCGAAAGGAGGAAGACGGGGAGGTGAAGGAGAGGGCAGTAGGCACTCATCAGGAGGAGAGCTCGGAGGGAAACGAAGGCCACAGCTTGGAGAGCAGGCCCTTGTGTAAATGGAGATGTACTAAACCTTTGCTAACCTGGATCGCCCAAGATTAAATATTTATATATGCTATTGTGTGACAGAGCGCTGGACTGAGTAGAGACTTAATTTGTTTTTCTCCAGGGTAAATTAATTCCCTCCCCATCATCAGTGGAGTGAACCCACAGTGATTACTGCACGGCCTCCTGGAACAAGCACTTGAAAGATTTCTGTGGTCAAAGTCCACCTTACAATTATACTTCCTGTGTTCCATACATTTCCATAGATTAAAGGTGAGACAGAAACACTCGAGGCAAATTAACACTGATTCATTGCTGCTTTGAAGCTCCCACTTTGTTTCTATTTCATTCTCAACCATCAGTCCTTTTATGCTCAACCTCCGTCTTATTTTTCATCCTGCGTGCTGGTCGCCAAAACAACAGATTCGGCAAGTGCGAGCCGTCGATTGTGCATCTCTGACAGTGACAACAGTGACAACTCTGCTTAAGGTGGAGCTTTAGATGGAGGAATGCACATTGTTAATAACTGTGTATATGTGTTCAATGCACTGTGGATCTTCATAAAAGATCAAACAGGCCAAATATAAGTATGCTAACCATATGTAAAATGCAGAGTCAAAGGACACACAGTGTGAACAGCATTTGAGCCCTGGACAGATTGACACTGATTGTGATGCTATTACAGGCAAATAGCAACACTTGGTCGGCCTTTGACAGGGCATAATCATGTGTGACTAACAGCGATGGAGAGAGCGCTACAAAGGGAAGGCGAGATGGTGGAGGTGCAGGCTCTTTGTCTCCCCTGCCATCTTTCCTGTCTCTGAGTAGCTTGGAGGGGCGAGCAGAACAGGAGATGATAAGAAGATAGAAGCCACTTAAAGTTCAAGGCAGATATGCCCTTTCATCTGTTTCAAGACAATCATGTTGAGTTCTACATGTACATTACTTCAAACTATCAATCTTTGCTTCCTTCACAAGGAGCCAAAGCCAGGGTGACGTTAAGAGGTGGTGGTACAACTAACTCTTGAATAATACTTTTTGTAACCTTGGTGGCTCAGACTGGAGACAAAGTTTTTGGAAATAAATAAAATTGCAAATACATTTTTATTAATTGCTTTCTATAATGAACAACTGGAATATCTTCATTTTTTTTTTGCATTTGCAACCTCAGCTTGTTTTATCAAAGTAAATATATATATTTTTTTCTAACTCTTCAATTTTCCTTAGGCTTGTAGCTTAGAACTGTTACATTAACTTTTTTTTAGCCAAGAAATATACACAAGAGCAACATTAAACCTAGAGGACCTACTCTGGCAACAATAGAGCTGCATTGGGTTAAAAGATAACATCTGTCTTGAATGTAAATTTAAATATATTTTTAGTGATTTGTATCTTGCAAATCAACATCTTATCCAAGAGATATAGAAAGATTATGTGGTGGGCCCAGAGTATTTATAATTTACCAGAATGAGGAACGATAACTGCTTACGACCAAGAATTTTTTTTTTCAAAAACACAAATAAATTTGGGTAAAAGTTAATAAAAAAGTCTGTTCTACTTCATGCACCAGAATTTTTTAACAACTTTGGAAGAGTTCAAAGGAATTAGCTGAAAATCTGATGGTGTTTATACACTAATATATAGTCATTGTCCAAACATCCAAGGCAAAGTCTGTCACACTCCTCTAAACCTACGCTTAGTTTTCACACAGGATATATGTTATGATACCCTAAAAAGCCTTGCCGTTTCTTTTTTGACTTTGTGCTCACACACAACATCGACAGCTGCCTCAACGAACTGGTTTCTGACTCTTTGCTTGTTGCTTGCTTGTTATGAACTGCGATGCATCCTCGTTCTGAAACAGTGAGCTACTCATTTCATTTAAGCCAAAATTTTGCAAAAGACTGCAGTCTTAGGTGTCATACTCCCTGAGCAGAAGAACACATTTTATGGGTGTATAAACAGCGTTTTCAGACAACTTTATTACTACTATCAATAGTGTGAATAAAAACGGGCACACTGTACGTGTTTCATTCATTTTTCTTACTTTTAGTACTTCAGGAATTTCATTGGCTCTAAAATTTGATCAAATATATCTATCTGTGGCTAACACAATATCAGACGGGACTGTGAAACTACCATAAAAAACTATATGTTATATAAGAATTTCCATCAATTTTGAAAGTTTTTGACTCCTGGGACGAGTTTTTTAATGAGTTTGTCCACGCATGGTTGTTAATATGTACTTATGGATAAAATTTCCAAAACTGTTTTCTGTTAAACATCAACAAGACTGAATGAAGGAATAGTTTAGGGTGGTGGGAGATGTGGGACATCTAAAAATCCTCCTGAAGGGAAAATCAGTTTTACAAATCAGAAATAAATATAAATTTGGAATTCATATTTATTTCCCCTGGTGATACTTATTAATGTGACTTACACATTAAAAATAATAGGGGTGTATGTTTGTTTAGTTTTTGATTAACAAGTAATTTCTGAGAAAAATTATTTAGTTTGCCATTTAATTATTTGTAAATATATTTGAAATAAAAACCAAATAGGTGTTTTATTGTCTGCCCTCACTCCAGCAGTTAGCCTCTTTTACTTGTTGGATCAATTAAAGAGCTATTACTGATAATGTTTCAGTATTCGGAGCTACAGGGGAAGATTTCAGACACGTTGATAATTTACTATAAGTGATTCTGTTCACTTTTCTTTCACACATTTTTAAGCCCAGGTCTTATATTTTGCATGAGTTGTGCACAATGAAGTAACTTCAAAACATTTCTCTAAAAGAAACACACGAGCTGTGAAAAAAGAACATACTGATAGACTGCAAAGGGGGAAAAAAAAGATTGTTGAATTTTTTTAATGTTTAAAATATACAATGTTATAGTAAACAAAGATCATTTCAAAGGAGATTGGGAGCAAAAGTATGAAATGAGAGTCACTTACTTGATAAAAAAAATCAGTTTCATGGTGAGTTGTCTTGTGAAAATACTTTGACAGAGGTTTAAACATTTTTAAGCCCTCGTGAATGACAAAATAAAATATGTTTTACATGAACGATTTAGGTTTAACACTCAAAATTCAAATGTGTGTAGTAGCAAAATCGTTAATTTAGACAGTTATGTTGATTGTAAGGCATTTTTTATATGTGATATTATGGATTTTTTTTCTATTAGGAACACCTGAATGTGACATTAATTGAATTAATCTTGGTTAATTAGAATTTTAACAAATAAAAACTGACAAAATGAAAGCCACACACTGTTTCTTGCTGAAAGATAACTACCAGCCTGTTACAGTAATCTCTTACTGACTCCATGTTTGGTTTTAGAGTAATGTTTATGAACAGCAAACAGTAGGTCAGTCAAGGTTACAGTAAGACCTCAGAAGCCTAAGCAATGATTGTCACATCTCTTAGCATTTCCTATGTTTTTCTTCTACTTTGGTGGGCAACCACAGCTAGAAAATTACAAACACCAAGCCCGATTTCCTCTCATACAGCAAGTAAGTATAGCTCTAATTTTAAGAGCTGTTTTGATGCTGCTACAAGAACCAGAACCACAACTGGAACTGATGAACAATTAACTTCATCCGTAATTTACCCCAGTCAGTGCTGCAGAAATGTCATTGGAGAAGTGTTATTTCCTGTTACTTATCCCGTGCTACTCATTCGTTAACGTTGGATATAAATTTTGTTTTTGTCTGTGCAAATTTCACGTCACGCTTTTCGATCTCCCAGTAATCCCCTGGGGCCATCAGATCAGTCGATTGGGGCGACGGGGAGTCAGCCAACACACCAGTCAGCGAGCAGACAGGCGGTACAAGAATGTCTCTGCCATGCAGTCTGATAACGTATGCATTACACCCTTACAGTGGAGCAGAAAGCCACGGTTTAATTAACGTAATCTGAGCTTTCTCTTAAACAAACAGACTGAACCTGTGAAGAGAATCCCCACATCGCCCTTCTCCTCTTCTCTCATTAAAATCCCTCAGAGCTACAGTTGAAGCCAGCCTAAATGGCTCCCTTCCATATCTTTAATCTTTCAAGTTGTCATTTTGCATATTTTTGTAAGGAAACATTAGCAGTTGCCACTCATGCATTTAGCCTTTTTAAAGAATTAGGATGAATGACCTAATTGATTAGTCTTGACTTCTATGTGAAAAGCAAAGCTCTTCTAATGTATGGATTAGGACTTTTAGTGCAAAATTGTTTTCCTTAATGTCAATTACTCTTTTTTCAAATCAGCTGTCTTCTTAAGAAGTCACTCTAAACAGAAGTGTCTCAGTTTTGTTTTAACTTAAAAATTAGATTCAGTTCTGAAGATGGTAATTCTTCTCAGCACCATGCGTTTCAGGCCTGGTCTCCACTTCAGCAGGCTTGTGGATTATCAAAGTATATAGTTAAAGCTCTTGCAGCTGTGTTTTACTCCTTAAGGAAAAACTCACAGTTGCTGAAAAATCCACATCAGAATCAAATGTTGCTCATCCAACATAATGTTTTCTAGAGCAGATAAACGACCCTGAAACTTTGAACCCAATCCCCATAGAATGCGATGCTGCTATTCCCATCATCCCTAAGGCATCTTGCGATGTTCACTTTTCAGTACTAATTCTGGATTTGAAATGCATATTTTTTTATTTTTGCTGCTTTGTTGTTGATTACTTGTTCAGTTTTGAAAAAGAAAATCATTTCAGGTCATTTGCTTTTATCCTGTAGATCTTATGATCTGATGTATGGGTATCTACTCAAGTTAATTTTGCATTTTTATTTTTATTTTTTAAATTGGAAAAGGTGTTATAGCAGTCAAAATAGACAAAAGATACTCGCTAAAACATCCCTTTGGAGACCTGTGTGGGCTTTAAGCCCAGCTGCCTATCAAAAACCAATATCCTTAACTTTGACGGTTGTGTTGTTGTTTATAATTCAAAGAATCTGTGTCTAATGCAGTTAAGCAAACCTGGCTGCTATGAATTTTCATGTCTTCCATGCATTCCCCATTGCCCATTCATCCCTCCCCTCCCCATCCTCCTTGCTCCCCAGCAGATCCCTGTTCAGCCGGTCCTGCTACAGGACCATGAAGACCTGGGATTTAGAGTTGTTGCCCTCCCTTTGCCACTCCGTTCATCCCCTCCTCCCCAGAAGCCCTTCTGCCCCTCCTTTTCACTCTCCATACTTTTTTTTCTCTAAATACAGTAACAAAATCTTAGGAAAAGCTGATATAATCTTTTCTAAGCTATAAAAGTCAGTCACCCAGAGAAACATCTGCACGGTCAAATTTAAAACAAACTGTCAGGGAATCCGGTGTCCCCATAAAGAGGGAGCAGAGCAGAGCAGAGGGGAGAGGGAGGAGGGCATGGTGGAAAATGAGGGAAAAGGGAATCATTTTAGAGGGGGAGAGACGGGGGTTAAACGCTTTCCACTTAGATTACATTAAAACAAACTTCTCCCAGTGCTTGCAGAGCATAGCTAACTAGTAGTGCTACTAGTTGTTCTTATGGTTGAACTATAAAGCGATTTTCACTGTTTAACAGTCTCCTGACACCAGAGATAGACAAATGTGTCTCTGGTGAAAACCGAAAAGGTTGGTACAATTATGGGCAATCATTTGTTTTCATATGAAGCACAGCCAACTTGCTGTACACATGGAACATTTTTGTCATCATACACATTAGCCTAACCTCTCAAATACATTCATGAGTCAACAATGTTTGTAAGCTTCCTACCAAACATACAAGTAATAATTTTCAGTCAAACATGGGGAATAAAAAAATAAAAAAATAAAAAAATCACTGTAATATGTGCAAATTACTGCATGTGTCAAAATAGTTGGGCACACATTCATTTTTCAAATAAAACAATAGTCGTCTTCAAAGTTTTTATTTCTTGGCATTCATGATCGTTTTGCTACAAACTACCAACCGGGGTTGATCTATACGACAAGTGTCAAATTCCAGACCCTAAGGGCCGGTGTCCTGCAGTTTATAGACGTGCCACAGGTACAAAACACTGGAATGAAATACCTTAATTACCTCCTTCTTGTGTAGATCAGTTCTCTGGAGCCTTGCTAATGACCTAATTATTCTATTCAGGTGTGGTGCAGCAGAGGCACATCTAAAAGTTACAGGGCACCGGCCCTCCACGTCTGGAATTTGACACCCCTGATCTATACAGTCATAAGAAAAAAAACAGAAATCAGACTGGACATATTGTTATTCATCTCAGGGTCGAAAACGTAAACGAGGCTCTACAGAAAGCATTATCCTCGAGTGAGTATGGCGAAACAATCTAACACAGTTCACTCCAATTTCCATGGGTTTGAGGTTAGAATGCCACTGAAGTACACGCTGAACGACAGGGGGGCACGGTGCCTCGCTCTGCTCTGCCCTTGTCTGTTTTCAGGTGAGTGTTGGATTGGCTTAATTGATTTAATGGGGGTGCATAGTGTCAGAGTGGGAGATGGGGAATAAGGGATGCTTTAGGAGAGTCAAGTGTGTTGCAGAACCTCAACGCGATCTTAGGATGCCAGTGTCAGCCACCAGAAACAGCCTGACGGTGATGATACGTGAGGGTAAACACGGCAAATGTGTGAAGTTCCCTTTTTGAACACAGAAATTTATACGCACTTGTTCCTATCCCAGAACATTCTGCTCCCTGCTAATGGTTTGAATAACACCCAGAGTGGTCTGGTAATGCCCGAGCTTGAGGCTGGTTTGTGAGAGTGTGTGTGAGTGTGAATGATTGTTGTGTGTTTGTTTTCACACAAGGTGTAAGGGACACAATGACAGGAGCTAATGTGGCTCTGAATGGTGTGTCTAATTACTTGGTCTACAGATAGCTTTTAGCTAAATCACCTCACCTTCTGAAGAGCGTATATCAACAATGACGAGGGCTTGGACAATTACATTAGCCCTTTCCCCATCCACTGGGTCCAGCACTAACAATAAGTGGGATTTGCTGCTGCTTCATTGTTATCCTCCCTCTCTCCATCATGGCAGTGATGTTTTCCCTACTGCGTAGGGAGAGGGGAAGAGATGGAAAAAAAAAAAGATAGAAAACAGAACGCAAAAAAGCGTAAGAAAGGAGAGAAAAAAGGGACGGTGAGAATTGTCAGTAGAGGGTTTACTTATGCTAATGTTTTCCCTGCAAATGTGTTAGCCGGCCCAGAGAGCGAGAGGAACCTGGGTGACAGCCACAAGTGGACCGAGCCGGTAGGTTTAATTGCCAGTCGAGAGAGGTCCTCTGGCTGGATAGCTCAACAACCTGACTTCCACAGCACAAAAAAAAAAAAAAAAAATCTAACAACTCAACAGCTCCAAATCACATTACAGTCCAAAGAAAAGTTTCTGTCAGTTTTACCTAGTGGCTCATACATTTAAAATATACCGTGTAATGGAAAACATGGTTCCTAAGAGCTTTTTATGGTGGACTGCTGTGTATGTGCTTTTCTTTTTTGTTTCAAAATCATACATATATTTTTACCAATTCACATGACTTTGTGGAAAAAGATGCACAAAATGTAAAGCAAACAACACAATAGGAAAACTGGATATATGCAACAATTTTCAAAGTGCTTGTACCATAGTGTGTTTGAAAAATGCTCTTTAACAATATACTAAGAGAACTAGACCATCTGCTATTAAAACTAGGAATGAGGTGCTTTTCACACATATGATTCCTTTGTTTCATACCAGACCCACCTGGGTGTGACAAAAAAAAAGCTCAGTCTTAGTGTCATCTGACCAAAGCACACAATAGATATCTTGGTAAATTTGGGTTGTTATGGAAACTATGTGATCCTAAGATGCCACTCTTTGCTGCAGTTTTCTAAGAGTGAGCTTTGGTGATTTTACTGTACCTTCCTCACCATTCTCTTAAAGTCATGCACACTTCAGCTCAGAGGCAAGAAGCTGCAAGAAATAATTCCTGTCATGTTTGTCTTGGTTAGGAAAAGACATATTTTGATTCCTTTGAAAAGTAAAGTTATAGATTAGTACGTATAAGTTCCAAGAAAATCTCTGATCAAATTGACAAAGTAGAAATTAACATAAAGCATTTCTATTTAATATAGTAATTTTAATATAAATAATTTTTCAAAAAGATCAATAATAATGCAATGAACTTTTTATGAGTCATATTTGGTTTAACATGAGACTCTCCACTTAATACATGCACTCAAAATGAAGGCTGGATATTTCAGAATTGTTCTGTGTTGTGATGGCTTGTTGTACCACAGATGAATTATTTGCTGTTTTACCTGAGGAAACATTATGGCGTCTTTATGCAGCGAAAACCCAAATTGGTTTGAAAAGGACCATCTTTCGACCCAGAAAAACCCTGAACCTCAGGATGCAGACACTATGAGGAGCTGAGTGGTGCCAAGTGGCATTAGATCACTTGACAAAAGCCTGTCTTGCCCCATTACCCTTGGAGTACCCCTAACCCATCCCACGGGCAGCCCATCAGCACTGAGGTCACTCCACCAGTCGCACTGCTCTGACACCGCCGTCGACTATTTTGTAGGAATGGAAACAGGGACTGAATGAGGGAGAGGAGTCTGTCAATGACTGTTTATGCTGAGAACTTTACAATTAGTGTGCATGTTTTATAGATGCCTAAGGCATTGCAACAAACTTGCAGTGTCAGTTCCCAAAAGGTCATTTCCTCATTGTGAAAAATAGGTGTTTTGAGATAAAACATCTCTCGAAGTTACAAGTTAATAAAGTAGTATCTGGAATGTCACCAAACTAGAAAAGGTCCACATTTCATACAAATGACTATCAAAGTATGTTGTGGTGTAACATAGGTAGAAATGTAACACTATGAACATTATGAATCTGTACGCTGTCTGGGAATAGCCTACTCCACTGCTTCTTTCAGTGACAAAAAGCAAACATTTGTAAAGCAATGTGGGACACTGTCCATGTGAAGTGCAGAAAAAAAGCAAGACAACTGACTTGACACAAAAAATTGCAATTAACAAACGAGAAAGGTTGGCAGATAGGATAGGCCCTGACTTTGTAATTTTGATCTAAATTATTAGTTGTGTTAATAATGGTTCTCAGTAATTATTTACAGTTATTCACCTCACAGTATCAGCAAAGAAAGTTAGGCACAAGCAAACGGATACAAATAAGTGTGCATCAGACTGCAAATTCAACAAAATTACTTCATTAGAATGCTAATTAAGGAATACATCATCACTCAAATCTTTGTTGAATAAAATAAAAAAGAAATTCTGGGGAAATAAACTCCTTATTTACTCCGCACAAGTTATCTATCAGAACATCACAAACCTTTATTTCATAAACAAGAATGAAGCAACAATCTGAAAGCTGTACACCTCATTATTCATTGGGTTGTAAAATCTGTGGTTTATTCAGATGCAAATTTAGAAACATAGATGATGGCAGTTTTATTCTTATGTTTCTAATGTAACATTTAACTTGCTAACTGAGATCTGTGAAGAGAGATAAAAGCTCCTGGGTGTCTTTGAGGTCCTGCTCAGAAAGCTGGCCGCTGTTTTAAAAGTTTTCCACTGGTTAATAGTAGCTTTTATAGAACTGATCAGCCTTGTGTATCATCTGTTGATATATATATTTTTTTTTTTTCATTGACCACCTGCTGCTATTCCTTTCTAAATCCACAGGAAGCAGCAAGAGTGCACTTTGTTTTTTCCGTAACTATCCGGGAACTCATGGAAACTCATGGAAACATGAGTTTCCATGAGTTTTTGAGATCTTTTTCTCTGTGTAATTTAACTGATTTTACTTCATGAATTAAACTGCTCCACAAGTGTTCTGGGAGGTCTCCGTGATAAACCTATTTTATGATGTTTTTCACAAGCTTATCTGTCGTTGGACGAGGAATCTATACAATATTTCAATTTAATCATCATAAGAACACAGAGTACATTTGGCAACTCGAGTAAATTGCATGTAGACAGTTTTCACCCCAGCCTAAAGGTCGAGAACAGCAGCACACCATCAAGCAGACAGGACACACACCATTCCACCATTCCCACCACTGCCCACCAAACCCCACTGTTTACTCTGTTTTGTTTTTAATCACAGCAAGCCTAAACTCTAGATGTAATTTTCCACTCTGCATACACCTAAACACAAACACAGACACATAGAAAGACACACACACACACTAACACATACAGTACGGTAAACTAGGCTCCACAATTACCCCTCAATTAGAGATAATAACATGACCACTTCCTGACCAATCACCTGCAGCCTCTCCATGACTCACACAGTGTCACACTACAATCTCTCTCCCTCTCTTGCTCTCTTTTTCCTCCTTACCCTAAACACACACACGCAGTTAGATGACCCACAAAGTTAGTGGTGGCTGTAGAAATCTTTGGTGTTTTTGTCTGACTGCTGTGCTTTATGATTTTCTCTGTATCAGGCAGGTGGAGCACACCATTCCCTCATTTTATGGAGATAAATGTTTGCTTTTTGTGGTTTCCCGCGTACACTAACTGCTGTCAAGACACACACCCTTACACACACACATCTCTACATGCCCACACACACGCACACAAGCACATGTACACGCACATGCACACCCCTACTGTATATATGCAATACTGGACACATTTCCTGGCAAAACGACAAAAAAAAAAAAAAAAAAAAACTTCCCTCTCTGCTAGCCTGTCTCATGGATGAGTGAAAGACCGTTTTTTTCCCACACCACACCACCAAAGAGGACCTAACATATACTTTCCTTTCCTTTCTGTCCAACTACTAAACTACAACTTATTTTCCAATAGCGGAGATATGGGAAATGCAACAGCAAACGTAAATTATAATACTGTCTTGTAAGTAATCCATATTTAATTACTGAGTGGAGATTAACTGCTGGCATTTGCAAGTCACTCTGAAAAGCATACTTGAAGAAAATGTAAAAATTTCCAATGTAGCAATGCTGAAATGCAATAGATCATTTATCCAGACAAGCAGGCAACAATTCTCCAGAAAGCTGATTAGTGGACCAAACAAAAATGCTACCATTCTTGTGACTCGTATCATGTTTTCACAAATTCATGGTTTAGTCATCTAATTCACTCGCTGTCGTTATTTGTTGCAAAATGCTGACTGCCTTGAGTTGTTATTCTAAGTGAGTGGGTACCATTTTTCTTCAGCTGAAAGGGCTTTTATATTGGTCTGTCTTCTTTTATGTGTTTAATCCATATAAAAGTACCACATATAATATGTGATACTTTTCTAGACTCCTCTCTCCAACACCTTCTTTTGCTTTCTTTGTGGTAAGGCACCGAGTACACGCCAGTAAAACGGGCACAGACATTTTCACTTCCTTTAATTTGTAGTTTAGTTTATCTTTCCAGATAAGCTATTTTGTGATCATTTAAATTTTTTTTTCTTATTTGGAAATCTCCCTTAAATGACATAGAGCTGAAAATGTATAAATCCCCTCTTAAATTGTTCATCATTTTTCTGTCACATTTATTGCTGTAATAAATGTGACAATTGTGCAAATTTCTATGGCAACATTTGCATTCAAAAGCTGCTTTTAACGGATTATTCCATTTATATGGAAAAGTTTTCAGGTCTTTGTGGCCTGGATGAAGTTGTGCTACAATAATAAAACATTATGTCCAAACTGTATGCTCTCATGGTAGCTCAAACCTGTAAGAGAGGTTTTCAAAAGAGGCCCACCTTGCTGAATGGAGCAGTGGAGTGGGGAAGAGTGGCTCAATGCAGCTCCTAAAACTGTCGGTTTTCAGAAAAGATTCATAGCACCCGTGGAAAAAAAAAAAAAAGCCAGGTGTGATGCTTTCTCCAAAAACTGCGACTTTTCAAAAAAAAGACTTCACAAAATGCAGTTTCCCTAAACTGAAATAACCCTTTAGCTCTAAAAAAAGTTACGTAAAAAAAACCAAAACCAGTCAGTACCATCCAGCACATCAATATACAATCACACACACAGCAGCAACAGCAGAGGCCAAACACATGTACATCCCTCTTCATTGAGAGCTGTCCCTCTGACACTCATGGGATCATACAGAGTCCAATATAAAACATTAGCGGATTGACACTATCACACCAGCTATCCAGCAGAACCCCTTTCACACATAATTACAGGCTATCATTTACCCTGCCAGGAGAACAGGTGCAAGGGGGAGGGAGAAAAGCCCAGGCCCGCTGTCTCCTTGGGCTTAGGGCTTTTTCCTGGCTCTGAGAGGCCTGCATTGACAGAAACAGAAGGGGGGACGCGAGTGCCAATAAATCACGCAAACGTGTAAATGCCAGGGCACCGCATTCCAATACGCAACAGGAGGCCAAATGGCTACAAGTCCCTTTCTCTTTCTTTTTCTGTTGTTTTAAGACCCACCATCTCCTCCTCCCGCCTACCCACACACATATTATTCATGGCTGTTTTTTTCCCCTCCCGCCATCACTCTCTCGCTTATTCATGCTCTCTGCTCCCTAAAGCAGCTAATAGCATAATTTGAGGAGGAATGTTCCTGGAGTTTCCTGTGAATTCTGCCATTAGTCATCCGAATGACCTTTCTGTTCCTCCCCTTTCCCCTCCGTGTCACTAACGCAGCACTGCTTTGGAGCAATGGATGCCTTGGGAAGAGGAGGGCAAATAAGAACCAGAGAGGTGAACAGAGCATACGTCTTTCAAAAAAACATCTATGTGTGCTGGATTTGAAGGTTTATCGTAAATGGGTTCAGTATCTGTATGTATGTTTTAATGAACTCACTTCTGTGAGTGAATGCGTCAAAAAGGTTGTTGCTAGATCTGCCCGTGTGTGTGTGTGTGTGGGGGGGTGGGTGTGCGTGTTTGTGAATGTGTGTACGTTTGCAGGAGAAAGAGCAACACTATAGAGAAAGTTCAGAGGTAGGTCTCCGGTACTTACCCCTTGACACAGAGCTGTTAACGTGAAAAAAAATAGTGTAGCTGAGCGAGAAGTAGTAAGTGTACTGGGACCTTTTATGTTTGCCATGTCTGAGGGCTTTGTTGCAGATAAACTGTTGGACTCTAACTTTAAGTGGAGAATAAAGTCAAAACGGCTCCAGGTCAGTTCACCTTTTCCCCTTTTTGACTCCCTTCCAGTTCCCAAGCTTTACTATTCCATCCACACCTGCTCTCATTTAGCAGCTGTAAACAAAACCCTTCATACCATGGACCCGAACACAATCACTAAAATGATTTTGGTATTTTATAAACCCAGGAGTCAGACAGTTTGTCTCTAAGGTTTTATTCGGTAAAAGTGGGGCATGTAGATTAAGTTGTATTTCTATTTCTGTATGTTAAAAACAAATGTATATATATATGATGATCAGAGTATTTTGATATGTAAATATTAACAGCAGACATTTTGTTATCAGTTCTTAGAAGTTGTAGTTAATCTCAATTTTAATTCTATGAATAATTTCTGTCATATATCACAAACATACTTTGTCCACTTGATGCCCATTTGGTTACTAGTAAAGCAACCAAATGATTATGTAAACATACTATTAATTAATTAATAATTCACGAGACTAACTGTTGTTTATAATTCGCTGCTTAGGATCTCACATTTGATCTTCAGTAATGATTACTAATGACAATGATGACTAATGGTTATTTGCTGTTAAATATCCTTTAATTGGAAGAAGTTTTGCTTTGTCTCCTGTTATAAACATTTTATAAATTATTTATAAAAGTTTGTTTTTGTTTTAGTAGTTAACAATTTGCATTGTAAGCATATCGGTCCTAATTTCTTACATTAGTTGGGTAAGTTATGTTAGTCTACTGTAATTGCATTAAGCTGCTTCTCAACAATGACTTTATTGCCTATTAAATATAAATGTGTCGATGTGAAAATTTGCATGAAAAATCTATATTCAGCAACAACATAAAGATGATATATTTCCTTACACTTTTGAGACTATGTAAAATTGGCCACACAACATTCATTCTTCTTCAGTTAAAACAACCCCATTAACCTGTGACGCATCACACATTTCTCAAAAAAGATATTAAAATCATTTTCAGTGGAAATATAAATGATGTATTATGGTTAGTTCAAAAAGTGTGTCAGAGGAACCAAACAGGATAGCACCAAACCTGAGTACTTCTCCAGACAACCATTAAGGAACTTTCCAAATGCAACTTTCATTGGGGGTGTAGAAAAAAAAAATAAAAAATGGTCTTTGAGACAAACAAATAGGCCACACAAAGGTTTACCAGAGAGAACATAGAAAAGAACAGGCCCTCTGGATGGATGGATGGATGGATGGATGGATGGATGGATGATGATGGATGAATTGACATTTAATATAATTTTTTTTGCAATACTGTTGAGAAATTTAAACATACTGAATATTACTATAGGTAATTACTCTCTTATTATCAGTAATAAATTATTAGATCCAAGCTTTTGTTATTTTACCCTAAAAGTTTGAATATTCCAGTTTTGAAACATTCATAGCAGAAACTTCCTTTAAAATATCAGCCACATTGCAGTACCTCTCCTCAAGAAAATCAGTTTCTCAGCCCTAATTTCTGTGAAGTTTCTCAATCCTAATTATCCAGTCCTCCATCCCAACACCCTGAGCCGCTGTACCGCCACTCTCCATCAACCTCCCCCCCACATCAAAAGCCATCAATCTCCCACAGTACAGGGGGAAAGGCAAATATTTAGAGAAGTACTGAGCCCCCATTAATCTGTAGTAGGAGAGAGAAGGAGAACATGATACTCGCCCTGTTCCTCTAAACCTTTACCCTCACCACAATCGTCAAGGTCCCTGAGCAGTCCTTCGTCTTGATGGCTGTAGGAAGCCCTGGGAGGCACAGGAACCAAAGAAGAAGAAAGGAGGAGGTCTCTCTGGCGAGAAAGACGACGGAGATTAGGAGATTTAAGGAGCGAGAGAACATCTTATGTCACTCAAAGAAAAACACAATTTCAAACACAAAAGACAGAACTCACAGAGACACATGGACATAGTGGTGGAACTCCTCGTCTTAGGCTTTGATTTATTGCAACTCTCAGTTGCACTCAAGTAAGACTCTTGAATATTTGCGAGTATTTATGTCCTTTCTCATTTGAAAACAATATGGCTTTCAGCAATAAAAAAAAAAGGAACGCTGCGCCAACAGGGCAGGGGTGGGAGGTCACTGAGAGGGTAAATTGGAGGGAGAATAAAATAAAGCCTGCTCCTTCAAAACCTGCCTGGATAGAGAGTGAAGCTGTTGCTCCTTAGCAACTTAAAGGGAAGCTAACGGCAAACAGAGCTATTTCTGACATCCACAGGTCGGGTGTCAGAAACTGAGGACAAAAGAGACAAAGTTTGTGGTCAAATGATAAAGGAGTCAGAGAAAAATAACTTTGTCAAATTATACAAGTAAAGAATCAAGGAGAAGATATTAAAACAATTATGTTTTCTTCAAAATCTTCTTTGTAGGATTGTTAATTTTCAAATACCAACCAATTCAAACTATAAAGAAGTTGACATTGATTTTTTTCTGCCACAAAGAAAGATTAAAAATGTTTCTTATGCACAATTGTACATTTACCTTAAGGTATACAGTCATAAACCCAAACATTTGAATTACATTGTTTACTTTAAAGAAAAAAAAAAAAATCATCTGGTAAGTGTTATGGGGCTTGACGGGGAGCGGCTTCGCTCGTTCTCTATTACCTGCGGAACGTGTGTGACGAGGAGACAGTCACTCAGCTTCCTGATACCATGTGATCTGTGAAATTTTGAGCTCACGAGTGAAGAACGTTGAATAATGTTGAACTTTTGTCGATATCATGTTAAATGTGTTGATTCACCCCAAAAACTGACGCTTTTTGCTGTCGTTTGTTGTTCCCCTTGAGTCGAGCCCATTGTACTGCAATCAGCAGCTTTTAGTCAAGGGATATCTACGAGGTTGCACAAACGCAATAAAAGATTGTCCCCTTCAGACAGCTGCCAAAGTAGTGCAAGGGATTTAAGCAGCTTTGCATTGTCCCCTCTGACTAAGCATGGGTCCCCCGGGTATGAGGTATCGATTGCTTGGCAGAATTTGCAACCTGCTTCCCTGAAAGACTTGTTGATTGACTTTTCAACCCCACTGGGACGCAAGTCATGCAGATAGAGACAGGAATGCTTCAACATGAAAGTCCTTTGAAAGGAGCAGCCATAAATGAAAGACAAAATACACACATGGAGTCAAACTATTTGTCCTCAAAAGTAAGTACTCAAAAAAAAGATCCAGTATATGCACATGTCTCACAGATAAACAACGATGCCGTTATCACCTCCAAAGCTGCCATATTCATGAGAGGGATTTGCCCCGAGCTGCATTATCATGGCCCAGCTCCTGCCTTTGTTCTGGCCTTTGTTGGCTTTTCTGCCTGCCCGTGTCGCTGTCAAATGTCACGTCTCTAAAGACCTTGTACTTGGAGCATCAGTGTCAATAATTAGATATAAAGATTATGGAAGCCGGAGGACTGCTCTACGCAAGAAACTCTAAGAGAATTATGTTTGGGACTGTACCAGGTCTTTGAAGTGGTCCTAATGGCGCTGGGTGAGAATGAATCGCAAAGCTGTCCTGTTTTAGAGAGCTGTTTTATACGCTGAAGTTGTGACTAAGAACAAAGCAGGAAATCAGGATAAATCAAGCCTCTATCACCAAAAGGCAACAGCAAAAAGGCATCCATGTCAAGCACATATAATGAATATATGACATTTAAAGATTAAAAGATCATACTAACTCCACTCAGAGAGATCTGTAAATCAAAGGTGAGATTTGATGCATCTCAATACACAATCTGAAGAATAAACATGTTCCAGTTGCTCATCTTCCTCTCTTCCTTCATCATTGTAGGATGTAGATAGTCAACTAATTTCTTCACTCCACAGTGTCACTGCAAAAAAGGTCTTTCTGTACTTCTTCCTTCACTCAGCAGCCAGACCTGTGCTTGAACATCAGGGTCCAAATTTGGGCATATATTTTGCTCTGGAATACTTTTGATTTCCAGAAAAAAATCAAAGTCAATTTAGTAAAATTTGTTTTGTTGGTAAATAAATATAACTGGATAAAGTGCTATCTACCTTCCCTTTTTCACATTTTTGTTTCTGCACCTTTCTAAAACCAGGCCCAAGAAAGTGGTGCAGATTAGCTTAGCTTCTGTCCAGTAATAAGAAAGAAATATGATCGTAACGCGCTATTGTGGTTCTGAATGTTAATTGGTTCTACGAGTTTTTATTGTCTTTTTATTCTTCTTCTTCTGTACTTTTGAGAAATGTTCCACTCTCCATTCTGTTGTCATTTTCTCTGAAACATTTGTCAGCCACGTATCAGTCGACTCACAGACTCTTTCTTCCCGTTTTATCCTACATTAAAAGAAAGTGGTCCCGCAAAGTTTCCTATTTTACTCAAGTGGCTTGCACTCTGTCATTGCCCTTCCTATTTCTTCTTTAGAACACACTCCCACAAACACATGCGAGCTGAGACTGCAGCGGACAAAGGTTTGGGATGTTCTGCCAGTGGGCACCTAATTGCTTCTTACTGATCCAAATAGAACATCAGAGGCTACAGCACTTCATCAGACCTCCAATGAGATCTGCTACTTTGGGCCTGTTCATTACCCTGCTGACCCCCCAGCTCGACCCCTCATACGTGCACATATTACACACACACCTCCACCGCTTCACCTACCCTTGCTCATTGTCTATGGGGTTTAATTGGGGCGATGTTCTCCTTTGTGTGCTGGCTCAATGGCCGTGGAGGACTCCATTGTGGGGCTGAATGAGGGCAGGAGTGTTCATTAGGTGAGTCTCTGAATGAGGCCTTCTGGAGGCAGGGTACAGAGAGCAGGGGACTGCCCGAGACCTCCGGAGAGGGTGAAAACGCATGCTCCTCTCCTCTCCTCTCTTCACCTCTGTTCTTTCTTCTCCCCACATCTCCTTCCCTCTCGTCTCCTCTGCTGCCCTGCTCCTCTCCCGTTGTCTTCACCTCTCAACAGTCTGACGCTTGCCCCTGAAAGGCAGCGGCTGCGTTTGTTGGAGGGACAGTCTTTGTCCATCCCTGGAGAATGAATTGCGGGGAGAGAAGAGTGAGAGTGATCAAAGACGGACTGCAGAAAAAGCAAGGACCATCTCTTCTGATAGAATAGAAAGAGAACCAATGAGCCTTAGTCTGTGCAAAGTTTCACCAATTATCTTTCCTTTTCCAATCTCAACTGTTGATTTTTTTTTAAAGGGATTGTTCAGGGGGGTTTAATGTGAGAGTCTTTCAGAAGGATGTAAGCAGACTAATACTGTATCTTACCTGTAACAGAGAAAGCCCGAAAGTGAGACTAAGACTAAAGTAAATCTTCCATTAACTCCAATTTGTTCTATTTTGGTTGGACCCATGGTTAAACAATGGTTCAACAATACTATGGTTTGACTATAATGTACTTTAACTGATGGATTATTTACTTTTTGTTATTTCACTGTTTTTGTCATGATTTGTGTTTTCTGTGTGTTCATTTTGAGATTCTACCTCTGAGTCTCCATGTTGTCCTGTCTCCCCTTGATTATTCCCAGGTGTGTCTCGTTTCCGTGATTCCCCTCTGTATATTTAACCCCACCTGTGTTCTTTGTTCCTCGTGGGGTCCTAGTCATATGTGTCTATTCGTTTCCTCCAGTTGCTACCGGCGTTGAGCCCTGGCTCTCCGCTCAGCCGTGCTGCCTGGTTGTTAAACTATTTATATGAATTATTGTCATCATGAAACCTTCATCTCTCACTTCTACCTGGATCTATCGCATTTGCCTCACCTCTACACCCGCACTTCTTGACATTTTTACTGTTTTCTGGATGACGCACACAGAATCATAGCGTAGAAGCTGTCTTTCCAAATCTGTGCAGTAGCACTAGTAATCTTACTAAACAATATTTCCATCAAAACTCACTTTTAATTGTGAGATTTGAATACATTTTTCAAATTAATTTTATGACTCGGATTAAAAGGTCAATATGCTGCCTGTGGTAATTAATAGGTTTTGTTTAGTAGTTATGCTACATTTATTAGTACTACTAGTAGGTTAGTTCTTGAAGATAGCAACTAGGCTAAAAGTGGACTTCCTCTTTAAATGCCAATCTCACAAACATCATCGCCTTTTATGAAAAATATACAGTTTTTATTAGTATACTGCCAAAATACATCAATCTGAAAATATGTTCAGTATTTTATTTTAAGAAGTAATTACTGAACGGAAATACAGCTCTTTACTAACATTTTAACAATTTAATTGATTAAATTTTTTTCCCCAGTACATTATAACATAACCGGTCCTTAGAGGACATCAATGATATCGGTATGACCCGAAATAAAACTGAGTTTGACACTCCTGGATTGTCTGAACATACTTTTGAGAAAAAACTACATTTAAAAACGCAGAGCTAATAAACGTGATTGATTATTGATTAACTGTTTGTTCACTCTTGCTCAGCTAGTTTACTTTCTGGGCTCCATGTCCAGATCGTTCTGCACTTAGAGCAGAACAATCCGGACTATTGTTCTGCTCTATGTTTCTACCAATTCAGCCACCCAAAAGCAAACGCCGCATAAGGAGGCAGCATGCTCTGAAACCAAACTTCTAAAAATGAAACGTGTGTGAAGGATCATGACTGACTGCGCTGCCCGCACCTCCATTTGAATGAAGGTTATGCTCCCAAAATCTGATAGCTGTGTAAAAGGAGCACTCATCTCAGTAGTGTCTGGTATAAATAAATATAGAATCTGAAGGAAAGTAAGCAGGTGGTCATTCCTGCACACTATTTCACTGCAAGAATTGGCAGCAGTCAGACAAGCGTGGAGCACAGCCAGGTTCAGACTGCTGCTCCAGAGATGAATTTTAACCCACTGAAGGTTATAAAAATTCAGGTCTTTATTTCAATCATATTTTTTATGTATTTTATTTATTTTTTTAGGCTTTTTGAACTGTGAGTCATTTGAGCCAAAATCCGTTTTAATTAGCTAAAAAGACAAAAGTTTGATTGGATACATTTTAAATGTCTTTTGACTTGTTAACATAGCATTAAAAAAAAAAGCTACGCACCATTTAATATATGTAGAGCAATTCATTTGAAGAGGAAATCTTTCGATGTTGAAATCAAATGCCAACGTTTGCTGTGACTGTTGCTTTTCTTCCTTCCAGACTTCTGCACTGAAACATTTAAGCTGCCACGGGGTTGACAGCTTTTGGCAGAGCACCGTTGGTAAGTCCTCCAGCTCTCTGCCAGAGGCTGAGTGCTCCGTTGTGAGTGTGGCATGCAGAGTCGGAAGACGTCTGGTTTACAGACTCCACTTTCACACTGACCAGACCCTTCACCTCCTCTCTGCCCAGCCGCTGATGTCATTATCCCCGCGATACAAACACACAGATCCACGCACGGAACGTCTCCTCCACTCTCCCTCAGCCACTACCTTCCGCTGTTTACATTTCCTTCACAGCCCCCTAGAAAACAATTCCAGATTTAAACACAAGTCTAAACTTATGCTTAACGCTAATCTGACATCATCAGAGAAGTGTGTGGGATTATGGTGCGTATGCACAAAGTCAAATCTTGGTGCTGGGTTTTCACTACCACACACGTTACTGTTCGGTAACATCAAGTTTCTGATACAGGCTGGATCGTTTCTCTACTCTGCAGCTCCCTGACTTCAAACTCACTGCCTCCTCTCTCGCTTTTGAGGGAATTTATTTTTCTGTCTGAACGGCTCACAAGCTCATGTGCCAGCCATGCTGTTCAGATCGCTGTCTACTGAAGATACAAACTATTCTGCAGGTGTGACGGCAAATTCAAATGTGTTAACTTACAGGTGTTTTAGCTTACTGACATTCATTTAAGTGACTTTTAGCAAACCTGGTCTCCACAGAGAGGGACCATGACATGGGACTCTGTTCTAAATCCCAGGTGAGGGTCTTGTGTCCCTTCCTGTTTAGCCTGGGCGTCTTCCTCACATAAACATTCTGGGGCCTCGTTTGCTCCAGGATATGCGGATGTATGAACCTAAAGAGCAAGAGTCATGGTTTCAATCCCCCTGAAATGGCCATTGGACAGGTTGACTAAAGGGGCGCCAGGTTGGCCCATCACCATGCAATGATGCTTAAGATCTGCGTGACTTTACCAAACCGCTATGAATCATAAAAGCCATCATTCCTACACAGTATTAAATACAAATGAGAATGCAAAAAATATTCATCCTATGAATTTTATTCAGTTTTGGTCAGTTTGGTACATTAAAAGTGCTGAAAAGTCATTTCACCAACAGCACTATTCAAAGTGCTTCACATGATGGGTTGAAGTTTTCCTTACCTAATCATAAAATGAACATGGAGCTGACCTTTTTTGTCACAGTTGATTACAGTAGAATAAAAAAATAGTAGCTGAAAATGTATCATCCACTCCTCTTGTTTTTTTCTTGTACTCACCTTCAGACTTTTGAAGATCGACGGACATTACCTTGAATAGCACTTTATCTTTTTTTTTCTATTTTTAATTTTAAGTGAGATTTATTTTAGGTCACATGGCTCAGATAAATACAGTCATGAATTACAAAAAAATATATATCTCCACTGTGATCAACTTAAAAGGTTGAGCATTCATTTAAAATGATTGAGTTGCATTTCATTTTTGTGTGTATTTTGATTTTAAAGGAATTAGTTAAAAAACAATACATGGAAGTGTACCAGTTTGTTCCACCCAGAGTCTGTAGACTCTGGGTGGAACAAATAACTATAAAATAAATTGGAGTTTACATCTTAAATTCAGTAGAGTTATTAATGACCGCATTTATTAAAAATATATTTCGCTAGATTAGGTATCACACACATTCCAGCTCATTCAGTGCAATCCCTTGTTGTAAGGAATGTTATGTGTGTGAAGTTCAATTCTCCCAAGGAAACTTTAAATGTGTAGTGAGCTGAAATAACACAGATTCAGCAGATAAAAATAACATCATTTATATATAATCATAGCATAACATTTATGTTACCGTGAGCAGTTGAAGAAAATAACTCAACATATTCAAAATAAACAATGACACAAAGTGTTACTTGAGTACATGCAAAAATAACAGTAAGTCTCATAAGACAGTAAATAAAAACATTTACTTCAAAAAGATTTTTAAAAAAGTAATTTTCATAATGTGAAAATAAATTGGATTGCTTTTTTTTTTTTTTATTCCATCACGAAGCTGCATTTCAAATTGCAATACATTTTAAATCAAAAGATTGAACATTTCTTTTCAGAGATGCAACATTTCACTGTTATTAAAACTACTTGACATTTCATGAAAAACACCTTTGAACGCATATCATGATCTTGCAAAAAAAAAGAAGCATAATTCATGACTTTCAAAAGTTTGTGTTATTATTAAAATGGGTTAATTAAAGAATTAAGTGATGTGCTATTCGGAGCTTGCTTCTCAGACTTAAGCGTTTACACAGTATATTTTAAACCACTCAAATACCAGTAACAACTAACTCGTTGTACTCCAAAATGCCACGGTGTGGTCAGTACACACCATGGAGAAGACTTTGCTGTCCTGTTATCCAGACCGTGCCGGCTCTGATCACAGGAACAGACGCGGTCTGAGATAATTAATTCAAGAGCACAAGCGCCATGTTGCCGCACCCAACCTTCTCATCTCTGACACAGAGAGGAACCACCACGACACCATCTGTGGGACCACACAGCAGGAGCTCAGCCTCTCATCAGTCTCAACATCAGTTGCAGTTTTGGTCAGAGAATAACTTATGACTGTGACCGTGGAGAACGGATTCACTGCTCTGAGAAATTGAGATATATAATTGTTTTTTTTTTCTGCAGCTAAGACTAGCTGTTTTTCAAGATATGTCATATTTACAGTCCTCACAGACAAAACATTATTTAGGTTACATAGTTATCATTCACTCCTTTGATAATGTGGTGGTTTGCAAAACTACCACTTATTGTGACATGCCACCACAACTTTTAGTATTTTTCTTTTTTATTTGGACTTTATTGGGATCACCTCTTCAACTGCAATTCAGATGGAATAGTGGTTTTCAGAACAATGAGAGGAAAAAGAGCGAGTTGATATACCATGGCAGCTTCAAATTGAAGAGACCAATGGTGGCTGAGCAGTGAGAATTATGGGCCTTCTCGACCCAAGTTCTTGACTGATATATTACTTCAAAAACTGAACTTTAGATCATTGTCTGTTAGTATCAAAATGAAAACCAGAACGCCAAGAGCAAAATGAAAATCCAGCACTTCCAGCTAAATATACTGTGGCCGTCAATCAGTTTCTTTTGTGAATCTGTAGAAATGAAAGACAAAAAGCCTGAGGAGATTGGCTACAGAAAAACATTTGTCAAGGGGAATGAGATGACAGGCTTTCAAAAAAAAAAGGTTGATAGTGAAGTGTGCAGCTCTTTTCCCTTTAGATTGGGAAAAAGCAATGAAAAAGTTCAGACCTTGAAAGGGTTGGATAAGGCCCGCAGGAGGTTCCAGTTTGCTTCTGGCACAAGTGACACAGGCAGAGACAGTAGTAGAAACATGAAGCCAGTTACGAGATTCATTCCTGGGGTCTGACTTGTTCAGGAGTGCCTGTTGGATGATGCTTTCAGCGCCTCAAGACAGAGATCAAATGGTTGAAGGAGTTGTCGTGAAAGAGTATTCGACTTGATTTAGCAAAATCCTGGTTGCAAAGTGATCGTGAAATTGGGTGAAGAAAAGAGACCAGTTCAAATATTAGTGATTAAATCTAAAGCTGGATTTTTGTGATTTGAACTTTACGATGTGGGGTTTTGTATGAAGGGTGAGTTTATTGACGGGATGCGTACAATCGCCAACATCATGATTCTCTTCTGCAGGGGAGAAATGTTTCAAGACTAAAGCACAAGATGGACGTTTGTGATTGCCTCATGACAAAATACACTTAAAAAATCAGATGCACTACACAGAAAAGTAAATCAATACATTCTCAACTCAAAGCTCGCTGTGGATACATTGTTGACAGACTCGGGGATTAGGAAATGCATGCAGCGAACTTCTGTCATCAATCTCCTTGTATAGCACTTTAGTCACACGTGCAGAAACAAAACACTGGCCGTGTTATGAGTGTGAAAATTCATGTGCATTCATTTCCTATCATGTCAGACACTTACTGCATAGATGTCTTACAGCTTAGGGAACTTGGCAGCGGTTGTCCCCAAAAACACTGTGAGAAAGTATTGCAAGTTGCTGTGTTGAATTCTCCAATGTGTTTATTTGCTCTGCCCCATAAAAAAAAAAAAACTCTAGAACATTTAGTTGCCTTTGCCTTCATCACTGTACATACTGATGCCTGCGATGGAGCATGGAAGGCCTGGGGAACAAATGTTTACCACCAGAAGTGTTTCAGAATGGTCATGGGAAGAATGATGTTTGACTCAAAAGCAGGGACGCATCGGTGACGGTGTACTACTTCTTCATGACCCATTCCCGTTTCTTAACTTCAAACAAACAAACAAAAAAAAAAAACAGGACAAAACACCAACAACCCAGAGCGATGTGGACTGAGACTGGACCGCGTGAGCTGGATTCTGTCAGAGCGGAGAAGGTGGGAGTCCAGCTGTGTCCCATTACGGCTGAACCACATGTGTTCATTGGGGAGTTGGGGGCAGACCAAGGGGGCAGGATGGGAGCACAGAGGGCAGCGAGGAGGAAGTGCTGAGAGCGATGGATCTAGACCCTATGAAGCTTTATTAGCCTGTCGTCTGCTCTTCTCAACAGAGCTCCTCACACCCCCTTGTAACACCCTCCACCTTACCTCACCTCCTCCACCCCCCCAAACTTTTCTGCCCTCGGGCACCGCCAGGGCAGAAAAGTATTAGAAGAAGGGAGACGGGACTGGACCACCCAGACATACACACATACACATACACTCACTCATAATGGCTACCAGGAGGAGGCCACGGCATGAGAGCTGCAGCTGGGAGAGGAGAGAGGGACATTTACAAACAGGCATGTGTTTAAATGACACAAACTACACACTCTGAAGTGAGGCGCACGTGCACGCAAAGAGTAACTGCAACAGACAGTTCAGTCTTTTATAGAAATGTCAGACACACATGTCTCCGTTTGTGTATCTCTTTAATTAATTTAGCTCCATGTATTTTAGCGTGGATGGACCAGTTTAATTTAACGGTTGAGAGAATTTCTTAGTGCCATGGCCATCTGTGAGTTTCTGATGCCCGTTGTTCTTGCTCGAATGGGGCAGCGATATAAAAGATATGTACATCATCAGTTTCTTTGCAAACAATTCCTTGCAAAAATAGTCCAAGAGTCTTGCACTCTGGTTATAGTCAAATATAATGATATATTTTATTGGGATTTAAAGAGCAGGAGTAACATGAGGTGGTTCTTGATGGTAAAGTGAAGGTAAAATGACGTATAATTTTTATATTTGTTTCAAAATAAATATGTTACCTGTATTTGTATTCAAATACCTAAACTCTTATACCTCAAAGTAAAATTCTGTGCAACCAATTACCAACTAACTATTAAATGGAGCCCGGCTGCCTTTAATTTCCTTTGAGTGAAGTTCCAGCTGTTCTGTGAAGACCACAGAGTTTTGTTCAAGAGCATTAGCTAACAAACTGTATCAAGGAGAGCAAGCAATGAATAGAGTTCGGAGCATCAACCAGAACATTATTCATTATTCACCCCTGCTGAAAACTTGGTCAGCCTTATAAACTGGGCCCGTGATAACACTGGAGGAGCTGCAATAATCCATAGCTCAGGTGAAAGAATCTGTTGACAGAACAGCACTCCATAAATTTGACTTTTGACAATGAATGGACAGAAGAAATTCATTGATAAAAGAAATTTATAAGAAGTTCCACTTACAATTTGCTACAAGCCATGGAGGTTAGAAGGTGCTCTGGCTAAATTAGGTGCAAAACACACAATTGGTGTGAAAGAAATCTAACAATGCAGATCATATTCTGAACACAGCATGACCCTCGTAAAAAATGGTGGAGCCTTTTTCTCAACAGGGAAAAGCTGGTAAGCTGGTAAGAGTTCACTGATAGAAGAATGAAGTTAAAATGTAGGGCAGTTCTGGATACAATCCTGTTAGAAACTCGACTACACCACTCCCATCAAGAGAATGATCCTTAGCATAGAGTCAGATCTTTATTAAAGTCTTTGTCTATGTGCCAACGTTTCACAATCCTGTAGGGTAAATTTCCCACTCAGTTACCTCCCCATCAATCCATCCTTTTATGTCTCCAATACAAACTCAGTTTTGGTCTGGAAACTGACATAACTCCATTGGCAAAGGTGTTGCTGTTGTTAGAAACGGCATTGGTAGAAACAGGAATCATGTAGAGCAAGAGACAAACCTCATAAAAGAATGTAAGCTGTTTAAGGGCTGAACCATCAAGTATCTAACTTATCTGTACATGAAGAGTTGTTTTAACCTGGTAGTGCCACTCTGTGGCTAAACCAATGTCAGTTGTATAAAAATAAGAAATGTATATTTTGGTATTTTCAAACTCAAAATCCTCTAACTTTAATTACTTTAGTTTTAGAGAAAGCATTTCCCTTACAGGTCAAAAATCTTCCTTCATGCAATAAAACAGAGATTGCTTTAAAAAGAAACATTTTACAAACAGATAGTCTCATCTGTAACATTTTAACTACACATTAAAATGTTAAAGAGCTACCAAGGACCACAGCAAAGTAATTACCATCTGACTGATGTTTGTTGTGTATAAAGGAACTGAAGGCGTTTTGTTCGAAGTTAATCATTAAACTTTTAGTGTCCACTTAAACAAGTGTACTGTGGCAACATGTCTGCCAAGAAAATATGGGACTATCTGTGTAGCTACATTAGCATGTTGAAAGTGCATTTGCGCTCTTATAAGTAGGTTTTAATCACCCTAGTCTAAACTGACTTTTCTCCTGTGTGCCCTCATCCTAGTCAAGACCCCAGAACCAGGATTAAAATGTCTAATCCTTCAACCATTCTGTCATTAAGGTGTTTTATACAGTCTGTCCCCAGACCTCTCTTGCTCGTAAAAAGAAATATTTGTCTTTCCAACCGTACCATGGACCACAAAGTCCTCGTGTTTTATTTAGTCTGCATAGTAAAACTGTTCTTCCCTCATGCTAACCTACTTCCACCATAAACTGTTGTTCTTGTTTTCTAACTGTACAAGGGTTTGTCTCTGTGTGAGAGGAATTACAGGAATTCACGAAGGGAAAGGCGCTTGAGAATCTGCAAATTGATAAACACAAAGATAATGAGGGGCAAAAATTGTGGAAGACTGGTTCTTCTACAATTCATAACATTCATAACTTGGCATGTTCTAAATATATTTAGCTTTATCTGTTTTTTTTTTCAGCTGTCTCCAACAGTCCAAAACCATGACTGTTAGGTTAATTGGTGTCACCAAATTGACCTTAGGAGTGAGTATGTGTGTGCATTGTAGTTTGTCCCGTGCATCTCTATGTCCCTAAGAAGGATTGGCGATCTGTCCGAGTTGTATCCCTCTTCCTGCTGGTGATAGGCACCAGGTCCCCTGCGACCCCACTCAGGCTACCGGGTATCGCAAGTGGAAATCAGGGAGCTCAGCACCCTGTGGTGGAGAGCTGGTAAAAGTGTTAACCTCTCAGAGTAGGTTAACACAGTAGGTAGTTAGTTGGGAGAGGCTTAACACGTCAAATAATAAAAGTAGTGATCTCTCAGTGAAGGGAATTAGAGGGGAAAGGCTCAGCACCTTGAGTAACGATGGAAACAGGGTGGGTCACGCACTTGTGTCCTCAATGTAGCCTCACAGACTGAAAGATGCAAAAGAGACCTTCTTCCTTCAACAAATAGCTTTTACTAACATGTTGTCTCGTATTTAAACTTCTTATCTTCCTCTTTAAACTGGAAGTGGTTTAATGCAGTGCGTTGTGGGATTAGAGGCTCTTATACCAGTGTCTTTGTTCCCTGTGCATGATTCACTCTTTCTGGAAGCTTAACACATTTCATCATGAAATACTTTGATGAGCAGAGGAGTATATAATCCACTCAATGACTGCCCAGTGGCTACAAAGCAAGTCCAAATCATTACCCAATCACTCTCATACTTGTCATTTGGCACAAGTTTTTTGAGTTGATATGCTGTGTTTGATTCACTTTCAGCCCTTTCTGAACAGGATGGGAGTGACCTGGAAAGGTCATTCCTTTGAGATGAATGCCTTAAACTGGCAAACAGTTGGCCCATCAAATAATTCCACTTTTTAACAAACTTTTTAAAAAATAAACATAGTAAGGGGGATTTTATGATATTTTGTACTCTTCGGACTAGATTTATATGATTTCAGAAATTGGCACAGGATGACGCCGTGCAGTTTGTGTGTGTTGCAATGGAGAGGTTGCATTTATGAAATGGGAGTTCTGAGTAGTCTCTGATTAAATATTAACTTGAGGCCGAGGTCTTGACCCTAAATTCTGTTTGGCTACCTGTGTTTAAAATTACTGTTATTGCTCTGTGTATTCGTTGCATTGCTTTGGGACAATTATCTCCTGGCTTGCAAAACAAAGTCATGAAGGGTTCAGTGCACATGCAGAGGAAAGCAAATACACCTAGCTGCAATATGACATGTTGTATTTCACACCTTATCAGATTTCGATGCTGATATAAATGCAAACTGTTGCTACTGCAGAGAAGGATGCCAAACCCACCTTATCGACTCTTTACAATGCCACAAAGCACAATTCCTCATCACTCTTCTTACCTTCAGGCATCAGAACCTTCAGATATTACCATCTAACTGTGTGTAGGTGTCACATGTTGGGGGGATGAACTGAACAGCTCCCTCTACAGCTGGATGGGTGGCACTTCCCTCTTTATATCACAATCTCATCTCTGGTTCAGTCTGACTTTGATGTCCTTTTGGCCACCTCAATTCATTCCCTCTAAGTGATATTAATTGTGTTTCAAATGGAAAAATTATCAAAATTTTCTGTTTACTATATTTCTGTCATATAATCATAGGTAGTTATATTATTCAGAGATGTCAAGAAAGCAGAAACACAGACAATATGGATGCATAGATTTTTAATTTTTTCCGAGTTGCAAGCACACTCCTCCAAGCACAAACATTATGATACTTGAGATTTTATGATTCACTCATTCAAGGGTTTTACAGCTTTTGCAAAGTTTAATGATAGCACAAACTGCTGAGTAAAGCAAGGTGACTAGAAGGTCTGTGCATATTTTGTTAACTGTTTTTTTTTTTGTTTTGTTTTTTTCAGAAAGCAGTAATAAAAAAGAATACAAGAAGTCATTAGTTGGTTCGCCGTGACAAATACTTTGCCAAACTGCTGTTTAAATGGTGGGAGAAAAAGTTAAGAGAGAGACGGAGAGAGAACAACTCGTTATACTTATTGTGATTGCAAATAATTTAAAGAAAAAATGGATAAAAGATGTTTTTTGTACCTGTAAGGTAACATTGAATTTTTAAATGTAAGGGTACTTTTATATCTTCATCTATGTTTATACTATAAAAGTACAATTGACCTACGGGGACCTATAAAAAAATAAACCATGACAAACCCTTTCTAGGTAAATTGGTTTCTTTAAATATTAAAAGAGTTTATTTCCTTCCACTTAGCTTATTTTTACCACCAAAAGCAGCTTGTTTTTCAGATTAATATGTAGTAAATAAGAACAAAGGTCAAATGGCCATCTCTTCATCTGTTAGATTACTAAATTAAGCATGGAACATCTAGAGGACAATCAAAAACGCTGCTTCAAACACGAAGCAGAACAAAATAAAAAGAGAAGACATCAAAACGAGATTGACTGAATAAAAGATAGACAGGCACAGAAGAGGGTTTTTTGGGAGGCAGGGGAGTGTTCATGGTGATGAAGAGGAATATGAATTGGCAGAGAGAGTGTTCAGTGCGTAGTCCGGGTTGGGTTTCTAGCTCCAGCGTTGTCAACACTCTCCAAGCACAAGAAAAAGGGTTCACCCTTAGAACAGGAGCTCACGTCACCGCTTGTGCCAAAACCGCTCCAGCTTTACAACACGGCCATTCGACGAACATGACACCGGCACTTGGTCCAAAACAGCATGCAGGACCAATTCTGTCATGGTCCAGGCCGTCTGTGATGAATGTTCTCGCCCCACATCGCTTGATCTCGCTGATCTTCCTTCTCACTCCCCTCCAGGTTTTGATTTCCTTGATTCCAAGCAACGTTTGTCACACATGAGCCATCAGGATCAAAGCCTAGTGATCTGAAGATGTCTTACATCTGACATGTGGGGCTTAACTTACTGCTCATGGGGCAATTGACTGAAGCAGCCACTTGCAAAACAAAAGGATCCTATACTCACAAATGGGGGTAAGCTTACAGAATACAGAAAACGATATTTAATATATGTATAAATACGTGTATTTCTGAGAGTGCTGAAGTAACAAGAACACGTGTTCCTGTTTAATGTTGTTGTGGTGGGCCGATAGCAGTGCAGTCCCAGGGAGAGATGGAGTAAGTTCTGCGGCTGCTTGTATTTAGGTTTAGGAGTGTCTGATGACAGCTAGCTGTTCTTGAATGTGGCTTCAAGCTTCCCACACTGCAGCTCCGGCCGTGGGTCTCACTGACGTCAAAAGGTTTTAATGTGACTGACAGCCAGCTGGATCTACAGTCAGACAAGGAAAATGACTGTCTGAACAGAGAAACAAACAAATTTTAAAAAGTGAGTCAGTGTGCAGCAGACAAGGGTTGGTTTGCATGACTGGTTTGATATTTTTGGTAAATTGCATTTATTCAGTTTCATGCCGAGAACTAAACAAGAAGATTGAAACCACTCAGCAGTGCATGCGGTGAACATGAGACTGCAGCCAGCAGCCAGTTGTGTATTTTAAGTACAGAAATCTTTGAACTTGTTTTTGTGTGGATTAAACAAACATGCATTGAACTTCCCTTACAGTAATACATCGGCACTTCGTTATTGTGCAGTCAAATTGTTTGTTTAATGGACTGCTGCAATTTTATCTCTGCACTTTCAGTGCTCTGGTTCCCAAATATATTTTCTTTTTGGAGAAGCACACTGGAACTTACTGAAGTTGTTAAGTTTATAAGTGAGTTCTGCGTGCAGATGGGGCTAAAATTGATGTGGGGATAAAAATGATAAAGTTTACAACTGCATAGAGAATTGATACTGGAAATGTGAGACGCAAGCTAGCCGCCTAATGTGTAAAATAGCTTGCCTTTGCGCATTAGAGCTAGGTCCACTGGCAGATTATTTCAGTTATACAAAATATTTTTTCCATGTTATAAGTGAAATAATCTGCTGCTCACTGACTGATGGAAATACACCTGTGACCTTGCAAGGATAAGCAGGTATGTCTAATAGATAAACAGGTGAAAAAAAAACATATAAAATATGTCATTTCATATTGTTGCATGTGGATCTTTGTTTTGTTTCTCATTGTTCCAGAAATTCTTAAACAGCACTATAAAAATATCAACAGAAAAACACAGAGAGCATAATTTTTATGCAGACAAAACATACATGCAACAATTTGTTATCATGTTCTGCTTGGTGTATGTGGGTGTCGTTTTGGAACATGTTTTTAGCGGTGGGAAAGCACAATCCAGTACATCCTTTTTGAATTACAACTGCTCAGTTCATACCTCATTTCCCACAAAACGTTTTTGTGTTTACTTGAAAAAATAGCTTAAATAGATGTATGCACAACTCTTTTATCGCATGTCCCTTCCCTGAAATTCACTCTCCTTGATCTGTTTTTCTTAGTAAGAATTTATATGAAGTGAAACACTTGGGCTTTCATTGCTTGAAGACTGTTTTTATTAAGGCTGTGGATATTTTCATGGAATGGAATGAATTACATTTGCTAAATGCAGTCTGTTGTTTTAGGACTCGTGCAGCTTCTCGATTAGGGCAGTCATTTTGGTCTACACCTCATTCTGCAGGCCATAAAGAGAGAAACCTCAGAGAATGTGCATGTGTAAGCTGTGTGTGGAAAAACAATGACACAAGAATAGAAGCAGTAATCTGAGGAAAGAAAAGTGTGTTTAAAAAAAAAATGAGAGGGACAGATCAAAAGGCTCCTGTGAAATATGAGAGGCTTTTCCATTTTCCCCATGGTTGGGCACCGTGCAGACAGAACCCCTTTTTATTTTCTGACTTTCTTGCACACACACACACACACACACACACACACACACACGCACACACGCGGGCATTAACACACACATTAACACAGGTTTGCAATCTCACTGACCACCCAGCCAGTGGTGCCCCCCGGGGTCCCACCTCTTACCTCGCTCTGAGGCGGTGTAGCTGAGAAAAACTACACCCTTCACTTCCTCTCCCTTCATACCTACCTAGTTCCTCCTTTCCCCACCTCCCTCCCTCACTCAGTGCTCTCATTCATGTTGTAACAACTCGTAAAGGAAGGAGACTTTGACCCCCCTCAGTTAAAGGTTCCCAGTCGCCCTTGTTCATCTACTCTGCGTATGAGTGTGTTAGGCAAATTCACAGGAGCAACTTTTACCATGTTCGAACATCCTGTCCGAAGTTCCCTTGTAAATATCTGAGATAATAAAGAGGATTTTATTGAAAATAAACATCTGACCTGCGCAATACTGCTTTACTGATGCTCTGGTCTCATTAGATAGAGTGACCAGTTTGTCTGAAACCAGCCTTTTTTTTTTTTGTTTTATTATTATTATTATTATTATTATTATTATTATTATTATTATTATTATTATTATTATTATATTTTATTTTTTTATATATGTATTTTTTTATTAGATTACATGGAAGCATTTGAATCTTAACACTGCCCTATTCAAATCATTCAATGAGACAGTTCAGATGTTTTCACTTAACCAGTGAAGTAATCTTGCAATTTGCAAATATGTGTGTTGCAAGACCTTTCAAAATGAAATTGAAATCCCTACTTTTCTTTGTTAACGTCACATTTTCCTTCGTATTATAGCCATAAAGAGGATCTTAATTAGCCCAAGATTTATCTGCATATTGTAATTGTAATGTTTTCCAAAGTGAAAGGACTGTCAAAATAACACTTATAGCGACACTGAGTTTTTCATTTTCCTTCACTGTTAAGTGACTTGTGTTTATTAGTGTGTCTGACCTTCAAGTAGAAATAACTACACATTTCCTAAGAATTCAATATCACAAAAATGAAAGTGCTGCTTTTATTTATTTGTTTTTTTCACTGTTAACAAATCTATGGAAGAAACTTTTAAAACACTTCTGGATTATCTCAGTTATTGAAGATCTATATTTAAATAATAAAGTAGATGGAAAGTCTTCGGTGGTTTTAGTATTTTTTACAAATGAAATTCCAGCCCCCATGAGGCAATGCACCGGTTTTGCACAGCTATAGATTGACAGTTTGACCCATGCTTTGTGCCAAAACAGCTCAGGCTCAGGTTCTGCAGGTCTTGACACATTCTCGCTGGTATTTAGGTCTGGACTTTGATTGAGCCACCCTAAAATATAAATATACTTTGATTTAAACCACTCCATTGTAACTTTGTCTACATGTTTAGTGTTGCTGTCCTGCTGAAAGGTGAACCTCCAACCCATCTCGCGTCTTCAGTCTATTTAACTCCATCAGTCCCCCACCAACGTTGTCCAGCGTCTCTGCCCCTTCTAAAGAAAATCATTTCCACAAATACCAATTCCTTTCACAACTGCTGGGATGATAGATTTGGGGTGATGTGCAGCATTTTCTCACAACACATGGCTTTGCATGTAGTATGTAAAATATGTTTGTTTCCTTTACATACCTGAGTGTTAAGAGGCTTCAACAATGACTTTTTTTGTTGACACTCTTCAGTGGAGGCCACATTTGTAGTGTGTAGAACCAATGGTATTCTGTTCACACATTTTTTCACCTAATGTATGAACTTCTCCAGAGTCACCTTATTGATTATTGCTCTGATCAACACTTTTCTTGTCCAGCCTTTCAGTTTGGGTGAGCAGACAGCATCATTCTCTTCCAGATGGTAAACAGAACCCTCTGAGATGTTCCAAACTCTAGATAATGTTTTATTACCTAATGTTGCTTTGAACTTCTTGTCTGCTGTGTTTCTTGGTCTTAATAGTGCTGTATGTTCATTAGTGTGCTGCCTGTGGGTATTTTTATACTATGATCAAACTACACAGGGGTGGGTTTCATTTGAAAGTAGGTGATTGCAATGAATTGTATTTAGTTCTAATAGATAAAAAAAAAAACATGTTATTTTTCTTTCAGCTCTCAGTTTGTGCCACTTTGTGTTGGGCTATCAAATAAAATCCCAAAACAACGATACTTAATTTTGTGGTTCTAACGTGACAAGGAGTGTGAATACCTGTGGGAGGTTGTGCTCTTTCCATGCTCTTTGCCAGGAAAGTACACAGCTGGAACAAATGTGCATTTGTTTGGCTTTTGATTCAAAAGCAAAATTCCTGTTTTGCACAACTTTTATGGATTTGCAGATGGCACCAGTGTTTTGGTGATGCACTAAGCAGCTGCTCTGTGTAAAAGAGCTTAGCAGTCACAAACAATTCTTAATTTTCTAAATGTGCCCAACCCTTATTTTTGTGAAATCCTTAGTTTGCATCTAATAATAAGCTGTTTGAATATCTACTATACTTTGTAATTGAATTTGTCGACTTTTTAATGGAACCAGAAGGGATAGGCAGAGTGTGTTAATTTAACCCCTGGAGGCCAGCTACAAGGGCTGACAGTGACAGACGCTCGTTTGCAGCATGGCAACCCGACAGACGTTCAGATCGGCCAGTCAGTAAAAACAGACAGGCAGAGAGACTGACGTGGACGTTCATGAAGGGAGTTAGGGACACAAGACCAGCCCAACAATTATTTAGTGAAAGCAGGCAGAGCCACATGTGGAAGTAGAGGCAGGGGAACCAAACAGAGGTCAAAGGGCTTCCTGCCTCTGGTCCCTTGTGGAGCTGGAGCATGTAAGTCTCACCCAGAGAGCCCTCATTTTTAATCAAGGTTATGATGACAGTTAGTACATCAGTGATTTCAAGCCAAGACCAAAGTTTATTCAGGGTCAATACTTGATTATTCTTTATCATCTGCATTTCACCACAACCTGTTTAAGTTAACCGGTTATACAGTAGTAAATAAAAATGGACAATATCACGTGCTTAGCTTGACATTTTTCAGTCCATTGCCAATATTTATTCAATATTCAATTACTGGGGTTAAAGTGTTTTTTATAATAGAAGAGTATTCAACCAGTTATTGAATTAAACTATTTTATTTTGTTCCTTATTTAATTTCCATAGCAGTTTTTTTTTTTTTTTTTTGATGTTGTTAATATTGAGTTCAAAGAATACTGGGGTCTGATAATATTTGATAACTGTTGTTGCCACAGTTTTGAGTTGTTTGTCCTCTTATACAGTTAAGGTTGATAAAAATGCAATACTTTAAGTTAGTAGATATAAAATAGTCCATATTACAGGCATCTTCTGTATTACATTTTATTTAAATATTATATAATACTTCATAAAATGATTTCATTTTAAAACAAAAATCATGACAATTATGTGAGGTAAGGTTTTTTAACAGGTTAAAACAACATTTGTTGTGGAAAGATTCAAATATTCAAAAGTAGCATCACTTATTAACAGTGGAAACATTGAAATTAGCTTTCAATTTTGATTCCAATAACTTAGCACTTTCAAACTCTGAAGGTTAGTACTGTGTGTGTTTAACTAATGCTTTTCTAAATCTGCTCAGGTTTCACATTAAAATACCGCCATCATTTCTCCATCTGTTTCGGTCGGCCTTTCTATCCTTTTCTCTTTTTCATTTAATTATTGAATAAAGCTGCCGGATCAACAAGTCAATTATTGACTATTTTCACAGGACTTGTAGGCATATACAGGAAATATTATAAAACATTCTCCCCCCCTGCTCTGAACGCCTAGTGGACACAGTCAGAAAGCATGGGTTTCTGGGGGTGTTCAACATATGTGTGTTTTTCATGCATGCCATTGTTTAGTCAACTCAGGATGCTTGCGCATGTTTCTCTCTCTCCCTCTCTCATGTGTGTGTGTGTGTGAGAGAGTGTGTGTCAGAGTGTGTTTATGGGCCACTGCAGCACTCTTTATAAACACATCAGTTGGGCTGACAGTGCACAACAGGAGGGAGAGAGGGGCTTTCAGACAGCCTGGGACAGAGGTCTCGTAAAAAATCACTTCTAATTTATTTCCCTCCAAATTGGAAAGTGCACGCTCACACCTGACTAAATCATCACACGTCAACTGGAGACGGCCCCCCACTGCATGCTGACGAAACCCGATCCCAGTTTTGCCGCGCAGGCCCAAGCCAGGCCCCGGCAGAGAAAACACAGTGTCACGCCGCATACATACACAGCCCTTAATGGCTTTTGCAGATGTGTTGCTCCCGATAGCCCCTTGAAAGCCTCATCACTATAGCTCCCCACCTCTTGACCTACACATTTGATCTCGCCAATGCAAGTCATCAAAGCTTTATAGACTATTGCATTTTTTCTCACTTGTAGTGGGTTGCATGCCCTCCACATACCCTGTTGCTCTTTAATTCTCCTTTTCCACCAAGCTGCACCAAGCATTCTACCATTCAATCATTTAATTGTATTTTCACTGTATATGTGAACTCATCCAAGCTTTTATTTTCCCTTTTTTGTTTTAGACAATTTCTAAAGTAATCACCTCTTCGTCTTTGCACTGTTCTTTGAGGTGGATTCTCTGTGGCCTGATGAGAAAAACATATGTTATTACTACGGATTTGACATGGCAACCATAAACTTGACAAACACTAAACAAACAGCAGGGGTGAACTGCAAGACTGGTTGGGGCCAAGCGAAGCTGTGTGCATGTGTGTGTATGTGAGAGAGTCTTAAAATGTATTTCACAAGATGCAACTACCAACTGAGGTGTCACCTCAATGACTCATGGCAGGTCTGGAAAAAAAGGGAAAACCAAACCTGAGTACATAAAAATTGGATTCAAACGAGCGATATTTATTGTCAGATCAGGTGCTTTGTGACTGTACAACGGAGAATTTCTCAGAAAACTCACCAAAATTAAATCTGATTGAATTTAGTTACGGCTATGTTATTTGTTTTTCTTTTTTCTTAGGAGTTCCAAATCTTTTGCAGTTCTGCTGCTTATGCAGACAAAAGCCATTTCACGGAAGTACGAGACTTGTCAAATATGTCATGTAGATCAGTCATGCATTAAACCTTTTCTTTTATGAAAATAACATCGAAATGGTTATAGGTACCACATCATATTCTGTACATGCAGATTTGTCAAAATAACAGGCTTTTTTATGGTCTTTGGTTTGGAATTTGGATAACTTTCAATAATATTTATGAAATCCATTTTAAATTGTGGGACATTTGGTTTTGTCAGTTTGACATTTTGTTGCATAAACGCTACACTTGCAATTGTGGTCAAAAGATTACCTATGGTCATTATTGTCTTGGTTTGTTTAACTGATCTCATTGGATATAACAGTTTGCTGAACAATAGGAAAGTCCACCGAGCTTGGTAAAGATCTGAGAGTTGGAACTGTGTATTTACACAAGTTGGGAAAGTCTTTTGGAGCCATTTCTAAACATCTGCAGATTCCAAGTTGTTCACATCGCAAAGAAGACCCGACCCAGCATATAACAGAAGACTCAAACTGCTTATCTTAAATTAAAGGAAATATGTTAGAATGGACAAACCTACTATCTTGTTTTAATGGGGCAGAGGGAGTTATTTGGTCACACAAGACCAACATTCAGCTATTTAGCCAAAATGGAGGAGTCATGGCAAGATTTTTAAACCTGTGAATACTTTACCAACAATCAAACATGGTGATTGTAGCCTGATACTGTGGTTCATTTCCCATGATAGTTGAAGTAATAAGATGAAAAAGGACTGTTTTCAACTTCACCACAAATCTACAAATACTGGGTCCAACTAAAGGCACAAAAAGGTGCTTTGATATTAATCCCAAAACATGAACTCAACTCTGTTTAAAATGATTGGACTATGTCTAAAAGTGAGGTCTACCAGAATTCAATTTAAATGAATTCTGCCATTTCTGTCTGGAAAATTAGTCAGTTCTTGATTACCAAACCTGGGGTTGAGCTACAGCTTGTTAATAGACATTTACCAAAGTATTAAGTCTGAAAATATTTCTGAACCTGTCTGGATTAGAGAAAATGCTCCCTCAATTAAAACTTAATTTTAATTGAGGGAGAAAACATGGTGATTGTAGCCTGATACTGTGGTTCACTTCCCATGATAGTTGAAGTAATAAGAAAACTTGAACCTCTTACGTTATGCTGAGTGTATGTGAACCTCTGAACACTACTGTGGGCAAATATGGAAGTTTGTCTAGGATTCAGATTACACTTTAAAGCCAATTTTGGAGCTCTAAAGTTAAAATCTATTAAAGAATACTTGTTTGTCATAGCATCCGCAAATCACTTCAAAACGTAGGGTTTTTGCTCTTTTTATTCTAGTTGGACATGAAATTTTTACTGCAAGGAACAACATTCAGTTCTTTTGGATTTACTCTCCGTTGACTAAACTATTCAGATGAAACAACTGAAATAAATCAGATTCTTCGGGTGAACTTAAAACCTTGGCTTTGTTAGGCTAACTTCTCAGACTGTCTGTATATCACCACGGCTGACTGACCAGTCAAGCATGCATATTCAAAACACAGTTCTGACCTTTACCTTCCCACTACAAATACTGTCCCCTGTCATTAAATGATGAAGACTGTGGTGAAGGAGTCGAAAACCAAACAAAAAAACAAATCTCAGCATGCCATGGAAAAACAAAAAGTGCTGAAGGGGGCTGGGAGAGAGAGCGCAAAAACAACATTGAACAAGCCATAAGGCACAGTTCATGCGAAGAAAGTGCCTCTTTACAGTATGTACACTCATAAAAAGGCCTGCCGCGCATGAATCAACACATAAGCTCCACTAAATATAAATGTAACGTAGAAAGGAAGAAGTACAAACAAAGGGAGGCAAACGAACAGCATGAAAAAAACACTGGTTGTTGCTTTCCCAAATCCCTAAATTTAGATTTTGTTCGATCTCTTAGATCTATTTTGAACAGAGGGAAGAGTAAGTTAAGAAAAGGCAGTGAAATGATGAAACCATTGGAGAACAGTTTTCAAATTCAGCCCAGTATCCTGAGGTCTGAAGCAAAGGCTAAATGAGTATAAGGAGAAAATGGCAAAAAAATAAAAATAAAAAAACATTTTGGGGGTTTGCCATTGCTTTTGTCTGATTTCACCCATTTAATCTGCTTTAGGGAGAAACTGCACCATTTTCTCTCCTAATTTGATATGAAACATGAAAATAAAGTATTTACATGCATACTCCATGTGCATATTAACAATAAAACCTTTAATTAAAATCAATCAGAATTGCTAAATAAAACTGATTTTAACAAACCAGACTTGATTAGACACACACCTTCCGGAACGTTCCAATTATTTCCCATGAGTCCACAAAATATTTTCTCAAAACTCTTGGGGATCGTCAGGACATGTTTTGGTAGACATGAGAAACAATTTTGTGTCTTTGTGGTCAGCAGTGGTTTTGGC
Organism: Poeciliopsis turneri; assembly: GCA_922788865.1. Taxonomy (NCBI): domain Eukaryota; kingdom Metazoa; phylum Chordata; class Actinopteri; order Cyprinodontiformes; family Poeciliidae; genus Poeciliopsis; species Poeciliopsis turneri. The sequence continues at coordinate 897,236 of CAKLNU010000579.1, forward strand.
ATAGGAACTCTCCCATGGATGACCTTTCTTCCCATTCTTTTCCTTATTATTGAAACTTGAAAACTTACCTTGACTTAGGCAAATGACTCCTAGAGTTATTTTATGTTGTTCTGGGTTCTATTTTACCTATTTGTTTATCACTGTGGTTAACCAGAAACCAAATGTGATCAAAATGGCTTTGCATTTTTAAAAACTGGCTTTATAAATTCTTCAAAACCAATTAACATCATAGATTTGGTCTCTGACCTCTTCATGCAATGTAGATCAAGTACTGATGTGTTAATTTTTTAGATCTTTTATTACTTCATGTCATCTGGCAGGTCACAGTCAAGTGATTTCTTGATCCTACAAGTCCAGCAGTAATCAGGCTTAAGCCTGGCAAATGAAGTCAAACACAACAAAGTGACCTTCAACCTAAAAAATAAGAGTGTATTAAGTTTTACGCTAACTTTAAAATTCTGAGGAATTCCTTAAGAAGTCTCTAAGAATTTTTAAGGTCTTAAACACTTAAGATCTTAAGTCTTCATTACATTACAGTGTAACGAACATCAACCAATCTTCAGAGATTGGTCGATCTCTGAAGCTCAAGCAATATTTGCAGAAAAATTAGAAATTAATAAGCAATAATAAAAAAGAGCTAAACTGTACATTTCTTCAAAACACTGTTGTGTATCAAAACAAATTGCATTATTGCATTTGACAGGTGTTCATTACAATTCAGCTTAAGTATATTTTTTGTCATTCAGAGTCCCAGTTGATGATAAATGTTTATTGTTATGTGCAGTGTATTGCCTGCAATAGAACCCTGCTGGTATTGCACATGAAATACAAAAATACCATAGTGGCTTTTACTTTCACAACCACTGCTATGCTCAGCATTCAGCTCATGTTTTTGCTGGACCGCTGCTCAGACAACTTCAGCAACTTTCTCCCTCTAACCTGTACCAGTTGGGATGTAGTTCCCCAGAGTGTTGACCGGGGCAACCTGCAGCCCAATTCCCTGTCCTCTCATATCCTGGTGTGAGCACAGAGGCCACTGGCCCAGTCAGCAAACCTCTGAACTCCATTGCATAATGGCAGAGGAAGTCATCCGTCAATGCAGCGGACTGGGATGGACCTTAACCCTGTCCCCTTTTTCTCACTCTCTCTGAGGGATCTGCTGCTTCCAGTGTTTTAAGGGTGACGGGGCAATGGGGCTGGAGTGTTTGTGTAAGCCTAAATGGGTCTGAGGAAGACAAGAGGAGCAATCCACACAACTCCAAAGGGAACGTTTCTCTGTGTGTGTTTGTCCCTCCCTAATGATTTATTGTGACAAATGATCAGCCATGAACAAACAACAAGCAAGCCGCCGGCCTGTCCACACAAACACACAAACATGCAGAAGGATACAGACAAACAGGCCATCAGGCAGAGTGATGGTCGGCCTGAAGCTGATCAATCACACTCAACAGGAAAGGATCAGCGGGAGTTTTTGTAAGTTGTGTTTAGCAACAAATGGTGGTTTGCGTTCATGTGCAGTCCCTTGCAAAGATATTCATACACCTGAAAGTTTTATGTTGTCGCGCTATAAACGTCAGTGTTTTCTATTAGGATTTAGCAACAAATAAAAACAACAGATAAAAGAAAAATGACATTTTGTTCAGTCATTCATTTTCCTACCAAAAAGATTTCAAAAGCGTGTTGCATATCTGTTAATCCCCTTTTACTTTGTTGTCATGAATAAAGTGCAACCAGGTGCATTACTAGCTGACTGAGTAAATTAGGTGCCTCTGTATGGACCCGACAAACGAAAAATGTTCGTTTGGCAATAGACACAGCAGACATGTCAGTTTACAGTGTTAGATTACAAAACAATATACCAAGCTTTGAACTTCTCATGGTCAACTCTTCTCTTCATCATGTAAAAAATGTCCCAACTGGAAATCTTCCAATGTATGGCCAACTACCTAAATTTTCTGGGCTGGAGGGGACAGGATTAATCAGAAAAGCAGCCCGGGGAACCAACACATCAAGGATCTGCACAGAGCAATAGCTCAAGTGAGGGAAGACACCCCAAAAATCTGGTCTTTATGGCCATTGTTCGAAGAAAACACATAACATGTCCTGTTTGCAGTTTGCTATAAGGTCCTCTGGTCAGATGAGACAAACATTTAGACAGGCTATTTTGAGGGATGCTAACACTGGACATCTCCTTGAACACACCATCCCTATCATGCTATGAGGATACTTCACTTCAGCAGGAAATTAGAATATGGTTAGAGTTGGTGGATAAAATACAGGATCATGGTATAAGATACCCTACAAGAGGCTGCCAAAGTACTTGAGAGATGGAAACAGGTTAAGCTTCAAACAGGGCAATGACCCTAAACATGGAGTCAGATCTCCCATGGAATGGTTCATATCAAAACATGTTATGTTATTTCTAGATGTGTTTTCCATCCAATCTGAATGAACTTGACTCATTTTGCAAAGAAGCATGGCCAACAAGTGAATAGTTTTCCAAGGCATCTGTCTTGTCTGCACACCAGCTTCAGTTTATATGAGCACTGAACCACATGTTTTTGACATGAATTTATGTCCCCAGTAGATTTGCCAGTCATGAGTGTGCATGTGTTTGTGAGAGAACAAGTGTGTGGGATGTAACCAAAGCCAGGTCGACACAACACAGCAGCCTGTTCAAAGGCCTGTTTGTATTATTACAGCTTGTCCAGCTGCTTGGGACAGACAAACAAGACTTGGAGCTCCGAGCTACAAAACACAGGCCTCCCACCCCATCGCAGAAACCCCTGCGGTCCAGCCCAACCCTGCACGCTGTGGCTCTGAAATGGACAAACAGACGCCTACAAGTAGACAAACTGCCAGCCAATAGAAGAAGTTTTTGTCAGAAGGAGATGAGGAATGAATAGAAACTCAAATCAACATCAAAACAATGTTGTTTCAATGATTTTTTGTGAGCTTGGGCCGCGCAAAAATGGGCCTTTTTACAAGTTTTGTCCCAAATTAATATTTTCACGTTTGACTCAATACATACATTTGCCCTAAAGGATGAATATAAATTAAAAGCAGTTCATCATGTTTACTTATTTAAAATAGATATAAAACTCTTGAGTCAACATTTGCACAGTGAGGGCCAGTGGTCCCTTGCTTTTCCCTATGGAAAATGTCTACAGGTTTCTGAAGCACAGTGTAATGAGTAATGTTACCTCCTGTCAAAATATTGTGTCTCCATTCCACATTTGCTTTTTAAATCGCACATATTTCTCTGAGCAATTGCCCTCAAAACAAAATATTGCCTTATATACACAGTGATTGACTTAGAGGGGAGATGAAAATTAATGCCTGTGTTTTTAGTGCTCACTTTTTGGAGACGATATTTCTTCCCGCCTGTGTACTCAGTGTGCACTCAGCTGCCCTCTGAACGGCTCTCTTCTCTGGAGATCTCCCCAAATGGATCTGATGTTGGTGATTAAGATCAGAGTAAGCCAACACTCTCGCTCCCTCGCAGCTCCCGCTCCCTCTCCTCCTTTCCTGTTCGCCTCATCCCCATGCCTCGACTTCCTCCCCCCTTCCCATCCTACACCCACTGTCCTCATCACTCGACATCTATCCTTCTTACTCCTCTATTCCTCATCTGTCCTGCTCTCCTCCTCCTTCTTCCTGCTCTCTCCTTTAGCTCCTGCTCCCTCTTTGACTCAGGGTCCCTGTGTGCCTGTATGTAACATCAGTAAAGCTGTCAGGCAGCCAGGCCAAGGTAAACAGCCCAGCACTGGGTTCAGGGGTGATGGGGGCCGAGATGTTTTTCCTCAGGAACCCGGGGACCCCTGGAGATTTCTGACTGGGGCCAGGGAGGGGCCAAGGGGGAAGACAATCCCTTAAGTTACCCCCTGAAAAACACACATAACCCTGGATTTTTTGCTCCCCTTTTAGATCTTCTGCTCATCATTTTTTTTTTTCCTTCCTGGTTCTTGTGTCGTTTTGCATCTGTGTACACACAGCAGCTCCTCAGCAGCTCCATCTTCTAATTATCCATCTTTTATAAGAACTCTCACACTCTCCTGCTCTCTCAATTGCACTCGGCTTCCTCAGTTCGTGTAAGTGATGCGCTTATATGTATGATGAAATCCTGGTTGGTTTTAAACACACACAGTTACATTTTCATTTTAAATGTAGATTTACAACTGATTATTCTTGTTCTGCTTCAATGTTGATTTGATTGATTGATTTCCTTGCATTGCCAACAGTCTTTGTTCTCCTGAAAGCAAAGGATAATTTTAGAGTATAGTTGATCATTTGAATTAACCACTTTTTGATGATGATGATGGTGATGATGATATTTTTTTATTTCAGAAATTTTCACCAAGAGAACAACACAAAATAAAGGAAGCATTTGCATTTTTCTAAGTGTACCACACGTACACAAATACATGCAACATACACTACTTATTTGGTAACTATGTGTCTGAAAAGGGCCATGAAGAAGTCGAACTTAATTAATCATTCACTTTTCCCATCCTATATTATGACCTCAATAATCTTCCCATTTCCCTTCTTAATTAAAAGTAATTCCTAGGCCAGATATAAATAATATGCATACTCCTATACGCTTACACAGTATGTACATATATATAAACACACACACATGCCCAACTCATTCACAGTGCTTTAATTCCAGTCCAAATTCATCTCCCATGTTCACCTTTTAATAATAACCATTTAGAGGCATAAATTCTCACACAACCTCAATGCTTCAAAGTCAGAATTATGGGTTAAAAAAAAATCTGTGCTCTTTGGCAAGTTTATTCTAGATCTTCACACCACTGACAGATTCACCTTCTCTTCATGGTTGTTTGAAGACTGAAGGTTCAACAACATTAAGGTCGTGAATTATGACATAGAGCTACAGGGGGCTAAACATTTTACTGAATTTTTATATCAGTAAAAAACATTCTGAATATAATCTGGCAGTAGTTTGTTTGTGCAATTTAAAACTCTCCCAAATCTAGTAGATTGAGGATGTAGGAATCTATAAATAAATTGTTGGTATGGCTATACTAAACGTTTTGAACATATCAGATGGCTCTTTTCTGTAACGTCCGTAATGGTGGGAGCCAGGCTTTGTAGGTGTTGCCCGAAACTTCTACACAGTGGAACTTTTACATTTTTGAAACATAAAAAAAGTGACAGAATCAATTCTATCAGGGTGAATGAAAACTTCCTTAAAGAGCCATGTAAGTCGACATTGATGATGACCTGAACTATGACATAAGAAATGGACGTTTTCATTTTTCAGAGAAGAAAATTTATTTAAAAATATTGGAAGCAGAGGGAATCCAATCAGATCTAACTTTCGTCAAAGTATGGACAGTACTTAAACTTCATTTTCCTCACTGACGACTGGATCTTGTTTCAAGATTAAAACTGGGTGCAGAGAATTACTTCTAACTCGTGTCAAAGATGAAAACTTTGTTCAAACTGTGGAGAAAATAGCAGTAGCAATAGCAGTGAGCCACAAATATATCTAATACATGAAATCTGTTTGGCAAAACGCTGTCAGATTCTAAAGATGTTTATAGCTTCATGGTTACTTTTTGTAAAGAAAATTAATGGAAAGTTTGCACTTACTGTTTCTGATGGGCTTTTAAGGGATGTTAGTTAAACAGTTCAACACTCATGTTCACTTTAAATCCCTGGAGGCGTAAGAAACATTTTGATTCTGGATGTTGACATTTTTAGCTGCACTATGGTATTTGCAGAATAAATATTGATATCTGATATGTATTTTTACAAATCTGTTCATTTTTAATGGTTGACAATTGCGATTTGTAAAACTCCATCCATCCATCCATCCATCCATCCATCCATCCATCCATCCATATCTTATAGAGCATGGTCAGGAGGGGTGCTGGTGCCAGGCAAGAGGGGGGGTCACGCCCTGGACAGATCACCAGTCCATGGCAGAGCAACACAGAGACAGAGAGGACAAACAATCATGCACGCGCACACCCACACCTGAGGAGAATTTAGAGAGACCAAATTAAGCTGACTGTGGGAGGAACCCAGAGCTCCCAAAGAGAATATGCAAGCTCTACGCAGAAAGGGCTTGGGAATTGAACCAAGGACTGTAAGGCAACAGTGCTACCAACTGTGCACGTTCAATTTGTGAAACTGAACATATAATCTTTAAATTTTCAGATATCAAAAAATGCAAATCCAAATAAAATTGTTTCAAATGATAAATGTAAACCTGTGCCTCGTTGCTTTAATTACCCCTGAAGAAGATCCTGAGAAATGACGAAAGTCAAAGGAGAACTAGACAAAAACAAAACCATTTTGGTCAAAATATTTACTAATGAATATTTTAAATGTGATATCAAAATTTCCATTCCTATGCTCCCTCAGACAATCTGCTGAATGGAAAATGAATGAAACAGTAAGAGAGGAAAGGAAGAAAAGGAAAGTTTGTAGAGAGAGAAGAAAGTTGAACCAGTAGGAGGAAAGAAAAAAAACAGCTGAAGAAAGAGAGTGAGAAAGCAGGGAGAATTAAGAAAAGGTGTTTAAGTAAGGAGATGGGTGTGAAGTGATATTCCTCACCCAGGCATGACCCTACTCAGCTCCAGAGAGCCATTCCCTCTGAGGTAGATGGTTCAGGGGAAGGAGAAAAAAATGGGGAACATCCAGAGATTGAAAACCAGAAGCAACACACAGTGCATAGCAACCTGGAGCAAGAAAAATGAAGCAGAAAGAAAGAAGCAGTAGTTTTGCAAAAAAAAAAAAAAAAGAAGAAGTTATGAGCTGATTGAGTCAAGGACAGCATGCAGAATTCAAATAGAGGGAAAGAAGTCAAGAGGTGAAACAAAAGAAGTGGACAATTATCCTTTGCACTTTACTCTGGTGCAATATGAGGGTCTACGTGGAGTTTATATTTTTCCCCTGTGCATCTGTGGATTCTCACTGGGTATTCTGACTTCCTCCTGTAGCCTGAAAACTGTGATCATTGGATAAATTATCTTCTTTAAATTGTTCTTGTGAGAGTAGTTGCATTTCCATTACAAATGTGCGCAAAACTTTGTCAATATTTGGTTAATATCAAAGCAACACAATTGCAGTGTTTCCATTGGATGAGAAACGCAATAAATATCACACATGAGTTAGTTTGCTTGTGTGATACGTGAACAAACGGATCCGCATGAAACATGACTCATGTGCTGTGAAAAAAAGTGTTCTTATTATTGCAGTCGTATTGAAAAACATGAGTTTGTTTATTATTTTTGTTTTTTGTTTTTTGTTTTTTTTGTTTTTTCAAAAGTGGCATGTTTCCAGGAATCAAATTTATTTTTATGATTCCAGTTTGTGCAATTATGTGCTCAATGGAAACACAGCTTATGTTGCCCTGGACAATAGGACACACTGAACAAATAGCCATGCATTTACATTTGAAGGAAAAACAGGATTGTTTGTAGTGTCCTACCTGAACTGTGACGTATTGGTGTTGGGTCACATGCTGCTGTGGGGTTGTTTTGCAAGAGGAATTTGTGCACTCCATAAATGGCATTGTGAGGAATGCTTTTTCTGGCTTTTAGAAAATAGCCAACCTATACCAAGAGAAGTTTGGTCTGATTTAATTTCACAGCATGAGTAAAAATGTGTCTGTGTCTTTTATTCAGTGTAAATATCTGGTTTCTGAACAAAATGCGACCTTTTGACTACGCAATTATAATATCTTTAGTTAGATTGGTTGTAATCACTTGAAACAGATAGAAATCAATTTTACATGCTAATTTCTGAATTTAATTATCAGAGTTGATTTCATTGTTTAAACAAAATATTTGTGAATAATACAAAAAGCCTTGTTTCATTTCTCTATTTTTATTTTGTTTTGCTTTGTTTCATTTTCAGTAAGGATTCAGCAAGATGATGAATGACAGCCAAGAGCTTAACTGCAAGAGATCAAAACAATTTCTAATCTTTAAAAAAAAAAAAATAAATAAATAAATTTGTGCATAAACAATGCTTTCCGTCACTTTGCGTCTCTTGGCTGCATTATGAGTTGGTCCCGTCTTCACTTTCACTCTCTGATTTTGCTTCATGATGTAACTTAAGCACTCTTCCTCCACAGGTTCCGCTTTTCATCTGTTGTTCTTCCTCTTCCTGTTTCCCAGCAGCCCTCAGTCTTCCTGTTGCTGCTCCTCATCAATCCCAAACTGCCACAATGGTCTGTGACAGGGCACTGACAGGGCTGTGACAAGTGTGCCACCCGGGCAGTCTGTCCCAGCCAGCCAGTCAGCCAGCCATGAGCAAAGACAAACACTTCACTTCACTTCCCTCCTCCTCCTTAAACTTTTATGGCGCCTGGTTGTGTGGGCCAGCCTCCTACCTTTGAGACCTCTTTATGCTAACTGCTCAGATTTACCTTTTGGACAGGATCAGATTGACACCAACATACAGAGGAATGCATTGTGCGTCCAGAGAACAGGGAATAATAAGCCGTGTGATGTTTTCCCTCATTTAGTCTGTGTCAAAAGACATTTCATTGTATGTTTTGGAAAAAAGTCTGCGAACCAGGAGGAGGCCATACTCGAAAACAAATTTACAGATTACAGGTTGCAGATGCACACAGGCACAAAGATCTTTATTTTGGTTTAATTGTGTGCATGAAAAGCCTGAGAACACCCTCCCAACTTTAAAATACAAACTAAGAGGCTCGTTTTCAGTGGGCGTTTTTCCTGCAGGAAGGACTGGTGCGCCTCACAAAATAGAAGGCATCACGAGCCACGTTTCTCAAACATGGGCACAAATGAGTCGCATGCAAAATTCCACCCAATATTAAAGAAATGTATGTAAACTTTTAAACTTGAAGACAGCAAAACGCCTTTCTCTAATCACTGTTAATTATTATTCTTTCAATTCTTGAAGAATACAGCATATGTTAATATCTGGTTTTAAATGGCTACTTGACATTTTTTATGTAGGGTTTCTAAATCTAAATTAAACCAGAAAACACTTCAAGAGGTTGATAAGAAAATTTTAATATTTTCATTTTATAGCAATAAAAGAGTTCAAAGGGTGTAATGTCAACTTTTTTTTGCTATTGTACAATTTTTTGAAGTTATCAAGTGCCCTGAAAACTTGAGAGCTGAAAGCAATATGCTTTCCTGGTTTGATTTTGTTTTACTTTCCAGTTTACTTTACTTTCCAGTTTACAAGCAGAAAAAAAGCAAAAAATCAAACGTACTTTTTAAAATAATGGTTTTATGTCAAACTAAAAATCCTTCAGTAAAGTACTTACTAATGGCTTATACAGCAGTAAAATTTAACCACTGCAAGCCTTCTTTGCACCTACACTTTAATCATTATGTGTCATTCAGCACCAACAATACATTCATCTATTTTGTCAGAAGTAGAAGGTTCAGATGAACCTAAAGTTTTAGATCTGCCCCAGCACAGAGTGTAAAAATATGTGCAGTTTTTGAAAATTAGTTGTGTTTGTCAGTCTGACAAACTTTGTATTATATCTCTCTCCCTCAGACACATACATGCGCACACATGCACACACACACACACACACACAGTCCTCTACTCTTGATCTACTTAGATCGGCAACATCTAACTGCCACTTAACCTCACTTTCTCTACTTACCCATCTGCTCGCCCCTTCAGCTTCCAATCCATCATCCAGCCGCGCCTCTCGCCCTGCAAAATGACTCTACTAGTCATGAACATCATTAACCTCCCCCCATCCAAATGCACACGCACGCACACACATATTTACACACACATGTGATCAGGTGTCCCTTTACCTCTACTTAGAGTGCAATCTCAAGCTACTCAACCTCTGCATCAGCCGCTCGCTGTGCAGGCTGTTGTTTCTCCACTCTTCTTTATGTGTGACATTTCTCCTCTGAGAAAGGGGGCCCTCAGAGTGGCCTTATCATCTTTTGGCCTTTTCATTTGGCCTGCCTTTGAACCTGTGCTTTCTGTGAACTCTCCAGCAATCACACATATACGCACGCACGCAGACACGCTTTCGCACACAGATGCACTCACATATGTAATAAATATATATTGCAATATATTTTTGCAATATATCACTTTCAATTAAATTTCCACATACCCGTCAGAAAGCAAGAACACACACATTTTATAAGTGAAATAAAATACCGTTTTAAGATTTTTTTTATTATTTTTTTCATGTGAGCATGTGTAAAGCATTTAAAAGCTAAAAAAAAGCCCATCTTGATTTAGTTATCAGATTCAATTTGACTCTAGTGGATGGTGCTTTGTCTTTGACTCAACATGGTTTGTAAAAGGAACATTATATTGCCTACTGGAGAAGAGGCTCACATTGTTTTGTCTCTCTCTCTGTATGCGCATGTTTACCATTACCTGCTAAAAGCTGAGAATGTCAAAATTAAAAAGAGATTTTTTTTTTTTTCAAACCTCCAAAACCACAACTTTTAATATTTACATGGCTGATTTTATTTATTTATTTATTGTATTTTTCAGATTCAGGAATATACAAAAAAATCCCAAGTAAAATTGTACATTTTTTAACACAGAGACAATAAATTGAAATGTACACATTCAGAGGAAAAAAAACATCCATAATCTGTCTGTACCTCTTGCTCAGTCCCCTAATGCAACCTACAGTGTAAAAGCTGTCCTCTTCAGTGAAGTGACTGTTGTTTACATTGTTGTTGCTCCTGTCCACTTCAGCAGAAGAATCATATGGACCTTTATTGTGTGTGATTGCACTGCCACTCGCTCCCGCAAAAATGGGCATTCATTCATCTGTAAAGCTACTCAATTTCTTCCATAGTAAAAGAAAAAGTTATTGAAGTTATATAAATGTGACTCACAATTAAGTCTTTGAAGGAATAAGATAGTTATCCGTTCTCCATGCTGAGTTTGTGATGTATGAGGTTAAGAATAGTCAGTGAGTTGAATTCATGATTTCCATTTATTATACCACAATACAGCTGGTCCATTCTGACATGCTACCTTTAAGAGCTAACAGTCAAACGGTATCCCACAAGGGTTTCCCATTCGCTTTGTCTCTCTGAGCTACGCCCGACGTGTCATCCCTTTCTCCAGCTCCCATTTGCATTTCCTAACATGTGGTTTCCTTTAGCTTTAGCTTAGCAACTAGCTAAAAGAGACAAAAGGAAAACACAGAAATTTTTATTCTCAACACAAGTCAAAAAGTTAGATATTAATTCTTGTTCATTAGTCAACACCTTCAAGTACTTTTTGATGTGATTTACAGGGCTCTTTGCCCAGGATGCCTTTGAGTCGGGGATGGCAGAAGGAGAAATGTCGGCGGGTGCAGAGACCTTATGGTTTTTGCCACATAGAAAGTTGAATTCGTATACAATATCTCGACTGACTAAGGACATAAGGTGTTTTATTAATATATCTGCAGCCATATCTGATTATATTGAAATGATAAACTCAACATAGACTAAAATCCGGTTCCACATTTTTGAATTAGATTAAAATCATAAGAGAATCCATCACAGAAAAAAGCAATGGTGATTATAAACACCATTGTGATTAAAAATGAAAACTGATCACAATGGTGACAATGAAATTAGCAGTACATTGAAAATGAAATCATAAGAATTATTACTGTACATGTTGACTGGCTAATCATACTGAAATTTGTTTCTTATTTGATATTCCTATTAAAACTAAAATAAAGGGGTTTTTAGCTTACTTAATTCATTCTGTCATTAAATGTTATTTTCTGTTAACCTTTTTTCACACTATATTCTACTTTTCCTTTTTGTTGTTACTGTTCATTTGCTTTATTTTAACGCTATTGTTATTACTGTTGTGGCGAGTTATCTTGCTCCAACAGCCTTCTTTGTTACCTTATAAATGTTTGGCCTGTCCACCATGTAGCCTTAATTAGTTCCCATCTGTCACACTATTTAGTCAATAAATACAATTGAGGTATATCTTTATTTGGGGGAAAAAAATTGGCCCCACACTATGAGGAGGCCAAACCCACCATGTACTATCCTGAGAGGTAAGAGAGAAAAAACTTAAAATAAAATAAAATAAAATGCAGGAAATTTCATCTCTTTTTTGAAGAATCTGCATTTCTTTCAAATGACCATCAAAATCTAAAATATCGGCTCAGACTTCGACTGAGGTTTTAATGCGTATAACACATATTTCAACACTTGGATTCATGGAGCCTATTTGTGAAAACCACAAAAAAAAAAAAAGAAATTCTTAGTTTTTCACAAAACAACAGATTTGTGTTTTGTTTTGTTTTGTTTTCTGAACTTTTTTGTTGTCCTTCATATGTATTTTTTTTACAAAAATAAACTAGCCTCTGTATACACCAAAGAACATGTTTAACATATTTCTATTATATGAATACACTTAAATTTAAATAAATTAGATAGCCTACTTATATAATCTCATGATAAGATTCCTCAGACGATGTTTTTTTTTCCCTTGGTATTCTGCTTGTGCAAATCCAGTCCTCATAATTTCTTCTTCCATCAACGATGGTGGCTGCAGAGGAGCTGCTGTGTCAGAGGATTGGAGAGTCTAGGTGTTTGGAGGAACCTGGAGGGGATTGGAGGGGGAGAGTTGCACTGCAAGTGGCTCTGCATGGAGAGCTCAGCCAGGAGAGATGGTAAAGATAGGAATGGACAGCATGGACACATTGTCTAATGGCAGTTCCAGCTGAGAAAACAAAAAAATACCCACGGACCACTAAAACATGAGGGGGGAAAACACATGTGGGTCTGGCAAGAGGTCAGATTCCAAAGCATATCTAATTCAATTTTACAATCTGTAAGAAAACACGCTTCTGCTCTCCAAGTAGTTGGAAACGCATTGTAAAATATGTCAGTTTTTACACCTCATTATGGAGCTATTTTCTTTTTGCGTTGCTGGATGGGATGCGACTTCGTTTTTTTTTTTTGTTCTGAAGTTGCAATAATTCAGACTAAATACAAGAAGATAGTGTAGCTATTTTTGCAATGCGAGAAAATATGTTCCAGTTTACGGCTTAACCACCAAATGTTAATACGTCGGCCATAAACGTCAGCATGGTGGCATATGCACTTGAACTGCATATCTCTGTGTGAAAAAGGGCCACGAGAGGCTGCAGGCTCCTGCAAAGCTGCGCTCGCCGTCTTGCCGGTGGTCCAGTTCTGGCCTGGTAAAGACATTACTGCTGCATTCTGGGAGAACGGGGAGTCCTATAGACAGCGCTCACTTCTCTAAATAAACATTAGTCTTAAAAAGTTTGGCCCCGCGACCTCGGCGTGATCGCATTTCACCCCTGGATAGTAAACTTCAGCTTTATCGCGAGGTTTTCCCACTTTCAGAAAACACACTTTCACGCCGGAGACGATTGGATGTCAACTTAAACACGGTTTCGTTTTCACCTATCGGACGAGGCAGACGAGGTTCCACGGCAGAAGTCACATTTGTCCAACTTGTCAACAGCCGCGGATGTTTTCCGCGAGAGTGTAAACACTGACATCTGATTTCATTCATAATACATAGCAATTACTGATTTGATTTTAATTGATAAGAACCCCCTTCACGTTTTCAGTCCAAATGTTTATAGAAGACTTCGCTTTACAACACAGAGCAGTTACTGATCTAATCCAATCGATAACGAAATATTGTCGAGCGCATCTTTCTCTTGGATGAAGTTCAGTAAAATGCGTTAAACCCTCCAGATCCTAAAAGTAATAGCCTATTGAGTGAGTCGGCTGGAGCTACCTTCAAACTCACATGACCCTTCACTGCTGGCATCAAAGGTCAAACAGAAGAAGGCTGCAAAAAAAAAAAAAAAAAACGCGCCCGCATCATAGCGCCCGATGGCGGTGTGAGAGCGGCCTGCAGCAGCTGCGCGCCTCTATCAAAAGCCGCAGAGGAAAAGTGCTGCGGTGAAGACTTCCCTATAAGCACCACGGGATGGAGGCGCCCAACAGACAGACCGATGACCAATAGGGAGGGAGGAGAGAGAGGCGGGAAAGGGGTTAGAGGGGGGAAATGGTTATGCGGAACAGCCAGCAGGTCCTAATTTTAACTGGCTTAGTTTAATTAGATAATGGCAGAGCGAGTGAATGTGTGATGTTCCGGGATGCGTGGTCCCTCCTGGTCAATACACGTCTACCCAGTTGCGTGTACTGGCGCACGGGTGTAATATGGCTCGGAAGCTAAAGTCCCAAGATTCCCCCATTGTTTTTTGTCTGCTACATTTCTTCTGTATTTTTAAATTAGCTCAGTAATATTCGTGCGTATTTTGCGGGAAGCCATAGGGTTTTTTGTTTTTTCTTTTTTTTTTTTTGGGGGGGGGGAGGGGGAAGTAAATACTTGACTATTTGGGCATCTTGCCTTTTTATTTATTTATTTATTTATTTATTTATTTATTTATTTATTTATTGCTTTGTTTTGTTTTGGTTTTAGAGATAAAATGGTCACAAAAATCTAAATAAAAAAACAAACAAAAAAAACCTGCTCTCTCTATTTGGTCAGACTGTTTCCCATGTTTTTTTGTCTGTATGTGTTCTGTCTTGTTCTTATTATGGCAAAAGTGATTACGTGAGGTTAAATAATTGGCTAACTTCTGTGGACAGATATGTATTCTTTTTTGTTTTTGTTGTTGTTGTTTGTTTGTTATTGTTTTTTTCTTTATTTTTTTCAGGACTCCAAAAGAAAAAAATCTCTTTTTAAATCACTCATTTGTATGTTATACCATTTTATCTTCAATTTTTTTATTCATTAGTTCCATTATTTATGCTTTTAAGGACATGTAACATAAAGAAATATATATTTTTTTTTTTTGGCGTTGGTTTTGTTTTTGTTTTTTTTCTTCCGGCCAATGCTGATGTTATCAATCTTAAAATCCTCTCATGGTAACTTTGTGAACGCAAACTTATGTGTAACATTAACTGATGCCAAACACGTGCAATGCAAGGTCTAAACAGCTTCCATTGCCGAAGTGTGAAAAAGTTAATTTTATATATGTATATAATTTAGATGATTTTATATAATTTAATATGATTTTTCCAGTGGTCCTCTCGGACTACTAACATATTCTCATCTCCTGACCCAATAAAGCATGAACCTTTCTTGTGCGTGTGCATGTAGCCGGCCCCTGCTCCTTGTTTTCTGCAGCAGGTGTTCCTTTAATGTCTACATCACTGTAGGAGCCAGAGAGCGAGGGCAGAGATGGTCCAGAGTTAATATTGTGCTTCCAGAGATGACGGAGAGGTCACTGTCCTCACTTTATTTACACATTCTAAATTAATTAAGCAGAGGATTCCTCTGCGCGTTGGAAAAACACAGGGCTGAGCAGGGAGACCGGGAGCTGCACTGATTTATAGAGGAGCTGCAGATGCGAAGCCGCGCCGCTCGCCTCTCCTCCAGGCCGGTGGAGGTGGAGGTGGGAGGGGGGAGAATGGAGCGGGAGGCCGAACGGACCGTGCCAAGATTGTTCTGTGGTGGCTTATTGTGTGCGCGCGCGCCCGCACACACACACACACACAAAAAAACATTACACAATTTTTAGGTTGACCCACTTGTCAAACTGCTCCACATGTTGGGAAAGCAACAAAATTCACCATTAGTATACAAGCAAGAGTGTTTGCGCTAGGTGCTTTAGACACATTCAAATTCATAAAGAATGATGAGTATCTTTCTTTCTTTAAAAAATAATAACTGTTAAGTAATAAGTCTGTTCTGGGTAAGCCGTCCTGTTGTGAAGTTTGATCTTTTTATTTAATGCGAAAAAGGTCAAAATGCTCAGTTTATGTTCTCAGTTGAATCTTCATAATGTTCATTAAAATGTTAAAACGATTATATTATATTATATTATATTATATTACATTTTTTTTTATATTATATTATATTATATTATATTATATTGTCTCTCTGTGCATTTTAACAACTTTGCAAAAAAGAAAATTAAAATCCATCGATAAGTGAGGTTCTTACCTCACTTATTACCTCACAGGTCTCTGACATCAACAAGCATAGATTGGCTTAATGTTACGGATTAAATGTAACCTTAAGAATGCATTGATGATAATAATAATAATAATAATAATAATAATAATAATAATAATAATAATAATAGGTATTTTTGGGTATAATTTTTCTTTTAAGGATCATTTGAATTTGTAAAACAGTGAAGTAAAAGCTACATCTCGTTGACGTCTCTCCATAAATTACAGCGGCTCAAATTGTGGGTGTAGCGCCCAATTTGCGCATATGGAAGCAGTTAGAAAAAAAAGATGGGAATTGCCTTGAAATTTATAAACGTGTTTATAGTGACTGTTGAGTCATTTGGCTGTCACTTCACATATCACTCAGTTCTTTATTAAAAGAGGGAGAAAAAAAATGAGTAATGTCTCTGCGGTACCTAAATCAGGATGCACTCTGGTGCTGATGCTGGTGTGGGTGGTCCTCGAGTGACAACGGCGTGGAAAACACGATATTTATGGCGAGTTTATCAACAGATGATGTCCCGCTCGCATGTATGTGGGACATTAGAAGGGCGGATGAGTGTGACCCGGGTGTGCCTGATGGGTAACCAGCGAGTTTCCGTCCTGGACTCATGTCTGTGTGCATTTGAGCAGAAAACCAAGTGAACTTATCATCAAACTGTCTGTTGCAAATGTGTGCCACGGTTTGAGTCCTTCTGGTGGTTGATCCGTAGTGTGCGCATCTGCTCCAACCTGTGTTGCAATTTTCTTTTCAGTTTTTTTATTAATTTTTTTATTTTTTTTTGGCCTCCTTTTCCTTCTTTAAATGTTTAACCACCCTTACAAGCGCTTGACGCGGATCTTAATGGTCTGATGCGGTGCGTAATGACTCCCTACGCAGAGGAAAAAACTTCAATAGTCTTGCTAATGTTTTTTCCAGGCCATTTACTTTGCAAATTGTACATGGAGAACATCCATTAACCGAGCATGGGCAGGAGACGCGCTAATCAAAAATGATTCCCTCAAATCCGTTCTCGACTTTCATCGGTTTCACTCAGTTCCACTAACGAGCTCAAGAGAAGTAGAAAAGAAACAAAAGGCCCGGGTCCGGATAAAGAAAGTGGTCATGTGTTGGTTTTCGTTTCAAAGACCCCTTCATCCGCGGTAATCATCTGTCAAAACACCCGCAAACTAATTCAGCCGTTTGCGCACAGATTTCTCTAAATAATGGGGAGGGTCTTCGCGCCACCCGTCTGTATGGAAACATGTGGTCCAACAGTTTTGAAAAAGACCAATGGGCCTGTTTGTCTGTCGCAGGACGAGTCCCACTGCTTCTTTTTTTATGTGACAACACGGATGGCGTGAAAGCGGAGCAAAACCGAGGGCCTTTTGAGAAGATTGCTTTTCAGAGCCTGTACGTGTGTGGCTGGACCGCTCGCTGTGTGCGCATTCAGTCCCCTGGGCCAGGGGTCCACGCTGACAACATCAACAAACGAGCAAAAAAAAAAAAAAAAAAAAAAAAAAGAAAAGAAAAAAGAAAAAAAAAGGGGGGGAGAAAAAAAAAGCTGCATTATTGTGGATTAGAGAGCCCCGATGAAAAATGCTGTTACAAATTAGCAACGAAAGCCCCCAAAGACCGTGGGGATATCCTTGTTCACTTTCAATTACAGAGTACCGAGGCTCGCTATAACGTCTCCCCCGCCCTCCCATTCATTTGGGGGAGCCTTTGTGGTCCTTTTACAAACCAGTAACAGCCACACAAGAGGAATATACTTGCCCACCGTTGCGTGATACTCTCCAATTTTGCGCACATCAACATGTGGAATCATATAAAGGGGAATTACGTGTCTTTTTCATACCCAGACGTCAATTTAGTGCAAGCCTTAGCTGCCAATGTTGTTATTAACACATTAATAATTTCCTCCCACTAACATTAAGCGGCAGTTTGTTTGGGAAATCCCTGACAACATGCGCAAAAAAATTGCGAAAGACTCTGGGTCGTGAACGTGATTTCGAATAAAACCCCACAGTTTGGAATCTCATCAAAGAATTTTCACTTGAAGAAACAAAAACAAAAATGATAAAGAAAAGCAGACAAGTTTAAGACAAGTTTGCCAGCTCTCGTTTTGCACTTTAAGATTTTTTTTTTTCAACTTCTTGTAATTTTGAATCCAGAAAAACTAAAGCAAAAAAAGAGTTGTTTTTTTTTTGTTTCTTAAACTCACAAACATTTATTATTCTTGTCATTACAACAAAAAAGAACTGACCTATGAACATTTAGGTGCTCAGCTATTGGCAACACAAGACAAATGTTTCACAGATTCAACTGTAAATATAGGGAGGAAGGAACAATTTAAAAAAAAAAAAAAAAAAAAAGAGGCTGAGAGAGTCAATCACGCAACCTAGATGTATCCACTGACAACAGGAAACGATATTGCCACAAATTCACCATGTAAAAGGGGGACTACGGGAGATTGTAAAGTCAGAAACCCCCCTTTCGTCTTCATGTGCTTTCTAAGTAAAAACCTGAGATTGCCGTCTTTCTTCTAGATATCAACAACAATAGTGCCCCTATCTTACAATAAACACAATATAAATCATAATTAAATTCTCAGTTATATTTATAATTAAAAAAAAAATTGGAAATAAGCCCCACTGGTCGTTGGTGACAACTTCAACTTATGTTAAAATATCAGTTTTTATTATTGTTATCATTATCATTATTATTATTATTTTAAATCCCATCACCTGCTGAATGAGGACCGCAGACCGGAGTTGCAGGCCTGCGTTGTGTTTGTGTTTTATGATCTTTCATAAGTTGTCTGCCTCTCAGTGTTATGCACATATATTTACATCGCATAAATAAAGTCTCCTCTCACATTGTTAGGAAACCAAGAGAGCTTGAAACAAACTCTCTCTCTCTTTCTCTTTTTCTTTCTGCAGCAAAAATGTTCATCCTACCTTCACATAGGACGACGTCACTATTATTATTTCTTATTCACTTTTTTTTTTTTTTTTTTTGTCAGTTTTTAGAAAGGGCAAGTGTTCAAGTTGGAGGTCTTGGTGGGAAAAGTCTGACTCTGCGGGCTTGCTTGGAACAGGCCCTCCTGGGAGATGTTCAGGTGGCTGGAAGCGGAGGTCAGCGCCGGGGTGAGCATGGCCAGGATCTGAGCCTGGCTGCTGCTCTGCGCGCTGTAGGAAGAGCCGCTGGAGTTGGCCGCTCCTATGATGTTGTCAATGGAGAAGGAGGGCCGACTCGTCGTGGAGCTGGAGTCCGTCTTGAGAGGCGGCAGGGACGGGCTGAGCTGCGGGTAAAAGGGCTTCCTCAGGTCGGTCCCGAGAAGGGAGGGCAAGTGATGCGGCGCGGGAAATATGGATGCAGGTGACGGCAAGGTGCAGGGGGCGTTGGGGAAGGGGAAAGATCCGCTGGTGTGGTGCGGGTGGAAAGGGTTGTGGGCTGCGTGAAAGTTCTGCAGCTGGAGTCCGTAGTTGTATCCATACGGCCCGTATCCGAACCCTGGCAGAAAGCCGCCGGAGTCCCTGAGGATTTCGCTACTTTGGTGTCTCTTGAAGCGCTTCCTCCTGCGCAAGAAGCTCCCGTTGTCGAACATGTCTGCGGAGTCCGGGTCCAGGGTCCAGTAGTTGCCCTTTCCCGGGTTACCGGGCTCCCGTGGGATTTTCACAAAGCAGTCGTTTAGGGAAAGATTGTGGCGTATGGAGTTCTGCCACGCGGGGAATTTTTCCCGGTAGTAAGGGAATCTGTTGCTGATGAACTCGCAGATCTCGCTGAGCGTGAGGCGTTTCTTGGGACTCTGCAGGATGGCCATTGTGATCAGAGCGATGTACGAGTAAGGGGGTTTCACAAGTGCACTTTTCCGGGGTTTGTCCCCAATCAAGGTTCCAGACTCCGCGCCGGATCCCAGGGGCTCAGACGGGCATTCGGAGCTGCTGAGCCCCGGAGAGGAACCTCTCTCCGCCGCGCTCTGGGAGTAATTATCGTCCGAGTCATTGTCCAAGTTGAACTCGTGGTGAATGTATTTCCCGTCTTTTCCGACGGATATGTCCCCTCCGACCACATCAATGTCTACATCTTCGGACAATGCAGAGCTGTCGGACATATCCGTCCCTAAAGTCATCCTTGGAGACGCAACTTCTCTTCCTCCGTCTCTCCCAGATTTCTTCCTTTTTTCTGGTAAGGCTGAAGTGCGAGAGCGCGCACACCCTCCTTTCCTCCCCCCTTACAAAAAGGTATTATTGTGGACACTTTATCTCCAACGAGTCAATGCACACATAGCTACAAAAGGTAAGAGACACAGAAATCGTATTGACCTGCGAATCTGGAGATTACTTTTGCATCCGAGGGTGGTTTCATAAAAATTCTGATGCACTCGCGTAAAAAAGTCAGCCAAAGATACAGTAAACGTCTTCCACCGACAGCTGGCAGAGTTTTCTTTTCTTTTTTTTTTTCTTCAGATGCGATGGTTTCCGGTCAAAACACTACTTTTGGGTATCCGAATGTCTTTCCAAAAGAGGTTTTACGCACGGCTTTGGAGAGGTATCCAGTCGGACTGTCACACTATCCTCCTTAGCTTTCAAATGGTATTTATAGGAGCACGCCGATCACGTGATCTTTGAGTCACAGTTACCAGGAACTGGACCGATTTTTTTTTTCTTCCAAAAAGTAATATTTGTATTTGTGTTTCACATTAATCAGTGTTTTTTATTTATTTATTTATTTATTTATTTATTTATTTATTTATTTATTTATTTTTGACGTTCAAATAATGATAATATTTTTTTTAAAAAAAGAAAAAGAAACTGAACTCGAGACCCAAATATCGTAAAATTACTGCCTCCTCATTGTGGCTCACTTTTCAAATCTGAAACTTAAACTTAAGTTGAAAAATTACAGTTACAGTTAAAATAACGTAAGTTAACGAAATCTGCCTGAATTCTACTTCTTAAAGACTTGCAGGAATATATAGGCCGTACTGAAAACTGGGAAATATTCGATTAAATCAGCAGATTTAATCTGTTTTTAATAGAGTTAATCAAAGTAATTTGAATATATTCATTCTATCTGTAAATGTACATTTCTTTGCAGAGAAATGTATGCAAAGATTATTATTTGCATACATGTCTATTATTATTATTATTATTATTATTATTATTATTATTATTATTATTGTTATTTGCAGATTTTCTTAAAAAAGAAAAACGATATTTTCCACACTCGGTCTATACTTCTTGACTGTCAGTAGATGTTTTTTTTTGTTTGTTTTTTTTTTCTTTATATGTCCATAACTTAGTGAAAACGCTTTTTACATAGATGATTACATGCATGTGAATTGATGTTGTATTGTCTTACCTTTGTTACTTACATAAATGAGTTTTTTCCTTCCTAGATAAAGTAAAATAAAAAAAAGTACATACATAATATTAATGATTTTATACAAACAATTCTTAACACCGATATTGTTTCAAACACAAACGTGCATCGCCACGTAGGAATGGCCTCCTGCTGTTGCTCGACAGGTGAAATATCCAAGTCGCTTTTTTTTTTTTCCGTCTCCTTCTCGACAAGGCAGACAATCATCCCGTTTGCAGGAGTTGTAAAAGGACAAATGGGATATTTGAAGACACTGCAACTGCAAGTTTCTTTTTCCTCATCAGGAATGAAACGTCAGCAGATGATAGTACAATATCTGTGGGTTCCTCTCATTCGTTAGACCGGGTTGTTATCCGTCATGCCTCCATTCAGGCTCGCACTAAAAGGAGATCAGGCTTGACGAGATCAACGCGTTCTACGTTTAAGAGTTTTTATATGTAAGCTTTCCACTGCTTTTCATTGCTTCTGGATATTATTCCCTCGTTTGTCTCCTTTGTTGTCTTTTTGTCTGAAAAATATTTTACCCTATAAATCGAGTTCAGATGAAATGTGAGATATTGTGTGACTGTTTTCATGTCTGACTGTTAAAAGTCTGAAAACACACATTGAAGGGTTCAGTTTGTTTTTTTTGTTTTGTTTTTTTTCCTGAAATGTTAGTTATTACAACTTTTTTTTTCTATTTCTATTTTTTGTTTCCATGCATATCAATAACTTACTTTTTTTGTTTCAAACTTCTTTGTTATAAAAGATCGATACAGACTATGATGTGTTTTGCTCTCAGTAATTGCAATAGTTGCCACAACCGCAATATTTTATATTTTGACTTGTCAAATATCCCTATAGTTCAATAGTTTCGCATCAAGAAGGGAAGGATTAAAGCAAGTACTTTACTTACATGTATTTGATTAATTAATGTATTTGGAAACTGAATCCGAGTGTCTCGGTTTTACAATTTTTCAGAAGTGTGGATGTTCATAAAGTGACCCAGTCGCGCGCCGGATAAGCGTGCTGTAGTTTGTGGTGTTCAAGCGCCACCTGCTGGTGAACTCAAAGATCTTTTACGATTTGGATCCCAAAAAAGAGATTTTGAAAAAGTCCACAATTTCCAGTAAAATTTCTGAAACTTATATGTTTTGCTAAATAATTGTGCACCTCTGCATAAAATGCAAGCTAAACGTTGGCCAAAGAATAAAAACCGAATAACATAGTTGAGGAATCGGAGATTCGGTATCCAACTGCAAAATAAGAAAACAGTAGGCTACACATAAACTAACAAAAATGTTAAACATGTAAGTCTCGACTAGTGAATTCAATTTCACTTATTTATACTCCATTTTTATTATTATTATTATTATTATTATTATTATTATTATTATTATTATTATTATTATTATTATTATTATTATTTTTGCTGCACCACGTTTGAGAATCCATAATACCCCATACGCCTCCTCCATCCCTGCGTCCCTCCCGGATGTTGACCTCTGGAGGCACAACAAGCCAACGCTTTCATTGGCAGAGCTTTGACAACATATATGTGAGGCAACAGTTTCCTGAGGCAAAAAAGTAAGACGACCCAATGAACATCTTATTGTTGCTGCCATCTCGAGGCTAAAGTGTGTAAATTGCTCAAGTTGTGGAGGAAATATTATTATTATTATTATTATTATTATTATTATTATTATTATTGTTGTTGTTGTTGTTGTTGTTGTTTTCGGACTAAGAGACATAGTTGAATCTGACATAAACTATGTATTGTGGATGGTTGCATCATTATTTCCATATTATTACCATAAATTATGGTTATTTATGACGTGCATATTGCAATGGACTTTTACTATGTATGTTATGTTGGGGTTTTTTTCAGTTGTACTCCTTTTTTTCCCCCTAACTTTTACCTGATTTTATTATTATTATTATTATTATTATTATTATTATTATTGGTTTAGGTGGTGGGGCTGCGAACGGGAAAGATAATTTGTCAAGGATGCGCTTAGTTAATGTGTCAAGGATGCGCTTAGTTGATGAGTGAAATTTGACCAGCTAAAAATTATTTTTGAAATATTGTTAAAACTTTATGTCTCAGCTACATTTAACAGACCACGTTGAAACTGGTCAGATGTAAGCTTATTTATTTATTTATTTATTTATTTATTTATTTATTTATTTATTATTACCAGTATTCATTCGCAATCTTGTTCAGAGTCAGCGCGTGCGTTTGCACGTGTGATTGTTTTTTGTTTTGTTTTGTTTTTGTGATTGTGGTTGTTTTAGGAAGTTCCTGGCTGTCGGCAAATTAAATAAAAACACCCCCAAACAAAACAGGAACACATTTAATTCTTTAACAAGAAGAAATTATTTATTTCCAGCGGCATGTTTGCCAGCAAATATCACTTTTTTTTTATCTTAAAATCTTGAGCTACATCAAACTTTTTACACATACAGAAGGAAGCATTTAATCAAACAAACTGAAACGTGAATTATGAAGGAAGTGAAGCAATCTCTGACTTTTTAATGTAAAGATGGAATGTTTCAAACGGAAATAGATGGCTTTGTACCTCTTTAAATATTAATGTTTTAAAATTCTCCCACAAGGGAACAAACTCGCCCTTAATACGCGCACGGTCATTGCAAATGTTCTTTCAACTAAGAGCATATTATATCACATATACCTCTCTAATCCTGTGGTGAAGTTGCCCTGTCTCATGTAGCTGTTGTTGTAGGAGTTCATGGGGTTCGGGAGGCCCAGGAGCTGCTCCGTGTGCTCTGCGCAGGAGCCGTGGCGCAGAGCCGGCAGGGACAGTCTGTTACTCGAACAGTACACCTGAGAGCCGCCGGGGGAGAACCCGGCCTGGCTCATCGAGGGCAGGTTCGGGGGAGAGGCGGAGGCAGCGGAGTATGGGTACCCTGTCGCCAGGTTGGAGGTCAGGTTTCCGCTGTTTCTGCCCAGCATGGTCGCCGCTGGGTTCACAGTCTGGGTCTGGAAGCACGCTGACGGGTCGGTGCTGGTCACAGAGCAGCTGGAGGTCATGGAGCCCAGGTCACTCAGGGATCCATGACCCTGAGTCATGGAGCCGCTCAGACCCAGCGCCTGGGTGCTGAGCTCTCCGACCGGGCCGCCCTGCACCACAGTCTGCTGGCTGATAATGTTGTCGATGCTGAACATGCGCGGCTGCCCCTGGCCGACCCCCGATGGAGTCTGGTAGTGATGCATCATGGCGGGATGTGGAGATGTGGCTGTCAACTGGGAACCATAGCCGGACCCGATCCCGGCGTACAGCGTGTTGGGGTAGGAGGGCCTCCCCATGGTGGTTGGTGTAAAGGCGCTGGAGCTCTGCATGTAGCCCGGATAGGTACTCACATCGGTGCGCTTGAACCTTTTCCTTCTCCTTAAAAAGCTGCCGTTGTCAAACATGTCCTCTGCAGCTGGATCCAGAGTCCAATAGTTGCCTTTGCCCGGCCTGCCGGGCTCCCGGGGGATCTTCACAAAGCAGTCGTTGAGGGTCAGATTGTGGCGGATTGAGTTCTGCCACTTCTTGGAGTTCTCCCTATAA
The DNA here is from genome assembly GCA_922788865.1 of Poeciliopsis turneri. Classification (NCBI taxonomy): domain Eukaryota; kingdom Metazoa; phylum Chordata; class Actinopteri; order Cyprinodontiformes; family Poeciliidae; genus Poeciliopsis; species Poeciliopsis turneri. The sequence goes on from CAKLNU010000579.1 coordinate 922,141, forward strand.
AAAGGAAACCGCTCCATGATGAACTTGTAAATGCCCCCCAGGGTGAGCTTCCTTTCGGGGGAGTTGGCAATGGCCATGGCGATGAGAGCGATGTAGCTGTAGGGAGGCTTCCCTCTCTGCACTGGCCTCTTCCTGCGGCGGCTGCCTGTGGGTAGGTGCTCCTCTGTATGGCCCACTGCGCCCCCGTCCTCCGCGCTGGGGCTGCTCCCCTGCGGCTCAGACTTGATCAGAATGTTGTCCTTAGGCCGGGCCTGCAGCATCAGTGGCGGCGGAGGCAGCGGCGAGTCCAAGCTCACGTTTGGAGACATGACATCGGGGCTTGCCTCTGCAGGCGAGGGCTCTGCGGTCATGTTGCACATGCCAGAGAAGTAAGAATAGTTTGCCAGAGTCATAAAAAAAGAATAAACGGGAGAACCGGCTTTGTGTCGAAACGATCGGAAGGGGAATATTCCCTTGGATGGCTCAAGGAGGTGCGTATTTTAAGACACGGCAGTCTCCTTTCTGTTACCAAAGCGAGCCCTCACTCTGCTGTTTGGGATGTGTGTGTGTGTGTCAGTACAGGTGAGAGAAAGGCGTTGACAGTTTTATAAGACCGGGCAGGAGTGACGCCACTGGGTCCACACAGTGACGATTGATGAAAGAGGACTCACAACCCACCCACCACAAACTGACTTTATCTCTCTAAGTAGTAGATTTCGACTGATTTGAGCAGCCGGTCTTCAATAGTTAATGTTCCTGAATTACAATAACATTTTCCCAACTCCTCAAATTAAAAATACATTTTGCAGAATATAGAATATGGTCTATTAACATTAATAGAACTGTAATATGCTTAATATGCTTATTTAACTGTAATTATAGAAAAACAAATCAACTTATTGAATGTGAAGAACAACTACCAGATTTGTGGTTTAGAAAGTTTAAATAATTTAGGTTTGAATCCAGCTGGCTTAGTGACATCTTTCAAAGTGAAACTTGCAAACATGCTAAGGTTAACCCTGAGGCGATTGTTGCCAATGAATTACACCTATAGGTTGTCAGGCGAAAGCTTTAAATGTAAGCACATATTTTGAAGGTTTCATCACTATTTTCGCATCATTTGTGTGTAGTACAAGATTTCTGACTTGGCAATTTTTTGCCCTCTCTTTAAAAAAAAATCTTATTCTCTGGATGTCACCTCCAAACTCCAAAATTCTTCAGCACAATATTGATAAAGACACATGAACATTTCTGCATCCCGTTTGTTGAAATTAGCATTTTTTAAAATATATTTTCTCTACAATATGAAAAAACATCAATTGTTTATTTTTAGTTGGGCGTAGTTGACTTTTATTTGAATTTTGCAGGATAAATAAATACAGAAATTGTTTTTAAATAATGTATCCTCTCCTAATCTTTTTCTAACGTCACAAAATACCAGTTTTAAACAGGGCATGTGCGATTTTGAGATTTATTGAACAAATTAATAATTAGCTGCAGACACAAACATCACTGGCGAGCCTTCTTCTGTGTCTGTAAATTTCCTGTTCTTTGGCCTTTCACTGACTTGCTGTCTGTATGTTTCGGGCAGAAACAACATTCACAGAGCTGCACCGGGCTACTCCAAAATCTGCAGCCTATCCAGCAATTGAAAAACAATAACAACCCCCTCAAAACAAGCAATTGAGCTATCCAAGCTTTTGAGAAAGGAAAGAAAAATATCCCTACATTTCATTTTCATTTCTGGAGAGCGATAATCAAACAACCCAGTCGGGAGATGAGGACACACGTTGTCTTTTGGATTTTGAAGTAAAAACAATGTTGTGCACACTGTTAGTAGTCAGACAACACCCTTTAAGCACTGTGAAAGCCCTGGTCTTTCTTCATGATTATTTAGGCAAACCAAGAACTACAAGCTGTTTGCATGGCTTTCAGCAGCATTGTGAGATCTGCAACTTGGGATGCAAAGACAGAGCACAACAAGGTAGGGTCACAACTGAACAAACTATTTTACGAAGTTGATTTTAGTAAGAGATGATTTTAATGACCAAGGACTGAAAAAAACTCTAGAGTGTACACTTGAGACACCACATAGATAGAGACACACTAAACATCTTGAAGCATTTTAGACTATCTGGATCACAGAACAAAAAAAACAAAAACTGCGTAGAAAATGTTCAAAAACTTGCATATTGAACCCCTGTTTGTTGTGTGGGTGACATGCTGCTCAGATGCATTTGAGCTACTTTGTTTAAATGTAGCACTTTGATTAAACTTTAAATCTCTAACATCTATACACCACATGAGATATCTTCTGAAGAACAGGTGAAAAAGCAATCTGAAGCACAGCGAGCAACATGCTGAATGTGGGTAATTTGCGACATGCAATATGTTGGGGGAAAATATTCATACCTCTTGAACCTTTTAACAGTTTATCCAATTGCAAACACGTTGTATTTAGGACACAGTTGTTTCATACACTCTTAATCAAATTTAAGGCAGCCAGCATTCACGCACATTTTAAACAGAGTCCATTTGTGTGTCAGAATTAAGAAGACCCCAGAATTTTGTTAGAGAACATTAGTGAAAAAACAGCACCATGAAGACAAAGGAACACAGCGGACAGGGCCAGGGGTCGAGTTAAGGAGATGTTTTAAAGCAGATTTAGGTTACTCAGCATTTTTCCGAGGAGGAAAACATCACAGCATCACAGAAAAAGAGTGTAGCAAAACTGCAAGCGAATCAACTTGCTACTGAAGAGAGAGGTTCACCTTCCAGCAGGATGACACAAAACAAAGAGATAGAGCTTGATGACTGATGGAAGGGATCAAGTCAAATTTCTGCGTTAAATACAAAATTTTAAAATAATGCACACTTTGAATCTTTTGTTTTATTTCGTGTACTTCATGGAAATGTAAAACAAATGACAAGTCTAAAGGGTGTAATTCTCCTTTACATTGTACTTCATTTAATTCTTATGTTGGCTTATCTTCCACTAAAGTTGATTTTAAAGAAAGTTGTCCACAAGTTTTGAAGTAATGATGTTCCTCTTGAACAATCCTGCTGGGAATAAAAGTCGCTCATAGACAAAGATATTAATCGTCACCTCCTATAGTTCTGGCAGACGTCTGTTTCACCACAACCCATCCTCTACCAACACGCAGAAGCTGGCAACCCCATCCCACAGATAACTGGAACCCCCCCTCCCCCTTCTCACCACGCTGCAGCTCAGACATAACTAAGCCCAGCTAGCTACTCACAGCCAGTGGTTAACAGCTTCAGACAGGCGTGGGAGCAGGGATGTATCTAGGCGGGATCTGCCCCCAGAGCTGCCAGGTCAGGCAGGACAAACAGGGGCTCAGGCCAGGAAACGAGGACCCCTGCCTCAGGGTCTGCGGCCTCTTGCTAATCCCCTCCTGAACCGCCCTGCCACCCCAGCACTGACTCCATACACCTTTCAGGATATATTTGTATCTCGGTCCCATAAATGGAACAAGCTCTCTGCTATAGCTATTCAGAAAGTGATGGTTCCATTATTTTTCATATTGCGGACTGACAAATTTTGCATCAGAATGTTCTTCTGACAACAAAGTACACCATTTCTAGACTTCAAAACACAATCCATTTGTCAGAAACTTTAATTACATCTTTGTATTTGTAAAAGCCGTAGTAACACTTCTAAAATGTATTACTTTTTAGTTTCTAAAAACATAAAGCTGAATGTAAAATTTGTGATTTCTAAAATGAGTTTTGTCTTTACAAAACCTTTCTGGAGATGTCCATGAGTATCTGGACAGTCTGTTATTGTAATTTGTAGATTACAGAATGATGTAAAATCTGCTTATTTGCTGACAATAAGATGAGACCATAAAATTATTTTTAATGAAACACAATTGTCACCTACGGACCAAGCTGTCCGGATTTGCCCCCAGAATTTAGAGCTTTTCAATCTTTCAGAGTTCGCTATAGCATTCTTTTCAACCACTCATGTTTATTGTTGTCACCACAAACTTGCAGTGTGTCCTTTCATATGCAGCTTTCTCAAAAGTGAGCTCTTCAATCAAATTTTAAAAAAAAGGAATCAAAAATTCTGAAATTGAGAATTGTTTTGGAAGCGGTCTGGTATTTATTATCTTAAGTCTGTTCCATCATCATACTTGCAAACATGGTGGAGCTAAAATCTGAATGGACTATAACTGGAATCATCTGCTTTGGTCAGAGAATTGAGCTATACATTCACAAGCAAGAAACCATAAAACAAAGGATGACTATTTGGAAGAGTCATCCTTTCATTCGCACATCACTGTCTGTGATGCTACCAAAGACCCTGAGAATCTTATTAAAGCACAGGGGATAATTTGAGGTTCAAAATCCAAATATGCTTTAATATATATTAATGTACACAATGGATATTGAATTAGCACTACCACAGAGGCTAACATTTACCGTCATCCTTGTCTCTGCTCTTACAAATGGGATACAGCCAATCACAGACATGGAAAATTAGCGGTGCTAACTGGACTGGCCAGTTTGCAAACACCAGTAAATCAGGTAACAATGCACCTAGGTATGTTAACTTCCCAGACTTAATTTTTTCATTGCTACAATGTTTGACATTTGTGATTAACATTAATGGTCACACTTTATTTGACAGGTTGTGAACAAGACTGTTATGTCATAAACATGAGTAAATCTTTATGATTATTTATAACTGTTGTCATAAAGTGTCATTCAATTAATCATGACACTTTTAATACAAAGTTCACATTATTCAAAATGTCTTCGTTATGACAACTTGACATTAACCAAGAAATCATGATCTGACAAATTTGTTTTTAAAGTATCACTGATTAAACTTTGGCTTTAATACCATAAAGCTCCATCATTTTTAAAGTTTTACAAGTTTTTTAAAGTGATTTTTGTGAAAACCTGCTATGCACAAACTGAATAAATGTACACAAAATAAACACTGGGTTTTTAAAAATCCTTGAGATTATTTTACAGCAATGAGACAATTCTTATACACATTTTTACCAGTGGTTTCTACAAATGTGGCCAGCAGTGCAAAAAACCCAGTGTCCACTCCAGTTTAATGCCAGGTTTACTTCTGTCTCTTCATCGGCTCAGCAAGTTCTTCAAAAAAAAAGAAAAAAAAATCCAGAGAAGTACAGAGAGTGAGAGGAACGGATGAAGTTGCTGAGCAAACACTTAGAGTCCATTCATTCACAATGTGGCTCCAGGGGATGCAGAGAAGGGGGTGGGGGGGCATGAGAAAGAGGGGGGGAATGATGGAGTGAGACAGATAGAGAAAGAGAGGGAGACACAGAGAGAGTGAGGGAAACACATGAGAGCGCGCATAACCTTTTTCTTGCTCAAGCTAATCAAGTACGGGCCAGGGCTCCTGAAAACGCAGGGATTACCAGGGTGCTGGAGCTGCGTTGGCCTGGGCCGCCTCTGCTCGCTCCTGCACTGCACGCTACACTGCCCTGCTAAAGCAGCGTTACATGGTTCTCACACAGACACACTCATTCATGCTCATCCACTGCTCATTTTTATTTGTGAAGCTTCTCATAAGTCTATTAAAGCAGATATGGCACAAAAATGATCTTATCTGTACATTTGTTAAAATTTTCAAATCAGTTCTGTTTTTTGTTTTTTTTCTTCTTTTTTCTTTTTTAGCAAGATTAAATGTGCTTGACAAGTAAAAAACTCTTTTTGACATGGGTAGGTATTCTTCTGTGTAGCTGCATATATATGTTCACTTTTTATGGTAAACACTGATTAACTTAAAGGAGTTTGCATTTGTCCCCCAAGACACGCGGGAAATCCCGTAGCTTTAAGTGCTGACTGAAAAAAAAAAATTATCCACAGAAGCAAAAAATTCAACCTTGTCAAATCCTGTTAAGATAAGTGCTGTAATTACACAATTAGGAAGTGAGCAGCAATGGGCACACTTTGGAAAGCTTGGCTCCGAGCTATGTGACAGAGTCTGTTAGCCCCAAGGGTCACCTTTCAGTAGGAAACAAGATGCATTACCACAAAATCTCAATCGGATTAAAATATGGATTTTGACTAAGCCACCCCAAAACCTTCTGTTTTTATTATTACCACAGAGCCCTTCAGAGAAGAACTTTCTAGCGCGCTTCAGACCATTATCCTGCTGCATAACGCCATTCCACTTAAGCTTAAGGTCATGAACTGGTGGTTGGACATTAAGGCACCTTTCACACAATGACTGCTGGAAATAGGTATACCCCTGATGGACAGACGGATGGATGGATGGATGGACGGATGGATACCAGCAGTGTAATTTTATGAACATCTTAGCTGGACATTCACTACTTGCTGGCTTTCCTGGAAAGAGACTTTGTATATTTAAAGCATTCCCAGTATGCTACGTGGACCAGACAGGCTGAAAGCATGATGAGTAAGTGCTTCCTAAAAAGGAGAGAGAGTACCGTTGTGTCCATGCATGTGTAAGGGTGTGGGTGTGAGGTTGTGAGAGGGGTAATCATGTATGGCAGTGGTGTACAAAGTCAGCCTTCAAGAACGGGTATCCAGCATGTTTTAGAATTTTTTTTTTCCTGGTTTAGTACATCTGAATCAAACGGTGGTTCATCAGCAGACCTTTTGCAGAACTTTGACATGTTGAGGAAGGAGTTGAATCAGCTGTGTTGGAGAAGAGACACATCTAAAACTCCTCAGGCGTTTGAGGAAAGGAGCTATACTCATTGAAGACACCTCCAGTCTTCAATGAGCATAAAGCTTTTTTGAAAAATTTTAATACGTTTTGTCGTTTCCTTTGACTGCCCCCCCTATTCTTACATGTATTCTTGTGTTTTGAAAGAGTATCAGTGAGGTCATACTGACATAAAAGAATCCTCTAACAGACGTCAGAGTTTCACAGGACAGAGAAAGACCAGAGAGGTGGGCTCCAGACTGAGACAAGGACTTTCATTCAGGTGCTAAATGTCTTCTTCTAACACTGTCTTTCAACATGCACTTCTCTTTTTTCATTTCAACTCATCAACCAGAGATTGGTTATTTCACTTCTGAAAATCGCAAATGAGAATCACTTGATCTATAAAACGGCTAGTTTTTCTTTTTTTCTTTTTTTTTTAAACCAATTAACCCAAAAAGAGTATGCTCTGTTTATATCACCTCCACTAAGAGTACTTACTGTCCATTGCAATACAGGTTCTGGCATTGCCTGGTGGTGAGAGATGGATAGCAAGTGTGCCAACACACTTGCTGATTTCAAGACTTTATTACTCTGTGAGGAGGGGGACAGATGCGATAAGATCCAGCTTTCTATAGATTAATGATGTAGGGTATGAATGCCTCTAACAGACAAAAAAATGCAAGACATTCAAGATGAACAAATGAAAGCAAGCAGAGATGTCTACAAATTATTGTTGAGAGAAAAAAAGTCACAAATTTGATTTCAACTTTGAGGTTCCATGAGGTTTACACTTACGACATTCATGTCTTACTTTCAGGTCTCCACTTAGTGGTTTTTCGCTCTCTTTTTTGTACAGACCAAGTAGAGCAGTAGGGTGGGTGTGTCCAGTGCCACACCCACCTTGTTGTCCTACCTATTGTCCAGGTAGGTGGGATCAGCATCCATTATGTGCTCTAAGACTCCTGCACACAAGTCAGCATTAAACTCAGACAAAGATGAAGAACACATGCAGGTTGATTATTTCCCCTTTTGTCTGCTCCAGCCCCTCTTTAAGCTCTCCATGAATATGCACTTGTGTTATTCATTTTATTATGGTTGCAGAAAATGATTCTACTCACTGATTCTGAAAAATAATCAACAAAATAGGAACCAATGGATTATCAAGTGTGTATTAACATGCACACACCACACATTTCATTTATGCATGCATCACATGCTTTTTGTTTTGTGTCTAATTTCTTACACTGATGTACATCCCCATCGAGTGCTTAATAAATCAAATGTCATCTTGAAAGAGTTGTTTTCAGGGCAAAACATTCCACATCTACGATAGGCCTAAGTTCCTTGAGACGTGGTCAATTATTTAATCAAATAACATCAGAATTAAAATGTTTGGATGACGGAGTATTGGATAAATATTTATTTTATGTTACATTAGATTTAGGAAACTGCTCAATAATGCAAAAACTATTACATTCATGAAATGTAAAGAAACCGATCTATAAAGAAATATGCTCGTCATTACAAAAATACACTTTAAAAATACAACTGGAAACATCCAAACACGTCTTTATTATTATTTTAATAGCTTTATCATAATAAATTTTTCGATCTGCTATTTTTTGTTGAAATGTGAACTCCGATACTGCATTAGTAGTAATTTGTGGCGTACCATCAAAAGTTCCTGCCCCGGAACGGAAGTCGTGTGTTTGTGTTCCTCACGGACTATAAAGCAGAGGAGCGGGCGGTTCTCTTCAAAACATGGCTTCCAGAAGAACGTCTTCAGCGCCAAATAGTTTCAAAAATACATTCACTGATGCAAACAGGTATGTGTTAAAATTGTTTTCTTCGTCATAAGTGAGTATGCTCTAGTATACCGATTGTTTGACTTCTGGGTTTGTGGTGAAAAATGAAGAAAAAGAAAAAAATTACGTTGCTCAGCCGTTTCATTTAGCATAAAATATTTAAGCCGAGCAGGAAAAGGGACATGGGTTTAACCTTTTAAAGATAAGCTAAGGGATTTTTTTCTTTCATGTTCAAAGTTGCCATTCAGCAATTGTTTGTTGTTTTCAGTTCCAAATGTGCCACTAGTGGAGTTAAAGCCAGTAACACTGCAGATGGGAAGAAAACTGCTAAATGTAAGTGTGCACTTGTGTTTGTTATAGATGACTGACGTAATGTAAATTATTAGATGTTCTGAGCAAATCTGCATTAGTGTGGTAAATTCAGAAACATAATTTAGGCCTATATATCGAGCGGGTTCATTGGCAGGCTTTTGGAAAAAAAAAAAAGATTTGCTTCCATCATGTCCACGTCTATAGAGTATGGAAAAACAAACTCTTAATTTTACACACCTGAGTCCGTATTTCAGTTTGTAAACAAAACTAAATTCAACAAATGTGTTGTTTGGTGGTGGTGTTTTTTTTTCCATTTAGGATTGAAATCACATTGTATCTTTTTGCTGTTGTTAATTTCACTAGAGATAAATTCCTCAAAACAATAAAACAATTTTATATTGCCATTTTAAGTTTGACCAGTACTTCTCAAGCTATGTTAAGCTTTTTTTTGTTTTGTTTTGTTTTGTTTTACCAACAGTGTAAAGCTCACAAAGTTCTCAAACTGCACCTTAATGAATATATATTTATTAGGATAATTGAGTGCTGATTTACCAACTCATATTGTTAGACATTTTTTAAATCAAGCTTTGCTAAGTTAGTGTCTACTAGATAATAAATACTACCTTTTCGATTTTGCATTGATGTTGATGGTTTTACTGATCTTTATGCAAATTTCTTGGTTGTTAGCATCCAGAGATTTCTTCTACAGGATTAGCACTCTTTTAACATTGACTATGGAATTGGGGATTATGGAGAGAATACTGGCTTTGTTGTTATCCTTTGTATAGAAGTTTGTTTTTACTTTAGCATCACTGATTGGTCTACATTAACACATGTGAGGTGCCTTCCGTCTTTAGGGAATGCTCTTGTTATACTTATTGCTGCACCTTATGTTTTGTCAGTGGATCTAGTTATTATGCTCCAACCATTTTCAAACGTTTAAATATCCATTCCCCTTCTTTGACTGCTGTGACATACTAATTGCTATTTTAAATATTTTCATAAAACATTCAAATCTCAAATTTACCATTTTCCTGTATATACTGTTCAGCTGAGAAACCGCAAAAATATATATGTTCAAATTATAGGCATAAAAGAACATACAAACTGAACTTGGAAAGTGACACACAAGACCCATACCAGTTTTAATTATGTTAATAAATTAACTTCAGGTTCAAAAGCACGTAATGAAAAGTTTCACCTTCTTAATGTTACAAGTGATCATATAATGTACCTCTTATGATAAAACTGTGCATTAAACATCATGTGCTTTAAAAATAACTTCATAATATATTTATTGTCTTTGTTGATTTGTAGCAAGTGGGACTATTGTCAAATCTCGATATTTACAAGCTGCTGAGAAGACATCTCTCTCAAAGGTAAATCAATTTGTCTAGTTTTATCTTTGTTACATTGAAACATGGTGAGTTTTTTTTTTTTTACATGGCAGAACACATATGATGTATATTGCTTTTCATGTACATTAGAGAGGATATATTTTTAAACAAAACAGTAGTGAATTTACTTTTCACCTTGATGTATCCCATTGTAAACTGGACTGTCTTGCTGTTTTTCTTTTTCTTTCTTCCTGCTATCCATTGACGTTTCATATTCTACCTTTAAAGAGCAACTCACTGACTAGTGAGTCGACTGGGCCTTCCTCACCCAAACCCACCGCTGTAAAACCAAAGGTGGGTGCTCCAACAAGGCGCTCAATGACCCCTCAAGCACTGGCGGAATGTAAGTTTATCTTTATGGGGTTACTTTGGGTTTTGATTAATGATATTAAACGTCAGGTTTTGAGTCTTAAAATATAAAAATAACAATTACATGACCATTATTTCTTTCTGTTTTGTTGAATAAAATACAATTTATACAAAATGAGTTGTCTTAAAATTAATTTTTTGTATTGTTTTCTCTTTGTTAAAGCAAAACTGACATCCAAAACTGATACATCCTTGCTTGGTAAAAGTGTCCTGCAGTCCACTTTCTCGGATGGTCACTATTTTCGACCAGATTTTGATATTTCAGTCATTAAAGGTAAATAGAAAACAACTTTACAATGCCATGACTTCCTTTCAGAACTGAATTGTGAATTAATAAGGTTTTTTTGTTTTTTGGGTTTTTTTTTTTAACCATTTTTCAAAGATAAAACTGTGATTGAAAATGCAAAGGAGGCTGAAAGAACTCTAGAGAGTGAGAAGAAGATTGTAGAAATGCAAACATTTCTTCTAGCCTATCTAACAGCTAAGGTAAGACTTGTTTCCACAGTCTGAAAAAGCTGTACATTTCTGAGCATCTGTTGCATTCAGTTGGCCTACCTTAATGTGAACATAACATACACATGTATCTCATGTTTTCTCTTGAAAAACATTTTTGAAAATGTTGTTTTCTAGATGGAGAGTAACACTGCAAAGTTCAAAGCTGAGGCAGTGGCAAAGCTCCTTCAAAATATGGAAGAAGAACAGAGACTGCATAGGAAGGTTAAGGAGAAAAACCAATGGAGAAGAAGAAACAACTGAATGAGCTCTTAGACTTGCAGGTCAGTGTAGCAATAACTAATTGTTGAATATTTTCCCACTTTTGAGTTGGTCTTGCATCTATCAAGATCATATACTTGACACATTTTCTTTTATTATCTTTGACAAAGCCCTGCTATGTATTATTGACAGATCTTGTGACGCATAATTGAAGAAATCTTGTCGTTCTTTCATTTTTTATCTGTTGGGTTCCAATGTAAATATTAGAACATGCAATACATTTTTTCATGTTTTAGTTATTGGAAAAAACTAAAACAGGAATTGACTGGTTGGAGCTCGAAAACGAAAAATAAGCAATAGCCTGGGAATACCTAATGGGTGTGTTTGTAGTTGCCTCTTAAAGGACTGGTGTCATTTTTATATTTACTTAACAAATTAAGATTTTTAAGGATGTATTGTATTTTTAAATTGTATTGTGGAGAGAGAAGAACTGGCTTCTCTGGATGATCGCCAAAGAAACTGATTTATTTCTGCACATATGGTCCCTTTACTGCAGTCTGATCTAAGCCTGGTACAGCATCAGCAAAATAAAGGCTTTGTTTCTGAAAGCTGCACTGTAGTAAGTATAATCACCAACTGCACAGAAATTAATGCAGAGCTCAAAACTTGAAGTTATTTGCATTACCTTACTTTGTTAGATCGGATTTATTTCCCTATTTGTGTCAGTATTGTAAATTAATTGTTGGTTAAGCTCAATATTTTTGCCAGCGCAAAATTGATTTTTATTGATGAGCTATGCGTCAAAAGGGTAAGTTATTGAAGACATATGCTTTTTGTTTGTGCATCATATCTTTGTAAGCATTTGATTTGTAAATGGTGAGCATTTTTGTTTCAGAAATAGCATTTTAACTAATGGGCCTATTTTTTTTATTTCTATTTTTTCCCTTCAGATTGATATTCTGACACCCGTGGCCGAGGCAGCCAACCAGTTCACAAAGGACTACAAGTGTTTTGCTTCAGCTGTTGATTCAACTCGTCATGAGTTGCCTGTGAAGAATTTCTACATAAATGGGGATGGAAAAGAATTTCTAGGTTGTTACAATGTTTATAACTAACTCGAAGTTATAAACTTTAAGTTAGCCATAATTCTTATTACATGGACTGCATTGTCTGCAAATAAACACAAACTAATAATTCTTCTTTATAAGGGAGTTGGAGACCAAGATTTAACTCTATTGTTTCGTATAAACTATCTCTACATGCTATAATATTTATGTCCCTTTATATTGCTGTTTTTAGAAAAAGCTGAAGTTTGCCTGAAAGAAACGGAGATTCTGCTGCAGGACTGCACACAGGGAGACCATCTGGACCACAGCACATCTTTAGAGTGCCTCAGGGAAATTAAAACAATATCAAAGGCTATCAGTCAGCAGCTTTCAGGGTAGGTACATGCATAACATGCTGCAGTCCCTTGCAAAAGTATAAATACTGTAACAACATGAAAAATTATATTAGGATTTTAAGAGATTAGTTAGCAAAAAATGGTACATAATTGTAAAACTGCTGCTCTGACCTGCTAGAGTCAGATTTTACAAATGGAAATCAGACATTTTCTTCCATCTGAAGATGTTGAATTCCTCAAGAGTTGTTTGGTGTGTTCTTCAGTTTTCATGGTGTAAATGTTGAGATGTCTTAACTTTAAGTACTCAGATGTCCCTGTTCTTTCCAGAACGTGCTCAGAGCTTTTGGAACTGTCGTCTTTGGTCTGCCGTCAATCAGTCCAGCTTCAGCAAGCAGTCGAGGAAGAGCAACTTGGGAGTTCAAGAACCCTTCTGCTGTTCTGCCCCAAACAGTGACGAATCCCAGACAGAATGGGATACGCAGTTCCTGCACTTTAGATAACACCTCAGTCCCTGTATTATTTCCCAAATTAATTTGTGTAACTTCCTTTTGTGTCTTTTCTTAAATGTATAGTCTGTTTGATTTTGCTGTAATTGTTATAGTTTGTCTTGTTGAGTAATTAATTGGTCATGCAGTTTTACAGATTACTTGTGTTTAGTAAACAATGAAATGCACATTAAAAACTGCATTTACCCTTTCGGATTTATACAGCAATAAAATGAACTCACGCTTTTAAATCAAATAGTCTTTCCATCCAATTTCTCCACTTCTGAGCCAAAGATCCTGGAACTTAATTAGCTCTACTGCGCCATCAAGTGGACAAAATTTAAACCTATGAAATGTAATTCCAATGCATAAATTATGCATATAGTCTTAATAATGTCTTAATCTGCCTTTATGATACAATGGCTGGATCAAATAGAAAAGGGGAAATTAATAGGACAAGGGCTTATGTTGTGAATAGTCTAGAGTTACTTGTAACCGTGCTTATGTCACCATAGAGATGAAATTTTATTTTTGTTTGATAAGACTTTTCCGCTCAGCTTCGGGCGGTTTCTCGTGAAAAGGTAATTTCTATAATGGGCGAAATCATCTCAAAACAGAATCCAGGCGTATCCAGAAAATGTTTATATTCTCCAAATGAAGATGCACTCCTTCCTTCAATCTTGCATTTGTGGATAAAAAAAAAATGTTGCCCGCAAAATGATATATGTTAATTGTATGAATTAGTTTTTGATCAAATTTCTAAAATAGAGTCCATTGATAATGACGTATGCAATAATACACCTAAATTTTGCCAAAGGTTTTGAACATCATGTGAAAGAAAATGCCAATAGTCATTTTAAGGGCTGTTATTTATTTATTTATTTTTATTTTACAGTAAACAAAATTGCACCCAATTCCGGATATGACGTTATACCCAAGCGCATTTCTATTGGCGGCTTACAGAAGGTGACGACATTCCTGTTTAGATGAGCCAATGAACCGCAGGAGAGGTACGCGCATGTAAGTGCAAAAGCTGAATTTATCGTTTTAAAAGTAATTTTTGTTCAAAATAAATTTAGGGTCAAGGTTTTAACGAGTAACTGAATTACTATGAACTTAAAAATATGTCCACGTCTTTCTTCATGAGGGTTATTTTCAAGCTGAGGTCGTTAGCAAGCTAACTAGTCCAGGAGACAATCGGTGTTACTCAGGTAACGGCCTACTCACGTAGTTTACAAGACAAGAATTGGGCTCAGATGAAAGTTGCTGAATTTAGTATGTTGGATGGCAAGTGTACAGTTCTTCATAGTTTTCCCCTCCTGCTAAAAAGGAAAGTTTCTTTCAGTTCACGTAGAGCAAAGATGTTCTGCTCCCCCTCATGTTTCTATGTACTGATGGAGAGAAGTGATATGCATAATTGTAAATCCACTGCTCTGTTCATTTTACAAAAGGATAATCTGTAAAAATGTAAGACGTAGCAGTCTGTGTCTTTGATCAATTTTTTAATTAAATTATAGCTATTGCTTGGGAACTAAAAAAATAAAAATAAATAATAGCCACCCATCGTTTTATTCAGGATACACATTTTTTTTAAAGCTAAAATTTTACAAATTCAAGCAGAATGTCGAATCTACACCTGAGAAAACAACTTTAACTAATCAATAAGCAAATATGAGCTTGTTATCCTTATGTTACTAGGTTATGACAAAAATGTACATTTTGCTAATTAAGCACCTGAAAATTGCTGTTGCATTTTAGCTAATGGCTAGTCCTCTTCTTTTTCTTTAGTCTATAAGACTATAGATAACATGATATTTCAGCAACAAAGTGAATATTTTTTTGTTTGTATTTTAAATAAGGGCAATTGCTTCAATCATTTATTAAACGTTTTCTTGGCCAGCTCTCGGTTGCAGAACAGTAGGGCACCATCAGGTGGATGGAGGAGTCCGAGGAACAAAAAGCAATGTCAAAATGAAAGCAAAACCCAAAAGAATGAGGTGGAAGCAGAAGACCAGGAAAAAGAAATAAAAGAAATGGCTCCCAGAGCGTCCTGTCAAACCATGTGTCCTGCTGAAGAGCTGTGGAACCGTGAGTCTCAAAACCGGCTCCACTGTTTTGAAGTGGTCCCTGGTACCGAGAGCTTTCGAAAGCCGAAGGGAGATCCTCTACGTGCTGTTAAGGAGTACTCCAGACCAGCAGCAGGGAAAGATGTGACAAAGCCCTCGTACCTGCGACCGCCTGATGTGTTGCTGAAGACTGTCTACTATCTTATTGATGAGATTGCAGGGTCAACTAGTCTGTACCCATGGACTGAGGCAAGTAGATTTACCACATTACTGATTTATTTATTTTAGAAAAACTTTTTTTACTGTCCTAAAGGTATTGAGTTATTGCTATTAAGATCTGACTCTTTTATGTTTCCATAATTTAGGTACATATAGATTAATAATGACATTTAAAAACATGTTGCTGTATCATAAATTTAACCTCAATTAAGATTTGGGTGCAGCTTACATTGTAAAAGTATGGATTCTCCTTTATTTATTTATTTTTTATTTGTATCACATTGTCACCATGACTTTTCATGTGTTTTATTGCAATTTTATCTAAATAACCAACAAAGAAGCATCACACATTTCTGAAGTAGAAACATTTCTAACAAAAAAATAATAATCAGAAAGGTTAGATGTGCATTCATGTTTGGCCCCGTTTACTTTATTACACCTAAATAAAATCAAGTGCAACCAAATACCATCACAAATCACAGCATTAATCAATATGCATGAACTGTGTTTAATTTAATCTTAGTATAGGTGCAGCTTTTCTTGGTTGGCCTCTGAGGTTTGTTGGAGAACATGGGTAAACACAAAGTATCATTGAGACCAGGAAACACATCAGACAGGTCAGAGAAAAAGACAGCGAACATTCCCCATAATTCAAAGTGTGCAATTTCACAGGGACTTGTGCATCCTGCTGTGATGATGGGTGGGATTAAACCTGTTAACTGGACTTAGACAACTGAGTTAGTCTATGACAAAAAATCATGGAGGCTGATTTTTACAAGCTGTTTGTCGGCTTGTAAGAAAATGTAAAAACATGAGTATTTTGGAAGAATCTATGACATTGTGATTCACTACCAAGAACATTGTCGGATGAAAGTTGTACACAAGCATTTTTTGGAATTGAACTTCTTGCTCCCTTTCAGGTGTACAGCTTTGTGTTTGATCGGCTACGTAGTGTGAAACAGGACATGATCATCCAAAGGTTGTCTGGAAAGGACTGTGTGGCCATTTTAGAGCTAACAGTGCGTTTCCACATCTACGCTTCTTACCGTCTGTGTGGTGAGCCGCTGCGGATTTACGATCCACGCATCAATGATACACACCTACAAGAATATCTGAATTGGCTGTTTGACTGCTACAAAACTGGAACTGGACCATATCCAAACCAAGAGGAGTTTCAGACACTCGGCCTCCTCTACAACCTGGGTCAGTTAATGTCTTGAAAATTTCCTATTAGATGTTTTTCATGTTTATGTATGTTGTATTTAAGATCTATTTAACCAGGAGATCACTTGAAATTAATATCAGTTTTTAAGAGAATTGGGAAAGTATTGAAGAAAAACTATTTAAAGCCATTTTGACACCATATGTCTATTTACACATTAGCTGTTTGGGATACATTTTATGATTTGAAATGAAATGACTCCACCTGTCAATCAATCCAGTGGGTTTGTCAATGACTGACCAATCAGCAGTCGAATTTTGACTTGTAAGTGCCTCTTCGCTGGAGGAAGTGAAGCTCTGACAAAGTGTTAGGGCTCATCTTTATGAAAGCGATGCGGTCAAAGAAATTTGGTTAAAAATAATCAGAAAAAGTGGTTAAAAGTAGTCAGTGGGGAACATGCACTTAAGACACGTGTTACTCTCCTAAACTGATTCAATTCATGCTTTCTCTGCAGGTTCAAGTCCCGCCGCTCAGGATGTTTTGGAGCTCCCTGAGCGCCTGCGACAAGCTCCTTCTCTTAAACTCGCTCTAGCAATAAATCAAGCATTTCTGGAGGGAAACCATGTACATTTACTCCGACTAGTGCAGAAGCTGGACTTTTTGCAGGCCTGTGCACTGCACCGCCACCTGGTGACATGTCGCAGACACTTACTGCTTATATACAGCCACGGATACCACAGCCGCAACTGCCGCTTTCCTCTTGACAGACTCGCTAAGCTGTTGTCCTTGGAACCATCCCTTACAGCCGAACTTTGTCAGGCGTACGGCATTGAAATAAATCAGCACAACCAGGTATTATTTTCCAAAAGTGCTTTTACTGAACCTGAACAAGGGAAACTGGATTGTAAACCGTATCATAGCACAGTATCTGAGAAACAAAGAGGCCTCACTGTGAAGAGCATCATTCACGGGTGTACTTGATACAGATATTTGTCTCTTAATCGGTGCTTGCCGTACCTTATTCCTGTAACGGAGCTCGTTAGGCTTCCAATAAAATTTACAGCAGACTTTAACCTGCATCAAACAAGTTGTCTTCTAGATGGCTGATTTTTTTTTTTTTTTTTTTTCTTTTTCACTGAACATCATTAATTTTGTACCTGTTTTAATGTCCTGCTGTGCAATAAGTGGTATTACCTCAGGTCTCTGAATCACCTCAGAATGTGAACTCCTTTCATACTGGTAATGTTTGTTATTTTGACAGCTTTCTTCATGTAATATAATGTAAGAAGAAACAAAAGGTCACCATGATTATTTCCTTAGGCTAACAGTTGCTTTTTACATGCTGTTTTTGATATTTCTCAGGACAGTTAGGGGATTTTTCTTTGCACCGGTCTTCATTCATTAGCACTGATCCAACTCCTTACTGTGAAACCATTTCAGTAAATATTTATGTTACCAAACAGATCTTTGACTTGTTTGCCTGACTTGCCTGAGTTAAATTTTCATGTACATCCTGTCACCACTTGGTGGCAGCATTTATCAAAACAAACCTTACATTCAAACTTGTGATCATAGCATTATTTGACTTCCAAGATCTGCTGGTTCTTCTTGCGTTTGGTCTGCTACCTAAATCTCTCAAACACTCGATTTAAAGTTCTACCTGCTACTGCAAACTGTTTGTAGTTGTGTATGTTTATCAGTAAATGAGATGGTTTGCATCTCTGATTTTTATTTTAATAAATCTGCATGGATCTGTGTATCTTAAGTTTTTCTTTTGATAGTTGGCAAATTAATCTGTAGGATAAGTTCATAACAACTGTGATGTCAATGGTGTCAAAAATACCTGAAAGAATTTAATTTTCCATGTGTAAAATAAAATCTAATAAGTACTCATAAGCACCCATCCTGCCTTTTCCTGTACCCCCATAATTTGCACATGCATGGGTTCTCTTTGGGTACCCTGTATTCCTCCCACAGTCCAAAAACATTATTGTTACGTTAACTGGTTTCACTAAATTGTCCTCAAGTATGTGTGTGTATGGTTTGTCCTATATCTTTGTGTTGCCCTATGATGGACTGATGACTTGCAAAGGCATCATGCCTCTCTCCCAGAGATTGTGGAAAATGGGTACCAGCCTCGCCGTGACCCGAAAAGGACAAGCAACTATGGCTGAATGAATATTTTGGTCACCTCTTAAAATGAAAATGAATTCTTCAAATCACCCTATAATGTGCATCAAATATGTGTTTATTGAACATTTGCAAAGACTGAGAGAGCAATCCTATCATGAACAAGTTTGCATCAGATCATTAAGAGTTTGTTGTTGTTTTATGTTGACCACAAGTAGTGCTGAACCTGCAGTAAAAACAACTTCTGAGTAGTCTCCCTGTGGGCTCGTGGTGCCGCTGCCTCTTGGCTGTAGAATTGTTTGGCCCTGGAATATTGTTATGCTCTCATCAGCTTTACAGCTTAAATGTTATATCACCTAACAGTTTCTACTGAACACCTTTGGTGTTTTAGACTGAATACCACAACCAGTTCAAATGTAAACAGTTTCAGCCTCTGTTTTTGTGTGGTTAGGGTTAGGATCTTTTTGAATATTCAAAAATACTCAGGTCCTTTTATTAAGAAAATTTCACATTTATGTATAACAATCTTATTTATTTCTGTTAAGTGATTAATTATCTACATTTAATAGTAGTTACACAATATATTTGTTATGCATGTTACTCCCTTTAGCTGAAATAAGATCAGAGATGGTTCTTTTGTAGCCATAGTCAACCAGTCGTTAACATCAGTCTGAGAAAAGCTTGCTCCTCCCTTCACTTTCAGAAATACATGCTGGGTCTGACGGTGAGCTGGTTAGAAACTGCTGCAGCACAGAAACCTCAACCCTGGCACTTCTGTCTGGTTCTGTTTCATGAGACTTGACTTTACCTAACATTCGTTGGGATTTTAACTGTCATTTTATTGTTTCTTGAGTTGAATTTTTGATTCATTATTATGCCCTTAGCTTTGTCATCTTATTTTTATGCTTTCCTGTCTTACTTGTCATTACTGTTCAGCACTTTGTCTTTTTTTTTCTTTTTTTTTTTAAGAAAGCCATGCAAAAGTTGCTGTTTGCAATGCTTTTATGAAAGTTAAATTTGGATTCCGTACAGATTCAGTTTTATCTCAACAATAACCAAAGTCAGATGTAGATGTTGTATCCTTGTAGCCTTCTTTTAGCATCTTGCAGTCTGTATTGTGGGTTATCTTAATTGGATGGTCAGACAGAAGCATTTTAGTCTGACTTTTATGTGTTCCTTTTTTTTCTTTCAGTGGAATGTTTGATTTTAAATTATTTTAGACTCTTACTTGTCTAAGGTTTAAGGTTTAAACAGGGAAAACATCCCCCCCCCCAAAAAAAAAAAAAAAAAAAAAAAAAAGTTGTTGGTGGCTTCCTCGTGTGGGCCAGGCATCTCACAAAAAGCTTTAAAATGTGTTTTCTTCTGTTTTAATTGATTGAAGCGGCGTAGAGTTCTTTTTCACAGGCAAATGTGCGCACAAGAAACAGCGCCTCTTGCTGGAGCCACTGTGCAACGTGCCACAGAAATGGACGCAGCCTGTGTCCAAAATAAATGTAAGACGAGACTGTTACTGCATGCATACTTTTTATTGATTGATTTTTGATAGTTTGCACTTTTAATACACACTCCGAACCTTTTTTTTTTTTTTTTTTTTGTGGCAAATACATATCATGTAATTGCTGCTTGTGGCGAAATGGACACATTGTGGGAGTAGAGTCGTGCTGTCTTGGCGGAGAGGAGTGAGCAGAGGACGCAAGAAATCTGAATGAAGCGCTGCCTTGCTGCTTCTAGACAAAACCGATCCGAAATCACAAGGAACAACATGAGCAGCGAGAGCTTGCTTGAAAGGTCATGCAAGCTGATTTTTTTTTTTTTTTTCTTCCCTGAGACATTTCCGAGCGGACAGAAGTGGGAGGACACTAACAAATGTTAATGCTGAAATATGAGAGAACGGAACCGGGGCGGGTGAAGGCACATGGGAGAGGACTGGTGGTGTAGCTGCTGTAAGAGGAAGATCCCCCAAAAAAAAAAAAAAAAAAAAAGAAGAAAAAAAAAATGCGTGGATCCAGATTTGTTTAAGAGAGATGATCACAACAATTCTGCGCACCTATCATTCAAATCAACCAGGGATGGATCGGTAGACGGAGAGGAATCTGTTAAAAGAGTTCCCGTGTTTATTCGGATATAAAGCGGCCAACTTTCACCCAGGAGAGAGCCGATATATAGAAGTTTTGGCAGCTTGCTGAAGCCAAAGTGAAGAAGAAGAAAAAATGCAGCGGATGTTTTGGAGAGCTTGGAGTCTTTCGTGGACCTTGTTTATCTGCAGCGTGTGCAGAAGCTGTGCGCAGGAACGACAGTAAGTCGCCCGTGTTGTTTGGAGTGTCTTTGAGATGAACGCAGAGCTGTGTTCTAGTAAATATTCCGAAACCAGGCAATTAATATAAATCGGTGAGATTTTAAAAAAAAAAAAAATTAATTGCTCCATAAAAACTTGTTTTGGAATTTTTAATGGCACTGTCTTCTTAGCGCTCATGTTTCTTTTTGTTTTCACAGTGTTCATTTACTATTTGGTGGTATTGACCTGTGGTCAGAATGATAGTTTGAGATGTTGTTGTGATGGAACCTAACTCAAAGTATGTGCTGTGAGAATGACAAATATAAATAGATTCCTGAGCTTGTCAGTACCCTCTTAGTCTCTGGCACTGTGATGCGCTCAGACAGCTGCTCTAGTGGACTAAAGATGACTTTGAGTGTTATTAATAAGGAGTTGTGAAGACTTATGACAGGTCAAACGCAGCTTTGGTTGTGTGGTACCAAGCTCTGAAGAAAGCTTGCAGGTCCAGCTCCCAAACACATGCAGCCTTGTGACCACCTTTCTGAGACCTCACCTAAAATACTCACTCTTCCATGGTAAGCAATAACTAACCAGTCCAAGGGAGAACAGCTGGGCAAAAAGAACTTGATAACAGCAGCCATGTGATTGAAATAAGTACCGCCTGATCCAGACTCATCACAGGGCAAGTTAAACTTTCCTTAGATCAAACACATACAGTCAATTTCCCCATGTTATCTCCCTTCTCCTGAGGTCTTATTTTCCAGGGATTTTCTCATGACTCTTGCACTGGAACTTTGGTTGCCTCTGGCCCTAATTCTGCAGTGCTGTAATGCCAACCACCTGATCTTACTCTCATGCATGCAATTGGGTTTGTGCTCAAGGTTTTACTCAGCTCTGATTTGTGAGATCTTCAGAGAAGGTTTTCAGTTACAAAAGGATGGAACAAGTGTGGAACATTTTCAAACACACATTGTTTTACCAGAGTAAGCCAGATTCTCCAATAAATTGTGTGTTGTGTACCTGAGGGGTATCGCATTATGACCTCTGCTGGAGTAGTCTTCTTTTGCTGTCAAAACAGCCCTGATGAGGTCTACTGGACCCCTGAATTTGTGCTATGGTATTTGGCAGCAGAATGTGGACAACAGATCATTTTATTCCTGTAAGTTTGGAGCGGTCCTCTGTGTATTGAAATGGTTTGACGAGCCCATCCTACAGAGATCTGGGTAATTCAGAGGCAAAGTCATCATTTAAAATCTCGATCTTGTGCTGCGCAAGCACAAGATTGACATTTCTGCCTTCTGGTAAGGTGGGTTATCTCTACTGCAAGATGCCACCGCCATCATGGAATACCATTTACATGGTCTGCAGCTGGATTTAGGTAGGTGGTATGTCTCAAAATAACATCCACATGGATAGTGATACAAAAGGATACCCAAAGTATTACTCTGCCTTTGCTGGCTTGTCTTATTCCCACATCCTGATGCCATATGTTCTCATAGAAAGGTACAATTACCAAGCCTTTCATGTGATCTAAAATAAAACATGACTCATCAGACTAGTCCACCTTCATCCATTGCATTGTGAATACTTAACCTGCCAGTTATTGATTCTTTTGGACTCGGGTTACCAAGGACACCATGACTCCTTTGCAGCTATGCAGCATCATAGCCAAAAAAACGCAACTCATTTCAGATCCCAAACTTCTAGAATTTGGATAAATGCATTTATTTTTTCTTCTTTTACAAATTTGAGCAACAATAGATTGTCTGCTGCCAGGGTTTTGATAACCAAAAACTATTTAGAATGTATGCCACTGACACTTGACATACATACATTCTACATACCATGTATTTTTAGTACAGTTCTTTGAGTTAACTTTTGTTGAGAACTGTGCTGTGAATAAACCAAATTGAATTGATTGAGACCACAGGAGCAAAGCTTCGCTCCCAACATTACTGAGCTTTGACTCACATGACTGTTATTACTTTAGCATTGCTTCTTCCTTGAGATATGTGTGATAGGTCCTGACCACTGCATACCAAGCATATACACTATTTTTCCTGTTTTATGGAAATTCTTGCCTTCTGTGACAGTGGCTGAGACACATGCTTTCGATATTGTTCAGTCATTACCACTTTATTCATTGCCTTAGCTGACCCATCAGTTACTAGCATCAGGTTGTCAAAAAAAACAACAAAATTTTAGTGAGCTTTGAGGGAAAAACTTAAAGCATCAGGCCTATTTTCAGTGATGTTAACCCTTTTGGTAGACCATAAATTCTGCCACACCATGCGCTGCTGTACTGTGTGCCTTATATTACTTTAGGATCCAGTTTATCTTGTGGTGATTTTTTTCAAACTTGCTATTTCTTCACCTGTCCTCACATTTTCTCCAGTTTTTTTCCCAATAATGTGGGAACACACTGCAGTCCAAATCAATATGCCCGAAGCTTTCTGTTGACAGTGTTCTGGAAAAACCTTTGTTCAAGCAAAAGAAGAATTATTTCACCCATTATATTGGATAAAGACTTGTGATATTTGCAAGATGTTGCAAAGTGACTATTTCTTGTAAAGTTACCTGTAATGCGTCATAGCTATGCGGGTTGGTTATTTGAATCAGAAGCTTAATTCTAGACTTGAGAGACTTATAGGGGCAACATTGTATCATCTGTTCATATTATGATTCCTTTTTCCTCTTTTGTTTATTGATTTCTTGTCCTCTTATTTATTCCTATGTTTTCTTCTCTCCTTCCTTCATTCTACCTCATGGTTTTCTGTCAGAGGATACCTGGTTGCTGCCCCCTCAGTGTTTCGAGCCGGTGTAGAGGAGAGTGTGAGCGTCACTATCTTCAATGCAAAAGCAGAAACACGCGTCCAGGTGCAGCTGTCTGTGAAAGGACAAGCAGTTGCCCACAATCACAGCACAGTTTATGGTGAGGACAAAATCTCTAAGATTTAAGAGGAAATCTGCAGGTAGGAGGAGTATTTGTGTGTTCCTGTACGACACACAACGGTTGCATCGATTTAGCCTATGCGACCAGGATTTCAGAGTACACAGAGCATGATTTGTTTGACAGCACTGCTAATCGATGGTGCTACCCACTCTGTTCTGCTCAGAATTGCATGGAGACGGGTTGCAGCTGGATCTTCTGCTAAAATAAGCAAAACTCCTCCTCAAAGCAAACTCAACTATAGCCTTGTAGCTCTCATACCTTGACAATAACTTACTGAAATGTGTGGGCAACACACTTTCCAAAAGCATTTCACATAGTATTCTCTCTTCTTCTACTTTTACAGATAAAGGCACCATCAAATTGAAGGTGAGTACTCCAATGTGTGCAGCAGCTGAACTCTTGTCCACAGGCAGTATCCAAATCAACACGTGCATTATTTGTAGTTCTACATCTGTGCCTGCTCATTCATTGAGAATAAGGTAACAGCCCCTATGTAATACACAACAGCTGTCGACGTGCATG
Organism: Poeciliopsis turneri; assembly: GCA_922788865.1. Classification (NCBI taxonomy): domain Eukaryota; kingdom Metazoa; phylum Chordata; class Actinopteri; order Cyprinodontiformes; family Poeciliidae; genus Poeciliopsis; species Poeciliopsis turneri. The sequence continues at coordinate 946,613 of CAKLNU010000579.1, forward strand.
TAATGTTCTGCTACTCCCGAAGGCAGGACTCGATCAATCTAAGTTGCACAATTTTATTCCTATCCCCATCTCACTGTGACTTCTACTATGATGCTCATTCATGTCATAGCCTAACTTTGATCTGTAAACATACCTCAGTGCTCCACTGTTTTCTGTTTCCTTTGATGGCTATATATAGTTATGTATAACTATATTACATACCAGATTCCACTATAACACACTTGAATCAAGGTTCAGGGTAATTTAACTTTTTCTCTCTTTTTTAAGTTAGCCTTGATCCATCTGAATGTTTGCCTTCCCACCACCAGGTTCCTTCTGGGCTGAGAGGTCAGGCTCTTTTGAATGTCTGGGGAAACCGTCAGCTCACAGAGAGAGGCTACATTTTCCACAATTACACCACCATCACCGTGGAGAGCAAGGGCTCAGCCGTCTTCATCCAAACTGACAAACCCATCTACAAACCCAAACATAAAGGTTCCCTTTTAGGGCCGCTGGTAGTTAATTAGTTAATTCACTCAGAAATGTAGAGGATAAAGGTACCTTTTAACCGTGTTACAAAGTTATTCGTACGCCTTTAACTTCTTCGCATTTTGTCATGTTATAACCACAAGCTTGTATTTTATTTGAATTGTATATGATAGATGACGGTTTTCCACAGAACTCAGAAAACTCTAATGGACATTTGAATTCAGTTCCCTTTACTCCAGTCATCCATCCATTTTCTTGCAGCCTTATTCCATTGGGGTCAGGAGGGCTGCTGGTGCCTAGCAGCCCTCCTGACCCCAGTGGGTCGCCTAATTAGAGTCGCCTAATTAGTAAATGAACTCTGTCATTGATCAGTTCAGTCTAAGTACAAATACAGCTATTCTGTGAAGGTCTCAGTAGTTTTAAACATACATTTTATTTTTCACTTTCTTTTAGCTTGATGATTATAGAAAATATTGTGTTTGTTTGTCACATATGTTCACAATAAAATTTATTGGAGTTTGGGGGTATAACATGATAAAATAAGAAAAGTTAAAGAATTAGGAATACTTTTGTTTGGCACTGTAGATTGTAGATATTAGCAAATAAACAAATCCAGAGATTCTTTAATTAAGTAGTTGTGGTAAATATCACTGTAAAACATTTCTAATAAAATAGTTTAGCATTTAATATGCGGTTAATCTGTGAAATGTTACATGTTCATATGCTATTTTTTACTTTCTATAAATTAGTTTTTTTTTTTTGTTGCTTTCAGTGCTTATTAAAGTCTACACAGTGGCACCTGATATGAGACCCATAAATGAAAAGGTAATTATATAATTAAGCTTAATAAGAGATCAATATTGCTAACTCTCATGGATTCATTTTAATTCATAGTGCCCTTCATTGCTAAATTGAAATTCAGAATATTCACGTTGTAATTTTAGTTGTTTTTATCTTCCGGTTTGACATTTTTCACCTTGAGAGTTAAGATGAGAAACATAGTTTTCCCTGTGTGCAGTGAAGTGAACAGTCACCTATTTACAGAGGCAAAGTTAGAGTCATTTCATGTGGAATGTTTGGAGTGGCCTGAAATACTCAAATACTGTTACTGTGCCGACATGCAGTTTATTTATGTTTGCAGCTATAAAAGTACTGCAGGTACAAAGCTGGACTCACTTCCACGGATAAATGAATGTCAACATGTGATAAAAACCTAAGATGAAGTATATTTTCTCGTAATGGCTGTTGGTATTTTTTACAGTTATAAGTTGTGTAAGCTTTCTTTCTTCATTTCTTGCAGATGGAAGCATATATTTTGGTGAGTGAACAACCGGACCACCCAGAGCTGGCAGAGCTGTGTCTAGGAAGGAGACAGTGGCAATTTTCAGTTTCCAACATGATTTAAGATTAAAGAGCAGAAGTCAAGGCAGCTCACCTAGATAACAGGGTGCTCTTTGAGACAAGGCAAATATAAACAACATAAAAGGAGCCTTTTTGTCTTCTTTTTTCTTTTTCTCTTCTATTCTCTCTTTTTTTACTCTTCTCAAAAGTTAGCAAAATGCACATGGGGTCTTTTTAAGTGAAGTATTTATTCTGAAATATGTTTAGAAGAGGTTTTGATAGTAGACAGACTCCATCTCGAATTTTAGTTCTCCCAACCCTGAGCTTGATTAAATTGGTTTAAATAGGATTCTATGTGACAATACCACTGCACAACAGACTGTAGACCCACAAGTATCTTCATGAACTCTTTTAGGATCCAAGAGGATCTCGGATGATCCAGTGGAAGAGCCTAAAATCTGTCTGCTGTGGTAAGCCACGATTCCTGCACAATGTCACAATCATCACTTTGGACTATCATTCGTTATATGAGCTATGTGAAGAGTTTTAGCTTATAAACAGTTAGAAATCAATGCAACATTATAATCATCAGTATGGAATGCGGGATTATTACATCTATAGTTGATTAGGAGAAGCCAGACCTGTAATAGTTTAATGTTTTTTTCCCCCACCTTTATCATAGGGATTGTGAACATGAGTTTCCCTTTGTCTGACCAGCCTGTGTTTGGAGAGTGGTTCTTCTTTGTGGAAGTGCAGGGTCAAACCTACAACAAGTCATTTGAAGTGCAGAAATATGGTGAGAACACCCATCCATCCATCCATCCATCCACCCATCCATCCATCCATCCATCCATCCATACATCCATACATCCATACATACATACATCCATACATACATACATACATACATACATACATACATACATACATACATACATACATACATACAAGCCTCACTTTCTGCTTTACAAGTAGGTACAGAATTTTAGTGTTATAGCCCAGCGCTTTTTAAGTTACTTAATATCTTCCAAGCAGACAGTATTACAAGGACAATATAAAGATGTATTTTACAACATTCTGTGAGGCAAATGATATAAAATGACAAAAAGGAGCCTGTTTTGTTTCCTCTCTCATAGTGATGCCCAAATTTGAACTGGTTATAGTTCCACCGCCTTACATCCGTGATCTCAGCTTGTGCGAGCAAGCCAGTGTCACAGCCAGGTAGGTGACTTTACATTTAGCTTTATCACACAGTTCCTTGTCCAAGTATTCATGACTTTCAAAGACTTCCCCAATTGGACTATGGAGTTAGTACATCATTGCTTGATTTGTTGTGTTGACATGTGATAGAATTGAAAAAGCTCAAGGGGTTTGAATTCTTTACAAAACATTGCTCACTGCTTGTTAAATGTATAATATGTTGTACATATATGTGTTGTAGTTTTGTATATTCATATCTGTTTTGTCTCACATTTCCTTACAAAAATACTCATTACAGTTGTAACTTTTTGAGATGATTTTCACCTTATGACTACACACTTGAACATATTTTAGGTGTATTTTTTTTTAAGAAAAATGATGAACAGATTTCCAAATTTATATATGTAATATCTAAAAAGTGTAGTAAGTATTTGTATTTTTTTCTACATACTATAGATAATACATTTTTAAACCAACTTTTGCCACAATTGCAACTGCATGTCTTTTGTTTTGCTGTTGTTCCTTAACATATGGCCTTGGTTTGATCTATACCGGGGATACTCAAATGCAAATATTGAATACATTTTACCTTTTTGCCAAAGGTTCCTTGATTGTAGTCTGTTAAACAACACACCATTGTAGAGTTATATTCAAAATAAGTCAAGCATTTCAGGTGTTAAAAAAAATACAAACATGCTAAAATAACATAAAAATTTTGGAAATTTGAATAAAATTCATCAAAATGTAATGAAGTTATTTTATGTTCCATGCAACTTTAAGTAAGCACTCTGTTGCTTTTTTCAAGTCATATAAGTAACAAGAATGCAGATTGATGAGATAACCTATTGCATGTAGTCTTTTGTTTTCTGAATTTTGAGAAAACGACTTTAAAATTCTTACGTTTGCTCTAAAAATGCTGTTTCAAGTTGGTAACTTTTATCGAGACAAAAGTCTCCTGGCAGGTCAAGTTAAGCACATCAGTCTTGTGATTATGGGAGAATAAATTCAAATTTTTCTGTGATTGTTTTTTTGAGTTGTGGAATTACAGTCTATTTACACTGCCCAAATATATAAGCACCACAGACCACCTGCAAAGGACCACCGATCTAAACCATTGCAGCACAAGCTGCATGTTTATTGCTGCTTTTTTACACTTTACAATAATTTTATTATTTGCTAATATTTATTATTAATTTGTGTTGCTTTATCACATACAACCCCAACAACCCCAATAAAATATATTTCTTTCTGAGGAGGAATGCTTGTCAGCTTAAAAGTATCTTTTAAAATTAACCTTTTCATTAAATATACTTTTCTGAGCCCAGATTTCTGGTTTACCATGAGTTTTTTATTGGTTTGATGTATTGGTTTTCTCTTAAACATCATGTTTTCATTCACGGTGGAAAACTACCATGAATGACAGAAGTAAAGGCTTGAAAACATCTTTCTGTTTGTTTTTAATGTATAGTATATTTATCTTAGTGAATTGAGTTACCAGAATAAATGAAGATTTTAGGATGTATATCGCTTTGACTGGGTCTTACTAATAACATGTTCTATGTTAAGCTCTGAAGTGTCACTTTCACACAGATACACCTTTGGAAAACCAGTAACAGGAAAGTTGACAGTGAATATGACTGTAAATGGAGTTGGATATTACCGCCATGAGACAGGCCAACCTGTAATCAAAACTATGGAGGTCAGTTCTCAGTTCTGTAATTACTTGTCCACTGGTATCTAACCAATCAGTATTTGACAGATATTTACTAACAAAATTCAAATGTGTTATCATTTTAACTGTAGTCTAAGACTTTTTTATATTTTGTTTAGCCTGAGAAAATTAACAATTGAGGTCTCTTTCATAAGTGTACTGTTGTTTTTGTCATAGCCACCTTGGGAAAGAAAAATTGCAATTCTTCAACTTTACCAGTCGGTGGTACTTTTCTTCATTTTTTCAGATTAAAGGCTCTGCAAATTTCAGTTTGTGTGTGAAAGACATGATGCCACTGGACGTGGCTGATCACTTCAGGGGAACAGTTAGCATTTGGGCATCAGTGACCAGCGTCGATGGAAGCAGGCAAACCACATTTGATGATTCAACAGCAGTTCATAAACAACTCATTGACCTCAAGTATTCTAAGGAGACACGCAAACAGTTTAAGCCAGGTCTGCCTTACAAAGGGAAGGTGAGATTCTACAGAGGAACTTATTGACACTGTAGATGAAATAACATTATTGATGGACTCTGTTGGCTTTTTCCCCATTCTTTTTCCCTCTGTATCTATAGATTGAGGTTACCTATCCTGATGGGAGCCCAGCTGATGGCGTAAGGGTGCGTGTTAAGGCAGAGCTTACACCAAAGGACAATATTTACACCAGCGAACTAATCTCCAAGGACGGTGAAGCCACCTTTGAAATCCCCTCTATTCCAATAGCTGCACAATATGTCTGGCTTGAGGTCAGTAGCTTGCTATAAATAAGAAGACTAATGGGAAAAAATGTAAATAAATTTTCTCAGATTTTAGATTTTGTTCATTTTATTTCAAACAGACTAAAGTGACATCCATTGACGGCAAGACAGTGGGAGACCAGTACTTACCTAATTACCTGTCCATTAGCAGTTGGTATTCTCCAAGTAGGTGTCACATCCAGATCCAGAGTCCCAGCGCTCCTCTTAAAGTACGGTTTGCTTTATTTGTCCTTTTGGAAGTTTGTGCTAAGTTCAGATTTACTTGGGTTTGGACCAATAAAAAGATGTGTCCAAAAGGTATAAGGATACGTCATGAAGTGGTTAACTCAACTTTAAATGTTTCTGTGATTCTAGGTTGGCCAAGAGGCTGAAGTGGCTCTAAAATCTACCTGTCCCTGTAACTTCACTCTGCACTACGAGGTGGCGTCCAGGGGAAACATCGTCCTGTCAGGCAAAGAGCCAGCCAACACGACGGCCTCACACAGAGGAAAAAGGGCAACCGTGACCTTTGATAAGAACATCCACACCACCCAGCTCCCTTCCTCTGCCTCTGGTAGATTTTTTTCCTTGTGTTCTCAGTTTTCGTTTGTCCAATTTACTTAATGAACAGAAGACAGATGAATGAATAACGCATAAGACTGTATCGTCCCATAAACTCACTTTTCTCTCACTCTGTCAGGTGTTGCAGGATCTTTGTCCCGGGCTGAGATGGACTCTTGTGTGTCTTATCTTCGTTTTCCTGTTAGTCACATCATGGCGCCTTTCAGCCGTCTATTGGTGTACTACGTCAGAGAAAATGGCGAGGGCGTAACAGACAGTCTACAGATTTCTGTTCAGCCTGAACTTGAGAACAAGGTCTGTTGACATAATTGTTTATATTTTAGTATTATCATTTATTCTGTTAAAGTATTTTTGAGCACAGTTGCAGTCGGTGTATGGAGAGCATACTCTTTCAATTCTTGGTTTTTACAATTGAGGACATTATGACCTTGGTTTGCTACAGATCAGGTTCTGAAATCACAGTGAATCCATTAAATTCCACAGCAGCAATAACTTGAAGAAGCTCTTTTTGGCAACCTGTTACTAGAGAAAGTTATTCCTTTCTTCTTTATAGCATTTCTTGATTTGCTGAATGAACAAAGCTTTAGCTGTCAAGCAGATGGACTCACATTTGGTTCTTGAATATTTTGATGTGCAGGGTGCCAATGTAAATTCAGAACAAGCCTTTATCATCACTCATTCTACTACTCTGCTTGACAATGAGCATGAAAGGTTTGTGTTTGGTTCTCTCCAAGAAAGTTACTGTAAATTATTTCTTAACATCTCTACATTTTGCATTTAAAGATAGAACTCTCTTTCAGAAGTACCTTGGTTCGTTTATATTCTAATTCCCAATCTGAATCTTGCTGGTTTGGCTTTTTAGGGGCAAGGGACCTTCTCTCAGTACCTTCCAAAATTAAGTCTCTCTTCTTGAGTCTATGTCTAATTGTGTTGAAATAAATGTAAATATTTTTCCAGGTAACTAAGGTCTGACAAATTAGGGATGTGCATCTTACTTATTTTTGCAGCTTTTCTGAGCATTGCACAGTCTTACCTTGGGTCAAATTTGTTTGGATGGCTACATTTTAGAAGCTTGGCAACTGTCGTAAATGTTGTTCGCTTGGGGATAATCTTTTATACTGTAGAATGGGGGCAGTCAAACTGTCTGGAAATGACATCTTCACACACTGATAGGCAGCAACAGTTGTCTCTTTAAAGTCATTGCTCAAGTCTTTTTTCCTTGGCTGGGTTGTTTTTTTGTAGAGATGGTGACACCGATGATAAGTTTGACTAACTTAAATCCCATAGAACCAGAAATGAAGTAAAAAGGAGTATCAGTAGTAGTTTGTTATTCGTTAACCTTTATTTTGTTTCATCGTGTTATTGGATTTTAAAATTAATTTCACACAATGTAAAGACTCTATCATGTTCTGAAAGAGTATTTCCTTTGTTTTGACGCATAACAGCCTCCTGAAGAAAAGGTTTTTGGATGCAGAACAATTAGTTTAATCTTTAATAAGCATTTATCAAAAGTTGTAAAGGGTGGACTTAATGTCTACGTTTTGGAAGTGAGCCAAAGTATCCATGCATCAACCATTACACCAGAGTGTAATGTCAGTAAACAAACAGCTGTGTTGGCCTAACAGCACTCTCCAATTCCTTTCTGAATTAGGTGGAGTTAACTCCCTGAAGTATTTACAGCTCTCTGGTATGCCCTTACAACACTATGCGTGTGCGTACGTGTGTGTGGGTGGGTGGATTGTGTGTGTATGTTTTTGTGTCTCTGTGTGTGCATGAGTATGCTGGAGGAGGGGTTGAATGGGTATGATGATAAAGCAACCGTGCAGGCCACAGGCAGATAAGTACAGTCGTAATATGAGAGGATGACAGGTTGCCGATGGTGAAAGGAGGGCAGCAGCGAAGAGATTAACGAGGCTAATTTGTGACTGTGTGGGTGAGAAAATAGTGTTGAAGTGTGAAAGTTTATGGCTGACCCTTAACAGCCCTCCCTCTTTAAAAGGCAGCTTCTTCTAACTGTATCTTCCTTCCTAAAACTTTCCTTCCGAAAATCATGTCAAATGCTTGTTCCAGCACATATTTAGGCAAAAACAAAACTTAAATGTTTTGTCAACATAAAAAAAATCACATACAAAACAAACAATGGCTTTACAATGTGGTTTTGTATTTAGAAATGCCTTTTAATTTTATTTTATGGATATATCAATTGTAAGTTCTTTGTTGTTTGGGTTTCCAGGTGTCTGTTTCCTTTTCCTCCAATGAGTCCATGCCAGGAGACTCGGTGATGCTGCATGTCCGGGGTGAAAAGGGTTCATGCGTTTGTGTGGCCACTGTGGATAAGAGTCTTTATTTGTTAAAGCCTGACTTCCAGCTTAGTACCAACAAGGTTTGTGTCATTATTATTGTTCTAAAACTCAGTTATGCTGCAGCTTGATGTGTACGCAGGTGTTTTTGAGATCCACCTGAAACCTAACACTCCAAGTTGCATTCCTGCATATGAATGCGTTTGCACTGTGCAGGTGTTTAAAGAGATGGCTGATTTCGATGTGTCAGACGTTTTTGGTGTTCCAAAAGATGACGGACACATGTGGTGGCCTGGACTGTCCTCAAAGAGACGGAGGCGATCATCTGTGTTCCCATGGCACTGGGACATCACTAAAGATGCACGCTTTGCTTTCACAGTGAGAAAACACAGTCTGAATGCCCACAACATTGTTGCAAAACGAGGTAGAAAATATTTCCTTTAAACGTATTTATTCTCCAGGAAACAGGGTTGGTGGTGATGACAGATATGGTGAGCTTAAACCATCGGCAGAGGGGAGGGATGTACACTGATGAGGCTGTTCCTGCCTTTCAGCCACACACATCAATTGGAGTGACTGCCATTCACACAAGGCCCACAACCAGGTAGGACAGGCTACTGAAGTAGTTTAAAGAGATTAACGATTGTTGTTGGTTGTGTATTGTCATACAACTGATATCTGAGTTTGAGATAGGAAAAACTAAAACTCAGCATGTCTTACCGAACAAGAAGACGATCATTCAGAAACAACCAAGAAGTCAATTTTAACTGTAGACATCTACGGGTGGAATAGATAAATCCATTTACAGATCCATTATTAGCTTTGTACTTTTCTACATTTTTTTTTTTTTTATGAAAGATTTGTAAGAAAAAAGGAAGTTATTCCAAACTCCTGTTTGCAGATTGTCAAAAGCCAAGAAAAGGACATAAAAGATGCACTGAAATTTAGCTTTGACTAGAAATCTATGCACATGACATCTTATTTCTATTATACATAGAAGCAATGTTCACTATATTTGTTTCTTTGAAATAAACAAGAAAATGTGCTGATGTCAGACGAGACCCGAAGTGAACAAAAACTCAAAGAATATGGCACAATCACATACTTGAGAAGAAGACATGGTTGTGCACATAAGTAACTCCTGAGGAAAGAGTCCTATTATTCAACGAAGTAGCCAACTGTATTACTGTACAGAGATTCACAGCCTGCCTGATCTGAGAGCGATATGCTATTTTTTGAGTTGGTTATTTATAAGTGAACTTGGTACCAGAATACCTTTGGTCAGAGATTAAAGATTTATTTTTATTCATGTTATTAAATCAGTGACACTATGCTTTGGGAGGTAAGCTGGCGGGGTTTGATGCTGGCCAGACAGTGAACCGAGGATAATGACGTGCTTAGAACATCCGACTTTTTCCATGGTTGGAAATTTCTAATTGCGCCTCTCCTAGAGATATTCTCCCAGTCTCTTAATGGCCATGTTTCACACCAGAATTGCTGATGCAGCGATACAATCTGCAGTGTGGTTATTGCTTGTCTCTTTGTAATTCTCCTTACAAGATAGAGCCCCCATGAGCCAAAGGAAGCAATCAAGATAACTATAAAATAAGTGAAAATAATTTGCTTTTTAAATGATATTTTCCACTGATGTTTTACAAATCTGTTTGTTGTTGGGTGGAAGGACTGAGAAGCGGAGACGCACATTTTTCCCTGAAACTTGGTTGTGGCACTGCTTCAACATCAGGTAAATAAATCTTTTGACACTTCATGTCTCTCTGAAGCATTTGTTTTTGTGCTCAACTTTGTCTTATCAAGGGAAAATAGATTTAAAAAATTTCACTATAAATAAAGTGAAATAACTGCACATTATTATTATTATTGTTGTTGTTGTTGATGGTGGTGGTGATCGTGTTTTTATATATGTATTTCAATACTTTAAGAACTTCTTGTGTGAAGCTTTATATCTGTTGCTTCTGTTACACCTGAATTTTCTTTTCATGGGATAATAAACAGTTGTAGAATAGAATAGAATAGAATAAAATAGAACAGAATCAGATTCTATTCTAGAATAGAACAGAATAGAATATTTTATTCTCATTCTATTCTATCCATAGAACAGAATGAGATTCTATTCTATTCTATTCTAAAAAATACCGTAGTACATCACACAATAGAGAATGTTGTAAAAAGGGTAATAAAAAGTTAAAGTCTGAAATTTACAGTTATTATGGGCATCAATGTAATTATTTTTTTGAGGTTTTCCAAATGTATTAGATACATTTGGTTATTTGCTGGTAATACAGCATGCAACTATAATGACTAAAAAAGAATAAGAATTAGGTGCTTAAGTTTAAATTTTGTAAAAAGAGTAAACTCCTCTTTTTTTACAGACTTTTTGCCATTGTAGCCTAAGAGCTCAAGCTTTGTTTCATCTGAATTTCTTTTGTGAATGCATTTTGCCTCCTTAAGTAGGCAGCACAAATTTCAGACTAAAGGTTGACTTTGGTGAATGTACTTATTTCATGGTCAGTGTTCTCTTTTAAAAAATTTGCTTCATTTTGGACAGGTCTATAACTGGCATCCTTCTGAGAAGTTCTTTTCATTTACTTTTTGAGAAACTTATTACACCCCCGGCTCCCATGCAGCCCATTTTCATGTTATGTAAAATTATAGAAAATCTCTAAAATAAATCATGAAAAAATGTCCAACAGATTTACAAAGGCTTTGGAGAGGACCACATTCCGTTCTGCTTTCCTGTAAACTTCAAAGCTCAGATTTTCCTAAAAAGTATTTTTCAGTGACTTCTTGCCAGCTTTAATCAAAGGGAGGAGTGTGATGCAGCTTTTTGAAGTTTAATATGTCATTTGACTTCGCCAAGACCAACATGAAATGCATGCTGCCAGGAATGACCTCAAGCCATTCCATACAGAGGAACGGATTAAGTCAACATCCAAGCGTCCCTCTCCGCCATCCAATTTGGAGTGTTTGCTGTAGTTACATCAGTTGAGATGTTGGTGTTGACACAGGTGTTAGCAGTATAAAAATGTCCAATTAAATCTACCGTTATCAATCAAATGTGGTTTTTCATTGCCTGTGTTAAATGACATCAATAAATGATGTCAAAATGTTATCATTGTTCAACACGTTTCTGAGTTGTGTTTCATTGGGTCACTCACAGCTCTGAAACTGGGGAGACTCTCCTCCAGTTGGATGTCCCAGATTCGATCACCACATGGGTCACAGAAGCTGTTGGACTCTCTGAGGAGAAGGGACTGGGTTTGGCAGAGAGGACAGAGCTTCGGACTTTCAAGCCCTTCTTTGTTGACTTCACGCTGCCTTACAGTTTAATTAGAGGGGAGCAGACCAAAGTCCCTCTTACAGTCTACAACTACCTTCCTACTTGTTCAGAGGTAAAACAAAAATAAATAAAAAATGGATTGCTGAGAGGAGGTTGAATAGACACTTCCAATGTTGGTATTTTACTGACACACACTGCTTGTGTCATTCAGAAATAATTCCAGACACTCCTGTATGTTTTGTTGAAGCAAGGTGAAAACAAAGAGGTGCAAATTTTCTTACTGGAATTCTGATTTGAGAGGTCATCCTTGTTTTGAACTCGAAGAATATTCCAAACAGAACACACCATAACACCTATGCCACGCCATCATGATTTAACATAGGTCAACATTAACTTTATGTAAATTTAAAAGAAAGAAATCCTGCATTTTCTGACACCTTGTACGCCTTGTAAGTAATTTCTTCAGCTCACATTTTAAGTTAAAGGAAATAGATGCAATGCAAAATATCTTTGTTATTATGGACAATATGCAGTTTTACAGTGAATTATTATCCATTTGCACATATTGGATCACTATAAAATGATTTGATTTATACATTAAAAAAAAAAGTTTTATTGTTCTGTATTCCATGCTCCCCAGAAATTTGTTGGTGGACATTCAGAGGTTTTTGTTATTATAGCACAAACTATCCTACATTTTAAAAAACTATTAGTGACTATTGACTAGTGATGATTTTTTTCACTAGACTTATTTTTCAGTAATCACAGCAATTTCTGCAAACTGTTTCTCTCAATCTTAAAGTTTGCACCATTCAAAAGTAGACAAGTGTTTGAGAAGAGGTATTTGAAATTCCTGAGGAATGCAATATGAAGAGTTGATTTTCAGCTCCAAAATAGTTCGTAGCACTCACTTTGAAGAGCTATCCAAACTTTATTCTGACCTTAAATGGACCCATCCTGCATTCCATTCACATGACATCATGATTTGTACAGATGAGCCTGTTAAATGGTCTTTGCGTGTGCTGCCCTGATGTCATGTTTGTTGAATATGCAAACCAGAATCGCCCTTTGTTTGATGTCCACCCCTAAAACATGTGATTCTTATATTTGCTGCTCAGTTATTTATGACTCGTGGCATGGAGATAAAGAACTGTTAAAAGACCCTGTTTGCAGTACCGCACCCTGTGAAAACTGGATGACGACCACACTTTAATCCTTCATGAAGCCTGAGAGGCATTAAGTCAAGCAACATGAAAATATGCTTGACGAAATGTTACTTTTTAAAAAAAAAAAAAAACCTCTTTGCTTTCGGCAGTTTGAGGAAACACGCAATATGAGAGCAATAGAACAAAGATTATGTCATTTTCTGCCGTCACATGAGGTCAAGTGGTTCTTATTTGTCTTTTTCTCTCTTAGGTACATGTAAAAGTATCTATTCCAAAAGGTATCAAGTTTATTGGCCATCCTGGAAAGCATCATCTTACCAGAAAGAAATGCGTTGCACCTGGTGAGGCTATTCCTACGTCCATTGTGTTGTCATTCACTGAACTGGGGTCTGCAAACATCACAGGTAATCCATCACTTTATCTATAATTTAAACTGCAGTTAACTGATAAAGTCTCATTAAGAGACATCTTCCCTGCACTAGTTAGGTTCACGGTTCTTGTCCCAATTTGCCTGAGCAGCAAAACAGCCTGTTAGACAACTAATCAGATTTTTGTTTATGCAAATCAGACTATATCATTAAGCATAACGATCATTATCAAGCATGATAAACTTTTCGCTAGGACATTGGGTCCTCTCAGTGTGAGTCCTTACAGAAAAGCCAGTCCTTTGGGAATGGAGTGTGGGCCAAGAGGCTGAGCTGTGTGTGATCTGGTCACCCACCCCAGTTACAAGCAGTCCCCTCCTGAGTGCATGTGAAAACAAAGCTGACCAGCAGTAGGGGAGAGTAACCAGAGCTGCACTGTGACACTCAGTGGCATGTTGATGAGTTTTCAGGTCACCAGCGGTCAAGGGGCCCCCCATGGCCCCACTCATAGTTTCCTGGCCTCTTGTGTTTCCTTTTCGCTACACACACACAAAGAGACTCAACTTGGCACAGTGCCATATTGCCAATGTCCTCCACATGAAGCGAACTGGGTGTCCATCTAGAAACATGTTTGACACCCAGATAATTAGGGATATGGCCCGTTTCATCTATTGTTATTGTTTAACCTCTTAAATCCATTGTTATATTATTTTTCCCTTGCGGTTCAGATTCAGTTTTTATGTGAGATGCATATTTTCAGGTAGGGTTTAAGCAGCTTTGAAGCTTTATGCTTTAGCTGATGCTAATAACCTCAGAGAACATTCTCAGCAGTTGTTTAATGGTGCTTATTGATTGTTGGCACACTTTTTTTTTACCACTTTGAAACCTCATACCTCAAACTACAGTCTGCATAAATTACTGACAACCACTACTTGTAATTATACAGATAAAAAGACAGTTCCAACTGTAATATATTGGATGGATTTTCAAATTCAGGACTCAAGGCCTTGTGTCGTACAACTTTTAGATTTGTCCAACACACCTGAATCAAATGGCTGAACCTCTGCTGGTTTGGGAAGAAAATGCCAACTGACATAGACTGGCACATAGACCAAGCAAAAACCTTGTTGGGCACTCTCATCCCTTGTTTAAGGGTTTTTACAAAGAGTAGAATCAGTGCTGGCCCCAGTGCATGTGTACAGGGGTCTAATTGCCTCATACTTTAATCAGAGGCGACCAGACCTTCCAAGGAGACCATTATGTCTGCTTTAGGAACAACCGACCTCTACCAGACTGACCTCTGCCAGCACGCCTACCTCATCAGAAAACTGCAGATGATTGTGGCCCTTTATAGTCACCAGACGCTGCCTTGGTCTGAGAATCAACAAAAACAAACCAGATGTTATTTATTTTCAAAGGGCAGGACGGAGTGCAGCTTGTTTTCTGTAAAAGATAAGACAATGAGCATTCTAAGAAAACTCTTTGACAGAACCATTCAATCAACTGGACATCAGTGCAGAGATTAAATAAAAGAGATGTCGGCAGTACCAGCAGCAGATCCAGCAAAACAATCTTCAAATGGCTTTTGCTCAGTAAGAGGGATTGATGTGGTTTCATTGTTATCCATTTGAAATAGGCAGATGTATGGGTTTAAGGAGTTCAAATGAAAAGTCTCCATAATCAAGCAGTTTTTCTGATGTGCTGGTGGATCTCTCACTTTTTTCTGGACTGCGGCAAAAACAGATGCCCAGTTTCAAATGTTCTTTGAAAACATATCGGGCTGTTGTGAAATGGATTTAGAGAAGCCATATTACCTTAGCAACACTTGTTTCCTTATTTTCTCCTTAGTTTGGGGGCTAGGCTATTCTTTTTTTTTATTTACCTATTCATATTCACTCGGAGTCCACGTTATTCGGCTAATTTTCTGTAAAAATTGATGCTCAAATTACCAATTGATGAATTTGCCAGCTTAAGAGCATTTTGGCGAAATTGTTAAAAATAGTTCTTTCTCTGTCTTTCATGAAAATAATTCTTGCTAGGGAAGATGCGGCAGATACATTTCTAGAGAATGTCTAAAATTTGAAATCATGAATGATTATGATTTTTTTTTATTTTAAAAGCTCGAGCTATTGCCTACAGTTCACCAAGTTGCTGTTCGGATGGAATACTGTCAGGCAAGAGTGGTAATTATGCAGATGAAAGGAGGATCCCCGCTGGCATCGATTATGTTCGCAGGACTGTCCTTGTCGAGGTAAAAGAGTAGACATTCATTGTCATGTATAGAAAACTGTTTATATACTGTTTGAACACATTATAATGGTGAATTGTTTGTTTTTCTTTGTTCTATGCTTTACAATCTGCTTGCAGCCAGAGGGGCTATCAAGAGACTATACCTACAGTGTTTTCTTCTGTCCCAATGGTTAGTGCAAATATGTTTCAGTTATAATTTCTAAAAACAAAAAATGTTTTCCAAAAACCAAATGTGTTCACAAAAAGTGTCTTTTTTTCCTAATAATATTTTATTGAAATATATAAATATTTAGTATGCAACAATCATGTCCAAAACTTTCCCAACAAAAGTGCATTTCATATGATCCCTTTTAGAGAGAATCCACATTTCCACCCCTAATAAATATGAGTATCAGTATGTCAAAAAGCCGTCCAAGATGACGCAGTTTGAGGTGGCTGTGAAGACCCACAATGACGCCCACATTGCCCTCTCTGCTAGTCCTCACGACAGTGCAGAGATGCTTGAGATTGTACTCGGAGGGAGGCAAAATACTCGCTCCTGGATTTCCGTGGGCAAAATGGGTGAGCCCCTGGTCAGTGTGTCCACGCCAGGGATACTGTCTTGGGATGAGTTCCGCAGTTTTTGGATCAACTGGCAAGGAGGCATGGTACAGGTAGGAGAAAAACACACAAACACACATATATATATAAAGGTATATATATATATATATATATATATATATATATATATATATATATATATATATATATATATATATAAAGGTATATAAGTGTGTGTGTGTGTGGGGAGGGTGTATGTATAACATACTCAATCATTTTGTGATGCAGTGATTGTGTGCTTCTGCCTTGCACATCCTTTGGTCCAATGACTGTCAGAAAGGATGTGGTGAATGTTATTAAATATCTAATTATATTCTGTTGGAATTAACAGCGTCTTAGAAAGATGGAGCATATCAGGATATTTCTCAAGTTGATTCATTTTATTACTGAGACTTTTTGATTGACAGGGTGTAGGATTAGATATTTTCCCAAACTATAAAAACATTATCAAGACATGTTTTACTTTCCTCTGTCTGCATTTTCTTATGTCTAGGTGGGCCATGGTTTGCATCCATCCAATGAATCTGTCGTCCTGCAGTGGGCAGGCCAGTTTCCAGGACAGGTTTGACTTTTTCATGGTATGATGTTCAAATTTTTGGTACTTTATGCTTACAGATTATTTTGAAATATATGTATATGTTTTTGTCCATCTAGGTGCAACACATTGGGTTCTCAACTGGGTGGGGCTCTGTAGGAGAGTTTAAAATCTGGAGGAAGGAGGACTCTGATGATGACCACAATGAGGCCTTCACTCTTGGGGTACCGCACAACATGGTGCCTGGATCGGAAAGAGCCACTGCATTTATGATTGGTATGGTAGTTTACGGTTGGAGGCATGCACAGTGCCTTTCAGAAGTATTCATACACCTTAAACTTTTCAGATTCTCAAAATATTCTGTCAGGATTTCATGTGATAGCAAGAACTTCATTCCACTTGTGATAGATCCAAGTCTTGAGGTTAACATCTGGCTTTATAGTGATATTAAATTAACTTCAAGACTTGGATTACGAAATAAGTGACTTCTGAAGGTAACTGATTGTACAGAATTTTTTTTAGAGAATTAAAAGTTTGTAGGGGTGGAAGTAAATTCTCCCAAGAGTTTACATTTTTGTATTTGTAAAGAATTTTAGAGTTGTGCTCTACTTTGTGGTAGTCTGTCATATGAACTCATCACATTAACATGGAAGCTTGTGGTTGTGGTTAAAGTTCAAGAGGTGTAAATACTTTTGTAAGGTACTGAAATTATCTGTGGTCACACTGTAAAATCTCTTATTTAATTGACTCTAAAATACATTCACTTTCATAAAATTTTAATGTATACATCTGTGCACCTGCAACAGGAGACGTAATGGGACCAACTCTAAACAACTTGGATAAACTGCTGAGGCTGCCCTTCGGCTGTGGAGAGCAGAACATGATTCACTTTGCGCCCAATGTTTTTGTTCTGAAGTACCTTCAGAAGACCGGGCAGCTGAGTCCTGAGGTTGAAAACGAAGCCACAGACTATCTGCTTCAAGGTAATAAAACTGGATAATTAGGTGAAATCTACCATAATGTGTGCACTCCATGAAGCTAGCCCTCAGGAAGTTGCCCTCAAAGAAAAATAAATTAGTTTTCAATTAAAGCATAACAATGCAAATCGTCTCTTGTCTATTAGTGAGGGAGATGCTTTGCAGCACCCTCGCAACCTGAGTCAAACAGAAAATTCTTACCTTACCCTTGAAAAATAGCATTTTCTGCGTTCTTTTGCTTTTTTCACACTTTCCAAGCACCTCTTGACCATTCAAGTTGGCAAGGAACTCAGTAAAACAAGGGGACAACAAGATAATCCACAATTTACCAAGTCTGTTATTTTCTATTCTGTAGTTTACCTTCATTCTAACTGGATGATATGCAAGCTGCAAACACAAGTCTCAAAAAATATAAATATGTTCAATATATTCATGTCAGAAAGTGAAACTGTCAGTTCGTCTACATTGTTGGGTCTGGTGTTGCGCATCTTCCTCTTGACAATATCCCATCGATTCTGTATGGGGTTCAGGTCAGGCCAGTTTGCTGACCAATCAAGAACAGGAACACCATGGTCACTGAACCAGCTTTCACTACCTTTGCCAGTGTGGGTCGGTGCCAAGTCCTGCCAGAAAATGAAATGAGAATCTCCATAAGGCTCGTCAGCAGATGACAGCATGAAGTCCTTTAAAAAATATATCATGGCAGACGCCTGTACTGAATGTGAAGTTCAGAAAACACGTTGGACCAAGATCAGCAGATGTCATTTCACCCAAAACTATCGGAATGTGAAAACTTCACATCTGAACTCTTCTTCTAGATGCTGGAAAATACAAATTTCACTTTCACCTGCAGCTGCTCTCAATTTATATATTTTCCCTTCCCCATCAACTCAGCAACCCACTGACCCAGACTGAGAAAACATTTGGAGGTTCAGAAAATATTTTCAAATATTTTGACTTAATTAGCTAATTAGGGTGTGACACCATGAGTTCCCACTATTTAATGTTTTCACAAATTTTCTCAGACACTAAAGTTTCTATTTATTATGCTCTATTATTTTCATCAAAATAACAAGACATAAAGGCTTGAGATATTTCATTCTGTGTGTAATGAATCTATATATTTTATGAGCTTCACTTTCTGAAACGAGTGACAAAAGTACTCAGTGTTTCCATAAATCAACTTATGAACACATAAACTTTCACATTTTGGATTGTAGATCACAAATTGCATCACTAAGCCTTACTAACATTATTTCTTCTCTCTTTTTACATTTTCTTACATTAATATCAAAAGTGGGCGCTTGGATAAGACTTATATCAATGCCACACACTGGTCACTGTACTCATGAAAATAAGAGTATTCACAAATTCTGCATGGGAAACTCAGAGAGTTAATCATTCCAGATATTTCTCCTCTTCACAGCAAATCTGTTCTCTTGTCATCCAGGTTACCAGAGACAGCTGACCTATAAACGGCAGGATGGCTCGTACAGTGCGTTTGGTGAAAGGGATTCCTCCGGCAGTATGTGGTAAGCCAATACAATTGTAGTAAATGAGTTTTACATCCATACACACAAGGCGTGTCTAGTCGTTCAGAGTTTCCTGGAATAAAGGCATTTGGGAAGAGTGAAAAATTTATAATGCAAGAAATTAATAATACAAAAATAACAAATTTTAATTTAGCATGCAATTTTACTTATTTACGTAAGTACATACATACACTATGTGAAATATTTTATTTGCTAAATAAAATATTTAATTTATTTGAATGAAGTAGTTTTTATTTTTCATAGAGCCAGTTAGCTCTTCAACAGAAAAGTATCCCTGCAGTGCGGAGTTCCTGTGCTTGTAATTTAAGGTCTCATTCTTAATGTTCATTCCTCCTGTTGATTTATGAGCTCCGGTGGGTATTGTGATGTTTAATAGAGCTAAGACTGTAAAACAGCAGGTTTTATAAACGACAGGCGATTGAAAACAAACATTATGATTGGCTCCCTGAGGCAGGTAAAATTTATTCTCATCAAAATTTACCTCTGCAGTTTTGACCCTGTAAACTCTAAATGCCATGATTGGAGTCAGTATTATATGTTGTCTGGAGCCTTTACCTTTTTTTTATTCCTTGTAAAGTAAAAGTTATGAATACTATCTAATGACTCATTATGCTTAGTGTAATTGGTGATATTAAACTGTTGTGGTAGGATTTAAATCTTCTTAATGAGAGCATGTGAGGATGTGACAAGCAGTAGTTTGGGGTTTTCTTGCAGTGCTTGGGGCAACAAATGTGGTTTGTGGGCACTAAATAAATAGTGAACTATGAGTAAACCTGCAACAGACACTTTATAAATCAATCAGCAACACATTAACCTCCAAAACAAGCCTGCTTTTTGTTGATGTTCCAGAGTTCATGAGTGGAGCAGTACTTTAATTGCCTGCTGTAATGTTGTGTTAATATTTCCCAGCATTTAAAAACATTTTACAGGGGAAATTGGTGGAATATAGTAATTTTGAATAAATGACAGCAGCTGGCAGTGAATTTAGGGTGCAGTATTTACCATTTTCCATGCCAGGGCAGTTAAAAGTTCACAAAATTAATCTAAAGCTAAATGACTGGCACTAGGAAGACTCTTGCTTAGAAGTAAAAGCTTAGTATTTTTGTAGGTTAACCAGAAGGATTGACTGTTTTTTGTTTGTTTGTTTTTTTTCATAAATTGTGCCATACTTTAAGACTTAAATCTGTAGCATTCATCTTTTTTAAAAATGTGTTTTACTACATATTTGCTAAAACTGTTACCATTTTGCATTTCGCATAGCATAATGTGAAACAAATTATGGAAAAGATGGGAAAGATCAAGCTGCTCCTCCTCCTCCCAAATGCAGAAATGCATTGCTTGGTGTCAAAAACAAAGGGTCAACCTTTCATTTTTTATGTGTTAATGTTGTCTTTTTTAGTTATTCTATTTTATTTGGCTAAAAATAAACTGAGACAAGATACTCTGTGTCTCTACGGTCTGAAATCACAGAAATGGATTACCTACCTTATGCAAAAGCAGTATCAACGATTTAGTTTATGTTATCAAATATTGACTCTTAGCAAGGCATACTTACTATCCTCTTATCACTGTCATCTTCAGAAGCCTAACTTCTCAGCAGCTGCTGTAATTTAATGTATGTATACAATTCTTATCTACCATACTTAATGTACACTGTGAAACATACACATGTTGTAGGTACTACAATACCCTCAATAAATACAAATCTGAGGCATGTATCTATTTAATTAATACACTTAACCAATTACGTGTATCAGTTAAATAGTCAGACATTGCACTTAATAGGAAAGCCTGTTTTGTGTATAAGTCTTATAATAATGCAAAAGACCTTGTAAAGACCTAAACTGAAGCTGGTGAGAGGATGCTATTATCCACACATTGGCTGAAAGTTCACTCAGAGAATAAGAAGCCACTGTCCTACAAAAGCAACATTGAAACTCAGATTAGAGTTTGCAAAATGCATTCAAGGCACAAAAATGTACATTTTTGCAAAAACTGAAATATAACTGCTTAATGATCTTTGTTGAGTTTGGAGGAAAAAAGACGGGACGCTTCTAACTCCATCCATGTTGTGCCGTATTAGATTTGCACATCGCACAAAAATACCCACAAAACACACCATGTTTTGTGGGTATTTTTCTACTTGAAGGGCTGCTGCATTTCACAAAGTAGATGAAAACAAGAGAGCATTACCAAGTAAAAAACACACACACATAAAGTTACGTACAATCTAAACTTTGGTTTTCAAGAAACATACTTTTGCAATAAAAGTTGTTGTTTTTTTTAAGTAAAACTTTCCTTTATTTTTACAAGCTGGTGCTATCAGGAAATATGTGTTTGTCAATAGATCCCTATAAGGCCAGGTGGCTAAATACCAGGTCTACACACTTTACTACTTAGTCCTCTATCTTTTTGATAAATAATGTTTTTCCATAAAGTAGTCATCCAGAGAGAATCTGGACAGTTTTAAGCCCAAATCATAACATTCCTAGTAAAACCGCAGCCGAGTTAGATTTATCACGAAGCCTCTTTTAGATATACTCTCAGGGAGAGGAGCTGGAGAGGAGTGATTTCTAAGTAGGAAGTTAGAAAACAGGGAAGAGGAAGAAAATTACGAGGAGGATTCTCTAGCTTGGAGGTTGAGGGGCGGAAGTCAGCTTCCCTTGTGCTTCCTTCCTTTCCCAAAGCACTTCACATTTACACTCTCCACAGCTTTTCCTTGAGGGTGAACATTTAAAGCCAGAACTGCGGCATCAGTTTTGTCTCAGGGGAGGAATAATCCAGCTTCCAGTCAGGAAAGATTTTATGTTTTTGGTTTATGAGTGTACGTACCATTCTTTTTTTTCCTACCTTTTCCCCTGTTGCTATTTTCTTGGATTATGATCTCACTTATGGGCCACATTAGGAAAGTAAAGTGTGACCTGTTTGTGTTTTCCTTCCTTTCCATCTCATTTTTCTTTCTTTGCTTCGTAAACAACTTACCTCACCTATAGTTACCTAACTATGGTCAGGGTTGCTGTAATGGAAGACTTGCTGTCACATCAGTTATTGGCCAACGACAGCAGCTTCCACTCACTACCAGGAGGTCTATTGTTTATATATATTTATGATCTCAGCCATGAACCCAGGGTTGACCTGGCTGTACTCCATCGCTCCACAGACTCTTCTCCGCTGCAGACTCTTCACTGAAACCGTAGCTCATGAACCTTCATTTGCACTCCTGGGCCTTCCGGATTCACAAACCTTCATCCCTAGGATCTGCGCTTTCATAAGTTGAGGAATGCTTTTGGGGAATGTTTTACTCCCAACGAGAAACATGCTCGATTGGCTTGTGTGCAGTTTCACATTCTCAAGAGCACAGCTGTTGCATCCGGTTGCACTGATCAAACTGCCCATCTGCTCCCCTCCTCATTCCTTTCTTCTTCTTTCCATTTCATCAAATCATCTATACATTCCTGTCCTCTGATGACAAATTGAAAGCGGGTGGCTCTTTGAAAAAGACTTTTAGATCGAGTTGTTGTCCTGTAAGGGGTGATGTATATTTACAGATGTTTGTTAGAAAGTACTGTAAATGCTGATTAAGGATCTTAATTTTTTTTCCTCTTCCCTGCTCTTTCATCTCCACTCACCTGTCCTCTAGGCTGACAGCGTTTGTTCTGAAGTCCTTTGCTCAGTCTCGGGGATTTATCTTCATTGACCCCGAAGAGCTCCAGGCAGCCAAGTCCTGGCTTATCAAACATCAGCGAGAAGATGGTTCCTTTCCTGCTATGGGACGCATCCTCAATAAAGACCTGCAGGTGGGTCTATGTTTGCTGTTTTTCTACCTGCCAATTTAAATTTAAATCAGTAACACAAGAAAGAAAGCTGGCCGTTGTTTTGTCATATTTAAGAATTAATTAACTTGATCAGGCAATCCCTGTTTCTTTCCAGTGCTCCCCTTCTGGGTTTGTTTGCAAGTGTTCTGTCAAATGGTGACTCATATGTAAGGAAATTGGATTCCACCCATGAAAAATGTATCTGTCAATCCAAACAGCTAATTTGATGTGTTGTGTATTGGGCTGTATAGTTGATGTTTGAAGATACATGGCAGATTGAGAATTTAACAACTTATTTGTTTTACATGCACTACTGCCTTGTCTGAGTACTGCATGGAATAATTGCCTGGGACCTCAGCCTAATTCTGGATACCATAGACGTCACACACTGCTGTGTGATGATATCCTCACCAACACAACCACACCGGCAGCCAGCGGGTGTGTTGGTCATTCTGGCATGAACAGCACATTTTATTTCCTCCACGTTTTGTGGATTGTCCCTGGTGTTGTAATCCTGGAGGACTGAAATTGCCCTAATGGCATGGATTTCTCTCAGGTTAGAGCAGACACTATTTGACAGATGCTCACAGGTTCTGTTAATCGGGCACCTGATTCTCATCACCTCAAGCAACAGAACATCCAAGCAAGTCTCCACTGCAAAAAATAAAGCTTTTTGGCAGTTTTTAATGGCAAATCTGCTATTCAGCAAATGCAGTTTCTTTACAAATGTGGCATCGTTTAAAGAGAAATAACCTGGCTTTCCAATTGTTATAAATGTTATAGCCAAGAAACATTGTTTGAAAAGAAATAATGTTCCTTTTGAAACAATATTGCATCCTCCCTCCCAACTATCCATCCATCCATCCACCTGTTCATCTCCCCATTCATCACTGCTGTAATGTGCCAGTGATGTTAAAGATTGAGTCTGAATAACATGGTCATGCTATTGGTAAGGTTACTTTTAATGACTTTATTAATATAACCTTTACAACATCTTTTTGGTCCATAATTAAAGGGAGGATTTTCAGGGCATTTATAAGGTAATAACTTATGGTGATTTTTTTGTAGGGAGGGATCCATGGCAAGATATCTCTGACCGCTTATGTGGTAGCAGCTCTGTTGGAGACGGGGATAACAACAGAGGTAAGTTAAAAAAAAGTTTCTTTCATTTAACAGTCAGTCCTCAGAGGGAGTTTTCTGATGGAAAAACAGTTATTTAGATTTGACAAATCTAAAAACCAACGTTAATACAAAATTTCCTGATGTTGAATTTGATTTATATTTTTTGTTGAGTTTATCGAGTTTTTTATCAACATAAGAGTAAACACCGAGCGTTATTCCCGACCCACTTAAAGAAGCAAAGGAGGCCCATCCCACCGGGCCGGTTCGTGTATGGACGTATCACTGCATTCCCGAAAGTTGTGAAGATGGATGTGTTGGCAGTCGGCCCACTCAAATTTGTTATGCCCCAGCACTTTTAATGTACCTGCTTCAAAACATTCAGGCTGACATGCAGCGACAGTTTTAGCCTCACAAAACGCGCCTCTTTAGTAGTCTCCTCACTCTTTCATCCACTCTTCAATGGACATGTAACCATCTTGCGTGTTTTCGAAAAAAACTTCCCTTCAGTAAAATCAGTCCTCAAAAGCTCAATATCCAGGATGCAAATTCTTGAAACTCTTTTCGTCTTTTATTACCAGTTTTTTAAATAGTTGAATTTATTTGGTATTTCATCTCTTTGGCCCATTTCCATCCATCTGTCTCTCCATTTTCATGCTGCTGTCTATCTCCACAGGGATTCTTCTTAGTATTTGCCCTTTTAGAGTTGATAAAAAATGAAAAGGTATTCTTAACTTCAAAGCCATACCTTGACCTCCTTTCCAGTTTCCATTAATTAAAAGGCCACACTGCCAATTTCAGTAAGATGACTCTAGAGGACTATAATCTAACGGGTGAGAAGAAAGTAAACTAAACTTTCTAAGGACATAATGAGTGTTTATATAACAACTCCATTTGGGCAGAAGGAACCGTTGAGCCATTGTATGGCGGACAATCGGTGCAAAAGTAAACCGAAGGTTTTTGCATCTAAATTGAGGAGATTTTTAATGTACCAGTAAAAACAAAATGGAGAATAAATTGTGACCTTCAGATTTGTTGGTCCCTCTTTTGTTAATCGAACTTGGAAAAGTTCTGACAAATTTAGCATTTTATTTCAGTAAATATATCTAGTTGGTAAAATAAGAAGAAAAGAATAAGAACTATAACAAAAACAAAGGTCATATATATATAAAGATCATATATATATATAATGAGGACACCTATGTCCTCCTGACTAACTAATACGTAAGCCTTTATGGGGTGACAATTAATGTGTTAATGTGATTATCAGATTTTAATTACTTTAATCAGTACTTTATGAGTTTCTGATCGTACTGTTGTGTACAGGAAGAGAAGGTGGCAGTGGCTAAAGCCAAGGACTTCTTGGAAAGCAACACGTATTCTGCTGATGACCCTTACGCCACAGCTCTGTCTGCATACACCCTGTCTTTGCTCCGCAGCCCTTATGCTCCGTTGGCTTTGCGTCGCCTCAACCACATGGCCATCACTCAAGGTACTGCTACCTCTGTGATTCAGTTCAAGTTCCATACCATGAAAAAAACATATGTAGAAAGGAAATGAACAACAAAACAAGAAACAAAATGCCGGCATTCGAGTTGCAGTAATACTCCCACCAGATTAAACAATTAGTAAGTACAATTTCAGTGTCAGAAACGATGTTTAGTGCCTATTAAGGCAACATTAAATTAAGAGATTGGTATTGATTGTTGCAAACTAGTCTTTTTATTATTTCCCTTCATTTCACTATCTTTGCTGTAATAGATGGGCTCACCCACTGGAGTCTGACTGGCAGCACGGTGACGGACGAAGATACGTTCATGGGCTTCAGTGATGGTCTCTCTCAGTCAGGTACCTTTCGCAAAAAAATGTCTGGGGACTGGCATGATTAGACTTTTCCAGTTTTAGTTTTTATTCCTGCAAATAAAACAACCCTGAGAATTGTCTGTAAATGTAGCTGTTTGTTCCAAGTTGTGTCAGCAGAGGTGGAAATGACAGCCTATGGTCTTCTGACCTACACCGTCCTGGGTGATGTTGCTTCCGCCCTGCCTGTTGTCAAATGGCTCTCCCAGCAAAGGAATGCTTTGGGTGGTTTCTCCTCCACACAGGTAACTTTGTAAAATGTATTTCTTGTTCATGATTTTTTTTTATATTAGAATAGAAGCATCTCTTATTGTCCCACAGTGGGGTAATTCAGGTGCACCAGGTTTCAACCTGTATTGCGGTACATAGAAAAAGTGTGTCTCTTGAATGTTTGCCCCTCATTTTTTACAAAATATCTCAAGATCAGACAGATTGTGTCAGAACTTCAGGTTTCAAGACTGGCTGCAGATTTTCTGGTCTATGACACCAAGATAAAATGCAACTAGGCTGATAGGGTGCATTTATTAGAAGTTACTCTAAGCTCCAATTGTACTGATCTGTTTTTGGCGTTATTCATTTAGGCATCAACTCTGACCAGCCATATTGTAAGCGAGTGTTGACAATATATAAATGGGATTTTGAATTAAAAAAAATATTCCTTTTTGTTTGTTTTTCCGTTCTGTTTCTCTAATGTAAATCAAAAATGCTTTGATAACCTCAAACATTTAAGTATGACAAAAAAAACCAAGTTTGACCAACACTGTAGTTGTTCTAAATGTATGTTGTGCTAACCGATCTCTTCAGGACACGTGTGTGGCTCTGCATGCCTTGTCGGAGTATGCCATCCTTTCATACATAGGAGGGGTCAACCTCACCATCTCTCTAGCCTCCACCAACCTTGACTTCCAGGAGGCCTTTGAGCTTAACCGGGACAACAAAAAACTCCTTCAAAGGGCCAAGGTGAATGTGGGTTGGAACAGCTGCTCTGCGTGTTTAGTTGCCTGTTTTGCCGCTTCAAGGCTGCTCACTCTTCTTCCACACAAATGTAATGGAAACACCAGTTTTGGCATGCTTTATCAAATTTATCTATTAGTTCCAGATGTCATAACCAAGATGGATGGGGCATTTCATTTAGTTAAGCTGCAGTTTATATACATGTCTATCTCGTGATTAATGAGCAGCTATTTATCAGAGTCAAGCTGCACTCTCTGTGTTCTGTTTTTACAAATCAAGCCTGGTGAATTTTTCCAAATGCACCTTGTTGGTTCCTTGATTAAGGATCTGTGCTTCACTGACATGTTTACTCACACTTTAAACAAACTTGACAGTGATGGGTTTATCTCCCCTGACTACATCGCCTTTCAGGTGAGAATGCAAGCAGTTTCTTTGCCAGGCATGTTTTTTCTGCTTTGAGTAAGGGTGTCAACTTAATTAGGGGCAATTTAGGGCTGCTGGTAAGTAGCCAGGGAGCCACTAGCATTAGTGCAGCAGCCTATAGCATTCATTCACTTGATAAATGACTCAGTCACCTCTCCCTGCCTCTCTGACTCTTTGTTTCTCCTGCTTTTTTATTTATTTTTTTCTTGTAGATACCCAGTATCCCCACAGGCCTTTTTGTCAGCGCCAAAGGTGAAGGCTGCTGTCTCATGCAGGTATTAGACGCACTCAAGCTTGTGTAAATGCCTGTTTGCCGTCTTGGAAAATTACCTAAATTGAAGCTCTAGTGCTATGGCTCACAATGATCTGCCAAAAAGAGGTGCGTCAAATGCTGCTGCAGCAAGTTAATGAAAAGAAATCTAACTCAGAGTTGCTTGTTAGAGGGAATTTTACTGGCTGATTCAGGTATTATGTCGTCAGTAGTGCATTTTTACCTTGTAATTCTCAATTGTTCAGAAATTAAATGCAGTGTATTGTCGACCATTTTCACAGAAATGTAACTGCAACTGAATACGATGATTTTTTTTTACAGCTTTAATTTGCTTCACAGTTTTTTATAAGAACAACTTTCACTCAATACCCATTTTTTGTGCATCTATTGCTGCCCATTAGCCAAGCCACAGTTGAGCCATGATTAAAGAGTTGGACAATCAAATACCTGCACATGTTTGTTAGCAGACTGTCAGAATAACCATTTAGTGCTTTTTCAAATTTCTAAACCATGCTTTTAAAAATATTCATATCCTACCCCAAGAGGAATAAGGTAAGTCTGGAGGAACTGCAGCATCTTATTTTTCAGGTGGAAACTCAAGACAATTGTTAGTCATGCACTCCATGCATTTGACTTTTTTGGAGGTTGGGGAGATTGGCAAAAAGAAACCCTGAGTTAAAAGAAAGACATAGAATGTCCTGTTTGCCTCAAGCCATTTGTGGCAAACATGTGAAATAAGATGCTGCAAACAGAGGAGACCAGATCTGAATAATTAAAAGAATATATTATATGTTCATAAAGATGTGGTTTATCTTAAGTGTTTTCTGCTTCTTTATTTTGGTCTGCCTGTAGATCGACGTGTCTTATAACGTGCCTGACCCAGTAGCAAAGCCAGCTTTCCAACTCAATGTGGATCTGAAAGAACCCTTACAGGAGCGACGCCTACAGCCCTCCTCCTCATCTTCTGCTCCCAAGCACTCTGCATCACGTTCCCGAAGCCGAGCCGACAACCGCTCTGAGCTCAGTTGGAAGCGTCGGGCTCCCATCGACGATGACGACCCGGCGGCCCACCAGGACAAACTGAGCTTCCACATATCTTTAGAAGTTTGCGCTAGGTAGAGACTCACAGTGTTCCCGTGTACAGAGCTGATTGGGGGGAAAAAAAATCATTTTGTTCATTATTTTTCTAATCTTCTGGTCTAGGTGGCTCCATTCAGGCTCATCCAACATGGCAGTCATAGAAGTTCCCATGATTTCTGGTTTCAGAGCTGATGTCGAAAGCCTGGAAAGAGTATGGAATCACGCATGCACACCTTCCACCTTAGACTGTATGCTATGAACCATGTACTTTTATTCCACTGTCGTATCAACCTCAGAACAACAGAAAAATTATGTTAAGATGCTGCTGGATATAGTAAGACAGTGTAATTATCAGTGAAATGAGTTCTCTACCGACATGGACTGAAAGGCCAATGAGAAGAGAAACGGTCGATCCTCCAAAGGCTGTATAAAATAGGCAGATTTAAAATAATAATAAAATAACATTTCAATGAAGTCACACCAACACTTTATAGACATACAGTGTAGCATACACACAGAGCTGCTGTAAATCATCTGTTCTTTTTACTCTGAAAAACCAATATCGACCCAACTGGAAGCAGTAACACATTAACAAACAATCTGTTTTTCTTAGGCGAGGAATGAGTAACTTAAAGCATCATTAGACATTGGTTGCATTGGTATATTGAGGAATGTGTGTAATTAGAAAGGTGGTAGCTAGTATGAAGTAGGTTTTGGGGCTGAATCCAGGTCAGCTCCCCAGTCACCCATCAGAAGCATGTCCCTCATTACTGGGCTGTAATAGGGCTTCAGTCTGCAGGCTTCCATTACTACAGAGACACCTCTGTGGCTACCTGGAGCAATGTAAAACATGCACACATACACACACAGAGCGTGCTGTCAGTATGTCACTGGAGGCTGACCTGAGTTGTGGTGCCTAACAAGCTGAGTTTAAACCCCTGCTGGCCTCCCTTGGGTTTTACTGCTGACTGCCTGACTGCCATTCACATTCCTCAAGTTTACAGTGGCAACCCTGGTTTCAGCTTGGCCTCATCTTATTTCATAGGTGCTGTGGACATAAATGATTAGTCCAGTAACTGCTTAGGGCTCCTGTCACCCTGACATAACGAGCTGTGATTAACAGCCCAGAGGACGCTGGGAGTTTAGTGTTTGAGTTGCGGAAGTTCACAACCGGTTTGCGTTGCTATATGAACAAACAATGCTTTTTTTTTTTAGAGTGTGTCTACATACGAGTGTCTCTGTGGCGCCAGCTCCAGGTGAGCACCTCATAAACCCCCCACTGTCCCAAGACTGCCACCTCTGACTGGGGGAACAAACTTATGGGATTTTTTTACTATTATTTTCACACAGATTCACAACAGTGTGCTCATTACTCCTTATATTTGCCAGTCATTTTCTGCGCAGAGCCCTTTTAGTCACCTTTCTACTGTTTCCCACGAGGGCAGCTTGAGTTGAAGATCATGACTGAGACAAGTGGTGATAAAACATGTAGAGTCTCTGAATTGGCATGTAGACAATTGGAACTACTTAAAGCTTTGGTTATGGATCTACAACATTTATTCACACAAAATATATTTTCTTCTGTGTGAGAAGTAGCACTGGGCTGGGGTGATGTGGAGCTGTCCAGTTCGCTGTGGTGCTGATTGCTATTAATATCTATTAAGATTAATTTTATACATTTCCATTTATCACAATTTGATTTAAAACTGCAGATATCTGCTTTTCAACTTCTTTGCAAATGTTCCTATACATCTCTCCTGGACAATTTCCGACTTGCAAGATTAGGAAATTAAGCAAAAATGTTCATCAGTCGTAGCAGTAAATTTGGAAATTTGAAACATTAGGCAAAGTAAATAGTTATTTTTAATTATATTTTGCCTGCTTGTTAATAAGATTTCTTGCTAATAATACAACATTTTTCATGAGGTGGTGAAAAAGGTGTCACGTTAAATAGATGTGCTCAAAATAAAAGCTGTATTTTTCTCTTTTTTTGTTTGTTTTAAGGTTAAATTTGCCTGCAATGGAAGTTTAAGTTTGTTTTCCATAACTTTCTCATGGGTGCAAATAAATGTGTAAACTTTCTGACTCGCTATATCAAGTCTGCAGTTTAATTTTTATGCACACACGAACCTTATACCTTCCTGAGGTGATCCTGATAATTACATCTCAAATTAACTTCAGTGTACAAATAGTTTGTGTAGATTTACAATAAAAAAATCCATTGATCCAAATTGATACAAATTTTAACAGATAATTGTTTTCTGTCTCTCTTTATAGCTGATGATGGATAAAAGAGTGGGGTTGAAGAGGTATGAGCTGAATGGCAGAAAAGTCTTGTTCTACTTTGATGAGGTATGTAGAAATAAAAGCCTGGATTGAATGACTCAGAGGTGTGCAAAATTTCAGATCTGTATTTTGTGCACCAGTGTTCATGTGCATATGTGCTACTTTTTGCCTTAGATTCCCAGTCAATGTATGACATGTGTGGCCTTCCAAGCTATCAGGGAATACATTGTGGGCAAGACAGCACCTGTCCCGGTCAAGATCTATGATTACTATGAACCAGGTATAAAAACTTTTTTGGGGTGCGGTCCTGTAAAGTGTTAAAAACCAAAAGACCTTCTTCCTGTGTTGGCTGAGGTTCCTTTTTTTAACTTCTAACGTTGCAAAGTAGCAAATATGGCGTTGTGTTGTGCTTGTCATGCAGCTTTTGAGGCCACCAGGTTCTACAACGTCAGCGAGAGCAGCCCACTTGCTCGGGAGCTTTGTGATGGGCCCACCTGCAATGAGGTCGAGAGTTCAACAAATCAGTGGATCGGTGAGAAACACAACAAATGCATAATGATTTTCATGCACCTCAGTTGTTCCTCTGTCCTCTAACCCAATTTCTGCAGGTTTTGTACAGGGAAACCAGTGCAACAATGTATTAGGCTGCCTGGAGCAGGAGCAGATTGAGCGCTGCACATGTTACAGGGACTGTGGCTACGACGGGGAGCCTGTTTGTGGGTCGGATGGGCAGCTCTACCAGAACCAGTGTCAGATGGAGGTGTCTTCTTGTCGAAATGGGACTCGCATCAAACAGGTCCCCATGTCCCAGTGTTCACCCAGTAAGTGCTTGAATTACTGCGTGTGGACTTTCTAATTGTTACTTTTTATACACAAATTATTACATCTAAAACCGAAAACTAAAAAAGTAGCTCATCTTAAATTGTTCCAACTAATGAAATATATTTTAACCAATGAGAACATAGTTAGAATTAAACGGATACTTGTTGGGCTATATGGTTCTTTTATTTTCACTCTTTTATCCTTCTTGTTTGGTACCATGAAAGATGTTCATAAGTGAGAGCTTGAGGACATAAATAAGCTACATTCACATAAATTAAAGGAAAACATCAACATTTATGATCAAATTTAAATTACAACTAGAAGAAAATGATAAATATACAGTCATATTCAATAAATAAAAAAGATGCATTCTGGCAAGATTCATTGTCAGAGCAAAGGTGCCTTTGACCTTAAAGCATGATATCCTTAAAGGTTGTCATGGTTGTTGTTATGTCAAACATACATTTCATTAAGCCCACATTTCTGCCTTAAAATGGTGGTGGCAGCATCATGCTGTGGGTATAAATTTCTTCAGTAGAGACAGTGACGCTGTTTATAGTTAAACTGAATATTCCTATAGTTAAATCCAGGAAAATATTCGACAAAATCCTAACAAATCCTGCAAAAGACTTTAGAGATGAGTTAGTTATTCAACTTCTGTCAAGACAACAAGCCTAAATATACACACAGATAAAATAGAATCATATTTCATCTTATTGTTAATGGTACAGAAAAATTCCTGTATTGAATCTAGTGGTGAATTGATGACTGCAGCTATAAAATACATTTTTATAAAAGAGTTGATTAGAATCTGTGAGTAAGAAATTGATGCTAAGAAGCACTGTTCATCCGGTGTTATTGAGCTATTTATAAAAAAATTAAAAAAACGAAAATAGAGAAAAACATCATTAGATGTGCAGAGCAGGAATCAACTTACCTCAAAAGATTTACAGCTGTTATTACAGAAAATGATGGTTGTATAAAAATATTGGCTCAAAAACATTTATTCACACAGTTTTCAGATTTTAGTGGTTGTGGTATGACAAAATAGGAAAACATTCAAGGAGCAGAAATACTGTATTTACTGGTCCATGTGCATGTCTGGTCCATGTGAGACGGCTGCGTACACACTTTGCTTTGCAACTCTATTTTAATCTGTCAATATGTGCGTGCACCTGTAAATGTGTCTGAGCCTTGATCTGAGCTCAGGAAACAGCCGTTCAGGTGACGAGCTGATTACTGGACGAGTCCTCAGAGGAAAATAAAATCTTCTACCCATCTTCTACCCCCGCTTCCCCCCAATCCTCACTCGCTCTCCGTCATATTACAGGGCTCTCTCCAAATGACAGAGTGCTTTTGTCCTTCCTCAGAAATCCTCGTCACATTCCTTTCCGACGCACAGCCCAACAACAAAGGAGCCTTCATGTTGCGGAGCAGATTGGGGAAAAGGCATAGACAAAACTTTGGTGGGAAAAGTCCTGAGCCTGTGCCAAGTGTTTCATGCTGTAAATGATCAAAAGGACTGACGCGCTCCCTGACCTTGTTTGTTTGTGTATGCTTCAATAGGGGCAGATTTGTTTCACGGCTTCCTCATTTTGAGGAAAGAAAAGGAGGCTGTTGTTGTTTAACTGTTCATGATTTGGCTCCTTCTATTTTTGGAGGGATACATTTTGACGAAAGTCTTTGTTGGGACTAAGCAAACCTCGCTGTTTGTCAGTGAGGTGCTCCTGAGTGTGGACAACACCAGCATTCCTTGTTTCAGGCAAAGTGGAAGCCACGTTTATGTGACTGATCTCCAATGTGTCTCTGTGTGTGTTTGTCAAGGTAAGACCATTGAAAACAACCAGCCAGTGGTGAACCAAGAAACTGAGCAACCTTCAGTGCCTGTACACACAGGTAACCATACCACACCTTTCTCATACACCACATCCACAATCGTCTCCTGATTCTTCACGTTCACGACTGGAAGAATCAGCAGCTGTGTTTACTAAAAGAGGCTGTTATTCTGCTTGTGCAAACTTTCTTTATCAATCCGAAAGCAGCTTGTCAAGTCAGATTAATGTCATTTTGTTAACATTTATGACATATTTCCACATATTCTTAATATGCCAAACACAAAGGTGTTTACTGCATGCATAAACACCTTTGTGTTTATATTTTATCATGATAATCTAAGAAATTTCATGCGCAGCTTGCCAAACACGCCATGTAGAGGACATGGTAAATATGTGGAAAATGTGCTGTCGTCAGATGTAACCAAAATATTGCTTTTCCCATTATACAAAACAGTAACTGTGCATTTTACATCAAACACATCATCAACACAGTAAAACACGGTGAAAGCAGCTCATGCTGTGAGGATACTTTTTATCAGGAGAGATAGGAAGCTGGTTAGAGTTATTGGAAAGAAGGGTGAAGCAAAACACAGAACAAAACTGAACCTTCCATGCATACAAAAGAGACAAAATATTTTGAGTAAAATATAGTCACATGTTATTATGGTACAGATAAATCCAGACCTCAATCCAATTGAGAATCTGTAGCAAGATATTTATTTCTTCACAGACGCTCTCCGGTCAGTCTGACAGGTGTATTTTTTTTTTTCAAAGACGATTGAACAAGAATCTCAGTCATTCATTTTTGAGATCAAACATCATTTTTCTTCCACTTGCCAAATATTCTCGACTTTCTGTGGGTCTGTCAGGTGAAATACCAAGAAAATGAAGTTTATGGTTGTTGCGTGACAAAGCATAAAAAAGTCAAAAGAGAAGCAAGCAGGACTAAACAAGAGAACAAGGAGCAGACACAAAGGAAACAGGGTGGGGAGATTAGGGTTAAACTGATTCGTAGGTGTGTGGCGGCACATTCCCCTGCCACCACCTCACGCCTACAATCAGTATGATAAATGGGAGGATAAGTTTCACACACCGAGCTTGCTTGTTGCTGTCAGGACTCTTACCTTTTCTCCTTATAAGCAACCAGAGAATTGCTCAAAGGATGTCGCACTGCGTGGATGTAGGATGTAATTGTGTTACCTTTTGGCAATGATAGCATGAAAACACATTACTGAAAGTGTCAAGTTCTAACACCTTAATGTTGTGTGCGTGTGGGGGAGGGTGAAAGGGTGTTCATTTTTTTTTGGGGGGGGGAGCACATAACATTAAGTCCTATCTACAGTTTCTTAGCGGTATCCAGGTGTGCATTTGTGCATGCATGTTTGATGTCGTGTGACCTGCTCTGACTTGTTTCTCAGCCTCTAACTCCCAGTAGCTGCTCCTCTCAGTCAAAGGTCTCCCTCAGTACAAAAGCGAAATGCTCGACACAAGAATGCAGTGCACAAATGCAGGTATATGCCTGTCAGAAGCAAATGTTCAAAATGTTAATTATCATATCTCAAGTCTTTTGGAGTCTCTTGAGCCACGCTGACGCACTCATTCAGCTATCGTAACACTTTAGATTTATTATGATATAAACTGTGAAATCACCGTCACTGTAAACCATTAAACTTCAGTCTTCTGAGAGCAACAAGAAAGCAAAAGGTAAAGAAGAGTTCGGCCAAGAAAATGAGACGCAGCGAAGGAAGCTGAAGCTCTGGAATTACTTTCCGTGTGCAGACTTGTCTTATTAATGAACCTGCTGCAGCGGTCAACATACAGTCAAATACAGACTTGAAGGCTTCATTTGATCTGTGGTATTTCTTTTATCATTTGTTTTGGGTCCTACATGTGCAAGTCTTTAAATGTGGGGTTCCGTGCAAAATGTTCCATCTGAGCCATTTTAAAGTGAAACTCTTAATACCTCTAGTCACATAAAACATTAAAGATAAATAGACTTAGTCGCATGCTGTGTCAAACAATTTACGGAAGGGGGCCCTCTCCTGGTCAACATTTGGTACTCCATCTTAGGAAGTTCTTGTATACAATGTCCTAAATATTAACTTTTATAATCAAGGCTGTCTCATAATTCCCTGCCCTTTGCACAAACAGCTGACTTAAATTAGTCTCCGTCTCTGGAGAAATGATTCTGCAGATAAACCAAGCCACCAGACAGACGAATGACATGTAAATATTCTAGCATCAGTCTTTGCACTTTATATAAAATTGCAGACCTTCATCCATGTTTTTCTTCAAGAGGACGCTCTTTTCTGTCTTTCTCTTGACAGTGCCTCAATATTTGTAGCAGCAGCGTCCTGCATGTGAGACCAGTGGACCCCCAGTGTTTGTGGGGGATACAGGCCACAGCTACTCATGAATTGATAAATCCCCAAATACTTCAGACCCCCTCAGACAATGTTTAATAATGTCTATTTAATAGTTCAAATACTAGATATACCTTGATATGCATCAATATACACAGTGGAAGCTGTCTTAGTACTACCACAGAAGCTAATATCTACAGTCTTCCTTGTTTCCTGTCTTGGGGGTCTGACCAATCAGCTCCAAGGAAAGTGAATGATTCTCTTAAATTGACTGCCTTGCAAATGCCAGCCAATACATCACTTACCATTATATTTTACGTTCCCAAATGTATTCTCGTTCAAATATTTTAGATGTTTTATATATATATTTAGAAGAAATAACATTCATGAATACTTTAGAGCCATCATCTGTGAAAGACATGATGGCAAATAACCAAAATCCCAGCGATTCTGTGCCCAGTTGAGATGATTTGACATAAACACTGCTCTAGAATGCCACTAAGATGGTAATTTATTGCTCAACAAATTAATTTCTCCTTTACATAGTGGATATTGTCATCAATCATTGACCGTCTATCATCAGCTTTTATTTTACTGAATGTGTGTCTGTCCGTCTTGGTGAAGAGGAACAAGGCTCCATGCCAGAGGTGTCCTACTACTCCTACGAATATGACTCTGATCCTTTCCTTGCTGACGGAGAGGGAGGGGACCATTTTGACATACCAGAAGGTGGGGGAGGTGTGCAGCATAAAGTGCCCCTACAAGCAAACTCCCAGCTACCCACAATGGACACAAAGAGCACCCCTGAGCGATGGTATGTGTGTCTCTGAATTTGATATTCCTCTTGTTGTTCTGACTGGAACGACCCGCATGACTTTTGAGGTACTCTTGTAACCAAGTCGTTTCTCTTCTCTTCTTTGTCGTCCACAGAAATACACAGACCGAAGCCGTGTGCCCACCTTAAAATTGTACCATATTTGTGAATATGCTTGTGAATGGAAAGAAAATGGAGACTATGCAAGACTGGCTTGGACAGAAAGTTGGTGTGGTCTGGGAACTGAGTTTATGTTGTTAGTTGAATGGAGTCAGAGTGGATGCTTTTATCATGTATGTCTGTTTTTTTGTGTGTGGTAGGATGTGACTGAGAATGATTTAAAACTAGAATCCTCCAGACCTTTTTACTCATCACTAGTCAGAATAGAATCTTTATCCAGTGTGCTGCGTTTATAATCACTAGTTTGTAATTACACTCAATGTTAAGCAATATGTTTTATTATATTTTCTATCTGTGGTATTTATTTGTAGTTAGAACTCCTCATTTCTATTTTAAAGTCATTACCTGCCCACACAGACTACTTCCTCCCCACTGTGGTTCTTGATGTGCTTATTTAAACACATTTGTTTGGCTTTAACATCGAATAACTGAAAGGTCTGATCAAAATTATTGTGCTGGTTTGCTGCTGGAGAAACACATGTGCTAACCATATGCTTTACAGAAACATAAGCTGATGTTCTTTTTCATTGTAAAATGCAATCTTCTTCATGTTTTATTTGTTGCACAGCTTTGAAGAGACAGGACACATAAACTGGGAAAGCGAGACAGTATAGGTCTTGTCAAACGACAGACTTTGAGGTTACTGGAACTTTTAAACGTTGCTGCATTTGGACTCTGCATTCGTCTCTGAAACTACCCTACCACCATCTCTCACCATTCACCTTACATGCCAGGAAAGCTGATTGTACAGATCATAAGCTATTTTGTTGTTGTTCAACTAAAGGATGTTGAGGAAATTGATTGATGTAAATGTACCAAATTTGACCAAATGTAATCCTAATTAATATCAAATATTGTTTTTGAAACAAAAGAGAATAAAATTTATACACAAACCAGGCTTTTGTTTCCAGGATTGAATTTATGGAGGGTTTTCTTTCATCGGAAATTTGTTCCTTAGCTTCTGGGGGGTATTTTTGGTTGGATATTTGACCACTTGTTTTATCAAAACTGTTAGAGCGGATTTAAATTACCGTAGTTGGTGTCTTTGCATGTGCTTGCCTTTATGGCACAGTCAAGAATGGAGCAAGTTTAGAAGGTTCACGTTAATTTGCTCTTATTTCCTCCAAAAACAGTTTTGATTGAGTTGAAGAATAGCGAGATAGTTGTTTGTCTTTATTATTACAACACTGGCCATAAAATAGTCCCATGACTAGTAGATCATATTTGTTTTCATATCACCAAAGCAACAGCTGAGAGGGAGCTAGACCGTGTTAAAGTTTAATGTTTAGCGATTGCACTTGTCACTCGTCGGCCCCCTCTGTTACCTCGACCTCCAGCAGATTGCAGGTCAGACCTCTGTGTCTCTAATCACTACGATCAGATACAATCAAATAAATAGCTAGTGTGCTGCTGATATTCAGCCACAATGGAGACAGTGTGACCAAATGATTAGAAGACGATAAACTCAGAGGTTGCTGGTTCAACTTCCAAAAGTGAAAGTCCGATACACCAGACAAACACTCTGCTGCTGCTGCATCTGTTGCATCTGAGCATTCACGATTGATCAAAACATTTCTGGACAACAAGCCTCCACTGCAGGGGGGCTGACTGCAACAAGCTACCTAAGGCAGTCTCTGTGGCAACTGCATGCATGGCTGAAGAGTGATGTTTCACGTCCACGCTCCAATGAGCAGAAAGAGTGAAAAGAGGAAGGGGGGAGACGGGGATCTTGGTTCCATGCCTTGTGGGGGACAGCTAGCATTACATGAGAGTGAATCAGAGTGATGACATTGTTTCTAAGTACCAGCTCGGTGCACCTATAAATGTCCGGCCCTTTGGGGACGGAGGCTATTCACCTGTCTGAGCTGCTTTGGACGAATTATGGATACAAAAGAGGCAAGCTGGCAGAGGGTTACAATTTGAGCTATAGGGAGGAGGAGTCTAGCGCTTTGTTGTCATTTTGATGTGCATTACTGGTGTCAGGTTTCCTGATTGTTTCAGGGGAAACTAAGTATTGATCCTGAATGGCTGCTGAAAAGTTCTCCACGGTGGGATAAAGTAAAGAGAAAGATTAATCGCTGATGCTCATCTGGTGCACACCCTGCTTCACCTTTGGCTGGCATGAGAATTTTTTTATTTTTATTTTTTTGACTGTTTATTTTTTCACCTCCATCCAGTTTGACATGTTGCGTGAATATCTTTGTAGTGCGGCTACGGTTTTTAAATCCTGAAGGACCCTTAGCCCAATGGAGAAAAAATACCCAGCAATTGCAGGGAAGGAGAAAGGTGAGTGCTTGACTGAAATAATAAATCTCAATGCTGCTATTGATTTACCTGGCTTTATAGTGTGTGGGAATATCAATACCATTAGCATTAAATCTTGCAGTCACTTTTGGTTACTTAACTGACATGAGCAAAGAGGGAATATACAGAGTGTGCCGACCTGCCAGGACTCGCTCTGTTCTGAGAAAAATGATTGCTGCAGCTCCACAGCGCACATCTTCTGGAGCAGAATCAGTTGCTTAGCAATAATTCGTCGGGATTTAAGTTGGTCGAATGGAAACTCTCTCCCTTCACAAAACAACAGTACACAATAAATTACTATTGGTAGTTTTCATTTGTAGCTGTGTATTTAAACATTTGTGTTGTGAATGCAATAGAGGATATAGATCACGTGAGGTTGTGTATGAGCAAATTCATCAGACACCTGTCTCCAGGACCGGGACCTGGGCGCTATGGATTGCCTCCCACCATTGGGTTTGTCGGCCATGACTTCACAAAACCAAGCAGCCCGGCCTACTCTTTCCACGGCAAGATCAGTAATAAGAGTGAGTGGCATCAGGATTATAGATGCAATATGTCACAAAACGTTTTCACATGTTCCAAAACACGTGAAAAACAATTTTGGGTTCCAAAAATTTTCACCCAAAAGAAAAGAAATGAAAAAAAAAAAAAAAAAAGGTTTAATGCTGTGGAGATGCTTTTATTTTCTTCTCACTGCCACGCTACATTCAGTCAGATTGTGCTGGGTTAAAAAAATGATCTTGTTACATTGGTGAAAAAATAAATAAAAATAAGTGAAAACATCTGAGTTAATATCAAAATGCTTTTTCATGTATTTATATTTAAATACCAACTAAAACAAATGATTTAATCTTCCCAGGATTTATCCTTCACACCAGATTTTACTACATTGTGTGCTGCAGTAACGCCTCTGTGCCCCTAGGAGGAGATATAACTTCACAGTTCTAAACCCAAGCACGTCAAGCAGGTTCTGAAGGTTTTCACTTTATTATTGCAGTGCTTTCTCTCGACTCCAGTCCAGGGCCTCTGTATCATGTTGATGCAAAAATCACTCGCTTTGGAAAGGATGGCACACCTGCATATACAATGTTGAGTAGAATGAAAGCACAGAGTAAGTTTTTGCTCACTCTTT
This sequence comes from Poeciliopsis turneri, assembly GCA_922788865.1. Taxonomy (NCBI): domain Eukaryota; kingdom Metazoa; phylum Chordata; class Actinopteri; order Cyprinodontiformes; family Poeciliidae; genus Poeciliopsis; species Poeciliopsis turneri. The sequence goes on from CAKLNU010000579.1 coordinate 986,955, forward strand.
GTGGATGGATGTTAACTATTCATGCATTTTATTCATTTGTATTTCCTTTGGATCTCTCCAGAAATTAAGTTTCATTTGTTGCCTCTGAACTACACTGTAGGCTTGTCACGATAACAAATTTTGCTAGACGATAAATTGTCCCAAAATGTATTGTGATAATATTGTTTTGAGCCAATTTTCACATAATATAATAGTGATAATGGGACAATAACGCAAGAGCACGTCTTCAACTGATACATTTTATTCAGTTTTTGTTAAAAAGAGAGAGAAACGATACATCCAGCAAATGAAAATGATTGTTTCTTTTAATTCATCACCAGATTAATTGACTCAGTGTTTAGTTTGACATGGACGCTCCACCATTATTATTTTGCATTTATATTTTCCTGTTATCTGATCAGTAGAAGAGCTATTCAGCACACCTGGACCTGGTACGTACAGTCCTGAGAAAGCTCCGGCCTGCAACCTGCAGCGCAGACCGCCCTCCTACACGATGGGTCGTCGCACCCGCTACCGCACCGCGGACCCGGTCCCGGCTCCCAACAAGTACAGCCTGCCTCCGCTCCTCGGCTCCCACATCCCAAACAAGAGAGCCAGCGCAAGTTACACTATGCCGGGCACTTTCAGCACCGGGGGAGCGTCTGAGGATTTAGCCAAGACGCCCGGACCCTGCCGATACAACAGCACGGACCCGAGCGTGTACCGGCCGCGGCAGCCCGCGTTCTCCATGTTGGGACGTCACGACGTACCCAAAGACAAAAGCGAAAAGCCCGGCCCGGGGACGTATAACCCCGAGAACGTCACGGCTCACAAGATCAGAGCGCCAGCATATTCCATGGGCGTCAGACACTCAGAGTTTGTCACGCCACTAGTGGTCGGGTTTTCTGACTAACAGTCAAATAAACAAGTCTGGAAAAAAAAAAAAAAAAAAAGCAACAACATGTTGTAGTTAACATTTTATTTTGTTCTTTAAGTAACAAGGTAATAAGTGTTTGCAACATTTCGAACATTTAACAACAACGAATTTACATAACGCAAACAAACGTTTAACAGGAAAGAAAAAACCCTATAGTCACTCGGTACACAAATGCATCTTGAAGAACTAGGAAAGACATTTAAAAATATGTTTAAGGTGTACGACAGTCAAGTAAACATTCCCCTTCATATCGTAGCATATTCAAGGTTTTTATTCACAGTGAACAAAAGCAGCTTGGCTCTCAACACAAGCAAAATATAAATGTAGGGATTCTGAAAGGCGAATGGAAAGTTTTCTACAAAAACAAAAATTATTTAAAACATTTTTAGAAATATACATATGTAGAAAAGAAGTGCAGCTCAATGATGCAAAGGAGCTTTAAGCTTGGAGATTGTTCCCGTTCATTCCTTGGGAAGAGGCCTTCTGAAAAGGAGTATGTGTGGTTCTGCACAGTCAAAGAGAAGACAAGACAAAATCAGATTATATGGAAGATGAAATACGAACAGACTTGTGTGGTTTGGCTTTTACGTAGTTAGCAATACGGTTCATTCTGCTCACAGGGAGTGATGCAAAGCAGGGGATTCAACAGTGAACAAGAAAAAACATAAAACACAGCCAAGTAGGAAAGTGTCCCAAACCCTATAAATATATAAAGTTAAAAGATTTTTAACTTTATACATTTCAGAATGAAAAAAAAAACCCTTTAAAATATAATAATATTATTAATAATAATCAATTTCAGTTTTCAGAACACTGTGGACATTGAATTCTTGTAGTTAGATTTTCAGATCTGTATAAATCATGAACTAAGCACTGTAGTTAGTTTTCAGTTCCTGGTAAAGGACTTCTAATGTGAAATAAGTAACCATGTCAAAGATGTTTTTGTAATTTATTGGTTCTGGAAATGTAATTAAAAAAATGTGTTTGCACGTTTTCATGACTGTGTAGAACACTGTAAATCGGAACATTTTATTTGTAAGTGTGATTTTGTCCTCAGGTACATAAAAGCCAAGTCATGTCTAGTATGATGAGACGTTCAGTAGTGAGTGGTTCATTCTGATCTATGGCGTAAATTAAACTGATGAAAATAAGAAATGTGTCCAATCAGTATATTATGGTAAATCCCTTCATTTACATAGTGATTCTTGTTACCTGTACAGGTAATAAGAATCAGAGAGCATAATTTTATTGTGTCTAATTTTCAGCCCTAAACTTTCAACTTGCAATTCACACATTCCCGTTTCATGTCTTGACACTTCAGAGTATGATTCTTCCTTAATTCTGAGTAAGAGATTGTATGAATACTCTCTTATACAAACACTTTAAAGTGAGCAAAGTGTGGGAAGTGGGATTCCACCACAAATAACATAAAAAAAAAAAAAATTTAATGAGGTAAAATGTCTGCACATTGTTAAAATATAACTGAATTGTAATAAGTTGAAATTCTAACCTTATTTTGTAAGAAAAGACTGAATAATATTAAATGGAGGCATTTTCTCCAAAAATACATTAATATAAAAGCAGGAAAATTAGATTCCTGTCATTTTAATATTAACAGAGTGCTTCTGTTTGCCCTACCATTACAATGTCATCAACATCCACCATGATGTGCTCTTTACTGCTAGGTGAAACCTAGTACAAATAGTGATGTATTAGAGTTTAAACAGTTTTGGAATTGCTCTACTAACTCCATCATCTTTCGTGTAGGACACAAATTTGTTTCAATGTCTTAATCAGATGGGCATGAAATGATACAAACTGATTTGTTGGCTTACAGGGGTGGGCAAGGTGTCCAGTAACTCTTAGATGTATCCCTCGTGATTCAGGTGTGTTGAATCCAACACACCTCAATCACCTCCTAAGTGCAGTCAAGTTCTCCAGAGTCCCGCTAATGACCTCATTATTTGACTCAGGTGTGTTGAAATCGAGATGCATCTATAAGTTGCAGGAGACTGGCCATTGAGGCCTGGACAAAAGTTGGATTCATCATCAACATCTAAAATGTCAAATCAAAGCCCGATAAAGTACAACTTTATACGGAGAGGTAAAGGTGGATTAAGCAGAAATACACCCATTTGGCTCACACCAGTTTTTAATGTTATTTTAGATTAATAATCGGCCAGAGATTGATATGGGCCAATTTTCTATCAATGATTAAGGGTTTCTATCAATGATTAGCTGGTCATATGTTGGGGGGGGGAAAAAGACACCCACCAACCTCACTTGTTAAATGCTTTCAAACTCAGAACACCCAAATGCATTTTCTCTATATACATTTACCAACAACATGCATTCTCTACACACTTAAGAACTTAAAAAGAATCAGAGGGACGTATACTATGATGCACAAACAAGATAACCTTGTAATTATCATGGGCTTTCTTGTTGACTGAAAAGCCCCTGTCTGCACCAAAATTAATTTCAATTCAAAAATATTTTATTAATACCAAAGGGAAATTAAATGATGTTGTATATTTTTTTTATTTTTTTTTCCCCCTTCTTTGTTTATTGTCTTTAGGAATAAAACTGATATGATGAAAACAAGCTGGTCAGAGCTCAAAGAAATTCAGAAAACAGTGGCATCCAAGAAAAGCCTCATTGGTGCCCCTCAGCCCATTAAATCTCTGATCTTTGCTAATGACAAAACAGTCGTCAGCACATGATACCCTCTGCCTCTGTGAAATGATTGGTTGAATGTTACATTTTAACTTGCTTTTATAGTTCTCATAACAAAATCTCAGGTCTGCTCAGAGATTTCTTTAAAAAAAAACGTAAAGAAATGTGTATAGAAATGTGGAAATGTAGAACACTAAGCAATATTCGAGCACAAGTAAGTTCTTCAGAGCAGAGTTCACTTTACATCATTCAGAAACCTCTCCATTGGATCCTTGGTTTACTGACCTGGTTTGTGGATCATGTAGTGGATCCATCCCTGACTCTGCTGCACCCCCAGTCCTCTCCACTCTTCTTCTGTCATCAGGTGGGAGGAGGGGACCAGTTTGGACAGCTGCTTCGGAAGCACAACATGCCTGTAAGGAGGTAAACATAATCACATTTGAAACAACCTGCCATGTATTTAAATATTAACGAGACCGCGGTTAGCATAAGCCTGTTAGCATGGTTAACAGTTAGCCGGATGATGTTTTGATTCTACGGGAAAACATATTTAACACTGACATATTTATAATAGTCACTTAACTCATCTGAGCATTAAAAATGTTGCAATCGAAAAATAAGCTGGCAGTATATTTGAAGTTATATGATGAGCCGCAAAGCTAGAGTTCTGAGAAATCGTGATCTTATGTCAACGTAGCATATAAAACCAGCGTAGAAAACTTGAAGAGTGCAGTACCTGTACTCGAACTCCTCATCGTTGTACTTGTCAGAATAGAAAATTTGTTTCTTGGACATCTTATCTCAGTTATAATCCTGTTTCCAAGTGAATAAACTGGCTTGCGTAACAACCTGCTGTCATCTGCCGCTGTTTTCCAACGACAATTCAAATCCCGACCGTTACCCGCTTCCTCCTGATTGGCCAGACGGCAGCTGGCGGACTCAGAGTGATCGTCTAGCTGTGGGAAGATGAGCCACTCCAACGTAAAACCAAAAGAGCCAGGATAATGGTTAAAATACGGGATATTTTTCTTCCAGAAACATGAGCTTTTATGATTTCTTCTCTTTTTTTGAATAGGAAAGCAGTATATATTTTGCCTAAACTTATGTTTAGTTCGAAAACTGGCTTGTGGTGGGATTTGAGTTATATGAGAGATAGAGACGCTCTTTCGTGTCTCTCTATCTCTGCGTTTCAGGACGCCATAAAACCGTAAACAAAAATGACAATCATGCTGTGCGCGCACCTTTCGCAATGACGTTCCAAAACCAAAGTATAATTTCTACCTTGTACAAAAAATTAAAGCAGACATAAAAAGACCGACGACGAACCAAAGGTTGAGTGAAGTTCAAAAGTTATATTGTGTGTGTGAACCAGGTCCTTATATCCTTGTGGGGACCCAGTTCTGTCTACATTGTGGGGTTGTGAGGACCACTGCTCCTTACTGAAAAGTTCAATAAAATGTCTTGGTCCCTAAGAGGGTAAACGCTATTTATGGGCTAGGCCCTAGGGGTTAGGTTTAGGGCAAAGGTATGAATTGACTATTACTTAGATGCTTGTGTATGTGTGTGTGAATGCAAATGACTGAATTCTTTGTAAAAGGTCTTTGAGGTTGCTGAAAGGCTCTATGCAAGTCTGATGTCATTTAATTTCCTTTTGTCAAAAAAAATGACTGCAAAAAACATTGTTCTTATGTAAATTTAACATCCAGTATAAACCTGAAAGTACAAAAAGATTCCGTTTGCATAGTAATGACATCTGATTATTGGGTTTAATTTGAATAAGAACTTAAATTTGTCTATTTTTCCTCACTACCTGTGTTAGTGTAGGTTTTTTTTCTTAGAAAGCGAGAACAAAACATACCGAGAAATGCTCGCTGTTGCTGCGTCAGTCAACATACATCGATCACATCTGGTTTATCAGTAACTTTATGACTAAGCAGCAAACAAAAAATAAGTGGTTATTTACAGAAAGGCACTCTGGTTTTATATTTTACCTGGTGTCCATTATAAAAATAAGTTGTTCTTACTTTCATTCATTGTTCTGCAGAACTTGGAGGCTAAAGAAGACGTCGTTTCAGATGTTTTCAGCTAGAAGTTGCCAGAAATGAGGAGATCTTGATCCTTTTTCATTCTGAGGTAAATATTTGAATTTCTGATATCATTCTGAATTATTTCCTGCTATCAGAGTGCTGTGAAAAGTATGTGTTCCCTTTCAGATTCAAAACTGTCAGTCGTTTTAAGTGTATTAGAGAAACTTGCTGGTGTCCTGCTAAATAACCTGAGTGCTTTTGAGGTCACAAATTGATGACTGGAAATTGTCCCTAAGAATTTCCAGCTCTACAAATTGACGATTCTATTAATTTTGACAAGTAGCCCGAAGAAGCAAAGTACTCCAAGACCATCACACTACCACCACCATGTTTTGTTATAGGTATGGACATTATTTTCCTGAAATGCTTTGTCATTTTTATATATTGAGATTAATTATGGACCTGACCTGATCATGGTCAGGTCATAACAGAAATAGAAATTTATACATGGAAAAATACTTTTTTATGGCTCTGTACAACCAACATATTTTTGTTTGGTATTGTTCTGAATGTTTACATGTTTCCTTCAAAGAATATTTTTATTAAGATGTGGCAAATTTCAAGAAGTAGAAATGATGCAATAATATTTGAAATACTATATTGTAAATTTTTTCTTACAATGTAGGAAATCTAATTGAAGTTACGAATAAATTACATGTGATTTAAGTATTAAACTAAGATAAAATATTACATGTAAACATCTTGTTTTAAAGGTAGCTTATTAATTGACTTTTTTGAGCTTACGTCAAGTTATAATCTTATTCCCTGATCAAAACATACCAGTAGTGTTGCTTTATTCTTTCAAGTATGCTAGAGAAATCCTTTAATTTCCCTGGCAACCATTCGGGGTGGATTAATGCTTGCTCCCCGTGTTTCCCCCACAGAGCTCCTCCAGACTAGTGGCAGCAACAATTAGCAAACACTTGATTGAACTGCATATTTACAGAGCACATCATATGACCTTTATCTTGGTGAAATGCTTTCAAGAACAGTGCTAAGGGCTTAATGGAGAAACATTGTTGTGATGAGGTGCTGAAGGCGAAGTGGCAAAAAGAGGAGGAGCCTCTTAAAAGGACAGAGGTCCAAATTGCAATGCATTAAAAGCAGCAAATCAGCTGACAGGTAATCATTTTGGTGAAATGTGCTCTGACGTTTGATGTTAATATTACACATATCACCACCTGCACAATTGTGGCAACCACTCAAACTCCGTTATATTTCTGTATGAAGAACCTCAATACAGAAGTAACTTCCCTCAGCTTCATCCTCAGTGAGACAGCAGAGAGCCCACCAGGGTTGGAAGCAGAAATTTCCCTCAAACAACCAAACTACATATCTGCTTAAAATATTTGATTCCATTTTAAAGAAGCTAGAAGATCCCAACAATTCCAACATATGAGTACACACCCAGGGGAGCCCCAGATGTTCTTAGGCCATCCCTTGACTATTCATAATGTTATGGTTAATTGAGTAAACCCCCACTCAAAATGAGAGAGAGGAAAGCAAGTACAAATGGCAGGGAATTAGTGAAACACACAAGGAAAGGCGCAAGTAAAGAGCTAAAAGGGTCACGCTGAGACGCCTGATTGCTCCCCTGAGAGGTGGATGAGAGGGTGGAGGGAAAGACAATCCAAGCAAATGGAAAAGATTGGATGTTGTCAGATGGGTCATCCTTTAAGATGGTGACTCCATTGTTCCTTTTGTTAGGTGCTTCTATGTAGCTTGGGTGAAATGGGATCATGCTGAGTCATACAAAATTCACTTCAGCTAATTGGTTTAGTCTTGTTCCCATGTCTACTATAAGTTCATGGGTTAATTTTAACTTTATTAAAGTGCCATCATATTTTCTGTTGCATATTTGTTGGGCCTCTGTTTCAGTATTCAGTCTACGTCTTATTGATTTATGTAAAAAAAAAGAAAAAAAAAAGAAAAACATCTTATTGATTGCAGGTTAACACACTGAGCAGCAGTATTGATTACCACCTTCTTTTATGCCGGTATCAGAACAGTAAGACTTTTATTACTGTCATCTAATTAGCAGCAACATGAACCCATTAATAATTAGAAATGCATTGCTATCTCTGGGTACATTCTAGGACTTTGCTTTTGAACAACCCAAAATGGAGTAATTTACTGAATTGCAGCTTCATGCAGAGCTGCAGGTGATCTACAGAATGTGTGTGTTTGTGTCTCAGAGGAGGGCGGTTAAAGCATGTGTGTTTCAGCAAATACTGTCTGAGAGCAGCTGGGCAGGGCAGGACTCACGGGCCAATGACATCATCCACGAAGAAGGAGAGACAGTCGAAAGCGCACAAGCAATCTCTCCTCAGGCAGCAAGAGGAAGCTGGCCCGCTCAGAGCAGGAGGCGGAGAGCAGCAGCAGCAGCAGCAGCAGCAGCATGAGAGCGGGACAATGTCTGAGAGGCGGAGGTGTACACAGTGCTGAGCTGACTTTGACAAGGATATAGGACGCGGTCTGGGAAATTTTTCTTCTTTTGTTTTCCTCTCCTCTTTCATTACTCCATCCCTTCCCCTCCCCTCTCCCCACTTCCCTCTCACCTCCATCCTCTGAAAGTTATCCCCTCTCTGAGCTCCTGCTTCAGGTGGCTCCTCCGGGCATGCTCCTTAAGCCAAAGTATGACCGCTTTCGCAACGAGTCTGTAACCTCCTCTGACGACCTGATGCAGAGCTTAGCCATGAGCAGCAAAGTCGTGGCCACACCGGGGGTCTCCTCCTCCGCACAGAGTCTCCCCCTGCCTCCTTTGCCTCCTCTGGATCCCAGCGCCAGGTCCTCCTCCTCCTCGGTTGGGGCCGCAGCGCTGGCAGACTCCCCCTGCCTGGATGGGGAGCAGGAGGCCACCACAACCTTCTGCATGCTCATCCCCAAGATGCCTCAGTGGAAGTTCTCCAACTCCTTGCTCAGCAGAAGCCCATCCAGCTCCAGCTCTAGCAAGGACTCAACCAAGACAGCTTCTTCCCAGGCCTCATCTTCATCACCATCAAACAGGACCAGTGGGGCGAGCTCAGCCAGCGGCCCCGTGGCCAGCCTTGCGGCCGTACTTAACTCCTGTGACCCCGTCTGTGTCACCCCCTGTTCCCTGCAGGCCATCCGAGGGCAGCGGGGCGTAACACAAGCTGCAGCCTCTGGAGGTCCGGCAGGACATGGATTTGGGGTCGCAACAGAGGTCATGGTGAGCCCTGGTGTCTCCAGCAGCTCCAGGTCAGGAATGAACCGCAGGACAAGGGTGGAGGGCATGTGGCTGGGGGGAGATGAGCTCCACACCAAGGGCAGCTTCATCCACAAGCCCTCTCAGGGTTGGCTGCACCCAGACAAGAAAATTGTGGGACAAGGAGCTTCTTACATTGTTAGGGTAAGTACATTTAAAAAGAGGACAATTAGTTCACTGTTAACCCGAGTGACACACTCATCTGTTTTTACTTGACAGATATAGACTGAGCTCCCATGTATGCACCAAAACTTACGTCCCTAACTATTGCTCTTTGATCTATGTAGAGATCAGAAATGTTTGGAGTTTTCAGTTGTGCAGCATTTGATATACATCTCTGAAAAATGAGAATTTTTTTGTATTTCTCTTGCTTTTTAAGAGAAAATTTGATCATTCTGATGCAAAATAAGTGAGGCATCTATAATTAAAGACTCCCATAGGAAGAAGAGAATATCAAGGCTGCAATTTTTTATTTATTCGCATGCATCCAAATGTGAACGCGAAAAAAACAAACCAAAGCATCTCACCACGGGCAGTTTGTTATGCAGCTCATGTGGCAGTGCCGAGGGAATACATAATTTCGTCCAGATAGACGGCTTGGTGCTGCTGGTTAAAAGTGTGTATCATGCTGCACTTACGGTTTCAGGACAGAGAAAAAAAATAAAACCATAAAATTATGTCTCCTGACTGTGGAGACTATTGTTGTTCAGCCACACTTTTAAATAAATATGGCTTGTGTCACACTGTATTCAAAACAAAAACTGTGTTTATGGAGCATGCAATCTGCCTGATTGTGAGCTCTGGGTGTGGGAGTGGTTCTCTTTGTGTGGATTTGAGCCTGTTTACATTCATCTATGAAGCGAATAGACTGATTTTATGCATCAATTTTATCTGTTGCTTCTTATAATCATGACTATGAATATGATATGCTGTTGTTTGTTTAGTTAGGGGAGGATAAGGAGAGCCTAGGAGATTAAAGAACTTTGTTGTATTTTTGTTGTATAAATAAAAACAGGGTAGATAAACTAATTATTAGATGGGAAATCTCATAAATCCGAGCTATCTGAATCCTTTTGCGTCTTGTTTATCATTCGTCTCCCCATGGCGTCCTCCTTGATGACACTTCACCTCTGCTCCCTCCCCCTCCTCCTCAAACTTAATGATGCGGCTCTTGATTACTGCAGTCTGGGGGCCCGAGTGCAATTTCTAATGACATTATATGAGCGCCATTCATTCCTATATTCAATTACGTTTAATCATAGTGATTTGCATCATGTGACGAGGATGAGGCAGTCGGATCAGTAGCAGAAGAGGTCGCAATGTTTCGTAAAAGTGATTTCTGCTCTCCGAGCTTCATAGTGCGGGCTCTTCTTATCTCTGATCGATGTCTCTGTCAATGATCCGTATGTGTTTCTAAGAGTCCAGCGTTGTAGGCGTGGCAACAGTCGTCACAGACGACCTGAAAGAGGCGGTTTGGGAAATAACAGGATCGCTGTGCTCCTCTAAGAGCAATTCAGTGGCGAATCCATGCAGGGAGGAGCGTTTCGCTGCATGTATTAGTGTCGGAGGGACAGTGAATTGGTGCTGCACTGTAATCATCTCAGTGAGCACCTCTCTCTCTCTCTCCCTGTTTCAGTTTGCACATACAGTCAGTCATTCACAAGACTTCCAGTCCTCTTCATGGCAGACATATGGATTTCTTAATCATGTGTTATATCTTCCTGGTGTCCATAAAGACATGTCATGTGTTGTGTCTCCTGTACGTCTGCTATCTCTGTTGGCCAGAGCACTGCAGCAGTCATTAAAACAAGCACTGCAGCTGCCACAGCCGGCGTTATTATTACACATATTAAGCTCTTTGTACTCTGTTTCATTGCAGTTTTTTTTTAACAGTCATCTTATGCATATTGATCTTCTTTAATGTGACTTGTTAAGTTTTCAAAAAGAAAACAAACAAAACATTTTGCTCCCACGCAGAAAAGGCATGGCATTCACCGACTGAGCGCTAAAAAGAGAATCTGTTTGGTGTTTTTCGTCCGTTTAGCCAACATTATGCAACATCTGTTGTGATTCTTGCCTCCAGATACGAAATTATGACTCCCCGACATGACAAACAACCCAGCTGCCAGACTTTATCTCAAAGAGAGAGGCATCTACATAGAGGATACCAGTTTTATTAAATTTGTGAGGAATGTTTCTTGAGAACCCGGTATCTCTAGTCATGGGATGTATAAGTCAGAGCTTTCGCTCAGAAGGACAACATCCAGTTGATGAGAAAGGGTGGAGGTTGTGAGTGTGGGGGACGTTGCATCAGCAGATGAAATGGAAATGAAAAAAAAGGGACAAATTTCTTGATGGAAGACTTCCCTCAAGCCTAAATCTGATTAGAAAGCTTATTAAGCTCATTTAGACTCAAGAGGTCCTCTATCTGTCTCTTAATCTCTGCTGCGCAGTTGCTTCTTGCAAAGAATCTATCCTCCAAATACGCTGCCTTGTAAAATTTTCCTACCCCTTGAAGTTTTCCGCATCTTGTAATGTTGCATCCACAAACGTTAGTGTATGTTGTTGGGATTTTATATCTTAAAACACAGTGAAATGAAAAGGACTTTTCCAAACTGTTGTTCTGATTGTGTGTTTATGGCCTTTTCTCAGTCTCAAACCTTTTGCTGTCTCGAACAGGCTTTTCTTCAATGACTACCCTGTATTGTACTTTTTTACTGCCCACCATGTTTCACCATGTTTACTTGCAAGTTTTTCTCTTCGCCTTGCATTTGGTCAAAAGTTCAATCATGATATCATAAGACCAGAGAATCTTCTTGCAAATGCTTGTTGCGTCTCCTTCATGCCTTGTTACAAACTATAATTTGCACTACTAACAGCTTCAGTAATAATGTCGAAGAGTTGTAGAGCGTTGTCTTGTTGACAAATTCTCCCTCCTGGTTTCTGGATCTCTGCAGCTCCTCCAGAGTTACTACAGCCAAGGTGGACAGCCTTTTGATTTGTAGTTGTGTCTTTCTATTTATGTATGGGGTACTGTGATTTGTGAGATCTATGAAACTTAAGTTATTGTTTAAAACCCAAAGTTTCCTATTTGTTTACTGACCTGTCTGCTGTCTTCCCTGATCGTCATGATGCTGTTTGTTCATTCATTTTTTCTAACAAAACAGTTGAATTTGTGCTGAGATCAAATTGAACTCTTATTTGACAATTTAATTGAAGTACAGGTATGATTGCAAATGTATGCCACATTTTTCTGATTTTTATTCATTAAATACATTTGAAAAGCATGCTTTTCTTTCACATTTTCTATAACTTCAGAAAACGTGAAAAATCTTTTCAAGGCAAGGTACGAAGCTAAAAATGTCATGGGAGCCGTCTGTAACGTTTATCCCATTTGCTTGACAAACTGAAAAGCATCACTTTTGAGAGCACTTCTCATAAGAAGTGTTAAAAGTGTTACAAACTTCTCAACATTAAGCTAACCAGACAGAAGACAAAACATGATATCTAAACTTTGTGACACTTCCGTACACTGATCCAATTATGCATTTATACCAGGAACAATCGACCAGATATTGAGAAGTGTTCCTGGAGATGATTTTGCCCTGTTAATTGTAGCAGACAGAAATATCCCGGATTTTATTCTATGGCAGGTTTTTCTTTTTCTCACATCGATGCAGACAAGACGACACTCTCACATGAACTGCCTGCAGGATCAAACACCCTCACACATAATCGTCCCCCCTCCCCAGAGGGTTCAGAAGCTGCAGTTTGTACGCAATCTGGAGCTGAGTGATGCTAATCTAGTCAAGGTATCATTAGCACCCTGATTTGACAGCCATTATTGCCACGCTGTGCTAGGCAGTTGCTTTCATGTTTAGTCTGCGGATGTAACATAAAATCTAAATGGGAATTATCACATTTAACAATGGAAGACATAATAGTCTAAAAAGCATGGTGCATCAGAAAAAAAACAAAAACATTTGTATTTTAAGTGTAGAATAGGGTCAGAATCAGAATGAAAATATGTTTCCATGCATATTGCAGAGCCCCATCTGATTTGATGTTTTCCTCTGTAGTATATGGGTTGCATTGAAGTGCTGAAGTCGATGCGCTCCCTGGACTTCAACACACGGACTCAGGTGACAAGGTAAGTCAGCAACCATCTTTACTGCCTGTGGTGAGTCAGGAGAATTTGATCCAATAAGCATAGTGTTTATTTGCATGTCCACGGCTGTAATATTAAAGCGCTTGCTTATCTAGATGAATGTTTAGATCAAAATGTTTAATTAAATCACTTAATTTGATTAGTAATTGGTGGATCAGCAGATTTTTTTTTTTTCCATGAATGCATCAAAGATGGTTCCAATTCCTGCAGTTCAGACTCTTGGCATGCTAGTTTCTTTTTGTTTGGCGTTTTTGTTTCCCTGCGCTGCATGTGATGTTGTTGTCATCCTCAACCCCAAAGAAGCAGCGCACTCCTCTTCCCTCCTCCTCTCCGTCTTTCCTCCCCTCCGCCTCTCACCCTCCTATCTCTCCTCTACAATCGATCATCAGTAATCTGAGCCTACCATGCTTCCAAAGCTTAAGTGCATTCGGGAGAGGAGGAGAAGAAGGATGCAGCAGAGATGCAGTGATAGAGGAGGGGATCTATAATTGATGATGATGTTTGCTAATGACAGTGGAAAGCTGCAGTGGTCTCTGTGAACGCACCCTGTTGGGTAATGTGTTTGGCTGCAAGTTCTTGAGAGGGAGGAGGTTACGGGTGTGCAAAACAAAACAGCAAAAGAAAAACAAAGGGATGAACCATGCTGAGGCTGTTCTGGCTGCTTATGTTTTGGACATATTTTATTTTTATTTTTGCTCCTCCTAAATTTGATTTGGTTGTTCAGATAAATTCAGGTAATTATTATTATTATTTTTTTTTTTTTACCTCTTTGTCAACATTAGTGACAAACAGCATCATGAAGACAGAGGAAGAAACCAGACGGGGATGTATTAGGGTTAGGTTATAGAACTGTTATATTTATGTGTCAGATTTGCCCAGGTAAACTCTAAACTTAAATCCAACTGAAAATTTGTGACAAGACTTTAAAATTTAAAATTGATCGTTACAGATCTTGTTTTTTCGATCTGACTGAGCTTGAAAAATACTAAGAAATCTAGGGGAAAAATAGGTCTATATATGCAAATTTGGCATTGATCAGTTTTCAAAACAACTCCTAGTATAATTGGGATGTGGTTCAGTCAATTCATGACAGACTTTTCAGATTCTTTTCTTTGTCTTCTACTTTTTCTTCCATGAGATCAACACTCGTTTGTGTTGTTCTATCTATGTAAAAAAAAAAGTTAATAATGTGACAAAATCTCAAAAAGTTCAATTGGCATGAATATTTTTGCAAGACCCAGTGGGTTGACCTACTTCTCTTTTCTCCCAATTTGAGGACTACAACTACAACTTCATGAAAATTAAAACAAACAAACAAACAAACAAGCATTTAGACACCAGGACTAACAGGGAAAGACCAGCACTGCAGACAATAACAACAACTTATCTCTCTTCTCCTCCTTTCCCTCCACCTCCCTCTGCTTTCATCAGCATGAGTCATTTGAACGTGGTGGTGTTTTTCAAAAATCCCTGAGAAGACCTCTACCCGAGACAAGGCCCAGGACGCTTGCTTTTTAAATATTTATGAGCTACTCGATAGGGCCAGCCGGGCCTGTTGATTCCTGTCCCTACCGTCCCATGGCGGACAGACAGCGAGCTACACTCTCAAGCCTACATTATTTTTCACCCCCACCATCAGAGACGCACAGAGAAATAAGGCTTTCAGTAGCCATTAGGTCACCTTTCCCACAGGTTGCAGCTGTTTCACTGCAGAGTTCGAGGAATCCTGGAGAGTGCAAATCACATGTAAACACAACAAGCATTGTATTTTTTTTCCCCATCACACTGTTAATTTTTTTTTTCTTTAATTTAGCAGAGAATCTCAGCTTTCACATAACGTTTTGTAGATCAGTTTGTGAACATCAGGCCAGACAGAAAACATTCGTTCACTACTGAATTGTTACAGATTTGGGACGCAGCACATCTGACTAAAATTTGCCCTAATTTGACCAATTTTTTGTAATTCAATAAAGAACTTTAGTTTACTTCAGAAGGCTTGTTTATGACAAGTGACCAATGTCTTTTTCATGAGTGTGACCAGCATCCTCTCCACATTTTCTTGATCAGGGAAGCCATCAACAGGCTTTGTGAGGCAGTGCCTGGTGGAAAGGGGGCTTGGAGGAAGAAGGTCAGTAGTAATATTTTACCGTGAGTCTTTACTTCAGTGTCATATGCTTATAATAAGTATTATTTTACCAAAAGATGTATGGTTTTAATTAACTCAATTAACATGTGTACGTGGTTGCGTTCATTTTCCTTTCATTTAGACTCCAAACAAAGCTCTACACTCAGTCATGGGAAAGAGTAACCTGCGATTTGCAGGCATGAACATCGCTGTCAACATTTCTGTAGATGGCCTTGGACTTCTCGTCCCAACTACACGACAGGTGAAATTATCTACTACTACAACCTGAAAGACTAAATTAGGCAGCTCTCCTAATTTAGTGTTGGTGCCTTTCAAGATCTGTGTCTTGAAAAAAACATGAACAAAAAGACATCAGGAGTCTGCAATTTCTGCAGCCTGACCATGCACCCCAAGCAACCACAAGAATGCAGTGAAAAGACTGTATTGCATTAAATCCTTCTGAATCCAAGAATACCGCTGGAACCCTGCATTTCTGGAGAAATTGAAACAAATATCCCTCCTGGCCAGCATTCTCACAACATTCTACAAAGAATGTTGTTGAGAGTGTGTTCACTTACTGCATCTCAGCGTGGCACTTCAGCTGCAATGTAGAGTATGCAGACAGTGGATAGTTGAAGGGAAGCTGAGGAGGACATTGAAGGTTTTCTTAACATTTGTCCCAGATCTGTATGAGCAGCTGCAGAAACAGAGCTCTGACTCCTTACTTGGGCTTTATCTGACAACTGCTGTTGTCAGGCAAACTTTCCTGAAGCGTCAAAAACAGAACCACCAGAGCACAGTTTTCTGACTCAAGCAGTTGAAAGCTAAACATTACAATAATGTTCTTCTTTTTTTATTACAGTTATTTCATATCTTTGTCAATTTGTGTGCAGTAGAATAAATATCAATCAATTTAACTAACTGACTGACTGATCTTTGGTCTTGCTGAATCATTGATTTCCAATCAAGTTCTTAATTTTTTAAAAGCATATTTGACTGCACATGGTTTTAGATTGTATTATACGGTCTCATGCCACTCATGTTCACACATGTGTATCTTGCAGGTGATTGCACACCATCCCATGCAGTCCATCTCATTTGCCTCTGGAGGAGACACAGTGAGTGTGGCATTTTCAACCCCAAGACTCTCCATGCCTGCTGTTTGGAACTGACATTTTCACCTTAACATATCCATACCAATTATATCTGACTGGTTTCCAATTTTGTGGCCCAAAAATCAATGAGTTTACTTAAGAACCTCTGATTTATGTTTTTGTCCAATTGAACTTTCCATTTTCTTTGCTGCAGGACACACCAGACTATGTTGCATATGTAGCCAAAGATCCAGTAAATCAAAGGGGTAAGGTTTATTTTTCTGTACACAAGGTGTTCATACTCCTTTAAATTTGTATTTATTGGTATTTAAATCATCCACATTGCATTTTCCATATACCGATGATGTGCGTGGGTACTTGTTTTTCTGTGTGGGTCCATAACCCTTTGGATTTTTTTACAGCATGTCACATCCTGGAGTGTTCGGACGGCTTAGCCCAGAGTGTCATCAGTACCATTGGCCAGGCTTTTGAGCTGCAGTTCAAACAGTATCTACACAGCCCTCCTAAAACCATGTCTTCTGTTGACAGGTAACACAGTCCTGAAACATCATACATGAAGTCATAAGTAAACAACAAAAACAAAAACACAGAAAAGTGTTAAATATTAGGCTTTTCGTGCCTTTTTGCTGCCTCCTGGATAGCATATTGGTTACATTAGAAAACCTGATCTACTGTTCATCTTTAAATACTTTTGTTCTTGTGTGACATTCATCTTTGTTTGAAACTTTGAATGCTTTGATATTCTCACACTTTTACCAGTTATCAATTATTGAATGACGCTTTTGCAAACACAGGAGAAACTCAAGCTTAGCTTTATCTTCTGTTCCGGTTTCAAATAAACATCCACCTTCCAGTGACCAGCAGCAAGTCTTCATAGTTTTGTAGATCACATTTGGACATGCGCAACTGTAAACTGAGATTTCCCTTTCTAATTAATTATGGCAAGGAGTTGAACCGGAAAGCATTTAGAAAATCTTAGGTTATTCACTGTGACATTTAGCCATGAATTCAGAGAATGTGCATTTGACTTTAGGCCTGTCAGGACAGAGGAGCCAGTGTGGGGCGAGGACGAAGATGCATCAGAGCATGATTACTACAACAGCATTCCTGGGAAGGAGCCTCCTGTTGGGGGAGTCGTGGACTCTAGGCTGAGGCCCACTGGGGCCCTGCTGGGTCACATCCACACCCAGCCACAGAGCAAGACAGCAACTCAGGTGAGCATCATGAATGTGGAAACGGTATCCTGTCAGGTCAGGCTGTGGATTCTTAATGTTTATTTGTGACTCTTTGCTAAGAACACTGCAGGTGAAATTCTGTCTTTATGCACCTGTAATATTGACATAATAACTTATATGTAGTATTGATATGTTTCAGCTAAATTTTGACATACTCTTTACTTTTTATTGCACTTTAACACTGAAGTTGCCAACAGTGAAATGGCTGTCTTACTATTCAATATTTTCATAGATGTTATATAAAGTACAGCTGACCTTCATAATCTGCTATATAATTAAAGTTTATTACCAAAATGCCATGTTTGACTTAGTATCCCCAAGCTGGTTGTCTGCTGCTTCCCCACATTAAAATAGAATTATACCACACAAGCTCCCAATATATGCGCTATAATTCGTCTTGATGTGCCTGCACCATAACTATTGTAGACATGATTGCATAAAAAGAAACTGTATGCCTCTCGCTATGCTGCCTCGTTCACTGTATACAGACGTACTGAAGGAAATATTTGAATTGTGTTTCTGAACTGCATTGAAGGGAGAAGAGATAACTGTGTGTTTAAAATGTGTTGTTGTGTTGACAGATGGGCTCTCAGGCCAGGAGAGAGCAGGGATCTTATCCACTCGGTCAACTCTGTTATGAGCTTCACTGGGACACTGAGACGACCTGTGGCTCAGGTGAGACACCTTGTGGCCGAAAGTAGCTATTGCTGGTTAAAAAAAAACACGTACTTGCCCCCTGATCAAATTCTTCTGTTTTCTACCCTCCTTCTAGGCCAGTTATTAAAAAAAAAAAAAAAAGGTCTGTGTGATTCTTGTATGAAAAAACAACTTAGGTACACGTTAATCAACTCTGTTGGAGAGTCAAATTTTAAAACTGTAGTGACAATAACAAGAGGTTATAAAACATTCATAAAGTGTTATTTTAATTGGATTCTGTCTCATTTCTTGCATTAGATGGTTACTTGTGTGCTGATGGTCAGCCACCAGGCAGCAAGGACTATGAAGAGCACCAGTATGTAAACACACAAAGTCTGGAAAACCTTGAATCTTTTACACATGGAGCAGATGGACATAAAGGGGCTAGACCACATGATAGTCCCAAAAAGGACCTCTTTGATATGAGTGAGTCTTGAGATTTACCCCAGACATACCCAAGGAAGCGGAAAAATGGAAGCAGAACAGCTAAACTGAACAACTAAACTTCTTGTGCCTCCGCAGGGCCCTTCGAGGATGCCCTAAAGCTCCATGAGGCATGTGGAGGAGCAGCTGGCTCCGGTGTATTAGTGGGTTCCGGTTCTCAGGTTGGAGGTGGGGGCGTTCGAAACATAGAGGATCAGTGGCCCAGCCCGCCGAGACGCAGAGCCCCCGTGGCCCCAAACGAGGAGCAGCTACGCAGGGAAACGTGGTACCACAGTCGCATGAGCCGGAGAGACGCAGAGAAACTCCTGGTTCGAGATGGGGACTTCCTGGTCCGCGAGAGCACCACCAACCCAGGGCAGTACGTGCTAACAGGCATGCACTGTGGCCTGCCCAAACACCTGCTGCTAGTGGACCCGGAAGGCGTAGTGAGTCTGTTTCAATTTAAACCAGACTTAAATAAAACAATTTGTTTGTTTGTTTTTTTTTTACACCAAAATTTTGTTTGCATAATGTAAAACTTGTTTATCCCCATACAGGTCCGAACTAAAGACATGTTGTTTGAGAGTATAAGCCATCTTATAACGTACCACTTGAAGAACGAGCTGCCAATTGTTGCGGCGGAAAGTGAGCTTCATCTTAAACAAGCTGTCCGGAGGAAACAGTGAACCACCCGGGTTGTTGTGAGATGGTAAGCTACTGCGTGTGCTCATTTTGAAAGTAGAGATTATTTGAATGGTTTTACATGCAAATATTAAAAGTTGCTTGCAGCCGACACTCACTGTTTTGAGAGTCACATTTTTAATCAGATAGATTAAAAATGTAATCATTTCAGTGTGTAAAGAAAGAAGTTATTACCACTGGAGAGTTTTAACAACCACAAACTTTGATAGAAGTTTTATATGATGGAGCCACACAAAGTCACCTATAATTTTTAAGTTCAAGAAAATAATGAACGTTTTTAAAGGACTATGGAGGTGTCATCTTAGTGATATACAGCATATAGTTGCAGTTTACATATATGTTCTATTAAATAGAAATATATTTGATTCACACAATGTTATTTTCCAGTAACCATAATATGTTTCTCTCTATCCTTTTTCACAGCTGAATTTGCCTGGACTCTGGGAAACACCTGGCCTAAGAACTGAGATGATTTTTTCATCCTGAAAGAATACATACTTGTTTTGCCTTGAACATACTTCCCATGAAAGTGCAGGATCAAGTCAAGCTCCTTCTTTCCTCTGGCTGTCAGGAGCCAGAATACAGAATGCCACATCATGAAACACGAAAAATCTAGCAAGTGCTTCCAGTAAATCCATGACCACATTGTTACCGGCCATTCTTTCTGCCAACAATGAACATGACCAGAGGAAAAACTGAAACCGATTATCTGTCGCAGGTATCAACTCAAAACATGTCAGCCTTCAGATTGAGAAGCAAATTTCTTCAAATATGCAGGAAATGACTGTAGGTTTGTGTGTCTGAGATGCAACAGAAGGCCGTCTCTCTTTTCGGGACGCAAAGACTTACTTTTTCTACATCGGTCTCCAGGATCTGAGAAGGCACAAAGGAGAAACACTGATATGGAGTTCGATGTACGAGCTGCACACGCTTATGTACTTTATATTTTGCCACAGTATCAGCAAAACATGAAGCTTTTCCACATTTTCATCAATTAACATATGTGGTCTTGTTTGCTGTTTGTAAGGAGTTGATCGCAGTGCAATGAACTTACACAAGCCTGTGACCGAGCGGACTTTACTCTGCGATGAATCCTCTGTCCTGAATCAAAGCTAATGTCTTCATTTCTAACTAACTGTGCAGGTACATCTCAATGAATTGGAATATCAGAAATAATTCAAGTTTTTAACACAATTAAGAGTGAAATTTATGTGCTCCATAGATACATCATCACACACAGTGACATCTCCTAAGCATTTATTTATGTTAATCTTATTGAGTATGACTTACGTCTACTTAAGTCCCAAAAATATGCTTCCAGGAAAAAAAAATCTGAATATTGCAAATTTAAAAAAAGATAATTTACTACAACCAAGAAATGTTATATTATGACCATGTTGTGCCCTCTAGAATGATGGGATAGGTGACCAGCAGAAGAATAAGTCACAAAAGGTCACTGCTAAAGAAGCTGGCTGTTCATGAAGTGCTGTATCCAAGTGCTGTATCCAAGCACATTATTGGAGACTTCAGTGAAGGTGACACACAGGTGAATCACAGGACGGTGAAAATGACTCGTATTCAACTTGGTCCTGCAACAGTGACATACGAAGCGTCATACTAAAGAGAAAAGGCACCGGACTGTCGCTCAGTGGTCCAAAGTCATCATTTTAGATGAAAGTAAATTTTTATTTTCATTTGAAAATGTAGGTTCCTGAGTCTGTAGGAAGAGTAAAGAGACACAGACCATCAGCTGGTGTTGTTCCACTGTGTTTTTTCAAATTCAAAATCAACGCAGCCGTCTGCCTGTCAAGGAATTTGAGTCTTCCCTCCACTTACAAGCTCTAAAGAGATGCTGATTTCATTTTTCAGGAGAATTTGGCAACTGCGTACAAAAATACCAATACCTGCTTGAGTGACCGTGGTAACCCTCAGCTTATTTGGGCAGACAACTCTCCTTACCTGAACCTCAGAGAAAGGTTAAAGTCAGGAGTCTCACTTTTTGAATTGAATAACTAAATTAAAGTTTTAATTCCATTACTTGCTGAGAGGTACCTGCATGTATTTTTCCCAGTGCCTTAATAACTACACTGGCAGGCATTTGTCTCAGTGTACATAATGTGCAGTTCTGCACTCATTGCAAAAAGACTGCATTTTCTTCTCATGCCAATGAAAAGATAAACAAAGTTCAGGATAATTAAGCTGTTATATTTGTAAACAGTGATGTAAGCTGCTCCCGTTTTCTGCTAGATAATCACAGCTGTTTTTATTATTAATCTTTTTTGTGAGATCCTCAGAAAAGATGTCCTTTCCTTTCGCCGATTGCTTTTCTCTGCAGTGATTGGACGTAAAATAGTGATGAGGATGTGCAATCCCTCCGTCTGTCCCGGCTCAGGAAAATTTGGTACTTTAATGATCATGTCTGTACCCATGTCTTTAAGCTAAACAGGTTTGTGTTGTTTCTTCAGGGCACACCAGGAAGTGGCTCATTACATCTGTGTCACTGTAGTACTTTTTGGAGTTGTTTTTTTTTTCCTGTGTACCAAGGACAAGTAAATTAGATAAATCTTTTGATGAGATCAGAATGTGAATATTTGTTAATGCTTTTTCCTCCCCTTTGCGTTCTCAGGAATTTCTCAAAAAAAAAAAAAAAAAAAAAAATTCCCCTTCTTCCCTATTATGTTTAGTCAATAAAATAAATTATGAAAGGGTACAGATAAAATAGTGTGTTTTTAATCGTGACTCTTTCTTCTTTGACGGATCTTTGTCCCCACCTGCTAGCATCTATAAAAATATTGATGGTCAAATATTGCTCTTTATTGAGTCTTGACCTATGGAGACCAAATGCTGTTTTACAAAATATTATTACTGGGAAGATTAACTGGTTCCACACCAGTGACACTGAAAACAATTTACTTTAATGCAGTCTAATTAGGCTGTTTGTTTTTTTTTTCACTTTTAGTGAGAAATTATCCTACTGAGTTAAAAGATTAATTTGTTTTATTTTAGTTTTAGATCAACTAAAAATAGATGGTTTTCATTTCATTTTTAAGCTTTTAAACAAAGGACCAACAGAAAACAAATTGCTGTATATTTGTTAAATGGAAGGAAAGAGATCATTTTCAAAACTGAAGCTAAATACTGAGTAAACCATGTATGTACATTAATGTACATGAATGTTTTCAAGCTCTTTGAGTGAGTACTTAGGAGAAAACATTTTGTTGATTCTACAGCTGGACGTCCTTTGAGATATGATATCTTTGTACCATCTTAACAAAAGCAGATAAGGGATTTTTGGTGGCTCATCATCTATGGACAGCAATTTGCAAGTTACACCACAACTCTTCAATTAGATTAAGGTATGAACTTTGACCAGGCCAGTTGACCAGCTGAAAGGTGGATCTCTGCCTCTAAAGTTTTTGACTAAAATGTGAGAAATAATCACAAGAGCGAGCAATTGTTTTCCTTTTTATTATAACAACTTTATGTAAAATCAGTAGACTTGTCACACGATCAGTGCTAGATTCTGTCATCAAAATACCCACTCTGTATCTACATATCTCCTATCATTAGGTTCTTACAAATAAAAAAAAAAACAAAGCAGAGGCACTCCCCATTCAATTCTCTTGAATATTAATAATCAGGCAAGAATTAGGGGTGTTGTATGAGGTACATAATATACACATGCAGCGATGTCGGACCGCGGATTGGCTGTGTTTGGCATTCTAACTTAGGTCTCCCTTATGTTGGTCCTATAGATTAGAGTGATGGAGCTTTACATGTGTGGTGCCAGTTGCAGAGACTTCAGTGTCCCTGCTGTGACATCCTCAGGATCTGAAGCAGCAGACATTGCACCTCTTCATCCATGTGCCCCTGTTGAGCAAAGTGCCAAAGCCCATTACCAGGGAAAGATTATGCTGTAAAACTCTGGTCTGACTGCAGCAACATTGAACTAATTCATTTCTGAATTTCTTCCACATTAGGAACTCTTTCAGACACTGCCCAACCGAGGCATACCAATAGTTGTTAGTTAAAACTACAAACTAGGTCAGCTCAGGTAATTTTTAAAGTCCAAGAAGTTCTCTCCTACCTTCATGTATAAACAGTATAAGGCTCATCAACAGATTAAGCTCATTTCATCTTGAGTCTGGCATGACATTTTTTTTTTTTAGTACATATATTTATCTGACCAAACTGTAATTCAACAAGCCGAGTTGCTCATAATCTATTTTGTTCTCCCTTTTTTTGCAGTCCAAACATAATTTGATTAGCTCGAGAATCAAACCAAATATGAAAGCTTTGCATGAATTAACCAGATAAAACAAACCACATAGACTCAACTAACCACATGTAACATACATTAAACAGTGAGACAGTTTTAAATTACTTTGTGCATATAAATGTATTCTCAACTGACCTGTACAGCTGCTAGTAAATGTGAGCGGTACACAGCCACCACCTGTTTGTGCTTTCTCTCCCAGTCCTGGAAAAAAGATCACTTCAGAGTTAAGAGCCAGAGTATCTGATACTCAATATACCGATTAGAGATATTCTGATCTGATCCAAACCAAATATTAAGTTGGGTCTATTTCTAATTATCTGTACTGGAGTACTTGACTAAACTCAATGTCTTGATTCAGGTTGTTGTTGTATCATCTGTGCTATTGTGTCTGCCACACCCCTCACAACCTATGTGACAATTTGTGCATGTAAAATCACAGCCCACAGTCTTACTACTCAGGCATTTTAATTTGCTGACCCAACAAGTCTGGGTTTTAAGTCAAAAGCCCTGCAAGGGCTTTTGCAGTGAAAGAGAAAGTCTATTGTCTGCAATAGTTCCCCATAAGCCTGCGTGATCTCACCTGAGAGCAATTAAAATTTTCCTACATTCAAGACAAAGTGGGGGGTTTTTTTTGCTGCATTTGAGTATGATTAACTCGAACGGCACTAAAATATGAGTTAATTTATCAACAAGCCTTTTCAGGATTAGCTTAGCACTCTAGCAAGCTCCTCTGCGAGAAAACATCAACAGCAGAAGCATGAAGTGTGTATTGAGGAACAACATTTCTCACCTAAATTAGACATGCACAATTCTGTCAAAGGTAATCACTGACCTGCCTTTACACATAGGAGCTTCAATGAAATCCAATTCTTAATCTGTAGGATTTATTATGATACTGGTCCCACCCTTTGCAGATTCTTTGTCAAGGTTTTGCTCATTGTTTAAAAGGGCTTTTCTCACACTTCTTCCAGAAGTGCATTTGTGACGTCAGACTGATGTTGGATGAAAAGCATTCATTGTACAGGTGTTCAGTCAGGATAGAATCTGTTCTTCTACACCCTACTGGCTTATCCGTGCTCTTATTGCTGTTGCTTTATGAACTGGTGTAATTTCATATCAAAACATGTTTGGCATCATCGCCAAACTGTTCTGACAAAGTTAGGAGCATGAAATTAACCAAAATGTTTTTGCAACAAGAGGGAATTCAATCTGAACTAAGAGATTGAGTTCAACTCCTAAAATCATTTCCACACTGTAATTCTCCCTGCACCTAACTTTACACCTGACACAATGCAGTGAGGAAAGTGCAGTTTTCCTGACAACCACCACACCCAGATTTATGGTGCGGCTTCAGCCAGGCATTACCCGGCCCGCTGCCTTCCTCTGCAACTGAATTAGCTGTATACATTTTTTTTCACATCTGTGACCTGATAGAAGCACCTGAATGTGATCATAGTGTGTGGAAACCGAATACCTTCGGCATTACTGTATGCTTAGAAACAACAGAAGCACAAACTTCTGCTGAAGCAAAACATTGATTGTTATTATCATGCATTGGATTAATTTGTGTGCAAAAACATTTAGATTCATCAATACATCCCAAAAACTGATACAACAAATATTTATGGTATTCATATTTTTCACATTAAACTACTTCTATCAAATGTTGCTCACCTGCAGCTGTTGGGTGAGTATGCCAATCCTGTTCTGCAGCGCCACCTGCTGGCCTGGGTTGCCATGTTGCATGGAAGAGGAAGAGGGAGGGGATGGGCTTCCGAGAGGAGGGGAGAGAGCTCCCAAGGCCTCTTTGAGCCGGAAGACTTCTTTGGAAAGCTCTGTTATCTAAGCAAATGTCAGACAAGACGGGATGAAGAATGACATCTCAAAAACCTCAACGACGCTTGTTGTTGTTAAAACCGGACCTGTACTCTGTTACCTTACGATTCTTCTCTTTGACTAGATCCTGGGACTCTTGGATGTCTTTGTGAAGCTCCTGGATGTGGCTGGACTGGGATTGTAGCTCAGAGAGCTGCTTCTGCACCGTCACCATCTGGGATTCTGCCGCCTGCCTTTCACTTTTGTGAAATAGCGCCTCCCTCTGCACCTGGAATACCTAGACGAGATTGACAACAAATGTTATACGAAGAAAAATGATTGTCAACAGTCACCAGTCTAAACACTTGTGCAGACTGGGTTTTCTGATTACAGTTGTAGGACTCTTTCACCCACATTCACTAACCAAAGATATCAATGTAGACTTTAGTTACATTATGTCACAATACAACTGCAAACTTTAATGTATATCATCCTGACAGTTTATGTTGAAAGACCAACACAAAGCAGTGCATAGTTGTTAAATAAAATGTCTAAGATACAGAGTTTTATCTGTACAAAAATTTGAATTTGTAACATGACTGTATGTACATTAATGCATATCCATATGTAAACCTATTAAAACCCCTTCAGTCTAACTCTGTAAAATTACCTGCAAGTCTCACTATGTGTCTTGAGATAAAACTTTTAATGTAATCTAAATCTAATCTAATCTATTATTAGAAATGGCTTCTTCTTACCACTCCTCGAAAAGATCAGATTTGTAGAGTGCATGTATGATAGATCCTGCAGAGAGACCGTCCACCTGAGTTGAGGATTCATAATCCTTTTCAAGATTTACCAACCTTGAACATCTTTGCCACCTCTCTAACCAACTGTTTAAGTAGATGACCATTGTTTGGTATGTTTGATATTGTGCGATCATTTCTACAGTTTCAGGTGATGAGTTGAACAGTGTTCTATAGTATGCTCAAAGCGTTGAATGTTTTTTTGTTTGTTTGTTTAGAAATTAACCGTAGCGTAACCTTCTTTCCATTTTCATCCCTTTAGTATTCCTTGGTCTTCAGGGTGAGGTTGATTCAATACTTTAGTCAAACAAACACAGAACAGCCAGACTGACAGGTTTCAGACCAAATTAGATGTATCAGAAACTACATAGTGCTACTTCAACACTAATTTTATAACATCAATGAGCACAAAGAGGAATCACTGCAACAATGATAGGCAATGAAGAGGAAAAGCATTAGATGAATAATGTAAAGAGTAGACAGAGGCCCCAAAGGAAGCACGGCTCAGTATGTCGCAGAAACAATAACATCGACTTTGGCTTTAGAGGCCACTGAAGAGGACTGACAACAGACCCAGTAGCATGATGAACAAACCTCCGTGCAGGTCTTCTCGTGTTTCCTGGTGAGGTCATTGAACCGTGCTGTGATGGCATTGATCTCCGCCTGTAGAGAGAGGCGCAGCGCCTCGTGGTCTTCCTTGGAGATCAGACCCTGTTCTGCAGCCTTCTGGGACTTCAGCTCTCTCAGCTCTGTCTCTTTCTCACTGAGAGCCTCCTGCGCCGCTGCTGCACTGCTCTCACTGGCCTGCAGGGCGTGCTGGAGCTCTTCCTTTCAAACAAGGAAGCACAAGTTAGATCTCAAAGTCTCTAAAAATCTGTCCAGGAGAGATTTGAATATTATAAACAAACTGAAGCAAAAAGGGGAAAAATTGTAGAATTTACTTGCATTACTTTTTTTTAATTTCTTTCTTCTCTGCACTGACCTTGACCTTCTCATGCTCCTCTTTGGAAATGGTGTCTAGTTTGCCCTGCAGCTCTGTCTGGAGTTTAGCTGTCTGCTCCTCAGCTTGAGCTCGTAATGTTTTCTCCTCTTGAAGCTCCTGCAGAGTTTGAGCAAGCTGCTCAGACACTGCAGACAGTGCCTCTTTATGCTTTGAAAGTGACACAGCTTCTTTCAGCTGCAACGCGTCCTGCGCACGGCCCTCCTGCTCGGCACACAGGCAGTCCAGAGCCTGGGCTGCTTCCTGCCTCGCCACCTCCAGTTCCTCCTTCAATGCTGCTAAAGTTCGCCTGGATTGATCTGACCAGACACAGTTGGAAGACAACAGAAGTTAAATTGTCAATAAATACAAACGCGTCCAATCCAGAAAAGTAAGCCAACCTGATATGACGGAGGGCTCTGAGCTCTCTGAATGGCCATCCTCCTCCTCTTCTTCTTCCTCTTCATCTGCACGTTGAGGAGTTCTGAGTCTCTCCAGCTCCAGCAGGGCATCATTGAGCCGTCGAGCCACGTCTGCTCTCTCCCTGGCAAGTTGTTCACACTGGAGTCCAAGGGTCACCTGAACCTCGTCTAGCTCTGAACGGGGCACGCACTTCCTCAGCTCTCCCTCCAGTTCAGCCAAGCGCTCCTGAAGACGCCGGACCCGGTCCCCATCTCCTGCCGCTGCTCCCTCTCTCCCTGAAGTCCGGCTCTCTGCCAGGGCTGCCTCCAGTTCGACAACTCTGTCACGGAGGGACTTCACGCTCTCTGCCTCTCCTCTTTGGTCTTCTCCTTCTTCCTTGAGCTCAGACTCTATCTGAGCAGCCTGGAGTTCCTTCACTTTCTCTGTCAGCTGTTTGATTGTGTCATTGTCCCGGCTGCTCTGACTCTCTGCCTCGCCCTGTCTCTCTGCGAGCTTCTCCTCCAATTCCGTCACCCTGGCTCTCAGCTGCTGCGCCTCCTGGCTCGCACCTTCTTCTTCTTCTGCACCCTCAGCAGCTGCTGCACTAATGTTTCCTTCAGCGCACTCCACAGAAAGCACCCCAAGACGCATCTGCTCTTTCAGCTCCTCCAGCTCAGACTGGGAGGAGGCCAGCTGCTCTTCTAAACCACGCAGCTTTTCTTCTAAAGCTCGTGTGCTTTCTGGATCTCCACCTCCATTCTGAGAGCTGCCTTTGCTTCTGCGTGACAAGACAACAAAGTGACGTCAACACATGCAACTTCTCAGAAAGCAAGATCAAAACTCAGTTTCTAGCCATAAGATTTCTTTTTAAACTTGTAAATGGATAATCAAAACTAGTAAATCTAATTTATTATTACAACAAAGAGGATAATTTTAACATAAACTGTTGCTTTAACAACCTCACAGAAATGTTTTAGGATAAAAAGAAAACCCTGGTGCTATAAATCTACATAGAAGTAAATATATGGCTTCTTTTTTGAATAAAGGACCTTTAAAGAAAACCATACTTGAAAGAGATATTATTGTGCTGATCTAAAAATAGACGATTCATGGCTAAGTGAAGTGTAGAAGCTGCACTGAGATGCTTGTGGTGTATAAATAAAGTCAGCTCACTGCTCTTCAGAAATGCTGTAGGCTTCTAGTGAAGCCTGGGCTTGAAAGAAGCGCTCCTCCAGAGCTTCAAACTCCTTCCTCAAAGTCTCATACTGAGTCATGGGCACTGAGTCTGGGCTGGTGGTCTGCATGTCCGTATCATCTTTCTCAAACATCTCCAGCATCTGTAAACAATACAGAAAGAATCATAGTTGACTAGGATGAGTCAAATCTTATAGCGACACATTTTTTTTCTTCCTTGTTTATGGATTTTATATTAATTCCATCTGATGCTAATTTGTTTATGACTCTCTCAGTGATTTAGTCGTCAACTGTCTCTGTCTCTATGTGAGTTTATCCTCCATTTTTGTCACCTGCAAGTGAGTGCAGCATCGTGATGAGTTTCCTTTTCGCGATCGTCACTAATGTGCAAGTCAGGAACATTCAGCTGGAAACCCTACATCTAATTGACACTGCTATGCTGTTTTGCCTCACCTGCACTTTAAGGACAAGTTCGGCGTTCTGTGAAATTAGTTCCTCTATTTGTTTCTGCAACTCAGCGACTGATCCTGGGTCTGCAGGAGCAGGAGGCGGGCCGGGTGAGTCTGTATCTGTTTGTGAAGAGGCTTCGTCCTGGGCAGGGGACGCTCTCGAACGCTTGGAGAGCAGCTTCTCTACGGGGAACATTCAGGAGAGACCGAAACAAAAGTGAATCAATGGACTTCCAGACAAGTCTGATGCAGGGAAGTCTATCCATGTTCCATTCCTAGAATGGGAATGTTCTCAGGACTGTGTACCAGGGAAGTCCAGCATTTCATCCATATCCTCTGAGTCACTGGCCCCTATCCCATGAGCCCCCTTCAGCTCCTCCAGCAGCTTGTCCCTCTCAGCCTCTGCCTCCTTCAGATGCTGCTTTAGTTGGGACAGCTGTTGTGCACACGTATAACTAATTAGAACTCATTCTTATTTAGTTTATGAATAAAGTTGACTGATTCACCAATAAAAGCAGAAGAGAGTACTTTTCTCTAAAAGTCTGTACCTCCTCCAGAGCAGACAGGGCGCTTTGCTGCTGCTGCTCCAAGGCCTTAATCTTCTGAAGCAGGCGCCCTCTCTCCAGACGCAGCCGTCGGATCTCCTCAAACACTTCCTCATCCTCTGCCTAATCCACACAGACAACCACGGAAATCAGAGACAGAATTTCATGCAGCGTGAGGACCAAAGAAATTATGAAAATATAGTAAAAGTAAAGCTTTACCTGAGACGATGGCTGAGTTTCAGGGGGTTGGGGAGATGGAGATTGGGATTTCTGGGGCTCAGGGGATTTGGCAGGGAGAGCTGGACTTGAAGACTTGGCAGATTCTGCTGAGAGGCCCTGGATCTTTGCGATTGGAACAAGAACAAAAAGAGCCAATGGGAAGATGATACTGCCAATAAAATGTTTACCAAAGGAATATCTACATGGTAACATAGATTGAGACAAATGTCTTTTAAGCTCAACCTTCTTGTTTATATGGTTTTGTTTATATGGTTATATGGTTTCTTGTTTATATGGTTTGTTATATGGTTTTGTCCTAGGACAAAACCATATAACATATATGTCATTTGCTGACTTTTTACCTAGGTAAAACACAGTGAGCTAAAAGTAAAAGATACATTTTTTTAAAAAATGTATCTTGAAAACTTGGCGAATTTTCCTGCCCACCAGTTCTTTCATTGTTCTCTGGGAGTCTGACTTTTTACCCAGGTAAAAAGTCAGCAAATGACAAGAGCGTGACTACAGTATATCTACTTAAATTTGCCAACATCTGCAATTGTAGAGAGGTGAAAAACAAGTCAATAGTAAATGAAAACAATAAGTAAGAAGATAGGCACCCCACCATGATTTCTCGTTTTGTATTTTTAATTTAACAATTTATTTCCCATGACCAGGTGTCAGACCTAAAAGTTATTGACAACATGTGGTTAGAGTTAAAGAAATGACTGCATGAGAAAAGACCTTTAGGAGTCTGAATGATCAGGAGAGATTAGTAGGAATAATGATCACAGATTTTGTGTGAAATGTTATTAGGAAACACTAAGTGCTGCCCTTTTTCACAAAACATGAGATACTATCGCCAGGAATATCAATAATTAAGGTACACTTACTTTAATAATCATACAAAACATATTTCTTATCTGAAATAAAAGATCAATTTACTTAAATCTGTACTGTGGGTGAAATAATAGTAGATATCAAGCTGACATGATGAATGTACATTAAGGCTGAGAACTATAAATGCAAAAATACTTGCCATCTGTTGAAATGATTTTTATTGTACCTGGAGAGGAGAGCGAGGCGGTGGAGGAGCTTTCCGTTTTCGGGGGGTTGTCCCCCCTTGCACTGATGAAGCAGCTGAGGGGATTTGAATGGGCTGTGTGGGAGTAGGAGGGGGATCACAGACAAGCAGAGGTCAAGCTGAACTTAAAATAAGAAACAAAACAGAAGAAAACCCAAGACAACAGAAAGGGTCAGTAACAAAGAGGAGAGAAAGCCATGAAAATGAAGGCAGCACACTGAAACAATGACTTCATATTGGAAACATGCACAATATGATGGGCCAAAATAAGACATGGTCTCATAGATGGAAGCAGTGATGCAACATACAACTATGCGACATTACCTCCTCGCCTGCGCTCTCAGAAGCTATGTATGCATTGAGGAAAAAGACACTGTGAGCTAAAAGTCAGAGATACGTTGAAATAAAATGAAAACATTGGCGAATTTTCCTGGCCACCAGTTCTGTCATCGTTCTCTGGGCTGTTGATGAATCTCAAAGCAAATCCGCCAAATTAAAACATCATTTCGTGGTTAGGCTTAACATGCATATCAAATCTTCTTCATTATCACGACCCATCTGTTCTCATACACGAACACAGTCTCACCGGGCAAAATGTTTGTTTCTTTTCTTTTGTTCCCCCAGTCTACAAACACACAACCAGTTGTGCTCCTCATCGAACAATTACAGATACTTTCTGGGGAAGCATTATGTAAGACAAATAAATGGTTCAATTAGCTTCACAGGAAACCCTGTGAAACCATTCAGGAAAAGAAATTTATGCACGTCAAAAAAAAAAAAACAAGAACGACACAAAACACCCAGAAGGCCTTGTTTGGTACCTGCGGGTGCTCCATCCTGCAACATGCGAACGATGCATTGGTTCCCTGTAGTTATGGCATAGTCAGCAGCTTTGTGGCCAAGTTGGTCAACCAGTTGTGTGTTTGCGCCCCCTCTCAGTAGAGCCTCTACAGTCTCGACACTTTCACTCTCACAGGCGAGCATCAATGCCGACCTGACCGTCAAGAAACAATTATTAGAATAATAAATCCCAGTGTCCGATAATACCACCTAAAATATGTAAAAATATCCTACAATAACCTTAGTGAGAGCTAGTTTTAACCAACCTTTTAGTTCACTCAAAAAGAAAGTCCATTAATATTTCCAACTGCTGTCTGAAATTTGTTCCCCATCAGTGATGATTGTCTTTGCTGTGCAAATATTTGCAATTAGAAGGTGTTATTGTTGTAACAATAATGTAATTTGATATTGGGATTGTTTCAAGAACTTTCCATTTGGAGAAACAGTGAGAGCCTGTGATCCCAGCTGGATCATAAACATGTAACTAGTATAGCATTTCCTAAAACTTAGGAGCTCTCCCTGAGTCTGACTGCTAAGAGAATAAATGTAGAAAGATATGTAATTTATTACTACTGCAACAAATTCTTTAGTCTTGGAGAAAAAAATGGGAGCAACATTGTACCTCCCCTGGTTGTCCTGTGTGTTTGCATTGGCACCTCGACCCAACAGAAAGTCACACAGCTCCACTCTGCTCATCTGGGCCGCAAGGATCAGCGGTGTGGCTCCGTCCTGAAAAAGACATCATTCAAACATCACCTCGAGCATTACACTCTTACAGCAACCAAGTAACACATAACATCAAACTTACATTGTCCTGGACATCAAGGTTGGCTTTAAAGTCCCACAGTGTCTCAGTGCTGGACAAACAGCCACTGATCGCTTTACGATCCAACCAAAATAAATAAAATAAAATAAAATAATAATATAGAACAGCTTCTGCAATGTTACAACATCGTATGATTTAATCAACTGGTGTCACCATCTTATAATTCTTACATGCAAAGCTATGATAAGAAACTTTAAAGAAGAATTTGATATTTGCAGATAACATTGCTGGTACCTGCATGATGCAGTGGTGTCCTGCCAATGCTGTCTGTGCAATCTACCGCCAGTCTCTCCTAAGACGCCACACAAAACACCAAGCGATCAAATTTGTCAACATTTATTCTTTGCATGATCTGGATCAGATACAGTGTAATTGATTTTTACCTGCAGCAGTCTCTTTAAACACTCGTGCTGACTGTTTTTGGCTGCAAGATGAAGTGCGCTAAAACCTGTAGTCAGCAGGTTGCAAACAGAAAATAAAAACATATGTTTGCATATCTGGCAGAGGTTATTTATAGCATAAAGGATATAACATGCTTCCCATCAGATATCATACCAGCTCCGTCTGTGACACTGACGTCTGCTCCATGAGATATGATTACCTCCAGGCAATCTAGTCTGCCTCTAGATGCACAGAGATGGAATCTGACAAAAGATATACAAACAAGTCAATACAAATGAGAAGAATACAGCTGGCATTTCTTGTCTTGATTCCTTTTACCAAATATTTTTAATTCAAAATGAAGGCATATTTTAGTCTCTACGTTACAAGAGAGACCACAGGTATATTTGAAACTGATAACATTGAAGTATTAAAATTAAACAATAGAAGTTGTGCATGACAAAAGGTGAGCTTTCTATAACTCTTGATAAAAATGTGTCTTCAGTCTACTTAGCTGACATTATGAGGCAATCAGTAGCACTAGATTCTACCTGGGGGTATCAGACTAAAGGTAATAAAACTTTTCAGATTTTATTTTGTAAAAACATTTGAAAACTATAAACCTTGTGTTGCTCTAATACGGAAAATACCAGTCATAGTAAGAATAATAATTAAAAACACACTAAAGTTTGTGTTTGTAAAATTCCAAAATGGGGAAAAAGTTTTGCGAGGGAAAATCATCTGGAATGATTCCTGGTAATAAAGAAAAAATATCCTAACTCCAAGTCAATGTTCCTAAAGAAGACACGTTTCATGAGCAACATTCAGTAAAGAGTAAATTAAACTTGTAAGCAAAAACTTATCTCAAAAAACATTCTCTTTTTTCATAGAAAAATCATTTGTGCTCAGGTAATTGTCTTTTTCTTTTTCTTTTTTTTAATACCAACAGGTTTAATGAATAGAGCAAATAAGATAAGACAAAGTAAATAAAACAATTAACGCCAATAAGAAGATCTCCAGCATTTGTAAAGATAAAATGTCCAACTTACGCCGACTTCCCCTCAGCATCCAGCTTGGTTGGACAGAGACCTTTTTTGACAATGAGGGCAGTGACTTTGTCAGGTTCATTCTGCTCCACAGCCTGCAGCAGCCTTTCATCACTCTTGCTCCAGTCTTGACTCTATGGGGCAGGAGAGCAAAAGCAAAATTTGCCAACCCGTTTAGCAAGGCCGCAATGAAAACGGCCTTGCCTGCTAGAAGTTTACATATAGTCATTAGTAGCATGAATGCCAAAAGTTTAATATTAGCCTTCCTTCATCATTCAAAAATGATGAAGGAATACAATTTTGATGTATTTTTGGATTCATTGTCACAATAAAACACCCAACAGTGTCCAAGTTTCCCTCACCTGACCAGGTGACCACCTCCAATGAAAGAAAATTGGTCAGGAAATTGCTAAAAACGACTAAGAATTTGCCAAAGTTCAAGTCTGTCATAAACTCCAAGATTATGAAACACCAGTGTATGCAATGTGTAAAGTCAGTAAGCATCACCATGGGTTGACAGAATGTTGACCAAGAAATGTCTACATTGACAGAAACTTACAGTTGCCCTCCTGTACAAGTCAATTACCATTAATAGAAATTTTTCACAACCCAAGGGAACAAAGATGGAGCTACTTGCCCACATTTGTTTGGGCAAATAGCTCAAACAACAGTGCAGTACATTGTGAAAGAGTCATGGTAAGGCTTCTGAAACACAGAACATTACACCCATTGTCATGGTAGTGGTAGCAGATTCATACCAGGGATGACTTTGCACAATGTGAATGACATGACTTTGACATGACTGGGTGTTCCATCAGAAAAATGATCCAAAACTCACACTACAAATGGTTTTGAAATGGATGAAGGATGTCACTGGCTATATCACTTCATAGTTAGGGTTTAACTTACTCAAATGATGAAATACCAAATGTTAATAGGAAATTTGCTATTTTGACTGTCTAAATTAGAGGAACCCATGACTAAATTCAAAATGTTGCACTACATTTGTTTCTTGTGTGAGAGAAGTTCAACTGTATCATTAAAAGTCCTAAATTACTTTAAAAATCATGCCGACGATGAGTGTATGTAAATACCCGACCAGGCTTATACCTCTCAACATTCAACACGCTGTTAAAAAGCTGCTGTTCGTGTAAAAATAGTTCCAGCTAGTTCTATTCATTGAGATATGTTATAAATAGCAAAAAAAAAAAAAAAAAATGCAAAATCACAATAAATTTTTGTTTAGAATTTTTACAAACAGAGACAGAGGATACCTACTGGCAGCGGCAGCAGGCTGAGACAAGGACAGAACCGCTTCATTAGGCTAAAAACAGGCTGCTGGGGATCCATATTGCTAGCAAAGAGTCAACCAAAACTAAACACTGCCAGAGAGTACAATTTCACCACTGTCTGCTACATACCTACGTCACATTTCAGTCTCTCAGGACAATCAATGAGTTTCTGGAAAGAAAACAACCTTCCAGAGGTCAGAGCAACATCACAGCAGAGATCTGCATAGCAGAGAATCTAAACTAGTTTTAAATCCTACCTCTGGTGATCTATACACTGTCACATACACACATCGACACAATCCCTCCCTGTCTTCACAACACATCCCAAAACAGCATCCTCTGTCCGGATTCGGAAACAGTCTCCTTCCGTCTCGCTTCAACTGCATGGACTGGCCCGGCCGGTCTGTCCACGGCAGTTCCCCTCCCTCCTGTCCTCATTTCTCTAAACTGATCATTTCCCCTGCTGCCTTCGTCTCTGGAGCGGTTCCCTTATTTGCTGCCATTAGTTTTTGTCAAGTCCTGCACTGTGCTCCCCCTCCCAATCCCTGCTCCCCTCCTGCAGCACAGTGAGATCGGTTTCTCTGCAGCTACAGAGCGGGGCCTGTGTGATGTGAGGACTCAGCAAAAAGAGGGGGGGGGGAGAAATGTGGGATAAGCTCCTGTTTGCCCTGCTGGCTCGGGTGGCAGAGTCTGTCTGCGTAGCTGGCCTCAAAAAGACCCTTAACCATGTTCACCCATATTGGTTAATCTGGCTGTTATCATTGAATTTGTCATTTGGTCCCTGTAAAAGTATCAATAACAGTGCCCAAACAAAACACACAAACCATTAGAGGGAGCGTAGCTTTAAATTTATATAATAATTGATTTATCAGCTGGTTTCAAGGCCCAGCAGTTCGACAGTCTGCAATTGAATGCTACATATTTTTCTAGTAACTGCTGCTTGTATTCAAAGTAGCCCCCAAAATTAGAAAAAGAGTGACAGACATGAAGTGGGACTCCTTTTAGTCAGTGTGTCTGCATGGGCTACATGTTAATAATTGAACGCTACTTGAGATCACTGGTTATAACAGCAGCCTAGTGGCAGTTCTGCTTTCCTGCTGTTTAGTGACACTGTATCCTAATACATCCCCCTCAGACTCATTTAAATAAATTGCAGAAAGCACCTAGCAAATGTTATCGATTAAGGCAAAAATCATTTTTATGGAAAGTGACATGTCCCTCTAAAGTTCACACACTTTAATCCTGAACGCTGTCCACACCAGATGCCTCTTACCTCATTCTTTTTAAACTTTGCTTTGAGACTTTTCATAATGTCTTGAACTGGAATGCAAAAAGACAACATTAAAAACATAAATTGGGCGTTGTTATAGGTCTAATACATTGTAATATCAAATAGTCGCATAACCTAGGAAACAGCAACATTTTTAAAAACACATAAGGCACTAACCAAATACTAAATATTAAGGCTTTTTTACAGCCAGTAAATTAAATAGTAAAGTTTAGCTGACAGGTAAACCTGCCGCCTACCTGTGGATGTCAGTCCAGTTTCAGGTAGGTGTTTCACTTGCACATCAACTGCTCACAGAAAAATACTGAATTCACTGCTGACTGCCCCGACGCACAAACAGAGCCCGCCCCAGCCCGAAATCAGCCAATCAGCAGCGCGCACAAGGCCGGATCAGGGGTTGATTGGCGATGATGGATTGCAGCTGTCGCCTTGTCTGCACGAGCCTTCACGGATGTCGTTTTTCCTCCTTTTAAACCGATGTTGACAATTGTTCATGTGTTCAATTGTTCATGTGTTCACCTCTGAAACAAAAAAGTACATATTTCTTTGTTTGTTTGTTTGTTTTAAGCTCGT
The DNA here is from genome assembly GCA_922788865.1 of Poeciliopsis turneri. NCBI lineage: Eukaryota > Metazoa > Chordata > Actinopteri > Cyprinodontiformes > Poeciliidae > Poeciliopsis > Poeciliopsis turneri. The sequence goes on from CAKLNU010000579.1 coordinate 1,024,339, forward strand.
CTTATCAGCTTAGATTTCTACACAGTTAGTGCAGGGAAAGTTCCGGTGTCCCGAGGTGTTGGGCGGTCTTCATTGCGTCACTGTGAGTTTGACCAATGGCGTCGGTGAACCAGCTCGACCCGGGAAACGTTAAGAGGTGAGTTAAGTTTAGACTTAAAGTAAATAAATAATAATAAAAAAAAAAAAAATTCACTCGACGCTCAAAATGTAATACTTCCTAAGCTTAAAGACAACTAATGGCATTCAAGAAAATAAGATCCCAAAACTCCTATTTCTTGCTGTTATGATGCTTCATACTACAAAAAAAACCCTTAAGTTAAAAAAAATATATATATATATATATATTCCAGCCATGATATATTCACTTAAAAATTGATAAGCTAACAATACCCAATAAAGTATACTTTTGTATACGTTTTTATGTGCCCTTACAGTGAATTGTAAAAGGGACCAACATAATGGATCACAAATCAATATCATGTGACAAAACGTGAAAAACGTTTTAACAAAGACTGAATGCAAGATACAAGGTCAGGAGAAATTTTACTTTTGATCTGGCTTTGAGTCATACATGTGTTTACAGTTTTGGAACTGTAACTCAAATGGACAAAGAAGTTGGATTTGGACCAATGTAGTTAGTTATAGCCCAATTATCAATATGATAAAGTAGTCCACAGATTATATCTACAAAAAAAAAAAATGTTTTTAACAGTATAAACGTCATACCATTCTGTTGTATATTTGGAAAAGTATTAGCAATTTACCTAAACAGATAACAGTCTTCTATGATATATTAAAATCATTTATATAGATCTACGTGACTAGAAGAGCTATCTTAAGACAGTGTTCAGAAAAAGTACAGCACATTATAAAGTCTATCCAGTCCAATTAAATTTATTTTTAGTGCAGTACAATTTTGTGCTGTGAAACTAATATATCTGTAAGCTATTTGTAAGCTATTACATCAAAACTCGGGTAAATAAGTTTGACCAAATATCCTATAATCGCTCAACAGTTTGAGACCAAACAATAAGGTAATCTATTTTTAAAAGACAATTCACATCAGCCACCAAAAGAGGGCAGTAAGTGCTAGTCAGATGAAATTAGAGAAAGCAATTATTTCTCCAGTTTTGCTTTTTTTTTCCTACTTCTTTGATAATCACAAAGGGTTTTTGTTAAATTCAGAGCTTTCAAATATAACTTTTGTTGTTCTGTTATTATGTAATTAATATCTACCTCCCACTGAATCTGGTAGAAAAACTGGGGATGTTTATAATGTTCATAGCACTGAAATGCCAGTTGAGCCTGAACTTCATGGGAATTGTTGATTCCATATATAGCCTTTTATAATGAGAAGATGTTATTAGTTCTCTGATCAATTCTATAGCACCCTTGTGCTGGTGCTGTTTCCTTTTTTAAAAATGTAATTAGAGTGTGGGCTGTTATGCAACTGTTTTTCATTTCCCATGATAAAAGCATAATAAAATGGAAAGATACCTGTCTGATTGCCTGCAATTCTGTGTCTGATGATTCCTCTTAGAGAGCTCCTGATTTTCATTTCACCCTGACCTACATTCACTTCTTGTTTCAATCGCCTCATCCATAAACTCCTGAATCTGGACAGGATAGAAACATAAATTAAATCTTCAATGCTGCTTTCCTGTGATGGAGATGTTTAAAGAATGAGCTGTACAGAGTGAATTGAGTGGATAAAAGAGGACAGAGAAGGGGCAAAAAGGGAAAGATTGCTTCAACATGCAAACATATGACATGAGAAAGAAAGGAAATCAGTTATGGCAGAGAAAAGACAAGAAGGGGATAAAGGAATTTGCTGCTCAGTAGTGTTTGTTGACATATGGGAAAAGGATTACATCTCTTACTTTCTACTAGCAATTTTTGGAAAGGTATGTGTTTGCTTGTGGATTGTTAGCCCAAGATGTCATTTAATGAATGAATTGATTTTATTCGTTTTCTGTGAGATATTTAACTAACTCTCTTGACATGTGAAAATGAGACTCTCAAACAAAGAAATCCTTGCATAAAGAGAAAAAAGGAGATCCACTCGGTTCTTCTACTTTTTATAACAAACTTGTGTACTTGTATGCACATTTTTCCCATAGTGATAGACCTTTAAAGACAGTACAACAGGACTTGAAGGAAGACAGACACTATGAATGCATTATACCCCCCACTCTCAAAGTTTAAATATGAAACAGTTAGCAGAAACTTCTCAACAAGCTGGAATACTAATTTAGAGGGTTTCTCATCAACCCATCCTCAAAATCTAATATAGATGCCGTGAAACTTCTTTATAGCGCTACTTAAACACAATTTATTCACACTTCTGGTTCACAGCTGTACATCATTAAAACACAGTCTTGTTTGGAAAAAACCCCCCCAAAACATTGCGTATGTTCACAATGAAAGTCAAAGTACATCTGGATCAGCTTGTATTATAATCACCTCTTAATATTCCAAAGTTTCAGTTCTCTGATATGCAAAACATTTTATGTGATCTTATGTCGTTCCCAGATCCACAATCCAGCAGAAGTAAATAAAAAACTTTTGCTGGATCTCTACCACAGAAGTTCACTGTCCTCAGTGAAAGACACTATGTCAAAATGTCTCATTGTGGCAAAGTCTAGTATTAATTACAAAAAGAAAATTAATAAATTGCACCCATTGTAAGATTTCAACTGCTTTTTTCATGTTTTCTGAGTAAGGAGTGGGGGTTCCCAGTGTTGTTTATAGTCAAGGCAAGGATGTTCAAGATAACCATGAGGAGTGATTGAATTTGGAATGTAGTAATAAATCAATCAATCAATCAATCAATCAATCAAATTTTATTTGTATAGCACATTTCAGCTACAAGGCATTTCAAAGTGCTTTACATCATAAACACAAAACACAAAGTCATGCAACAACAATAACAATAAATCAAATAAACATGGACATATTTGATGTGTTTCTTTCGATCCAGAACCAGTGTTTGTTCTTGGTGAACATGCAAAGGGGAGGATGTGGAAGTCTAGATGTCATAGTGCTGATGGCTGTGATGATGGCCGTGGTGGGGGTGGATTGTAGCTCGATGACCTCATACAGTCACCCGCCCTCTGGGAGAAAGTGAGCTCACAAGAGTCGTAAAGAAAGAGAGAAAAAAAAAGGCATTTACGATCTTTTAACAGACTCAGATGTGCCTGGCTCAGTGTAGCATACAATCCAATTTAGCAGCCTGGACAAAGGATAATGTGACACATGGGAGAAGATAAGTGAGAAAATGTAAAACATCAAGGAGGCAGAGTGCGTACACTAAAGAATGCCAATTTGAAAAATACAACTGGACAAGTCTCATTTATTTATTTTTGTTAGATCGTCTTGTTTTATGCCCGCATCTTATCCTGCGCATGGTTTATCCCGCTTGGATGAGTGGATTTCTCAGTTTTACGCAGCCCTCTCTGGACGTCTTCTGCTGCGTTATGTCTTGAAACCAAAAATAATTACGATGACGTTAATTGACTTTCTAACATAAATAAATAAATAAATAAATGCCAGCGATGTCATGGCAATAAATAATTCACACCTGAGAAACGCGTTTCTGCCGGTAGACTCAGTTGCGTCGACGGCGGTTCGGAAGAAGGGGATCTATTTCTCGTTGCATGGCGCATGATGTGTACAGACATTTGAATGAATGAACGCTCTGCTGATTGCGAAAGGCAGCAGGAGGATATTCCTCCGGGACCGAAGCGCCTCCCCTTTAAACGCTCGGCTGAGTTGTGCCTCTCTCTCTCTCTCTCTCTCTCTCTCTCTCTCTCTCTCTCTCTCGGAGCTGTAGTCGCTCTCTTCACTCGCACATTTTTCAGGAGGCAGTCCGGATGGATTTCGATGCGCTCGAGTTTCCGAAAGAAAGGATCCCGAAAGCTCCTGTTTCCTCGGTCTTCTGAGGTTTAACGGGCTTTACGACAAGGATTACAGCCGCGCGTGTGTGTAGTTTTATCGTTAGTGACATGAAGAAGCGCGGATTTTTGCATCCAAAGTGGCCGAGGGACTGAATTGGCGTGGTAAGCGATTGCGCGTTCGGAGCGCAGCTTTCTACCATGTTTAAATCCATTGTTTTGGTAATTTTGTGGAACAGAAGTTTGGGCAAAAATCTTTCATCTTTCTATCTCGGCTTTTATAAAGTTCCTCTTATATATAAAATGTAAACTCAACGCTTAATGTTTGTAAAAATGTGCCAAAAAGTTAAGAAGTTAGAAGCTTTCAGTGTAGATGAGTGTAATAATAATAATAAAAAAACATATTCTCTTGGTCTTTTCTGTATGTTTACACCCTGGCTTTATCGTCAGACTTTTATTGCAGGGGTGTGAGATGTAATAGAAGCCTTTGGGCAAAGTCCAGTTGCCAGACGCTCTGCTCCCATGGTTGAAACAAAAGGAGCCCATGAAGCCCAGCTGTCTCCATAGGTTAATGTCACATGGAGGCATGTAACAGCACACAGACTGTTGCTCTGTGATTAGGAGAAGGTAGATCTTGGATAAAAGGATTAATATAGTTGCTGATAGAATCGAAATATTTATATATTGATACAAAGACCTTTGACGAAGCAGTTCATATCTTATGCAGTGTCATCTGAATTAAGGTCCAGCAATAACCTTGCATCTGTCCCACTCCCAACATTTTTCACACAGTTTTCTATCCAGCACCAAGTTTGGAAGCTGAACCAGCATGGCCAAGTGGCTAAAGGACTACCTGAGCTTTGGCAGGAAGGTGCCCCCACAGCCACCCACTCCGGACTATACAGAGAGTGAGATCCTCAAAGCATACCGCCTGCAGAGGGACCTCGACTTTGAAGATCCGTATGAGGATGCGGAGAGCAGGTCCAGAGGGGAATCTGGGACTTTTGACCCCTCCACACCGGTGTACGGATCTCCCATGAAGTCTTCCAGTGTGGACGTGAAGTCTCCTAAGCACAGGCTGATCAAAGTGGACTCCCAGGAGTTGGGACGCACCAAGATTCTTCTCAGTTCCATCTCTTTGGAAGACCAACCAGAGCCTGTAAGACCTGTTGATTCTTAGCTCTTTTTTTTTTAGCCGTACACTGATGAGTGACTTGTACCTGATTTCAAATGTCATAATTTTGTGATCCTTTGACTTCCTGATTTCTCTTTCAGAACATCAAACAACTTTCAAAATATTTTTCTAATCTTCCTTCCATGAAGGAAGTTAATCATTTCTTGCATTAGGAGTTGACATTTTGCTGTGTGTGTAAGAGAGAGCAGTTACTGTAAAGCAAGGTTTTAATCATTTAAAACAATAAAAGACTTATGAATTGACATTTAAAATTCCTTTTGCAACTTATATAAGAAGTTTGCATAACTAGTGTGTTTATCATTATAGCTGTAAAAGTGGTCTATGTTTCTATTTCATAGGGAAGGTGGACTTTTTAACTGATTTCACTGAAATATTTCAATTTCAGTGAAATCACAAGGTCTCTAATGTGTATAAATCCGGGATGCTGTGTAACAAAACGTGATCTAAAGTTTAAAAGGATGAAACAGAGCAACTTTGTTGCAGTTTGTTCAGCCTTCCTGTTTGTTGTTGATGGTAGCTCTCTTGTAGCATGTCCCCAATACAAAGTAGCATCTTGTGGTGGGTGGTGCCTTTTTGTTCCTCAAAACATTGTCAGTAGTGGACAGAATTTTCCTAGTAAAAATGGCAAAACGAACAACACCTAAGGAAGTCTGTTCTTTGTAGTCTCTTTAATATAAAGATCCTTCACAGGTACCATAGTTTCCTTTTTAAACAGCTCCTTACATCTTTTTCTGCCTTCATTTTCCAAGTTTACAATTGACTGCTCACCCTTAAGTGGTAAATGAACTGAAATTGCTTCTTCTCAGTGCTTCCCTGACTTCTTCACTGATGTACAAACAACAAAGGAGATTGTGTGAAATATCTTCCTCTTGTCAAATGAGGTGAGCTGGAGTCATAAAGAGAAGCCAACCAAAAGACATAAAAACTCCCACTTCTTTCATCCCATTCCATCACGGTGACAGTTTTAATGATCAGATTCATTCATCAACTTCCTGGGAATGTGTGTCAGAAGATATGTATTGCTTATGTAGATCACATAACATCCTACACACATAAATTTACTACCATAGGCGGAGGAGGGAAAATGGATGGCTTTGGTGCACCATTGAGCCAGAGGGGGCCATGGTCCCCTGAGTTTATGTCCGTCCATAAATAATAGATGAGGTTTGGTTTTGCAAGCTGAGAGGGACCATCACACGTGCACATGTTGCGGGGCCACATTCATTACACTGCTTGGAGAGGTATCGAGGGCTACGAAGAATTGTATTTCCAGCTTTAGTGCTGTTTTTGTCATTAGGAATGTGTGTTTTTTTTGTTTTGTTTTAAAAATACACACATGTAATACATGAATGCATGATTTAAAACTTTGAGACACAAATGAAAAGGCTCTTTAAAGAATAAGTTTTGCAAAAGTAAGGGCTTTACAAGGACATTAACTTAAAAACGCTAAGTTGGAGAACACCTTAGAAATTTCATCATGGTTTAATCCACAAACAAGCTAGGAACTGCTAGAAAGAGCAAAAGTCCTGAAGTGGATTGAAGTAATACTCCCACTAAAGTCGATAGCTCCCCTGTCTGCCCTTCTCCCTCTAATGCACATTAATTTGCCATGATCTGTGGGAACATCCACATTCTAATTACCATAACAGATTCTTGTGCATCAATAGATAACCTGTTAGAGAATCAACAAGAGATTAGGACGTTGTTTCACCAGGGCGTGAGCTTGTTTAGCAGGATTTTGGGAAGTGGGGCCTTTCTGCGGTAATTTCCTTTGTGAGAGAAAAGGAGAGACATAGGATGTACGCGCTTCGAGACTGGGTCTCATGCGTTTTTGCATACGGGCATGTTTGTACGACCATATGGTTGGCTGTGTTACTGTCACTTTGCCAGATGACCACAGCTTTTTATTCCTTCTGTGCTTGCAAGGAGAAACAAAAGCTGCATGTCTCCTGCTTTTATGTCCACTCCTTTTGAAGCCAAAAAACTTAAGCACCTGTCCTTCTCTAGTTAGGATTTTAACAAAGATATGGAGATGTAGAGTATATATGTTTTGCATAAAGATTTAGTGGACCGAATTATTCAACTGCGATCCTGGGCCTTTTTACCAAATTTTAAGAATCTTGATGATATACTGTCTCCACAAGACTATTTCTTTAGCTTTCACAGATTATTTCAAAAAACAAAATGATGGTTTCAAAACTTCAATGCAAATCTTACAAAATCCATATTGGGAGGACTGAAAAAGTCAAACTAACTCGCCACTTTGGAATTTTGGCTTGTGTTGCAATTCTTTAGATGATTTGAATTCATTATCCTGAGTCAGCTTTTTTCCTTTTTGTTCTTCTCAAGGTGTAAATGAGTTTCACCTCAAAAAGTGCCTCTGCTTCATAAGCGGGTTTTTGTTTCATCTTTTAGGTGGTCCCGTCAGCCCCAATGGCAGGAGACACGGATTATTCAGATCCATTCGACGCGCGATTGGAACATCGACCGGATCCAGATCTTGGTCTTGTCCCTTGCGAGAATAATGGCTACATGGAACCGTATGAAGCTCAGAGGGTCATAACAGGTCAGTGGACTCATAAAGACGGAGAAGACTTTTGTGCAATAAAAACCTCTTTATTATTAAAGTTCTTCTCTGTACATTATGCTTGTGCACTAGTCTTTTTTTTTTCCTGAGTAGTTTGCTTCACAAAAGCAGAGTTAGTTGTAGAAAAGAGAAGCTTAAAAAAACAAAAAAGATCAAATTTACCTTATTGTCAGATTCAGTTTTACTTATTTCAGCTTTTACTCTTCTACTTGATCATTCCCAGTGGGAAATTGTATTTTAACAGCTAAACTATACATTTACCTGAACCCTGGTTTAAATGCAATCAATGTTATTTAAACAAATGGGAAGTTGAAATTTGTTATTTTTTACTTTGTGTTTGAAAAGGTAAGTCATCGTATTAAATCTGAAAATATTAATTCACGGGTGAAACGTGGACCAAGATCATGAAGTACTATCTGTACTGTCAGCAGTTTCTTTGAGCAAATCACGTCAATGATGGCCTCGTGTCTTTTGAGAGGACTGATAAGACTGATTTTCTAATTCCAATTTACTTGGAATTTACCAAAGTGTTAAAACACCTTACTACACTGGATTTTTGTCTACCACAGCCGAGTGAGCTTTCAACATCATGAAGTGTTTATTCACCGTCCAGGCTCAAATCCCCTTTCTGCCCTCGCAATTTACTCCCACATCATCCATCACAGACCCATCGTTTTTCATTTCTCCCTCTTTCAGCAACATCTTTTTCTGACCCTTTCCCCCCAGCGCTCTCCCTGGACTGTCCCAGTCATTTAGTGTAAAGGCCTACCCCCCTCCACCTCCATCGCTCCTCCCCTCCATTTCTACATCTCTCCGTCTCGAGGGCTCTCTCCTGTCCCCCCCCAAAGGGATTCTTTGGTTTGTCTCTTCAATCTGTCCTTTAGTGCATATATTTTTCCCACTCATCGCTCTCACTCTTGGTGCCCTTTCGGTAGTGAAAGGGATTTCATAATATTAGGAATAAGAGAAAGGAGCTAATCTGTTGCCACCTTGAGGCAAGCCCTTTACGGACCGTGGATGGAGCTGTTTGAGAGATTAGATTCAGAGAGCTGATGGCACAGCTTTGTCAGAGCTCTGTCATCGGTTTTGAATTGAGGCTGTCACTTTAGAGCCTGCTTTTGTCTGTCCGTCTATCTCAGTCTTTCTTTGTCATTGAAAGTCATGGAAGCAGCAGGCAAATGTGACACTGGCATAATATCTATCACTCACTCAGTATGTGGTTTCTAAAATTGATTGAATTAAAAAATTTCTTCACTTTGTCATGAGTCATGAATTCAGTTCGTGTGGATAAAAGGCCGGTCCCCTTGCTGACACACATCTGCATGCCTGAGCACACTCCACATCCCTTCCTGTCATCATTTCGCTCAAATCTTTTGTCCCCATAAAATTGTCTTCTCACCCCTTCTCAAATCCCTGCCTGTTTTCCTCCATCGTGCCTCTTTTGAATTTATCATTTTATTCCCTCCAATCTTGTTTTTTGTCTCCCAACCTTCATCTCCTCTCTGTCACCAGGCTGCCGTGACACCGCCAGCTCCCAGTGCAGGTAGAGCAGCATTCAGCCCTGCTGTGCTCCTGTCTTCATGACTTAACATCAAACGCTGACAGACCACAATCCCCTGCCCTCCTCGATCTCTCATGCCATCGCTCCCTCACTCTCTTCCTCTCTCTCTGCCTTTTTCTTCCACTTGTTTCATCAGGGCATCTCTTTCCTCTTCTCACTTCCACTGCTCTTGAATCTACCACATCCTTTTTTTCCCCTCCCCTCCTGGCTTTGCTCCCCCTTTCTCTCCTGTTCTCTTTCTTTTTATAACCTCAGGGTCTTTCCGTCAGGGTCTTCCCACTTGGTCACCATGGTAATAACGAGCTGCCTGAAAGCACTGTTTTGTCACGGCAAACTCCATAGTCGTCCTGTTTTTATGCAAACACAAACATGGCTTTTGTTTTACTACAATTCCAACTCATTCTACATTTTCTGGTTAAAAAGAAAAAAAAAATCAAACACTGTTGGACGTTTTGGGACTCCTGTTGCTTGCAGATCCCTTTGGCAGCATTTTATCTCATGGCCATATTTGACTCCACAGAACAGATGCAGGTGCTGAGAACCATTTGTTGTCTGGACCCCACTGAGAAATTGATGAAAATGTTAACAAGGAGACACGAACACTGCTGTGAGCCATGCTGGATATTGCTGGTTGAGATGCAGGATGGACACAGAGAGAGAAAGTACTGCGTTTCCCCTCGGCATCTAACCCAGTTTCTTGCTGGGGGCCACCACATTGGTTTCTGGACCTGCTGCAAGCTGTGCAAACATAATTATTTTAATTTCTCTAATGCTGGGCATGTCGGAGATCAACAAGCTTTTTGTTTATTTTAAATTTGGATGGAAGAATGCTTTTGGGGTTGTGTTTTGAGAAGAATAATTGCTTCAGACAAGAGCTATTTTTCTTGCTGACTGGTTAAATATGATAAATATATGAATGATTGCATATTCATCTTCTTTTGTGTGATTTTTTTATTTATTTGTTTATTTATTCTTCTTCTCTGGTTTGCATGTACTATGTCAGAACTGCAGCGCACCCCGGGAGGAGGACGAGTGCGTGGAGGGATGCAGCTTTACGACACTCCGTATGAAGATGAGCGAGGACAGCGCCTGGGCTTTGTCTATGGAGAACTTCATGAGGAGGGCAAGGAGACCAGCAGGCTACCGCAAGACGATGAGAGACCAGCAGACGAGTACGACCAACCCTGGGAATGGAAAAAGGATCACATCTCCAAAGCTTTTGCAGGTAGGAAGAAAAGATATGCTCAAGAACTGAAGGGGAAAAAAAACCTACTGTTTTAATGGAAAAGCCAGATAATGATCATTCCAATATATTCATCTGCCCTTTGCATCAAGCCTGTCAATGTTAAAGTTCTTCAGATCGTGTTGGTTTGCATTTTATGCGATGATTCACAAACCAGTTGATTTATTTATTTATTTTTTGTCAAATCTTTTCATACTGCAGATACAAAAATCTTCACTGGGATGGTATGTACCAGATAGGTGTATGTTAAAATGCAATTGACAATTAGAGGGAAATGGATACCTGGTTTTCAAATGTATTTACAAATAAATAAAATATTTGGCATTTTCTATTCATTGTCCTGCTTAATATCTTGTAGATCATTCTACAAGAGTGACCTCTTGTAGACTTGGACTAGGCCATTCTCACACATGAATCTAATCTGACCGGAAACATTTCTTTCCAGCTATGGTTGATTGTTGGGGTTGTCTTCACCAACCAGCTTCCTTGTCCCTGACGAAAAGCATTCCCACAGCATGATGTAACTACTGCTACAGGTTACTATGGGGATTGTGTGTTCAGGGTGCGTTATTATGGCATTCTTCCAGCATTCTTTCAATAATCTGTTTGTCAGCACTTTTCTATGAAGGACAGACTTTTAGGTATGCACAACTATTGTAGTAGATGCTCTCTTTGTATATATCTCCATTTCACAAGAAATGTTGGGGCACTAAACCAAACAATCAAATTTATGAACAGAAATAGAGTAAATTCAGTACAAACCATTCATACAGATTCAAAGTAAAAAATAAAAAACAGTTGAGTCAAGCTGAGGTTATTATGCCAGTTTTGGAAGAAGGCATTTTTATTTTAGGAAATCCAGCCAACTAATAAGAGTTACTGACTTTGTATTAAAGCCAAGCATGTGACAACAATGATGAGTGAGCTCTGGTCAGAAGCTCCCACTTGAGTTGTGGGTTTTTGCAGCTCCTCCAGAGTTATCATGGACCTAACTAGAGAGGATCCAATTTCCTCTCTAGTTACTTTTCTCTTCGCTTGTCTGAGCAGTCATCATACTCTTTCTGCCTCTGGATAATTAAATAGTGAGATGTCCAAAATTTGAGATATTGCTTAAACTTTCCCTGCAACTTTATATGTGATCTGTTTACCTTGATTGTTGATCTTCATGATGCCTTTTGCTCGGCTAAGATTTGCTTAAATCCCTCTTGAGACCTTCAAAGAACTTCTCTCTGATAAAGTGCCTCAAGGCAACAGTTGTTGTGATTTGGCGCTATATACACAAACTGAGCTGAAAAGAGAACAGCTGGATTTATTTTGAGATCAAATTACACAAAGATGGGCTACATTAAGCAAATAGGGGATTTGTGATTGCAATCTGTTGGACTTTTGTTTTGGGGGTATCAGATTTCAAATGGGCAAATTTTTCAGAGTTTTTATTGTTAACATTTTGAAAACGATACATTTTCCTCCATGTCACAACTATGCACTACTTTGTTTTGATTTGGTGCTATTCTAATACTGTTTCCATAACCAGAGAAAAACATGTGGCTGTAATGTAACTAAATATGAAAAAGTTCAAAGGCAGTGAATGCTTTTCCAAGCATTCACTGCACAAAGATGTGGTCAGTCATTGATTTCACTGGTTTATTTGTTTACCGTAGTATAGCTCTGCTTTTGCGAAGTTTGATCAATACTCAGTTTTTCTCACAGAAATCCCTCCCGTATTTATTGACAATATTCCACTTTATTAAAATGTTTCCCAGCACAAGTGTAAATGTCTGCCAAAGAAAGACCAAGGTTTTTAAATATTTTAGATGAGTGAAAACTCTACAGTATCTCAGTAAATGTGTATTTGAAGAGACTCTCTCTGTATAATTTATTTTTAGCTATTCAGTGGTTAAATTGTGCTTCAAAATTATCTTTTTTTTAAAGGTCAGAACCTTCATTTGAGCTCACCGACTGCTTTTCTGCTGATAGTACATGGTAAAAATAATATTCTAACTGTCCTGACCTAAAAAAAAATCATTTTCCTTCCCCCATCATTACCTCTACACACCTTTTAACTAGAAATGGAGTACTGTGACCTTCACTGTCTGAGCTCAGATGACATATTTCTCTCTTTTGGAGTTGAAATCTTTCTGGAGAAATATTGATTTCTTTTTGCTTAGACATGTGGTTGACTACACTCTCAACAAGCTTTGAGATGATCATCAAGACTGACAGGGGCTTTGGTTTGCTGTTATGACAGGATTGTGTGGAAGGGGGAAAAGAGATAGTAAGCGACAAGGTGAAATTGCTTCATCGTATTTTTAAAGCAAAGGAATGGTGCAAGCTAACAGTCCTGCTACATCATTAAGAAGGGGGATGTAGGTGTAAAGAATGCCAGGCCAAGTCCACTTAATTGAGCTGTATCTCCAAGTCACCAAGGTCAAGGTGATGGGATAATAAATCAACCTCCCCTCATCCTCGCTCACCTCCATCCCTTCTCTCCTCCCCTCAGTTAATTACATGCCTACACATGTGTGACTGATCCAGTGTTAATAGGAAAGTCACGGTCAGCACCGCATTGTCTGGATACCCATGCACATACACAGAAATCCATTCTCATCGCATTAAAACTCAAATCAGCCAAACCAGTGAAGAGCACAGAGGCGCTGGAACTTATTGGACGGAGGAGACGATTTCAAATGAAGATGTGCTCATGTCAATTTAAAAGCTAAAGTCATCACTCACCTAATTTGCACTGCTCACTTGCTGTATCTGTTTGTTTTCTCTTTGTTTCATGTCCCTTCTTTGTGACATATACATTATGCATCACTGCAGGGGGGGGTACTCCTACCACCATTAGAGCATGAAGTGTAGGAAAACACTCGTGCAAGCCGAGTTCTTTGACCCTTTGTTTTCACTATTTTATTTTTTTTCCATTCGAAGTCAGCTTTCTGAGCTGACTTGCTGTCTGTCTCGGCGCACCGAGGCACCGGAGTGTAAACACACAAACAGTATTTTCCATTCTCACATTTAATCCATATTCCCCAGGACTTTCTCGGCATTGCTAAGCATGGCCCACATTGTGAGGGCGGGAAGCGATGGAAAGGACGGTGCAGCAAAGGAATGGCTACAGAAGACAGAACAAAGAGATGAGAACGGAGGTTTGAGAGTGATGCAGATGAGAAGAGATGGAGAATAGGATAGAGAGAGTCTGCATGCAAATGGAAAGGGACGTCCGATGCTGTGAGATGCTTGGTGGCGGCTGGGTGGATGTTAATGGAGGCCTGGTGTTTCAGTGGAGAGGATTATTAATGGTCAGGAGATGCTGTGAGGTGAGGAGAGCGGCTTGTAACGGGGGACTCAGGGCCACTGCGGCCACGGCGCAATCAGTCATCCTCTAACACAGGCACACTTTCTCACACATATACACACCATTGCTCCAGCGGTGACAGAGCTGTCCCCTCGGTCCTCTCCACCCTGCTGATGTGACATACTCACTCAGATAACCTGCCGCGGGTGGGCAAATGGTGGGGGCAGGAGAGAGGGTATCGCAATCTGCCAGCAGCCCCTCATCAACACTTGCTCTCAGGCTCATGCATGCACATGTGGGTTTCCAACTTTTGTTTTTTTTTTTGTTTTGTTTTTTTATTTTTTTCACAGCCCTGATCATGACCACAAACTTAATTCAAGCGTGAAAGGATCGTGCATGCATGTTGGCTCAAGTGAAGATGTGAAAGGGGGATGGGGGGGATTTATGTGTACTTTATTTATGCAAAAGCTTCTCTAAGGCATCTCTATGATTACAATTCTCCCGGCTTATCCACGCTCAAATGTAATCGCTGGTGTGAAAATTGAACGCTGCGGCTATTTTTTCGAATAAGTCCAAATGAGTTTCCCCCCTAATATATTTTTTTATTTTCCTAGACTTGGAGTCCACTTCAAGCGGTCATGTGAAGTTGATCCCAGCAGTCCCTCAGAGTTTGACATGTAGATGGCTTTAAAAAAAAAAAAAAGACAAACTGTTACCATTCACCTCAGATTACAGAAGTCATTAATTCCTGGATGTTAATGGACATTTGTGCATTGAACAACTGGCCCTGCAGCCATCTTGCGTTATTAGAGATTTAATGAGAGAGACCATCTTATTAGTTCTCTGATGGCTTCTCCTAATTAACAGATGAGTGGGCGTTTCAGGTGTTTTTTAATGTTTTTAAGTTTTATAGACCACAACAAAAGGTTTGAGCCAATGAATGTGAGTGTTAGCGCAGTGGAGCTCATGATGTAGAGCCCGAAACCAGCTGGATAGAGGAGGAGAAGAAATAACATCGCCACCCCTAGCAATTACTGTAATGTTGCTGTTGAGCAAAGCACTTATCCTCCACTCGTTCCACTGCAGCTGCTCATTAAGCAACAGAAAAAGACCTGGACTATTCATAGAATCTCTGCAGCATGGTGAACGAGTGCGTCCTAAAATGAAGGTTGAGATAAAAACACTCGCAGTTACAGGTTCAGGATAACACTTGCTGGATCAAAAATAAAATTCACAATTTATTTTGCTTGCAAAATAAAGCACTGAATTATTTGAATTTGAAACATTACAAAACTATGATTGGGCTTCGATAATATTTGGGCAGCATTAGCATATATTTGGAAGAACAAAGGTTATTTTTCTGTCTGGTCAATGAGAAACCTAATTTAGATTTTGTAAATTTTGGACTTTTGTGTTGGAATTTGTTCAGTTTGTTGGGTTAGGAATGAAGCATGGTTGATATAAGACATGGAAGTCTTCTCCATTTTGCTCCCAAAAAAGTCTGGAATGGTGGTGAGACAAAATGACATGTGGCATCAGTCAAAAACCATAAGCTGAAAAACTAACTTAGCATGGTTACTTTTAATAAATTAGCAATATTTTTTTTAATTTTGGTTTAAGAACAAAAATTTTGTTCTTTGGCTTTGGCAAACCAAAGCATACAACCAGACATGGGAAATGAGATCAAATGATTTCTTAAACAAAGTAAACCTTTTGTATCTGACACTAAATATCACAATGCATTGTCTTTTCCTCAGTTTAGCATTTTAATTCATGAAAACCTTTGTTATGTAGAGATTGGTGTGTTTGTGTGTCAGTAAGAGCTTTGTCGTGATTGTATGCTTTGACAGGCTCAGGGTTCCTGCATTGTTGCATCATGCATATTTGTGTGTGTGTGTGCGTGTGTGTGTCTGAAAGAACGTGCAAGCAGGAAAAGAAAATTAGATTTCCATTTCTGGCTTGATGGTTCTCTTTGTTGCTTTAAGCAGACCCTTGGGCCATCTGACCAGCTACTCAACTTCCTGGCAGAACCACAGGGCTCCCCCCTTCACTCTTTCCCCACCTCCTCTTTCTTGTCATCATCTTGCTTTCTCTCTCCCTTGCCCCTTTTCGCTTGCTTGTCACTTTACTGATTTTATTCTTTCCCTGTTGCAGCCAGAACCCTCTCTGACGTTAATGGAGAGCCATCTCCTCTTGTTTCATCTTCACTGTTCAATATAAGTGGGACAGGGCAAGCAAATATGAAATAAGAGGTAATTCTCCACTTATAAGCAAAAAAATAAATATAAGGAAAGTATTTAAAAATGAAGTGGAAAGGTGAATCAAATTAGTAATGCATTTCTGTAAAATTACCTTAAAGAAGTCATAAGACTTTCACCATTTTAAGGATGTACTTTTGCAAATGCATGTGTTTTATTCTTGTAATTGTCTGTACACACAAGTACTTTCCTCTTGACAGAAGGTCTTTGTGTGCAGAGACTGTATGGCGGAGCTGTGTGTGGGGATGGATGTCTTCATCAATCGACTAAATGTACCCGTTCTCTAGTTTTTGCTCTTTCACAATTTGAAACGCACATAGAATACAGCTGCTGTCTCTAAGAAAGTCAGTTATCTCTCACCTGAAGCAACGGTTTTCTCTCCCCTCATCTAAAAAAAGAGCCTGCCCTCCCACAAAATGGATTCTACTAATTATAAGCATGCAGTTGAGGCGGCCTAAAGACTTTGCAATACTGTCTGGCTATCACCTGTTTCATAGTTTCAAGTTAAAAAGTGAGAAAAATAAAACAAAAAACACTTCCTTATTTTAGCATTGAAGTGTTTCAGTGCAACACTTCCCACTGCATCAGAGTAAGTCTGTTTTTTTTTTGTTTTTTTGTTTTTCTTTTGTTCAGAGACAGTCAATCAAACAATCTGCTGTAAGAGAATCAAAACAATGACGATTTTCTTTTGATGATACAGGACTTCCATTAGACAGGAATGAGCCAGATGTTTGTTCCTCATAAATGACTGGCATAGCTGAGTATCTAGTTTGCATGAGTGTGGCTCAGTATTTGCAGTCGAGTGGAGGTTTACATTTCGGTCTTTTCTGAATCTTTGTTCCGTCGAGCAATTTGTATCTGTGACTGATTTCCATCAACAAGCAACTGAGCAGATGTTGGTTTGAACTCTTGTGTACAAACGGTGAGTTGATAAAATGCATTTATTTGAGAGACTGTTGGAAAACTTTATGAATGTTTACAACTTGATACTGAAAACGTTACTATGTAAACCACTGGTTCATATAATAAAGATCTTTACTGCATTTCTATTTCTGATAACTGATTAGTATTTTTGTGTTGTAATTCCATACTGCCTTTGTGCCTGCATCCTGTTTTCTCTATGGGTGTGAGGTGAGGATTAAGGGTGGCAGCACAGGTGGTTTTTTTGGGTCAGGGATTAGCTAATGAAGACTCAATTGTGTATTACGGCGTATGCAGACAGAGAAGTTGCTGCAAATGTTCAAGCAGAGATATTTGTTCATTTAAGTTGAGGCACAACATACTAGAATTATTTGGAGATCATTCACAAAAAGGTAACAAAAGATCAACTTCATTTAAAAATGACTCTACTTTTTAGTCCTACTGTAAATGTGTAGAAATTTTGAATTATGTGAGAACATATCTATAGGGATCATATGGTTCATTATGTTTTAGCGTCTGCTAGAAGGTTGTACTTTTGGTCATTTAAATAATACTTCATGTAAGTTGTGCTGACCTTCTAGCTAAGTACACATCTCGTCGTTTTGTGACTTGTCAGGTTTCATTCTTCTAAATTATGAATGTTTGATGTTTCTCATCTTTTATGAAAACTAGATCTATGTTAGACGACTTCATGTAAAGCGAGCTTTTGACTGATTGTAGAAGATGGGCGATTTCACTTGGTTCACTTCCTTTTTAGGCAAATCAAGATAGTTATTCCTACCAATCAGTCTGAAACTGGTCATTTTTAAAGAATTGTAGAGTATTATGGAAAAGCAAAATTGAGATAAAAACAATATAAATCTCAACTATGCCTCTTTGGATTTTTAAACACTAATATATTTTTTGGCACTCTTATTTTCTCAAATGTTACCCTACATTTGCTTTAATGTTCTTCTCATTTAAACCCATCGTTCTCCACACGTCTCTCTCTCTCTCTCAGTTCTTCTTGGGAATTAGAGGTGTGAAATTTGTGGCAATGGTGAGCTGACAAACAGGGAAGTGAGACAGTGGTGGTCCCACGAGTTTTTTTTTTGTTGTTTTTTTTTTCCCCTCTACATGTTTGTGTGTGCACCGGTGTTTGCGTGCTGGGCTTCCATTGAGCGCCAGGCCACACTTTAATCCTGGCATCAGTGGAGGTGCAGTTCGCTCCAGATGGGGCCATTGTACTGCGCCATGCATCAATAATTCACAGAGAGCCAAGGAAAGTGGCAGAGTGTGTCTGCCTGCTCAATAATTAACCAGGGAAGAGGAACATGTATGTACAGCCTGGGTCTTTCTCAAAACGCCCGTTCAAAATGGCCTTTGATGTCGCCGGCCTGGGGGGTCTTTGGATTAGTCAGCTCATTAAGATGTCACCCCTCTGTTCCTTTTATTTGTTTTGTGATCCACTTTTGCGACGAGCAGGAGCTGGATTTGCATTGTGTTTCTGACACGAATGCATAATGTACCTGTGAGTGCGTGTTTGCAGAGATGGCAGCAGTAATGACTGGTATTACAGCAGTCAGCCATGGTATATCGTGAGCTATTTTCAGCTCCTTCTCTCAGTGCACCTTCTGTTGCTTTGCGGTGAATAAAATAATACAAATGCCCACACACACCTCAGTTCCCCTGTCACACTTTGTTGTAGGTTGACTTACTTTTGAAGTCACTTTTTTTCATTACGTTTAATGCTAAGAGACAATTTCTTGAAGTGGAAAATACAGATTACTATAAATAAAAGCGACGCTGCTATTCCCCTCTGTTCTGTCTCCTGCCTCCTTTAGCTTTATCTGGCTTGATTTATTAGTGTACACACAGGCTCTGAGACTCTGTTTTTCTTGTGTGGGATTTATCAAGGGTGCAGGGGTAAGATTATATTACTGCTCCTCTTGACAGGAGGTCGACTTAACTACATTTGTTGACAGCACAGCAGTGTCATCTACAGACATACAGCCTCTCGCTTCCACTCTCGACAGGGCTCCCCCTTTCTCGTCTACCTCTTCCACTTCTCGCATCTTGCTCGCTCATTCTTCCTCACATTAAAACCCTCCTCTGGTGTTCGGTCTCACTTCTTAATCATCACCTCTTTTCTGTCACCTGCCTCGTTTGGTGAACGTTGTAAAAGCCCATCTGGTGTTTTCTTGCTCTTTTCTCTACTCCCACCCCCCTCCTCTACTAGAAATGAGGGAGTTGACGGAGTTGCCCTGGCCTGCCCCTGTGGGTCAGCTGGAGGAGGAGCCCCCTGTCAGAGAGCAAGGTGACCTCTCACCCTGAACATCCCTGCACCCCTTTTCACCCACATTGGCTTTCTTTATTTGCATGCAGTTGTCCAGACCCTCATGACTCTGTTGTTTAACAACTGCCATACCCTCAGTAGAGCACCTGCTTGTAGCAACTGTTGAATGCTATTGGGCAAGGTGTGTAAAAACTGTGAATTTCTGCCATTTTTAACTCACTGAATATGTGAAATTAATTGCCAAAGGTCGTAACAATCAAAAACAAAGTTGCAAACCAAATACAGGACAAGAAAACAGCATCTTTCCATCTCTCTTCTCTTCAGCCTGAAATTTCCAAACAAATTGTAATGATGCTGATAAATTTCTTTTCATCAGACTCTGACCTGCTGACCTGCAACGTGATCCGTTCGAATCTAATCCCCCCCTTGCTGCTTATGCGGATCTGCGGCAGTCTGTTATCTGATGTTTGTTCCCGTCTGCTTGAGTGGATTAATCCCCTTTGATCATATTGCTATGTAAATAACATGACTCACTCTGTGTGTCCCCCCCGCCTGCCAACAGCACAGTTTGACGGTGCAGAGTGGGATCGCTCGTCGTCGCCCACAGAGCGGATGCGTCCTGCAGCTCCCAGGTCGAGCCCGCTCGCAGCAGGAGGAGGAATGAAGTTCCGAACGCCTCATGAAAGCCCCACCATGATGGGGGAGAGAGTAGACCCTACTTTGCCTCTGGAAAAACAGGTGTATGTATACTGTCTTCTGATAGTCAAACAGGAAGCTAGCGTCAAAAACGTAGCTCAGCCTAGATCGCACTTCAATTAAGGGCACACAATTATAGTTTGTGAAATTGAGTTTTTTTTCAGCATCTCGTCATGTGATAATGTTATGCACTCATCAAAAACACACCTCAAACATGCATAATTCATTCATATGTGTTTGAGAAATCCTTCAACTTCCCATGGAAGCTATTTAGGTTGCATAAACACTCGCTTTCAATGAGCTCCTCAGTGCTGCAGTCTCTAAGTTGAGTTTCTGCTTCTCAGATGCTCCTCCCCTGCAGCTCCACCTCTTGGCTCCTTTAGACTAGTGACAGCAGCAATTAGCAAACACCTTGAGAAACTGTGCATACTCTGAGCTTATTATGCAAACTGCTTATCAGTGAAATACTGGTAAGAACGTTGTTAAAGGCTTATTGGTTGAACATTGTTGTGATAATATGCTGAAGGCAGTGTTAGAAAGAGCAGGAGCTTCTTAAAGAGACAGTGACCCAATTCCCAGGCATTAAATCGCAAAGTCAAATTTATTTCAAGTGATGTTGGAAATGTGTAGCATTTTTTTAAAAACAGAATGTAACATAGTTATTGATGGTGCTATAAAATGGCACTATGTGCCTGAAAAATACATAATACTGCCACTTTAATAAAAGGCAATAATTAGCTAAATTAATAATTTAGCTGGCAAACATCTAAAACATGCAGGGCAGTGTGCCTTTAGGACCAGCCTTGGGAGGCACTGCCATAGAGATGCATGGTTGAACTGGGCATCAGACCGCTTTCACACAGGAAGCAGAAATACTTGAACTGGATCCAGGTCCTATTCTGTCTGTGAGTTCAATGCACACTGCTTTTTATCTGCAAGGCTTGCTGGATTACAGCCCTGATCTGGCTGGATTAGGTATTAGCCAACCCCAGGGGTTGAAGGGAACCACTGGAGTTCAAATGGCACCTGGACTTTGTTGCTCAGAGTTTGACAGACTAACAAATGGAGATTGCAACCTGAAAAACCTGATACTTTCTTCAAAGAGAAAAACTAATATTGACTTCTTCTTCTTCTTTTCTTTTTTTTTTTTTACTGAGGAGGAAAACAACAAAGAGGAAGCAACAGCAGCTAGTAGCACGAGTTTCTAGGATGAGCGCAGAGAGCTGGAGCTCATTCAGCAACTGATGATTAATGCTTCCATGTTTTTCCCACTGCGGTTATTGCAAAAGAGCAGTGTGATTGTCTGGTGTGCTTAGGAGAGCTGGAGTAAGACTCATTTAAACAAGAAACCATTTAAGATTAGTTCATACTTATTAAAGACATTAATACTTTGGTAATTTCTTACAATTGGACACACCCAAACAAAATCCTTCTATTTTGACCTTAGCGTGCTGAACAGCCTTCTTGGTGGCGTGCTGCTGCCAGGCAACATGTACAACAATGGGCTTAGAAGTTGTGCACTCCACCCACTGCTCTCTGTTCGCAAGGTCCCTCCTCCAAACCAGCATTTGTTAAAAGCCTCACAAGTTTATGCCGGTACTTATCCATGCAATTTCATTTACAAAGGCAGTAAATGTTTCTTCGTTTCTTTCATGGATGCATTTAATAAATTTTATGTAAAAGTCATCATGAACATGTAAGGGCAGACACCGTGGTGCAAAGAACCCCATTAAAAATTCAGACACTTTTACTGCTCTGCTTTGATGTATTATGGGCTTGGACAAATTCAAATGAAGCCGTTGCATGTTACAACTAAATAGCAGTAGGAGAGGTTTAAACATTAACAAATTAAGTCCAAGCGTTTAAGATGCACATTTACCTTGGTCTTAATTTCAAACATCATTGGTGTAATTTATGTGCTGTCTTTGTGCACATAAAGAGCTGTTCCCCTAATGAAACTCCGGAAAACAGCAGCCCTTAAGCACAGATGTAAATTCAGACACGCGGCGTGTGTGCATGCGAACATGTTCATGTGACGAGTTGCCATGCTCCGTTACTCTGTTATAATCACTTTGGGGCTATTTGGGGATTTGTGGTTCCAGCACAGTTTTAAAATGTAAGACATGATCGTAAACCTGAGTCTTCTTCCTCAGTCGTCAATGAATCTGCCTTGCACTGTTCACTGGCCACTAACAATTTACAGTGCTGTGAAAAGTTATTCAGTCAGCATCTTCACATTTTAACTTGCTCCGATCTCAATCTTCATTATATTTTATTTAGCTTCTCTGTGAAGGATCTCAAAATGGTGCATTAATGTAAAATGTTTTTGTGAAGTACTTAGGTTTTCAAAATATTTATGATGGCCTTGTCAGATAAAATCAAAATTTTGCTTTTTCTACATTACATACAAAATGCTACATTCAAAGAATGTCAACCCCCCCCCAAAATATATGATATAGCACATGATCCTAGGCACACAAATTCCATTATACAGGTGTTAATCCTGGCAGTGCTTGCATCATGTTGTAGATTTGTTTTTGTTTTTCACCAGGGCTGGGAATCTGGTCAAAATTGATAGAGGGGAAATGGGTGGAGCTACATGCAGGTTAATCCGGGAAGAAACCCTTGGGCAATGTTCCCTCTAATTTTTCATGTGTCTGGGCATACACACAAGCTTCCTGAGCACACTGAGAACCACTGTGAGCATCATCAGTGCACACGGCGTGGCCACGCACACGTATTATAAATCTGGGATCATAGGAAGTTGCATGGCTTATTAAAAGAAACAAATTACATCAACAATTTTCATTTGTTTGCTTTCAATTTAAGTGATTTTCCCCATTAAAAAAAAAAACAAAAAAAACATTGCTGTTCATGAGATGCACAGTATCAGTAAGAGTCTTGCTTTAGCCAGAGTAAGAAATGAAACATTACACCTTTCAGACATAACTGTTTGTTCATATTAAAATATTCACATTTTGCACAATGAAATGTTTTCTGTAGCTCATGATACAGTATAAACTTTTGTAAAATATTTCATTGGTTTTTTTCACGTCTGCCCTTCTTACTGACCCATCAACTTTGCCCAGGTTGATGGGTCGGTCTGCTTCTTGCTTTATGTACTTGAATTCAGCATATTGGCTGTTCATGGCCTCCATAATCTGTGGGCGGAGGAGAATGGCCTCATACTTCTTTGCCAGTGTACAAATGTCTGCTCATCCATAGTCAAAAGTCTGAACTCAACGCTTCAATATCAAATGCAGACCATTCTTTTAATTCACATGCTTTAAAAAACGAGCATCAATGTGATGACAGAGCTTATTAATAAAAAGAGTAATCTCATCAGTCTTGGTGAAGGCAACAGTGATGGCCCCATTGCCTTCTTGACACGGTCACTCCACTGTACACTGTACTGTTCCAGTTGCACAAACTCCGACAGCCATTTGATCTTAGCAGAAGTGCATTTCTTTTTTTTTACTTTGGCTTGGTGAGTGGATGTCCCACTTAGACATGATAAGGTGTTAGCTTTCTTAACTCCGCTGCACTATTCTTACCTGGACGGTGCCACAGCGCATATGACCAAGGCACTTACGCAAAATAGCATGCGATGATTGGCTGCGTAGCGAAAGTGAACCGTATCGTGTCATTGACTGGATTCCTGTCACTCACTGAGTTCGATCGCAAAGTAGGACGAAAAACATGTTACTGGTCCATAGTCAAAACTGATATCTGAGCTCAATGTCCAGTTTACGTTGGACCTTATTTTATGCGCAACATAGATTTTCTTGTGCGCTGAGAATATGCGAGCAGTGCGCGATTGCGCAGGCGCGCAGCTTAGAGGGAACATTGCCCTTGGGTCACCTTTTATTAAAACACCAAGCCTAAACATAGTGCCAAAAAACAAAGGCAGGATTTGTGTTAAATTATAAAATTGTTCAGATGTTCTCTGTCCAATCTGCGTTTGCTGTTCTCCAAAGGGCAAGGAGGTTGTCCTCTTGTATATTTGCAATGTTTCTGTTGACAGTCACCCAAAATATTTGCTTCTGTGATTGCCACAATTGGAGGTTTTATAACATTTTTACTGGTGTTCGTTGAGCACAAATGTAAGCCACAAATTAAAACCCTTTTTACAACCAAATATGTGAAAACAATGTACCCTTTTCCTTACTCTTTACAACAACATGCCACTTTGTTGTTCTATAATTTGGAACCCCATTAAAATATGTGAGAACTTGCGAAAGTTATGTGACAATTGCTCATGAGCTATAAATTATTTGTAAAGCCACTCTAAACCGGGTGGAAATCCAGTTTACTGTGTTTCAACATTTGTTTTTTTCATTGAAGAACATTTACCATTAGAATGACAGGATCATAGGTTCCATATAGAGTGCGGATATATTTTGTTTGCTTGTGACATCACCAAATATATACGCCTTATTGTTGCTGTTATGTGTGTGTAACCCAACAGATGGTACCACGGCTCGGTGTCGCGCTCGGAGGCAGAGTCGCTGCTAACACTGTGTAAAGAGTGCAGCTACTTGGTGAGGAACAGTCAGAACAACCGCTCGGACTTCTCCCTGTCCCTGAGGTAAGACGTAGACCTAAAAACTAGAAACCGTTCAACACCTTGCTATGTTCATTATCCATGTCTGATGACAAACTCTGTACTTTAACTACACATCATTATGTTTTTGTACTGTGTGTGTATGCACGACTTCAGACGCCTGAGCTCCTCATCTCGTATTGCGCTCCCCAACACCTCTCCATCTGTCTCTGTCTTTCCTCTCCCATCTACCATCGCCTTCACTTAACATCACTGCTGCAGTGATTCCTCTACCGATGCTCGTATGTGAGGCACAATACTGCCTATCTGGTCAAATCTCTCCCTTGTAATTACAATGGCGATCCATTTTGCCGGCCTTGCGCCGTTCTCCCCTCATCACTCTGTCCTCTCAGCATCCTTGGCCTCCCCCTTGGTGGCCTTCCTCCGTGGCCCCAGCGGGCCGTCTAAGTGGTAATCAGTCAGGTAGAGCACACTTCAGCGCACACATCATCCTCCACATAATCGCTAATGAATATGAATTACCGTCTGTGGGACACCCAGGAAGGGAATTAGGTAGGGAGTAGGGAAGAATGGGAATGAGGGGAGTGGAGTCAGGGTTGTGGTGACATATAAACAAGCTCATGCATTACTCATTTAAATGAGCAGAGTGGTTTTGACACACACATACACACACGCACGCACGCACACGATCATGTTCGCTTAGGCCGCAAGGTCAGTGCTGAAACTTTTCCCCAGCTAACGCACACGAGGCTTAAAGAAGTGAATTTATCAAGATCCATTGGTTTTTGTTTAACTCAAATTAACAGAAACATTATGAAGTTAAAAAGTTTTCAGCCTCCTCACAAAACGTATTTCTCTGCCAATCAATCTGAAAAAGATAACGAAGAAGAAAAAAATATAACCAGTGTTTTAAGATATCTTTGTCAGTTTGGTGAGACGTATTTTGACCTCCTTGGTTTGAATGGTAGGGTTCTCACAGAATTCATTGTCCAATAGGGATTGTTACAAGCAATTTCAATTTTGATTCATCTCTGCTTTTCTCAACCAACATGTTGTTGCATAAAATTTGCTTCTGCTTTTCCATTGAGTTTATGAAGCTGGGGCATGTATCCGAATGCTCACATTGTAACTTTTCCCTCGACTTTTCATCCACATACATAAAGCCTTTAGCGAGTGGAGCTTCTGTTGAATAAAGCATGCCAAGTTAACCACTGATATATATTTAAGAGCTTCAGATCAGTTTAATTTGGGTCAAGCATGAAAACATGTGGAGATCCAGAAGGGTCTCAAAGTTCAACTTTGACCAGAAAGTTTAGAAACTGCAGAACTTATGTGCTCATTAAGCTGCGTTACCTATTGCTTTCACATGCACTAAACAGTGAGGCTGCACATCTCTGCTCTGTTTGGTATTAGAACTGTTGTTGTTTCAGAATATAATAAAAACTTTGTTCCACAGGGTACATTTTTTTGTGGATCTTCCTAAACTTTGGCATTTTATGACCAAAAATGTATCATTTGATGTCAAACGATCTTGCGTGTCTTTTCTCCACTATCTTGTCTTGTATTGCCACAATATTGCCTAAATGAGGCTAAGAGGTGTTCAAGAAAATGTTTTTTAGAAACTGTATCCACCAGCTCAGTCTTAACAAGCCGTGTTCTTACTGGGCCCTTGGTCAGTTTGCTATAAATACCCCTGCCATGTCTGTAAAACTTCTATACAAGGACTTTTGTGGTATAACAAGCCAGTATAACTAAATTCACTGGGGAAATGCATACAGTATCAGAATGTGTCTGACATTGTTTTTATCATCTCCTGGGGGGAAAAAGATGAACTACCCCAAAACTGTGTCCCAGATTACAAAGAAATGTAAACAGTAGCTGTAGTGATTGTCAAAGGTTTTTTTTTATTTTTCTTTTTTCCATTTTGAAGATGAACTGAAAGAGTCATCACAAGCTGAAAGGAATACAGAACAGAAGAGTTACAACAACCCCTGAAGACAAACACTTATCGTTTTTCTGTAAAAACATTATATCAAACGGATTTAAAAATAGTACTACTGTGCCAGTTTTATAAAAGTAACAAAATCCTCAAAGGCTCAAAAGATTTGTCACTTTAAGTGTTTTAGGCTTTCATTTTCTCAACAATGACAGGTTTTGCTGACCGGTTCTAGCTCTTGTCTTTTGCTTCGCTCCTATAATTAGACATCATGGCTGGCTCGATGACTCTTAAAGGAGCAGTCCTTTCAAAGCTGCATAGATTTTGAAGGGAAGGTGCGACTCTTAGTGAAGCCACTGCCACAACCTCCTTGTTTTTTTTCCCTCTGAGTTTATGTTGTATTATTACTCCACTCATCCATCAAACAAACCCCCCTCTCTTTCTTATTTGTGTCAGTGTTATTAGGTTTTTGTTGGATTCATGTTCCCAGAGTGAAATAAAAAGCGAACATAAATCCAGGCTATCGCTCACACAAAATATGTGTGATGTTAGGCGCTCAAAATTTCATTTCATGCTTCTTTGCTCCCCTTACACTTTTACTGTTCTTTTTTTGTTGTCTGTTTGATTTGGTTTTGTTAGAAGCCAAAAATTCTTTTTAATTTTTTGTTTTTTATCCTTTCTTCACAGGAGCTGCCAGGGTTTTATGCACATGAAGTTCACCCTGTGTAAAGACGGGAAGTACGTGCTGGGGCAGAACAGCCCTCCCTTTGACACCATTCCCGAGGCCGTCCACTTTTACACCACGCATAAACTCCCGATACGAGGTGCCGAGCATCTGTCCCTCCTCTTTCCAGTGCAGGTGCAGACCCTCTGACTGACTCAGTCCTCAGGACCTGAATGATTTCGTTTTGATCAGAAACAGAAAACGTGAATGTTCAACCGAAAAATCTCAGCGGCGTGAAAACTACTCAATCTCTTTCTCTTTTTTTTTTTTTTTTTTGGTTTTTTTGACTGAATTACTTTTAGTGTTTCAGCACACGAGGGGGCTTATGCTCTCAGCTGTTGCATCTGTGCCACGTTCAGAACATCTTGGGGGATCAATTCCCATGAAATGCAGTACCCGAGCTGTCGGCACCTTTACTGCAACTCCTCTCATCTGCGTGCTTAACCGAGCGCGTTTTCTTCAGAACACCTTCTACACTTTGTTGCATTTCTTTCTCATTCACGAGAAATGCACTGGGTTTTAGAAGCGCAGCTGCCGCAAGAAAGCCTGCACATTGTGAATGTACTGATTCTCCAGTTTGCTGAAGAAAATGAGCAGAAGACGTTATAAATTATTACTATGTAACACTAAACAACCTTACAACCATAAAACGAAACTGATAGTTTTGCTTTTTTTTTCTCCATCCCCTAAGACAAAATGAATAAATTAGGCTAAGTAAGACAAGAAACCATTGTTTGAAGGACAAATCTATACTCGAAAGACAGCTATTTTTAAAGACAGACAATTTTTAAAGACAGACAATTTTTACCTACACCAGTAATGGACCAATTTTTGTTTCTTTTTTTACCAACTCACAACTGTTGAATTCAAGCCAGCCTATTTTGTATGCTGTAAGGGTTGCTTGACACATGTCAGTGTTATTTGTTAATTGTATAAAAAAAAAAAAATAATAAAAAAAAGAAGAAGTGTTGTTCTGGTACTTGATAAAACTGAGTGTTACCTCTTGTTGTCTGCACTTTTTGCACTTGTATTTGTTCAGAGATACTGGCGTTGTCTTATAACTGACTTGAAAATCAGAACACACCACAAACTGAGCTGCAAGCCTCAGACTATGAGGCAGAGACTCTGTGTTTACTCAAACTTGAAAAACCTAGAAATGTTGGCAGTGTATGCGGTCGTGTTCTCACTTCCTACAGATTTTTGTCTGCCAACTCCGTCACATGGATGCATGTTAGCTGCACTCGATTCTTGCCGTCTGGAATGGGTTTAAATGTCAGCTGTCAAGCTGCAGTATTTTTAGGTTAAAGCGAGTTTTAGGGGAAAGCATTTCCACACCGCTAGAGCTAACACTTTTACTTAAGTCAAAGTTGCCTGTTAAGTTCAAATGCAAACAAATCTCAAGTTTGAAACTACTTGAATTCATTACAATGAACAAAAAGTTCTTATGAATTTCCTGGTTTTGCTTGACAACTCTTAGATTTTAAACATCTTTTATTTCACATCTTAAGGCAAAATTCACGCACATACTGTTTGATTATGCTGAGGGATTTGTATATAATTTCTAACAGATTGTAATTGCAACATGTAGTTGTGTAACGATGATCAGAATGAAATCGGGCCATGGGAGGAAAAAAAGGAGTGAAAGCGAAATGGTAGTCAAGCTAAAATCAGATGACTGTCTGTTGTATAAAACCGAATGACTAAATTACAAATTGGAGGTAAAAAAAAAAATAAAAAAAATCACATCAGCTGACACAAGCTCTGTTTTAGAAAGATAAGCAGTGTTTTGTGCAGTAAAAGAGCTTCAATATATTGGCTTACACTGCTTTGCTCGGAGATAACAGAAGATATAAATGTACAGATGGAGCATTTTGGCTCTTTTTAAGCAGTATTTGGAGGCCTTTATTCTTGTGTATGCCAGACTAATTGTTTTATTTTTTGTCAAATAGAAGCAAAGAATTCTTGTTTTATTTAAAGGTGTATTTTCAAAACCATCAAAAATAACACAGGAAAATTAGTCAACCATTGCATATTACACAGCAGTAAACAATATTAAACTAAAAAAAAACTTTTCTGTACTACTCTAGAGCAGATGCAAGACCAAAGACAGTTGCTTAGCAACCCAATTGTTGTCTGACCAAAAAATGACTGCTGTTGAATTGTTAGCCTGACTTTTCCATTAAAATTTCTCTCTGAATTCCCGCCCACAAAAACTCAAAAATATTACAAAACACATTTTCAGATTCGCACCTCATGTCCACATGGATGCTGAGATTTTGGTGGCACAAAACTGAGGCAATTTAAAACTGTTTGTGGCGTGTGCATCCAGGGGGATAGAGGCACAGTTTTCATACAGCCACTCTCATTTTCTCTGTTAAAATTACCCTAAACAGTGGTGCAGATGTTCAGGGATTACATCACATCTGTCCCTCTCTTATCTGGCAACGTTTCCATCAAGCTTTGAATGCAACAGATACTACAGCATTTTGGGGAGAATGCGTCATCAAACTCCACTTGATCTTTGCTCAGGTTATTCTTTCAAACTTGAGATCAACCTGAACGTTATGAGAGTTGTTCTCTCAGAATGAATTATAATTTATTTGTCGATGCCTGATGAAGCACAACATCATTCTGAGATGAAGTCCACAGACTATTAAGGAAGGTCAATGATAATAAATTGATACAAATATTTGCCATACTGTAGTTTCAGGCTTTTGCCTATGAAGTAATATTTCTGTGACTGCTGTCATGTAATGAGTTCTCAAAGTGGTTCTTTAAAACAAAAACAATATTTACGAAAGTTTGTTATACATTGTCTTTTGATAAAATTGAGGCTTAGTGTAAAAAAAGGGCGTTTGCGTTTGAGTCTTTCAATATCCACTAAAATATGCTCCAAGATAGTTAATCTAGATGCAGCTGTATTCAAAGTACCAGTGTGAGCAATGCTAAAAAAATATATATACAAGTGATAATTTGATTGCCAATCAGACCATGACGAAAAAAACCGCCACTGTAGAAAAAAACTGAGAAACCGAAAAGTAAGAATTGTCTGTATTTTTGCTGCCCAAGGTAAAATGTGAACAGGGTAAAGTCACAAAAATGTGTCAAGAATTAACTTTCTTGTGAATCAATTTGGCTTACTGAGTGATATAATCAACGTTTCTGAGAACTACGTTGCGTCTTTGTTCGGCGTCAACCAATCTGGCGTTCCACAATTCTGCTGAATTTGTTAGTTTTCCCTTGGAAAGAGCAAGACTAACGTCACCAAAATAGTTTCCCATTAGGTCAGTGCTTCTCAATCCAGTCCTCAGGCCCCCCTGTTCCGCATGTTTTAGACGTGTCTGTATTTCAGAACAGCTGATCCAAATGATTGCATGACCTCTTCTGCAGTCATCAAGTCCTGCAGAAGCCTGTTAATCACCCACAGATTCAATCCAGGTCTGTGGCAGAAGGGGAACACCTAAAACATGCAGGACAGGAGGGCCTGAGAGATGCTGCATTAGGTTGAGGTCCTCCATTTGGCCTGGGAACTCCAAAACAATAATCTAGCTGTTGCCCACTTGTTAAAACATCCATATTTTCCTCTTCAGCATAAAGCAATATGACCTCTTTTAGTATTTTGATTTAATCAAACATTTCAGGCTTGACACAATAGTGTGCAAAGTATTCCTGTATCACAATGCCTGAGCAGCTGATCACTGGATTTTCTTTCACATCATTTCAGCTAAGCAGCCTTCTGCACTTCTTTACATTTCCCCTCTCGCGTCATACTTTTTACTTAAACAACACCACTCCCACCGAGCAATTTATGAAAGAACCAACTTTACTGGTATTTTCAGAGAAGACTCCACTTTAAACAGCATGTACAACATCTGCTGCCTTCCTCCTCCTAGGAGGATCATCTGTTTAACACCTGATTTTTCACACAATGAATGATTTCACTAATATTACTTTGAACATACCGCTACTAATGAATGACTTAATGACAGTGAATTAGCAGCAAACATGGCATAGTGACTTTCTATTACTCTACCACACTTTATGGCACAGTCAATTACATGCAATACTGAAAGATTTATCAAAAACTGATTGGTTCAAAACGTCTCATTTTGAACACGAAGGTATGTAAAGATCATCCTGGTTTTGGACGGGAACTGCAGACTTGGACCAAATGACCAGAGACTTAGAAGTGAACACGGGACAACCATGTCATTTTTTTAGTTTTTCTGTGATTTGTTTAGCTGAAATACTGTGAATTTTCTGTCTGAGAAGAACTGCAGGTTTTCAGACCACGCTCTAACATTGCCAGGAAAACAAAGTTCATTTATTGACATGTAGTCTGAATGTTTTCACCGCTATAATCAGGTCACAAACTACTAACGCAGGAAAACATGTTTGGCTGCATTTTGTTTCATTTAAAAAAAAAAAAAAAAAAAAAGTGAAACATCTTCAAATTGTTTCAGAGCTTTGCTGATCAAATTTGATACAATAGGCTCCTTTACAGCCCAGTGAGGGGAAAAAGAGGCACAAAGGACTTGGCAAGATTGTGCGATTCACATACCCGTGCACCGACACACACACACACGCACACACACCCACGCAGTCACACATTTGCTTTTCTTCATCCATTAACAGCAGGGTTGGGAGGAAGAGGGTGAGGACTGGGGGGGGGGGGGTGAGGTGTGGCTGAGGAGGAGGGAGAGGAGAAGGAGGAGGAGGCAGGGTAAGCTAGCACTCATTATTTGGGCTGCGCTGCTGTGAAAAGCACTGGGATTGCTTTCATTACTGAGCCAAATGAAATAGCAGAGGCTGATTACCCGCGTGACGGAGAGGAGACGAGCTGGATCACTCTTTGTTGGGGAGAAAAACTGAAGAAGGAAAAAAAAAAAGGGAGCAAAGGAGGGGGGGGGACGTCAGCTAGATGAGGGAGGAAAGGGAGGAGCAGCCTGGCTTTACTTCCTCAACAAGACTCCAAAACTAGTGTGTCTGTCTGTGTGTGTGTGAGAGAGGAAGAGTGAGATGGTGACATACAGGGTGGGGGCTGATACAGTCCCATTTTTCATACAAGCCTCCCTGGGGATGAATATGAATAATAACGACAGCAGCAAGGCAGCATGTAAAAATCAAACAAGTATTCTTCTGGCTTTTGTCTATCTCTTAGCTTCTGACTGCGTTTGAGTTTTCCTTTCAGCTAATTTACATCATTTTACAACATTTACTGTGAGTTTTTTTTTTATTTCCTGTTTATTTCCGTGTTTTGACAAATTGCGTCGACCGTTTTAAACTGATCCAAAGAGTCTCTGGGTTTACGTTGGGAAGTTTGTGCCCTCCCCTGCGTGTTTCATTGTCTGTCACATCAGAGTCGGAATGGGTGTTGGGACGACAGATTTGGCGGGCGCAGGCGGCAGCTGTGAATCCACCAGAGAAGATTGGAGGAATGAACACCTGTGATTGCCATGGAGCAATGCAGCGTTCTATGAAGCCAGGAAAGACTCACGACTCAAATGTGCAGCAAAAGCCAAAATAATGGGGACACAAAAGCACAAAGTGCAGTTTTTAAATGAAGGTGTTTATTAATAATGAGGAAAAAAATAATCCAAACCTGCATGGCCTTTTGCGAAAAAGTGACCCCTTTTCTTTCGTTCTCAATCAAGACATCACTTCAGGAAGTGAAATACACCAAAAGATTCTCAAAGGAGATCCAGAGAATTGAAGAGGAACGTAACTGAGCTCTGGTAGACTAGAAAGGGTTTCAAAGACATTTCTAAACCTTTTCTAAAATGTGAGCGCACTTCCCCACAGATGGAGGAAACATGGAACAGTGGTGAAGCTTCGCAGGGGCGGCAGGACGACCCTCAAAACGTGCAAAAGACCCCGACAACATCATCCAAAGAACCGCAGACCTCACACGCTTCAGTTAAGGTCCAAGGTCATGTCTCCACCATGAGAAGGAAAACCGGGCCAAAATGACCTGCATGGGAAAGAAAAAAAGAGCTTTAGGGCACAGCTAATATTTTTTTTCACAACATGTCTTGATCCTTAAGACTTTGAGATGAACATTCTGATGACTGATGAGTTAAAAGCTGAACTCTCTGGAAGGTGCGTTTTGATTTACATCTGTGCAATAGAATGCTTTTTTTTTCCGAGAGAAAATTACTTTATTTTATATGTGAAAGATCAAAATGGTGAATATTGAGTATTTGTGAGTATACTGTAAAAGCATTGCTGCCTATTGGACACCAACCAACAGAAGCGGTGGGTGTTAAAAGAAAATCTGCCTATGAAAACCAGGTGAGAATTTTTTTTTTTTTTCTTTCAAATCGTCATGATTTGGAAACCACGAATTAAACCAGTTGAAAGTTGCCAGAAAATAAAAAGAAGCCATCAAAAACCAACGTAACTTTATTCACGGTTGTCCCCACCTCCAGTTGCTCCTTTTCTTCACGCTGTGCATGTTAAGGCCTCCAGGCTGTTTGCAGGCTCCGATGCGGGGAATTAGCCAGCTGTGCACACACTTTCAACGCCACAAGTGAGGGCCCAAACATACGTGTCAGATTGGAGGCTGCCGTCCTTCCCCCTCTCTCTGATCCCCCCGCCGTACCCAGACATGATAATCCCTACAGTTGTGGCAGGCGATAGATTGGAGGTCAGAGTGAGCAGGTGTGCGCATGCCGTCAGGCCCCTGCCAGAGAGCTGCAATCAGAGAGGGGTTGGAGAGAAAAGCAGCTGCTGTTTTTCAGGGGATCAGAGTGGGGGAAGAGTTTGAAAGAGATCGCCTATGCACTTCTGCCACCTATCTGTTAGCTCTGCTGACAGTCAGATCTCATTATTTGTACGATGAAGGGCAATACGATTGAGACTGAACAAAACACTGAAAATACGTTATCGAAGTGTAATAATTTTGACTCAAGATCAACGTGTTTGTGCCAGCAGCCAGAAACGGACGTTTTTCAAATTCTTTGCAATTAAGCATCGGAAAAGTGTGGCGTTTGTATTTAGCTCCATTAATCTTCTCAACAGCTTTCCTGTGGCTGCTAATGAAAAGCATCCACTCAGCAGAATAATCCCACCACAGTGTTTTTGCAGTGCTGATGGTACTGAAAGTGCTGTTTTTCCATCGCTTATATTTCAATTAAATTTGCAGGTCTGCCAGAAATGCAGTATTAACTTAAGCAGAACGTCTTATTTCACAGGTGCTGAGTGCATCGCATGGCTTGTAGCAAAGTGCATATTGGATTTCCTATGATTTTCTTTGAACTCTGATTCTCTTCGCTTCCAAACAGCAGATTTGTGGACTGCATGACCAATAGTTGCCTATTTACAAAGTTTTGAAGTAAAAACAGGAGAATGCATGGCTTTTGAAAATACTGACAAATAAATATCTGAATCTCATTCTCCCTGAGCCAATACTTTGTAGTATTACCTTTCTTAAACTACAGTTGCCAGTTATTTGTGCTTCACTTTTACCAGTCTGGAGACAATTCACCGCTGCAAAATAGATCAAGCTGAGTCAGATTACATGGAGAGCATCTGCAATTTGATCTTACCGCAGATTCTACCTCTACCTCGAAAAGGTTTGGCTCTTTGAACGCTATATTCATCTCTAAATCAACTTTGACCAGCTCCTCTGTCTCTGCCGAAGTCGGCGTTATTCGGTGTTTCCACAGAATAACGCTGCCACCGCCATGATTCTGTTCATCACCATGATGAACAGAATCATCATGGTGATGATTCTGTTCAGGGTTGATGTATTTTGCATCAAGGTGAAAATTTAAAGGTTTTGTCTCATCCAACCGGATCTGTTCCCTTTATGTTCCCTGGCAAATTGCAAATAGGAGTTATGGCGACAGCTGCCTTCTTGTCATTCTTCCATGTTAAAGCTGATTATTTGAATGAGCAAACTCTCTTTGTCATAAGAAGACACGCTTGTCTCTAAGTGATTTCTTGTTTTAAAATGAAAACATTTTACATCTCCTTAAAAAAAAAAAACCCTGATGTTTCCACTATTTTGAATGTGAATTTCTTTTATGTTCTTTTATGTTTAGTTTCATAACATAAACTAGGTCCTGTCATTGTGCATGATATGACAAGATCCAAACACACCTCAGTTTCTAGAGATTGATCATCTCTGGACAGGAAATTTAATGGAAGTGGGGATTTAAGGACGAATGCAAGGAGGACGGTTCACCAATCCAAATCTCAGCGTCCTCCCTCAGACATCCTCCCACAAAGTGACCTTTGCTTCGGCTCCCCCAGCTTCTTCCCAGCTGCTCCCTGGATAAAGCCCTTTGATCTGAGAGCTTATCACCAAAGTCTGCCTGTCTCTTTGCTGTCTTTGTTCCACATGTAATTACACTACACTGAAGCGAAATGTAGTGCAGGTGAAGGCAGGAAAAATGAATGAGGTTGAGAGTGACACTGCTCGGCTGCAAAGACGGAGGGGGGGGGTGTCTTCAACTCGGTGGCTCCCAGCATGAGCGGACAAATCAAATAAGGCCCCTCTCCGCTCTCGGCCTGCTCTCACTCCACCTCCCGGCTGCATCAAAAAGGGACCTGAGAGCGAGAGTGTCTCACACTGGCACATTCAGTGGCTCGGACCAGATGGATTCTTTGTTCCGTTGCTCAAACACACATGGGTGAAACGTGGCTGTGTGCAAAAAAAAAAAAAAAAAAAGCAAAAAAAACAAACCTGACACACAGAAAAAGCACACACACAAGCGCAAGCACACTTTACCCTGCCCACAGCAGTTTAAAACCAGGATCATGATGGCAGGCGGGGGTGTGAGTCTCTTGTCCTCTGTTGTGTTCGCATTAGTCATATGCAAATGCACATTGTGCACAAAGAAAGACACAAATCCACCATGTCTAAATCCTCAAAGAGGACTAGTGACGGCTATTTAGCTAACATGATTTATGAAGGTTTTTGACCCAGTTATTGCGTGGGCCATTTATTGTTCACTACAGGTGACTGAACAAATTGAATTTGTGTCAAAGCGTGAAATACTACATCAAATAAAAATGAATGTTCACATATCTGCTAGGTGTTTTTTTTTTTTTATTGATGTTCTTGCGATCGGGCTCCCCACCTGGAGCTATTTTCTTTTTTGTAAGCACAACTATTTGACAGCTGCTATTTGTTGTTTGCGCTTGTTGAAACTGAGCTCAGTTTTAATGAGCGAAGTGTCTGTTTCAATCTGAACTTCAGTCAGGTTACATAAATAATGCACTAATACAAAACATTTGCTTTGACAAAAAGAAAAAAAAAAACTTATGTCTATTCTCACTTTGCTTCAAAACCTGCACAACGTCTCCCGTTTAATAATAGATATGCAGCCGACTTGGCTTGTTAACGACTGAACATCGACACAAATTGATACAGTACTG
The DNA here is from genome assembly GCA_922788865.1 of Poeciliopsis turneri. Lineage (NCBI taxonomy): Eukaryota > Metazoa > Chordata > Actinopteri > Cyprinodontiformes > Poeciliidae > Poeciliopsis > Poeciliopsis turneri. The sequence continues at coordinate 1,060,874 of CAKLNU010000579.1, forward strand.
ATGCATAAATATTATTGACTCAGGCTCTATTTGTATTGCTTTACATGTTAAATGTTTATTATGCAAACAATTCTAGGATAGTTTATTTCAATCTACAACATCTGGCTGCACACCGACTCACTCGCTTCCCAGAACTCAACAGGATTAAAAATCACTGGCTAATACTTCACTGTCCCACACAACTGCAATTAGATGTGATCAGAGTTCATCTCCTTCAGATTTTTTTGTTTGTAGCCAAAAATATTATTTAATTTCATTAGGATGCTTGTCATTCTGAATGAGTTTTTATCCAATTAAAAGGCCAACAATTTATTTTTATTTTTTCCTGGTTTTACTCAGCAAAAATGAACATTGCTTATGTTGTGCTAAAATTACATTTAATAAATCAGTAACAGAGACTCTGGACCTTGATTTATTGCATTTATAAAACACATCTGTCCACAGAAAGAAATGTGCCACACTGACTTCTCAGTCATTATGGATAAGAACAAAACGTTCACAGAGAGGAAATATGGGGAAAAAAACAAGCAAACTCACAAACAAGCCACTATGTGACAAATGTTAGTGTGATAATTCAGTAATGACAAATGCATAAATTGACCCACATTACCGCTTTGGTCTGGAGCTCCTTGAAAGAAAATCCCTCATAGTGTGAGGATGATCATGAGAAAGTTCAGGGATTAGCCCAGGTAAACAGGCTGTTCCACGAGGGACAGTAATCTTCCAGTTCCCTGCTACAGAAGACACATTTATAGGTCAGTGGATGGAGCTTTGAATTGCCAAGTGCCACATAAGTAACCCAAAGGATTTAGAGTTTCTGTAAAGAGGACTGATCCAAGACAGCACGAATGAAATCAGGGATTAAAATTTACAGTAGGCAAAATAACTTTTTACTGGAAAGCAATAATTATGAGAATAAAGATGCAGAGAACCAAAATGTTTCTACTAATGAAATGAAACAGTCTGATTTAGGAAACAAAAATTGTTATAGGATGCTAAAATCAAAATGCAACATTTAGGTTTAATTAACAATTCCTCTCATCTTTGACACTCAGCGCAAAGTTCACCACAGTTCTTGGATAAATTTGAATTTTAAACTATGACAGAATAAACATTAATGTCAAATAATTGTTCTATAAAAAATATGTACACTATGTATTTTCAGTTTTTGTCTTTAGGTCATTCACTATAATAAGAGGAATCATATGCTTGTTTTTTTTGGAAAGATATATTAGACATTTTCCAGATGGTATTTTTCTGTGTGATACAAAGATGCTGATAAAACACACATGACAGAGATGATCTCTTTTATGCTGGTAAGTCACATGCTGTGACTCCCCAGGTCCGAGACCTTAACTCAGCTAACATTTCGAATTTGATTCAATTTGGAACACCAAGACAAAAAGACAAAAAAAGAAAAAGAAAGAAAAACTACAAACATAAAACATGTAAGAGGCATCCTCATGACCTCACTGCAAATAGGAGGAGATAAATCAGGAAAATGAAAAATGGAAGCATCAGAGAACATTATAATCATTAACACATAGCGGAAATATGGGAGCTAAATATTTAACGCAACAAACTAACCAGTGACGATTTAAAATCCACCAATGACCAAAAGAACCATAAATAGCATAAATAATGCTCTTCCACTTTCAGAGCACTAGTGTACTGCTTTCAAATAGCAAAATTTGCATGATCTCTCTGGTCATGCATGGATTCTCTCCATGTTTTCCTGCTAACCACCTAACTTACGCTGGACTAATGTCTTCCTAATTTTGAGTGGTTGTTCAAGTATCTACTTACCTCTGAGAGATTAACTAGGAATGATCTGGAGAGTGTTTTGAGAGGAGAGGGATGTTTGGGATTCTCCAGTTACCGACCGGAACCTGATCATGGATACAAGAGTGAACGTTCCTTGATGCCATCTGTGTAAAGATAATTTTTCAAGAAATGATCAAATCCATATTTTGTGTTTTTTTGCGATGAATTTGCTTTAAAAAAAAAAAGTTCACTAACACAACACCTTATCCTGAAACTTAAACATTTGTCTTATATTGGGAAAAAAAAAAAAATCGCAGTTATTAATAAAGAGGTTAGGAAAAAAACAAAAAAACAAATAAAGAAGAAAGTAGGAAACGATGGATATAATGGCCACGAATCAACTCTGTTCAGCATTTTGGCATTTTCAAATGCTCTGCGTGACATGAGGCCGCCGTCCTCCCTGGTTGATTTGGGAAAGAGTGTTCAAACATTTCTGACAGGAAGAAGTCAGTGACCTTTAAGCTGGAAATGCTCTGCTGGTGCTGCATCCTCGCTGTCGTTTTTCATCAGTACCGGAGGTGCAGAGCCGAGACACATCCTTTAGTGGCGGTGAGTATGAAATGCCAGTCTGTCAGCTCTGTCTGATCTTCGCAGCGCATCGTGCTGCGAGCAGCAGACGCTTTCCTAATCAGCTCTCTGATCAGTTCTGCTTCATCCAACCTTCACTGAAACTGGATGGGGTTTTTTTTTTCTGAATTTTAGTGGAAGAAAAAAAAAAAAAAAAAAACTGAGTCTTTCAATGGATTTTTGATGTGATGCCCTTTTAAAAAAATTCTTTAACATCACTGAATCATTTAACCTGTGAATGAGCGCAGATGAATTTAATCGACGACAGGACATATTTCCTTCGGGGTGGTTTCATGAAATATTGCTTTCATGACTAATTAATAAGTGGCCTGACTATCTGGAAACTGCCAGTAATAATATCAGGAATTTCTCTGCATTATTCATTGCTGTCTGACCCCAGTCTGGCAACGTAAGGCAATATGAGAGCATCAATCAGTTTTCCATTAGGATGTTTCATAAAGGAGTGCAGAAGGTTAGATCTAATGAGTTTTCCTTTTTTTTTCTCCTCCTACTGAGAAGCAATTAATAAAGCTGAATAATTCCTATAATAATATACATGACTGATGTTTCGTCTAAGTTTTCATAAGGTGGACTTAGTATGAGCTAACATCTGCAGCCCCAGTGAGAAGTTTACTTGCAAATTCATTTTGAACTTTCATTTCCTGATTGACTAAACAACTAAGGACTTCAATTAAAAAAGAAAACAAAAAAACAACAAAAAAAAAACAACTTTGTAACTACGGTCATGTATGTTGGTGGTAGCATCAGGGTGCTAGCAGTGGTACGGGTACATCGCACAAAGTGGGTGGAAAAATAAAGGACATTTACCTCCAAACTTTTGTCGAACTGAAAAGGCTTTGAAATTTTATAAATCTCAAGAGGTAATGAAGATGAGGAGGACCAAACGGAGGAAGAGGAAAGAGTTGGCCGAAGAAGCTGGTGTTTGTGCTGTTGCTGCCACCTTCAGCTTCGTAAATTAACACTTTATCATGCTCAAGTTTAAATCACTGTGAGGAGACCAGGCAGTTAAAAAAAAAAAAATAATTCCTACCAAATTCCTATGAGGAAAGAGGTCAAATTATAAAATAGCCAGAAACAAGGCAACAAAAAGGTGTGGGCAACTTGCTAAGAAGAGCACACACAGCATGAGAGTGCAAACTGTACAAAAGATCAACCTGATAAAAGAGAATAGAATTTTATTTTCTCTATTGCCTTATCAGACACTACATCAACCGCAACAGTCTACTATCATTAAATAATTCAGATCCAACATTCTCATTCACAAGTGGTTACGTGATACATATAAATATATGAGTGGTTTCTGCGCGTGTTGGTGAGAAGCAAGTATCTTCAGATGTGGTTATGCAAATCTTGCTTGCAGACTGCAGGAGTACACACATCTGGTGACAAGGTAAGCATTAAAGATCCTCAAGTTCCCCCTGAAAATAAATCAGGAATCTAAAACATTTTTATCCACATATTTCATGTATGTAAAACTCATCACAGCCTCATGAAGCTGCTAGTCTGGCAGTACTTTTCTCGCCCACAGTGCACAACAAATTACTATAGTAAAGGTAAAGTACCGTACTGGTTGGTAGAACTACATAATACAGCTCTTACATTCAATGAACTTACCGTTTGCTTTCTGAAACTTTCCAGAAGCTTGCCAGGTAAATCAAGGGAATTTTAAAGGATCATACCGAGCACTTTCCCCAAAACCTATAAAGTACTTACCAGAGCAGGCCAGAAGCCTTTCCTGGAAAATACCTAAAGCTAGATAACTAGTAAAGTGGAAAAGGTGTAAGTTAGGTAAAAATACATAAAATAAGTAACTAAGGTTTCAAAACTTGCTGGTGATCTCCATAATGTAACCTCAAAGGGTCACTTAGCTCGGAAAATAACCAGTTCGTTTAAAGAAACTTCCAGGAAAATGACCTCCAGAGGGCTGTTTCACAAAAGTAGGATTACAAAATCCGGGATAAGAGATAAAGTCAGGCTTGACGTAGCACCATCAGTTTATCCTGGCTTTATCCATTTCACAAAAACCAAACCAGGCTCAGTAGGTGGAGCCAGGCTTAAGTCACTCAGGTGAATGCACGTCCACAGATTTCTTCAAGAGACCAGATTTCTTCATGCTCAATAAAAACCCTGTTGCTTGAGTAGCATGTTATAGCGGGTCAATTGAATTTCATAACTGGCTCAAAAATATACATTTCCAAATAAACTCTTAACTAAAAATACATTATAACCTATGAAGCCTGGTTGTTCTGGAGCAGGTTAGCTTCACAGAATAAATCGCCATGTTAACTTATGAGTTACTGCTTTTGTGAAACCAAATTTAAGCTTAATTAAGTCAGGACATCTGAAAACTCCTGACTTAATCCGCTATCCTGGTTTTGTGAAACAATCCTCAGGTTCTGAGAATAGGCTTAAGCAAACGGACGAAACAAACACATACACATACACATACACATACACATACACGACAGTGTAGAGAATAGATACCAGACTCTTCTTCAACAAAAGTTAATGGTAAAGAATTTAAAAGTGATGAGAAATTCAGATGTTCTAAAAATTCTTAAAACATGTAAAAAGTACCACCATTTGAATGCTGCTGGCTTCTGATAAATAAATATTGCGAAAGGTGAGTAAACTCTGCTGTGAACTGTGCCTGTTCAATCAGCACGGTGAAGCGATTGAATCGAGGCATGCACGGCACTTTCCTGTTGAATCTGATGGTTAGAAATGTTACTTAACATTAAGAACTGTGAAAATCAAACTTATATTTTATTCACTGTTTGGGTTTTTGATGTTTCTAACCATGTGGGTTATTAGTGGCCTATGGGGCTTTTATTGTGATCTGAGCAACCGCCGTGATGTCCTCCGCTCCAATGACGTTTCATGAGCTACGTGAGCAATAGTAAACAAACAAAAAGTGGCTGATAGTGAAGCAATGTCTGATACGAGTCTATTTTTTAAGTGACAGCACTCAGAACTTGCTGAGGGACGGCAGCGCCCCCGCCTTCACAAGCACAGCTGAGAGCAGGTCCGCCGGCCCCGTCGGGTGAAGCACCGTGGTGGGAGAAGGATCCGCGTGTTTATTGTCGGAGTTTGTTGGTGCAGGGATCTTTAGAGTGGACTTGTCAGTCCCACTACCTCCACCTCCACCCATACTGGTCCTGCTGTTTTCCAGTGTGGGGATAATGGTGCCCAGCGGAGGGTTACCCAGTGCAGGAGACCCACATGGCTCCATGCTGGTTTGAGAGCAACAGAGTAAATTATAGAAAGCTCCTCTCATCTCCCTGCTGGACAGAGTGTATATCAGAGGGTTGAGGGCAGAATTGAGCACGGCCAGGGCAATGAACCAGTCCACCTTGTAGAGGACCTCGCACCTTTGCGGGCTGCAACCGACATCAAGCAGGAGCAGAAAGAACAAGGGGGTCCAGCAAACGACAAAAACCCCAAGAACAATCACAACCGTCCGCAGCAGGACCAGAGAGCAGTCTGAGGGCCGGCTGCTCACCCTGCGGCCGCTGGAGGTCACCAGACGGTAAATTCTTATGTAGAGAATGATAATAGCAACCAGCAGCGCGCTGAAAACACTAATGCAGAAGGCAATGTAACTTTCAGCGTACAATGGCAGAACTGTGGAGCAGGAATCCAGATTGTTCAGGCAGTTCCAGCCCAGACTGGGCAGGGCCCCGAGCAGCACAGACACAACCCAGCATGCTGCCAACATTACCAGGAGTCTTCCTCGTCCGGTTGTTTCATTGGGCCGCAGACGCACCATTGTCATGTGCCTCTCAATGCCTATGGCCAGGAGACTGAAGGTGGAGGCACTGAGAGCCACAAACATGCTTCCCTCTCTGGCCAGCCATTGCTCTGGCGTCAGGTAGAAGGTCTTACTCCCCGAGGTAAAGATATTTACCACATAGGCCACACCAGCCAGAAGGTCAGACAGCGCCAGGTTTCCAATGAGCAGGTACATTCGGCTGTGGAAGCGCTTGTTCCTCCAGATAGCGAGCAGAACCATGATGTTCTCCAGAATGATGAGCATGCAGATGATTAGCAGCAACACCATCTTGCAGACGCCCCCGTTACGAGGCCGGTCCAACTTCCCCGAGTGGTTGTAGTGGTTGACGATGACAGTGTTCATCCCCTCTTTGATGACATTCTCCATCCTTGCTTCCCCAGTCCTGAATCTTCCTCAGCCGCACAGCAGAGGGCGTCACAGCACTGGAAACAGGAGCTGCTCACCCTGGAAGTGTCACATCAGCCATCACACACAAACCTGCCAAACAGGCCAAAATTAGTCATAAAACAGTAATTATTATTATTATTATTATTATTATTATTATTATTATTATGACAGTATCTTGTTTATTAAAACATGTCCATTTAAAAGTTTGTCAATTAACCTCTTCAGACCTGATGTTTTTCTAGTGAGACAAAACATCTTTACTCCTCTTAATCATATAAATAACTGATTACACAGTTATCAAAGCATCAGCTTTCCGGGTATTTTCATGTCATCTCTAACTTTTGAAGAGAAACCTTGAAGCAGTTTCAGAGTGGCGCAAAGCACAGGTGGATTTTACATTTGTTGCAGTAGAAGTGTGTTTTTCCTGTGCAGTGTGGCTTCCGGCATCTGGTGGGCACTGAATTTCTCCCCCGCCCCCCCAGAGTCTGTGTGGTTCAGACTGACTGTTTGATCCAGCAGGACAACATCACCCATTGATTCACCGTACAGACAGAACACCTCTCCACGAGACGCTTTCAAAAAACTGGGAAATGGCTTATTTCCTAAATCCACGCACCGTATATTAATTATCTCTCCATAATTGGGTCAAGGGAGTTTGAGAGTTTATACTTCATCACTGAAAAAATAAAATAGAATAAAATAATTCTTAAATCTCAAATTGGCCATAAAATGTCAAATATATAGACTTTTTTTTTTTTGGTGCACTGAATAATGAAGCATTTGATAACATGGTAAAACTCCTGATGTCCACTGGGATGGACATTCAACAATTTACCTTCTATAGCATTTGGAGCTACTTTGTAAAACATTTCTACAATAAATACTTCAAATTATACTGAGCGCACTTCTTCTATAACACCATTTGAATTGATATTTTTGATGGAAACCAGATACTTACTCCTCTCTTCTCTAGTTTCATAAAAAGCTCCTCTTATCCTCTTATACCTGAAGTGTCGAGTTAAGAGCCAGAACTTTTGTTTTCGTTTAAGAATCCAATCAGTAAGAAGTATCATTCAAATAATACATGTATTTTTTTTTTTCCTTGGTTTAAGCCCAGAAAAGTAACATATCTATTCAATTGGACGTGGAGCGTGAAGGGAATAATTGAACAACAACAACAAAAAAAAGTTCATTACTGCTGCAGAACTGCAATATTTTAACCCATACAAGTTAGGTGTGAGAGACAACACTAAAATCTAAACAGTCAGATCTAAAAAGCTGAAAAAGGAGATACAAGCAGCATCAATTATACTCACTTTGTTACATATATGTTATGCTACATTAACCTAATAAATTGTTCTTGAAACTAAATTAAGGTTTTTCTCTTGGGCAGACAATAGTCACACATCACAGCATATAAGCATATATTTATTGTTCTGGAGCAGCCTCACCTTTCTAAATGACTTGGTTTCTTTTGAACATCGCAGCAGAGCAGCGAGATCTGCAGAACGTCTGCAGTTGAACGTTCAGACGCGGTTCGGTTCCAAAGCGAAGTCAAAAGTCCGCGTTTTGATCTCGTGCGCGCACAAGCGTCGTGTAGCTCATTGTTATCCTGAAAAGATCCAGAGTGAGTCCTCTTGTGGAAGTTTTCTGTTCTTGCGCACAGTGACTTCTCAGTCCGGATAACTCCGCTCACCCTCCTCTTCGTTCTCCTCTTCGTTCTCCTCTTCCTCCTCCTCCTCCTCCTCCTCTTCTCGGCTCCAGCTGAGGCGGGATCTTCCCTGAAACGTTTATTCCTCTCAGTTGTGAGGCCCTAAACACTGTGCGTGTCGAAGTGGACTGTTTTTGGAAGAGATGTGCCAAACTGTGGTTGCGTATTTGGATTTTCAAAGTCACGGTGAATTCGACTCATTCTGTTTGGGTCTCGAAACAAAAGTTGCTCGAATAAGTTTTCATTCGCTCAGCTCAACCAGAGAGCAGGTCACTTATTATGCCGTGGAATTGCCACCGTACTTGTCCCAACACATGTCAGTTCACTGCCCTGCGGGGATTCGAAGGACTTTATATAGCCAACAATTTCATCTGTTTGTTGTGCTTCTCTGTTGCAACTTCATTTTTTAATTTCTTTTTTTTACCTTCGTGTCAGTGGATTCATAAATTATTCATAAAATTTTGCGGCAGTTCTAATATTGCAGGCAAAGTGGCTCTCTGCCCAGGGTGCAATGGCCTGGAGGGTTTGTACCATTCTGATCATTTGGGTGTATTACTCATAAGCTGCTGCAACAGAAAACAGGTGTATGCATGTACTTAAGCTGACTTTCAAATTTTGGATAGAGTCATTTTAGAGCTAATTTAAAGAGGGTGATTTTCCTCAAACTTGTCCAACGGGTTATTAGTATCCTACAATAAATGTAGATTTGTTTAAAGGTTTATGAATAGTTGTGCCTTTATCTCATTTTAAATAATTAATACAAAAATTTTGATTTATTAAACATTTTAACAAGAGCCAGTTCAAACCAGAATTTAAAAGTGCCCCAAGTAAAAAAAAAAAAAGAAAAAAAAAGATTAAACTGTCCTTTCTTAATTTTTGAATGAGCTTGCATTCACTCAGAAAGTCAGACAGTCAAATCAAATGAAAGGCAAATTGTCAGTAAAGCTTAACTGATGTAAAATTTACCACATTTTTAAGGTATCATTAGGTCTTTGTTTATTAGAAAGAGGAAGCAAATTTAAAAAATACAAATATTTTTCCCGGCCATGTTTGTCTTTACATTCAGCATATTTCTCTTGTCTCCTCCAAGAGTTTTATCTTTTCAACTCACAACCTAAGAAGTTGGAATCCATGTTTCCTTTTTCTTTCTTTTTTTTTTTTCTGTGATATGATGAGTCATTGTTTTGTTTCTTATTTGAATAAAAGATTTCTTGGTCCCTTTGGTACTTTATAGTGTGAGATAGGTCTGACCTCTTGCATTGGAGCCAACTGGAAAGCATGGGAGGAGATGAGTTATTCCTTTTTTGTCCTTTTATGTACTTTTTGAGACAAAAATCATCTGTAAAAAAACAGGGGGGAAGATAGCAGGTCAACGGTGTCATGTTTTGAAAGTTTTGCTGTGGATTCACTAAGCAGCCTGTTGAAAAGAGGATGATGCTGATATTTATCAAACTGTAAAGATGTGAATAACTGCAGCTTGATTTGAGGTGCAGTGAGCATCTGAAGATGTAGAGTGAAAGGTTAGCGGCGGTTAAATACTGAAAAAACTAAATTATGGGAGGAATAATTCTTACTTGTTGGTTGGTTGAGTAGTAGCTCTAGATGTGGTTGCTTAGGATCTTGATGTGGGAGCAAATTGTTTATTGGTAAGTTGTCCCACTGATAACTAATCTGAGTGGTGGTATAATGTTAGAGAGTAGAGTGGGAGATAACTGGAGGTAAGCCAGGTTTAGCTAAGGTGAAAGATAGATCCTTGTGGGAGTTGAGCCAGTTCCAACTCCCATAACTCCCAGTCTTACTTGTTGTAGAATTAGGTTGAGTAACGGAGAAGGAACAACAAGGAGTAACTGGAAGCATTATGACAAGAAGAACTGATTACAGAAATGACTAATGACAATCTGGCAGCTAAGAGTTCCTACTGGTCTTTATGACTTGTTGACATATTTGATAGCAGGTATTTGAATCCCTCCAGTTGGGGAAATCAAATTTATGGGGTGGGAAGATGTTAAAAAAAAAAAAAAAAAAAAAAAAAAAAGAAGAAGGAAGAGACAGATGGTGCGTTTGTCAACGGTCAGCAGGAAAATCACCTTTTAAAAGAGAAAGTGATACTGAGGGAGTTTTCCTCTTGAACGGAGGTCAGAACATTCATTGGGACCTTAAGATCACAGAGCACCTATCAGAACAGTCAAAGTTCACTACATGATCACTGCCAACATAAATGTGGAATGAAAATCTAACACATATACACACAAAAACCAGGCGTTTTATCAGATTTGTCAGATTTGTTGAGGAACACATTTAATATGTGAACCAAGCAACTCTGTGTTAGTGAAGTGGTCAAAGTGAGGCGCCGCCATGTTGATCACACCATTGGAAATAATGAGGAAACCAGGCCTGCTTGGAGATTCAGTTTCCTCACCAGGAAACAAAAGGTGTCCTGCCAGAGAGGACAGACTCATTATAACCAATCTGATGACCAAACATGGGGAAGCAGCATTCAGCTTCTACGAACCACAAACCTGGAACAAACGTCCAGAAAACTGCATCTAGATTAAATACCCAGCTGTTTAGAGTTGCTTTTGAAACATATTCATCAAACATTAAAAAAACATAACCTGATGTGTAATGACGACAAAATGCAATGTTTCTGACTGTGTGTCCTATGACTTTGTATTTTTGTGTTTTTATGATGTGAAGCACTTTGAAATGCCTTTTTGCTGAGCGCTGCAACAAAAATAAGATTTGATTTGATTTGATTTGATAATCTTATGAAACCATTTGCTCTTGAACACTAACCCTTGTGATGAAAACACAAACATAAAATGGAAGAGAAAAAGGCTCACGTCTTTGTTTCAGTACTTATAGCCTGTTATTGTCGAACCAGTTAGAGTGCAACCATTGCAACATATAAAACCTTTCCAACTTCCTGTCATCATTTTAAAAAGCTCAGACCATTTGACAGCATTTGCAGACAGGAAGGTTCTCTCAGTCTAAACATAAACCACAAGTCTTTTTAAAGAAATCACATTTTCAACATCTGTTCTGCTCCAATGTCTCTGGAACAATTTGTTTTTGAAGAACAAATTGGACGCTTTAGTCATGCCTCAAAAAGAATTGTAAGTCTAATCAAATTTGAGCTGAAATGACAGCAGCCACATGATAAATAGCATCAGAAAAAGCACAAAATAAAACTTCCAACTCACAGATGGTGATTCTGATAACTCGTGTTGCCTGAGAAAACAAAGCTAAGAAAATGCCGCAATCCATAAATGAGTTGTTTGGAAACAGGTTTATTTACTTTTTGTGTTTTCTACTCCTAACAAGTGTTTATATTTTTTTTAGCTTGTCCATCAGTTTTATTTTTCTCTTTGTTTTTGCTTCATTGAAAAGAGCTTGTGATGGATGACAGTGCTGATTCATATCAGACGTAACAAATACTGATGAAAAAGAAGCGAGGATGGAGAGAGCAAAAAAAAAAGAGCACGAGACTTAAGAGCTGGCAGGTTTTTCTGCCCTCTTCTTTCTTGTGGCATCGCACTTTGAAGGGTCCCAGGCAGCTTAGCCCACCTAAGTCAGGCTGGTGCTGATTAATGAACAACCCTCAGGGCTGTTGACTTAACCCTGAGCAGCAAGAGATGTGCAGACACTCTGACAGCCCATTTATAACAGCATAAAAACACCACCAAAGCCTCAAATGTATTTTTTTAGGAGCTGGACCCAGAACTTCTGGATGTTTGATGCTCAGTTAAAAAAAAAAAAAAAAAAAAAAAGATGGACCAGAGGAGGGAAAAACTGGCCTGTGTATTGATGTTTCTGTAATAATGTCCTGTACTGTACATGTGTGCATATGAGCTGCAGGACTGAGAAGCAGGGCATGCTGACGCACACTCTAATGGTGAGTAAGATGTTCAGGAATGCAAAGTGTGGTGGGAAAAGAACAAGAACTGTGACAAATGGAAAAGGAAGGCCTCAACCCTCACCCATCTCCTGATTTTTACACTACACATTAAAAAATGGTGGTGCATCAGCCCTCAGACACACAGAAACATCTTAAATGCACTTTTTAAGGGATGACGGACCGATCTGGACAACATGTACCCACCATCCTTTATGTTTTAGATGTTCCCCTGCACCAGCACACCTGGATCAAATGAATGCATTGCTTCTTCAACACACAATTAAGTGCTGCAGAAGCCTGGTAATCACTCAGCTGGGACAAAGAACTTAACCTTTGGAGACATGTCTTGTTCTTTGCCTCTAATGACATATTGGAGGTTGTGGGACAAACACGAAGCCTAAGAACATCATATTGCGTGGGTGTCTTCCTGAACCGACTGGTAAATAGCATCATGAGGACAAAACACTATTGCAGGAACAGCTTATCATATCAGTTTCAACTTAGCTCTAAGACAACAAAATCGGCATTTTGGAGTGATCATTACAAAGCTCTGATCCATACACAACTTGAGTAGAGCAGAAAAGATGTGTGTGTGCAAACCTGACTCAGATGCTGCAGTTCTGGAAGGAAGAATGGACCAAAGTTTCCAAATTTAAAGAAAGTGACAAAAGAAATCTACAAGTGCTTTTGTTTCAATAATCATTACCCTGTTAAGTTTTAGAAAACAGAAATGATAGTAATCATCTTAACCAACCTAAAACACGAAGGAGTATTCTAACTCAATGTCAGCCAGGAAGAAGAAAATATCTGTCTTCTTATAAAACCTTCATAAATATCAAGTTTCAACTGCACATTTATCTATCTGGAGAAATGTTTCGAAGTGTCGGAAAAGTAATTTTTTAAAAATGTCACAAACTGAAAAGAGACAAAACAAAACATGAAGCCTTTGTGTAAACTGCTGTTAGCACGTCAAGGAGCATTTCTCTCATAGTCACTTGAAAAAGCTCATTCACAACACTTCAAAGACCAATGCAAAGCAAACTCCTCTAAAAAAATGTGTTTAAATTTGTATGAACTACAAAATATTAATCCCACAGCCCAACGTGACCACTGGCTGTTTGCGAGCTGCAGCATTGATTTTACTATCATTTGTAAATTTACCTGCCCTGCGACAGACTGGCGACCTGTCCAGGGTGTAACCCGCCTCTCGCCCGGAACGCAGCTGGAGATAGGCACCAGCAACTCCCGACCCCGTTAGGGAGAAGGGTGACGGAAAATGGATGGATGGATGGATGGATGGATGTAAATTTACCATGCGCATCATCCCAGATCACATTAAGGTGGCTAGAGTGTTAAAACAGTGATTATTATTGATTTTGTTTGGATGTTCACAGTCTCTAGTCAGGATCGATTGTGTTTAAAAGAGTACTTACTTGTATTATGATTATTTGCTTTGATTATTGTATGTTTCTTTATTTTATTCTTCATCATCATTGTTTAATAAGGTTTTGTTTAACAGCATTCAACCACTTTCCTGCATCTTCATAATTAGTTTAGATTTAAGGATGCCATATCTTTGCCTAATGTTCATTAGTAGGTTTCACTCTTCTTGATTTTAGATTTATTTCACTACACAGCTACACAGAGCCAAGAATAAATGACTACAAGTAACTCAGTCTATTGCAACGTTTTCTGAATCTCCAGTACCATCACATTCTTATATCATTGGAGGAGGTTGCGAGTCAAGCTGAGGCCTGATGGTTTTATCTGCAGGGTCGAGCTGCTGCTGCTGGGTTATCAGCAGCTGTCTGAAATCTTTTAAGAGACTAGGTGACTGGATGTCACAAAAAACTGCTGCACAGGCAGTGGGTGCAGGGACGGGCCATGCTGCTTCCTCTAGATAACGTTTTTATCAGGTTTCATCGGTGAGTTGTAACAAAAGCGTGCTCAGATAGAACCTGGAAGAGGGAGAGATTTCCTACCTATATCCTTAGTAAATAGGTTAGTCTTGTTGAAAAGCTTCAATATGGACATTTGCCTTTTCTAAACGTACATCTCTGAAAATGGATGTGTGAGGAGGTAAGATTTGGGAGTTTTGTCAGACTGTGTCCTGTTTGCAAGCCCATTTTAACTAGGAAGCAGGCATGACTGAGAGATTTTTCAGTATTCCACTTTTCACCTTAAGTTGTGATAAAACACAGCCACATATCCAGACGCCTGATTGCAGCCCCTTATCTTTGCCGCCTCAACGTCGTTTTTTGCCCACAATCAGTCTGGAATGTCAAGATTTGTACGCTGTTATTTATTTTCTTTATGAAAAGACCTCAAACTCTAAATAGCTTTCAAGCCATTTCTTGGCCAAAATACATTAAAAAGAACTCTGAGCTGGCTTATGTAAACAATCATGCCCTTTTTTTCCTCAGAACTGCCTCTCTGATGTCTGGGAAAGAACCCTGTGTGTGTGTGCGTGCGCGCCGTGTTTATCTGTGTATGTAGAGTGCCGGGATTAGACATCTTGTTAGGGGTAAAATCTGGTAACGGGGTCACATTATGGAGAGCTTTTTTTAGTCATAAACTATGGCAACTTGGTTTTGTTTATTTGTGTGTTCAAGTTCTCTTCACACAATAATTGTTTTACTGAACGCAAATCCAAAGACATTTAAGGCAGACTCAGAAGACGGGCTATTAAGCATCCTTTCCCAAGCAGCAATGATGGCTATTTTTAGAAGTTAGATGTTGTATGAGAGACTTGTCTCCTGTACTGAACTGTGAAGGCACATGTTTCAGCAACTTCAATTAGACACCAGCCTCCAAGTCCAGCTCACAGGCAAACTTTCCAAGTCCTGACATTCTCTTATTTCTACCAGCTCTAGAAATAAGAGCTGGTAGTGCTCTTATTTTAAAATTTGCCACACTGTTTAATCTTCCCCCCAATATGCAAGTGCATCAAATGTTTTTACTGGGAAATCATGAACAAGAATGTTAGACGATAAACAATGGGATTCTTTTCCTTGTCCCACAGTGCAGAAGAGTTGGAGTATGTTCTCATGGTAAATGGCCTCTGCTTGTATAACGCTCTCCATGCTCATGTTTAGCCTTGGTGTGGGAGCTGCTTTGAATGAAAGATCCTCGTTTGTGAATGAATTACCCGGTGAATGGCGACGAGCTGGTTTAACGGCCTCCGACCATCAGCAAGCTCCATGGTCATGTTTTACACAGCGACACCTCACAATAAGAAAAGCTTGATAGAGATCTGCAGAGGTAGTATAAAGGCTAGTGAGTGGCTGCTCAACAGTGAGACATGCCGACCATCAGACGCTGACACCCTGAAGCGCCCAGGCTCCAGAGACATGCAGGTTTAAATAAAGGCTGAAAAAACACACTTCACATCTCATTAGGCAGGGTTACTGTGACATCTGACAGGGAGCCGAGACAGTCCCACCATTTAAAGCCAACCAAATTGTATTCCAGTCAAAGCTTACAAGTCAGACATTTTAGATAAGATCTATGGGATGGATTTTTTTTTTATTTTTATTTTTTTTCTTATGATTATTTCTGTCTTAGTTTCTAAAACAAACAACCCTCATGTTGGGATTGATTTTAAACTGATTCTATAAGAATAATAGGAATGATAACAGTAACTTTTATTTAACCAGCTATGTCCCATTTAGATCAGAAGATCCCTTTTCCAAGACTGACCTGACCAAAACTGATAGGGTACAGAAAAAAAACAAAAAAACAAAAACACATTCAAGTCAATGAACATAGACGTTAAATAAAATACATACATAGATATATTTAAGTATGCATACATTTTATCATTTGAGTCGTATTTCACAGCTTGATGCTGCTTTAAATTTAGTTAAAAATAGAGCTTTCTCTATCTATTCATTGACTAAACCTGCAACTTAGCAAAGCATTTTGATGTATTTCGTTTCAACTCTGTAATTAAAAAACATGACCAAAAATTAACATTTAAATATGAGGAGTTTTGCTCCCTTGTTCTATTTTAGAAACCATCATAGGAGACTGCTGATCACTGCTGAATATTATTTAAAAATAGATCAAATCAGTTTGTAACAATACATTGAATGGATCAGTAATTGAGGTTTGGTTACTGTTCGCTGGGATTTCACGTATGTTTTAATTATACATCTGAGCTTAAACCACATTTTACACCAAGTACTATTTTTAACTCTTAACAAAATACGAAAATGATTATTGTCTACTGTGGTGATTTTCAAGTAGAGCCTTTACATTGTATTGGATTTATACTAAACCTAATGCCTGAGGATCTAAGAGCATGTATCTAAGAACGTGCTGTGTCATCCAATTAATCATGGAATAAAAGCACACAGTGCTACTCTAGATCCAATATGTTTCCAAGGTCCTCAGCGTCTGCTGGGCATATGGTGCTGCATGTCGTCTGGTGATTCATACACACAGAAAGACACACACATATGCAGGCACATATTTGAATTCATGGCCTGCAGAACTGTAACCCACCTGTGTTTATAGGTCAGAAACATTATGAGATCATAACAGTCAGCGCTGCCTCCGACTGTGCCTGCTGGATGACCCACGTGTCCTGCTGTCTCGTCTGTGACGACACGGTGGGACCACTGGTGGTGCAACAGCAACGCTTGATGTGAAATAGTTGCTGTGAGGTTTATGGTTTGTTTATTGACGGAGTGTGAGTGGAACAAGGGGAAGGATAGGAGGCGGAAGACCTTGTCAAAGGTTAAACAGAGGGAATGTGGTGTGAAAATAAATTAAACAGGCCGCCAGTGGGGGAGCCAGAAATGGCCTCTTCAGTCCAGGTTCCTCCAGGTTTTGGGAAAACTCTGTGGTAAACAAAGAATTGCCTGCTTTGTGAGATCATTGTTTCCAACAGCTTTGTCTTTGCGCTGGTCCACCACGAGCCCAGTATCGTTCCAACATCTCTGAAAGAGCTAAAGTAAACCTGGCATTTGCACACACACACACCTACACACACACACACGCATACACGAGCACTTACAAAAACTGCCCTCGCCTTGGACGTCCAGCCATTTTCCCTGGAGTCTTTAACAAAACAGTCAAACCATGGATATAGGAAAGTGAATATAAATATCAGACACAGCCATCATTTTTTTCAAGACATGATTCTCAAGCTTCTTAAGCATAATCCAGCTTCTCGAAATGATATTTATACCAACTGAAATGTTATAAATGACGAGGGAGAAAAGACTCTCATCTTGTGGATTTATATTTGAGTCTATCTTACATATTTAATCCTTGAAGAACAGTTTGATCCTCGTTATCAGCCTGACAACTCTATCAGAAAAACAAGCAAAGGAGATGGAGTGAAGAAAAACATAGTGAAGAGTGTATTTTCCAGAGCCATTGCGCCTGCTGGAATTCATTCTCCTGCCTTGCAGCCCTCACCCTGCTGAATTGTTTTCTGTGGATGAGGACCAAAAGATAAAGACATGACCTCTCGGTGGACTTACTGCCAACTGCCATGAGACTGTCTCCACAAAGGCACTTGCAGATATTACAAGCTGATTTGGAGCATTACGAGTGTGAACATTTCTGTTGGGAATGAAACACAGTTGATTCCCCCCCGAGTTCAAGGAAAGTCAACTAAATTACCTTCTTGTAAAGAAGCTGATTTTTGGGACACAACTTGTTAAACTATACTTCCAGTAAGAACTTGTACTTCAAGCATTTAAATTTTGATAATGTAATGGACTGAGACCCTGTGAGCGTTATATTTCTAACACTGTATCCAGCCCTTTATGACTGTATGGTGGTGAAATGGGGTTAGTTATGATTGCAGGTTAACTCTAGATGTGAACAGAAGGCTTTTTGTCTGCTCCATCTATGGTACATGTGTGTGTACTCACCGGTGAGTCTTCGGTGTGAAAGGCCCATGTGTCTTAGAGTGAGTTACTTTTTTAATTATACCACTTACAGGCTTAATTCACACTCAGGCTCTTGTATGGGGTTTGAAAAAAAAAACAAAAAAAAAAACATCACTGCAAGGAAATCCAACAGAAAATTGGCTGTGCGAGGGGGACTGGACACACTTTTAAGGTTCTTCTTTTACCTTCTTTGATCCATTGGACATCGTTGTAGCATGTTTGCTCTACGTCAGCCGAATATGTTTCAATGCCATTTCCACTCGTCGGCTACTTTTGAAGCAAAGCAGGCCCAAAAATGGTATTGGTTGAGGAAACCAGCGGCTTGGCCGGGAAATTTACAGAGAACAGGGAGTGATATGGAGGGCTTGGTGGGTGGAGGGAGTCTAAAACAGGACAGGGCAGAGCTGCACACATCTTTCCACCCGTGTGTTTTTATTAGAGTGTGTTGCGTCTCACAGGAACTGCCCTCCACAGTTTCTATAAAAACTTCTTGTTCAGAAATATTTCACGATAAGAGAAAAGAAGGCATGCGTGAAGTTTGGAGTAAACACGTCTTTTCACTCAAAGGGTTTTCAATTTACTTTGAGTTATTGTGGAAATAAGAAATAATAAAAGGTGAGTTGTTGGCACTTTTTCACAGTCCCTTACAAAAAAATTGTATTTTATTTCATTTATGTAACCTTTACTTAACCAGGTAAGTGTTTAAGAAAAAATTATTATTTACAACAATGACCCGGGAAAAACAACTCATGTTTTTTTGTGATTTCCTTGCATAAAATTACGCAATACACAAGTGGAAGTAAAAGGGTTTATGGTTCTCAGGGGGGGGGGTATATCTTTGGGTGTTTTTGTATTCATCTCCCAAAGTTAAATCTTCTGAAATAAAATCCAGTCCCATGAATTGCCTTCAAATTTATACCTGGAGCCAAAATGTGTGTTATATTCTCTCAATAAAGATAAAAGTTTTCGGTCAAGGTTAGGCTATAAAACGGTTCAGTTATAAAACAAAATCAGAACAGCTTTTTACTTATCATGAAATACTGCTGAATCCTTTACCCCAAAGCAGTAAGAGATTGGTATAACGGTACTAATACGTAGCTTTCCCCCAAACTGATGCAAGTAGTCAAGATACCAAAGTTTACTCTGGAGGAGGAGAAATCCACAGTTCAGGTGGCACAAACTGTCTGCCGGGTTAACACAAATTCAACCTCTAAGGAAAAATGATATGTTAATGATATAATCAAAAGATTATTAACCTTTTGATTATGATTTATGGAAACTTGTCGACTTTGACTTGGAAGTTTGCTGGCAGTTTCTGAGTTGAGGAGCATGCAGGGTAAATCCGGAGTGATGTAGGGCAGGTTACGCAGCATGAAGTAACACCAAGAAGGTCTGGCTGGAAAGTAATTTATATTCATCTCCTTGGCAACCTCTTGGACATTGAGACACAACTGTACCATTCACAAGCCTCTCCTTCTTGTACGCTCTTCAAGTACCATGTGAGGTTTTGTTCCATGAGCTCTGGCCATGTTCCTTTCTGCCCACATTTAGCTTTCCTCTCAACGGCAACGTTAATGTTTACTCCGTGGCTCATGTTCATCAGTATGAATTAAAACTTAATGTGACAACGGATAAATGTGTCACAGAGAGAGAAAAAACAGTTGCATAGGGCCAGCAAAACTTTGAAAAAAATACGTAACATATAATATAATCTGGAAAATAGGATACACCATAAAACTTGGAAATGCTTTCCACACTTTTCAGATTATTATCTATGAAAATAAATTTAGCATATACAGTTTTTTTCCTCCATCTCCCATAAGACAACATAAAAGTGCATATTGTGATTGTAATGTTAGAGAATTAATTAACAAGGCACAATAAATCTAACAATAACTTCATTTCATTTAAACCATGCCTATGAGGATTTCTTTATTTCTCCTCTCCTAGGTGTAAGAATTCTTACTGTTTCGGGTTTCTTTAACATTAAATAGATCCTGTGCTGCACAGGCCTTTGCCCAGCCAGGCCTCTGACACTAACTTCCATGAGTCCACATGAAAAGCATTACAATACACGGAAACACAATTCTCTTGAGTCTCATGATATCACCTGCTAGCATAATAATTCTTGCTGCCTGCACATATTGGCACGTAATGAAGGCATCAGCCTTGATAACGCCTTACTGACAATTGAAGCGTCATTACTCAAAAATGTTCGCCAGTGTCTGTTCAGGATGAGAAGTGGGTCACTTTGTTCATTTCCTTCTCCATGGACAACGTTGCTCTCTTTCTGAGTCATTTTTTTTTTCTCACAATTAGAGCCTTGTTTATATAGGATGTTGAAAATGGCAGTTTGACATGACAGGGGATGGGGAGGGGGACTCGCTGTTTGGGTCACTGTGGCCTAATGGCCTCGTGTTGTTTTGCTGTCCTTTCAGTGTCTCAGTGTAGGAGGGAAATCCAAATGGAAGTCCTAAATCCTAGTTAATCTTTCACATTGCTGGGAAAGCTGGGTGCTTCACAACCACCCTATCTGATCATCAGCTTTTCTATGGTTCGCTGTCTGCTGCTACTCCGCTGAGACACAAACATCCTGTCTAGGGAGGGAGTGGGAAAGAAAGGGTGAAAGAGAGCAAAGTGAAGGTACTGACCAGCATGTCGGAGTTACACTAATGTACACTCTGACTCACAAGTGTTCTGGGTTGGATTCAAGTCTTTAGCGTAGACGCATTCAGACTTATTAAGTGGGACTGACGCCATGAGCAATCAATAGAAATATACTAGTTTGGAATACAGCTCACTGCTTATGAGCTCCTTTCCCAATAAGAGGAAGGTATTTTCTGAAAATATAAAACCAAGAATTTATAAAATCATGACAAGGTAACCTCATAAAAGTTCTACGGACGTGCAAACTTGCACTAGTCAGAATGAAATGACTTATGCTCAAGACAGCATTGCCCCCTTGTGGAAAGGTAGTTATAATGCTGCAATTTCATGTCTATTTTGCAGAAAATAGACATGAAATTATTCATCTCAGGTACTGATTAGACAGCTTATTTCATTATCTTAAGAACTACAACCTAAATTATAAAAACATCTGTTCATCTGGAAGTCCCACTTGTGCCCAGACACTAACTTCCTGGCTGATGTCTTCAGTTACTGCTTCAGTATTTCCACATTTTTATCCTCATGATGCCACGTGTTTAGTCAGGGGCACCATTTCCTCCAGCCAAAAAACCCCCAAAAACCTCAACCATATGTATTGTTATGTAAGTTTTTCCAATGTGACGAGATGTCACTATGGCAGAACACAGATTTTTACCTCATCAGGTGACAGGAAATGCCTCCAAAACATCTGTGTCCCTCTGTGCATTTGCAAAACTAATCTTTGTGCAGTAATAGCTTCTTCACCTTCAAATAGCATTTCAGCCCATGCTAGTACAGTTTCTTTCTGAATAATGACGATCAAAGGATTGTAATTTTCTTCAGCTGGCATCTTCTCAGAGCCTTTCGCGTACACACATTTCATCCTGAAATGCAATTTTCTCTTGGATAGAACCCATCTCTTTTCCAAATATTATGATTAATGGGCATCTCATTGGTGTTTATACTTATGTATAATTGTTCAAATAGATGCACCTCCTTTCATTTTCACACTGTCCCGAATGATGAACCAAACTTGCTGATATAAGCACTTCTATTTCTCATTTTTTGGCTGGTTTCTTGCAACCATCCCAAAATTTTACTCAAGGGAGAAATGTCTTAACAGTGGGCCTCCATTTAACTTGAATGTTGTGAATTGACTTGTTAGAAGTTTACATCATGAAATTATCACCTGGATGTTTCCAAATACTTCAAAGGTGTAGAAATCCTGATGAGACTTTGAAGACAGTCATAAAAAAGCTCTGGAAAAGATTTTTACAATCATCACTCTGGCATTTTCAAACTGTATTTTACAGTATTAAAGTATTTTAAATTTGGATGATAATCAAATGAGGTTGGAATTTCTGAAAACACCCACCCAACCCAGCACACAGAACAATAAACTCCACCTTTAAATTATTATAATATGAAACTTTGAATCACATGCCAACCAATTTTAGCATCATTGTCCAGCTACGACATGTTTTGGATTCTGGATAGCATTACTAAAATCATTACCATGACACACAATCAATTTAAACTTCCTCTGGCTGTAGCAAACAAAAAAAAAAGTTCTTTATTTTTCAGAGTGCTCATCCATCTCCTCTGGGAATGTGTTTCAAACGTGCTTTAGATAGTTTGGGTGTTTGTTTGACCTTCATAGACAAAATGATCATTTCAAACCTGTATTGTCTGCTTATTTAATTTATTGTTGTCTGATAATACAGCGTCTGTTGGCATGAAACATCTATGTGTATAAAAATCCTGTTTTCATTTTTGGAACATGGAAAGCAAATGTCATTAGCAATATTTTTCATGACACATCATCTCTTATGATGTGTCATGAGAAATGTTGTACAACTGGTATACTTGTACCACTAGATCACATTATTTGTGACCTCAGAGGCAAGTGTATGACATCTTCATTTGTGACAGATCCTTGTGACAGTTCAGTGGTGACTCACACCCCAAATACAGGAAATCAGTCACGGATAGATACCACAGCCACATGATGTAAGTTACTGGCTGTTATGATCTTATTGAGTCTCATTTACTGTTGGGCCTCAGTGTTTTCTAGGCCTCTTTTTCTGAAATAACTGATTTTATCATATGTTAAAATATGATATTTTAAAATAAAATATCTTACTCCATTGTTTTTCTATTAACTGAAATGTCTCTTCCAAACAAATATGTTTGGACATTTACATGTGCTCACTATGGGCCTGAATGCCAATAATTTTACACTTGTGGTCAATTATTTAGGATTGGTTGCATGTGTTTGAGTGTATTTAATATTTCTTTTGATCCACACAAACATAAAAAAATATACACATTAATATGCATATAGACATAAATGTGTGGTATTGTAAGTCCACCTCAATCACAATTTCTGTGGCCACCAGCAAGCTGCTGGCATGGTTCTAACCGGCTGCTTCGGATCATAAATGATTATCTTCATTTGAAGTGTTTGTTTTTTCATTTGTTTTTTGTTTTTTTTAACTTGGACTTGGATATTAACCCAAAATTGAGTTTCAGCAGGGTAATCCAAAAATATAATTTTTTTCCTGATTTATCCATTCCAGAAGCAGTTGTGATGTATCTCTGCATTGTGCAATCAACCATACCTGTGAGTTAGAATGGCCAAAGGGTCACAAAGGTGAACAAGTTCCAGATTCTTATGATGAAGACACCTGCACTTCATCATAAGTGAAATTTCTGTTTAGAATTTTAGAATAACAAATTCTAAACAGAAACAAGAATAAAATCATTAATCTCATTTACAAACTCATCTACTCATCTTAAATGGTCTGGAAAATTAACCATGTTATATAGGACAAGTCTAAACGAAGTAACGAAGTTAAAAAAAACAATACAATGCACAAAAGAAAACCCTCTAATTGCTAGAACCCAGCTATGTAATAGATGACATCATCCAACCGTTTAAGCAGGAAATACTGGGCCGGCCCCTCCCATACACCTGCCCTGCTGCAGAATCTACAAGAGACGAACAATGATGAGTAAAAAAGGAAAATAAATAATTTACCATAAATATACCTTGAAACAAAAGGAACATTCATCCAATGGTCCAGAAATGTTAGCTTTCACCAAAACAAATGCTACAACGTAATGCTACAACAAGTGAGTGAAGCAAAGTTGCAACGTAATGTTTCAGTTTAAGTATCACGACCTGCTACAGAAAGAGTAAATGAATCAGAAATAATATTAAGGGACTGAACCACTTTGTCACACCACCATATGCTGCCAGTGTCTCTATCCAAAATACTTCTTGTCATTGTGGTTACATTACTCAATCTTAGACTGATCTGCCTATACATTCTTATTGTAGAAAGTATTGGAGAAAATAGTATTTTCTTTAAAAAAAAAAAAAAAACAGCCATACTTAACCCACCATCTGTATTTCAGTTTGATGTTATATATATTAATAAATCTTCTTTGTCATAATGTTATATTGTATACTTTGGATGTTTATGAAACATTACATCAATGCAAATTAGGACCGCAAAGTTATATGTTACCTTTTGTCTATTCTTTCCATTGTAATTTTACAACAATACATACAATGGATGGAACCAATCAGAACAGTAGTTTGTAGATCACCGCATATTTTAGTGCAAGCAGATGCAGGAAAGCCTAACATGTCATGTAGTGATACTGACAAGAATCTGAGCAAATGGGAGTGTTCAGAAGACAGCTAATCACACCAATTGGACTGAGTTCACTCAAACAGAAAATGAAACTGTATTGCTTTGAATTGTATATCAGCCGTCAAAACAAGCCATTTGTGTGGTTTCAGGATAACTAAAAACCTTTACAAAAACAACATTGAGTTTACAGTACCTTGTACAGCCAGAAGATAGTGCATTTAAAAAATATAGATAGCCACAACAATCGACTCAAAGCTTAATCACTGTCTCACATCTGTCTTTATCTGGAACTGGAAGTCCTGGAACTCCCTGCCACAGTTCAGCATTTGTAGCTCAGGGTTTAGTGCCCAGTTTCTCATCAGGCTTTTCAAATTCAGTGAGACACAAGTATTATTTTCTCTGTATCATGGGAACCTTAACCTCTTCTGCAATTCTATTATTGACACATTTATCAGTAACAGTGCTATTAAAAAGTATTTGACAAATATAATCTGATTAAAAATAGCATACAGGTTTTGAAAGATGATAATTCTTTAATGAGAAAAACCTGTGCAAACAGACCTAGTCTTAAAAGTAATAAATCAATCACTCCACTTGTTAAATCATGAGTTAAGTGTCATTAACAGCATTTATGTGGAAAGTTGAGTAGAATTTCTCTAGCTGTAAGAAAACCTGATCAGAAGATTTAAGAAAATATCACATCATGCACTAATCTGAAGATCTGAAGAACAGATGAGAAGCATAAGAGACTGGAAAGGGTTAATGACATTATTTATGCATTGTAAACATATCCAGGAGGTCATAAGCTTCATTACGGCAGCATCTAAGATACAGCAATAAGACAGAAACTGTGCAGAAATGACCCCAAATGGAAATACCAATTACGGATCAAAAATCCCCCAAAACCATGATTATGATAGAGGGGTAGTCTGGGACTAACTTGTATCTACTGGTGAGGTGGGACCAGGCAAGGGAAGAGATTGTACAAAGAAACAAGGAATAACAAAAAGGCAAAACATGATTTAAGTGGAATAAGTTATAACTAAACCAGAGGAATAAATACTATGAGTCAAATGTGGATGAAAACATAGCAAACCAGGGCATTAGAACTATGAAGACAATGGAAACTGAATACCAGGAAGGAACAGGAGAGGCCAGCAGAAAAGCAGTGAGTGAGATGAGCTTTTGAACAGAGGAGCCTGACGACAAGGAACAAGTGATAATTGGGTTCAGGTCAGAGTCGGGAAGCAGGCTGAGGGAGGAGAGAGATGGCACAAAGAAACAAGGAGTAACAAAAAGTCAAAACATGACTTTAGAGGAATGAAGAACGACTAAACATGAGGAATAAATAACATGAACAGAAATAAGAGCAGATTATCTCAAATATAACAGAAACAATACTGATCTAATCAAAAAAATAACTAAGGCAGACCACCAAAAGCAAAACTACAAACCAAGAAAACCCATAAAACAACCAAGATCCTGACACAGGGGTCACTCGAAAAATGCATACATTTTGAAAAAGATATAATGTTAATAAACCTGTTTCTACTGCAATCAAAATAGACATTTGGAGTTATTTCTCCAAAAGTCAATGTGAAAATCTTTATTAACATTGCAGCAATCAAACCTTTCTTACTCACATTTCCACTTAGTCAAATAAAAACCAGCCCCAGTTCCATGTATTTCGCTTTTTACAAATTAAGGTCTGGGCTCTCGCCTATCGAGAAACGATTATTTCCTGGAGACATAGATCAGGTCAGCCTTCCTGGTTGACCATCACCCAATTACTAAAGTTTGTCCCTCACACACAGTATGATAAGCCCTAGTGTAACTGTGCTATGAAGCTTTCTGGAAATTGCCTGTGTGTTAAACAAACATCCTTCACTGCAAAGAGAGAAGTGACATTGTTCAGAACTTCTCTTTCTGTTTGCTGATATGCCCAATAGAACATCTACCAGAGGAATCATAGTGAATGGGTGAAATCCCACACTGTGCTGTGAAAAAATATTTTAATCAAGTGGAATTGCTTTGGAAATTTCCAGACATTTTCCACTTGCGTTTTAACACATTTTTTGACACCCAAAACTTTGTCACCTGGGCTTATGTGGATTTTAAAATATCCAAGAGTAGACAAGAACTTTAGGGTTTTGAATAGTTACAAACTGAATATTTGCATCAATGCCTTCCTTGCAGTGTTTTAGTTTGTTCAGATCATCCATCCATCCATCCATCCATCCATCCATCCATCCATCCATCCATCCATCCATCCATCCATCCATCCATCCATCCATCCATCACCTCTCACCAAGAAGGATTACAGTGGAGCTGAATGCCTCATGTCTACACTATCAAACTCCAAATTCCTTATTTATGGTGAGTCTTCACACCTCCAACTTGTGGTTAAAAAGCGACAAGCCGAAATATTTTTCCAGCCTCACCAACATAAACGTAACCACCTCCTGTATATTATTTTATGTTATAGACATGTCAACAAACTCTTCATTTCCTCTTCCTCCAGAAAACTTGCTCAACAAGTCCTGCAATACCTGCAATAACTCTGAAATCCAGAGGATGAGACAAGGATATGTACTTCTGCTTTTGATAATGTAGGTTCTGGTTCATGGTAACCATTGTTGCTGAAAATATGCTATATAAATAAAATTACCTTTACTATTAGATGAAGAATACTGAGGACTGTATATGTGAAACTGAGAATTTTAAATTATTCTTTGGATTTAACAGGGAGGCGATAAAGGGAAGCTAAATAAGGAGAAATATGATTTTTATTTTTTATTTTCATCAGAACTCTTCATGCAGCTTTTTGGACCAGCTGAGGGCTTTAAACCATCTCTTGCAAGTTTCCTGATACTAGAAAATGCATAGCCTTATTTTTCAGCGTCACTCCTGGACAAGATACTTCTAATTTTGGTGATGAGAAAATGAAATCCTGGAAACCTGTTTAATATGGGATTTAAATTACATGTCCTGGTCACTTTGGTTTAGTATAGGAGTCAAATTTAATGTCATCCAGATTAGATGACAGTCTGAACAGCTTCTTTTTCAAAGACTCTGGTCCAAAGACAACAACTTCAATCTGAATCTAAAAACATTTAGAGTCATCCAGGTTTTTTTTTTTTTTTTTGTAGTCTAACTGGCCGAATTCATCAGGATTTATGGATAAATATAGCTGAGTATCATCAGCAATACAGAGGAAGCATATCCTTTCTTTTCCTTAATATTCTTTTCAGTAGTGACCTTTAGTATTTATATTTCAGTGCTATGATGAGCTCTCACACTAGATGAAACTCTTCAAAATCACTCAATTCTCTCAGAGGTCAAAAATATTGTCAACAAACATGTAAATAAATACAAATACAGCAGGGGGAAATCGCTAAAGATACAGATAAAAATACTTGACTTTCCTCTCCTGTCTTCATAAAATGTGGTTGCTGGTAAGCTGTCCATTTTGATTGGGGAAAGTGAGTTCCCAGCATATAAGCCTATCACATGACGCATCACTGGAAAGCCAGGATGTCCTATGGCAGTATAGTAGGGTGAACAAAATGTCCACACATTAATGAGCAGGGTCTCAGAAGAATGGCATTTTTAAATCTACCCTGAGCATGTTGAGTTCCCACCTCCGTGAACACAGCATGCTCTATAGTTCACTTTTCAAAATTTCAAACCACATGGATCTGGTGTAAGTACACTAAATGCAAATTGGACATTTAAGTCTCATAGATTTCCATGCGATAAAAATTGTTCAGTTTAAACTTTGTAGAAAATCAGAAGAAACGAGAGTTTAATGCAATGAACTTGTTTTATTGCTCAACATGCAAAACGGATTTTAATTCTAAACTTTTTTTTTTTTTTTTTAGAAACTGCTTTAAGTTGAACGTTATAAAATGTTAAGTGCTGCAAATGATTTTGTTCAGTTCATACTGAAAGTCGCGGCCGCTGTAGGTGTCTTTCCAAATAAACATTTTTACATAAGTATTAAAAAAAACATTACTTGCCACATGGAAATAATAATAGTAATAATAAAACAACAAATCTTAGAAAAAGTGGAGTTAAGTCAAACAAAGTTAAGGCAAAGCTGCTCTTGCCGAGTCGTTGCGGCAATAAACGGAGTTGTACAGAGGAGCAGACATACAACATCCGGGCAACAGTAAGCTTGCGCAGAAACGGAATGGCGGAGGTAAGTGAGCGAAAACGAGGAATCTAATGAGCCGTAATGTTGGAGAAACTGCGCCGAATTTAGGACCAATGTCAACCCCGACGGCTCCCGGTGTGACCGAGGGTTTCTCCGGCTGCCGAGCGGCGGCTGAAAGAGAGCTACGAGGCATTTTAGCACCGGGAAGCTGAGGTGGTGGAGGGGGGGAAAGAAACGGAGAGCCTCTCCGGCGTAGATCGTCTCTCTCCGCGTTCTTGGTGTTAAAGAGCCATTCCCCCTCTCCGCCTTGATAGTACGGCAGCAGAAAACAATGGGGATCCCGGGGCCGGGTTCGACGCGGTGGTGCTGAACTATTTCCAGGTGCCTCCTCTCGGCAGGGTGGCGTCGAGTTGAAAAGTTTTGGAGACATGACTTGACTCGGCGGCGGTGAACTTCCACCGTGCCGCTCGGAAACATTGTAAACTAGTAGTTTCCTTCTCGCAGCGAGCCGGGTGGAGGAAGAGAGACGTTCAGCACCAAGTCACAGGAAAGCGCCCCTGGTCAGACAGAGCGCCCGATGGGGCTGGGGACAAAAAGCAGCTTCTCACAGGGACCTTTTGTGTCGTTTAAAGTAGGTTGTGACATTTAGTAACTGCTGGCACTTTATCTGATTTAAGGATGTGGTTGTTGGGGGTCCTTATAGTGTCTGTTACCAAAGTTTTCTTTACTTTTTTTTAGTTATGCACACTGATTGTAAAAGAGGTGCAATACAAGGCCCGCAACTGGCTATGTAGAAAAAAAAAATCCCTCCCAGTAGGAAACATAATGAATTTATGACTTAGAGAATAGACCCTTTTCTCACTTTTAGTCAGAAAAAAAAAAAAAGATTTTTACTCTTGACTCATATTATTTGAGGAATTCACTTTTGTTTTGCGATTTATCACCTCGATTGATCTTCAGTTTAATTTAAACTTTGTAAAAATGTTAAGCAGATGTGATTAAAATCCTATAAACTGACATCTTTTGAAAATGAAATGCCGGAAATGATCAACAGAAAACTCAGTTCAGAACATTGAATTGAAATCATGCTGATAAACGCTCAAGTTTTTCTAAATGTGTCGAGTCTGAGAGGTGAGCAGTGTGTCCCCGGCTTAAGTTGATGTCATTGAAAACCTTCTGCAGTGGCTGAAACTCATTTAGGGTTAATCAGAAACGCCTTCAAACAAGTGTTTACAACTCCTTTCACTGAGAGCTTCTATGCAGCAAACCTTTGGATGTCATTGAGCTCTACAGAAGTCTGGCATTCACTGGACTTATTTGTGTTGAAACAGAGATGCATCTAAACATTAGAATGGAAGCTCTTGATAATTGGAGATGGACGACTGTGTCTTATACATTTTGAGATGTTTTTCTGACTCCTCTGAGTTTGAATGTGTATGGTAGTGCTCAACCACATCTGCAGTGCATACTTAACGCAAAGTTTTTTTTACTTCCTTGTTTTCAAGTTTTTGCCAAGAAAAGATGGACACATCACACACAAAAAAATGGAAGGTTTTAAATGATTGATTTTGGTATCATTTTCTACATCAAAACAGAAGTAAATAGAGGTTTTATTTTTTCTTTAGATGCACTGAAGCTCCTTTGTAAAATAAATAAACGCATCTTGCCAAACTACTTCCAAATATTATGTTGATATGGGCCTACCTAAATCTTGGACACATTTGATGATGCTCGTTTCACTGTGGAGACAGAACATTTCCATCCAGCACATCTTGTTCTTCTTTGCACTGAAGACTGGTCTTGATGACATTGGCTGACTGATTGGTACAGAACCATCACCATCCACAGAAGCCTCCTTGATGACATGGCTTGATACATAAATGTCTTCCATCCTTTCTCATTATAATAATTAATCCTTAATTGTCATCACGGCAATTCCACAAAGCTCTCTTGGTCAGACTTTATTGGACAGTTGATTCTGCCATTTGTGACCCGATGACTCTGCTGGACATCTTCAGATTGAAGATGAAATGAAATGAAAATAAGCTTGTTCTGTTATTCTACTGCTGCACCATGTTTCTTTGATTGATCTCCATGACTTCTTTTCAGCCTTTTGCAACACTTTGGCAAACATGGTTCCGTTTTAAAGTCTTTTTCAGGGAGGGAGACCTTGCTGATACAGTACAGCTATTCTGGGCTCAGTCTGTTGTTCCAGTCATGGTGTAATGACATAAAAAAGCTCTTGGCTAGCAAACTCTGCTAGCAAAGTTTGGGCTGGTTTGGGAAAATGGAGCAGCACCAAAAATTGATTAGATGTTTCCTTTTGTGAGCTTTTAAATAAAGTGGCACCTTCCTTTCCTCCTTGACCCCATGCCTCAAACATGCCCCTGTGTAATCTTTTTGTCTGAAGATAACGCATAATAAAGCAGCTTAGCATGGACGTTTTGAGCTGATCTACCTGAAAACAAGCTTCACAGTCTACAATTGTTCATTTTTTAAATTGTTGTTACAGCTATCCGTAAAGGACAAGTCAGGATGGCTGACACTCGAGACCAGTGCAGTTGCTGCAGCCAAGTCTTTGTAATCTGTCCCAAATTGGGTTTGTCTTGTTACATAAGATGGGTGTCCCTGTAAAGCACTGTCAAACTAAAGTCCTCAAAGGCCAGTGTGGTGAAACTGTTAGATTCACGAGTGTATGAGTCAACACATCTGAATCACATAATTAGGCCTCTAGCAGGACTCTAGAACCTGAGCAAAATTACCTGTTTTCAAACACCGCAAAATAGTACACATAGCCAAGTATCAAAATATCAAATATTTAGGAATCAGCGACCTTTTATACAGGTCGTGTTCACATTCACACCAGCCACATTTAGTCTGTTTAAATCAAACTCTAGTCCATTTGTCTTGAAAGTCTGGTTCATTTCAGGAGGTGTGAATGCACAATCAAACTATTACGTGGACCAAAAAAGCAAACTCTGCTCTGCCTAAAAGCCTAGGTCTCGGTTTAATTAAAGTGAACTGTGGCGCAGCTCGAATGCATATGTGGATTCCTGCTTTTGGAGTGTAGGTCGCCACAAAAGCAGGAAACGACTATGCACGGTGTAGGCCGTTCTGGGTCAATGGAAGCAAAACAACTACAAAAGGGTCTAATGCTAGAGGGAGAAATAGTTCTTAGTTCTTTACAAAAAGAGAAATCCTACAGCTGCTAAAATGATGGTGCTTCATTTTTGCGCTCTTGTCTTCTTCTGAGATTTTTGAGTTGTTTCCTTCAGCGGTTCTTGGCCATGACAAGGAAGGAGGGAGATCAGGTTTCTCAATTAGTTTGGATCATTTGACACAGTGCAGCGTGAAAGTGAATTGCAGCAGCTGAAAATGTAACAAATGTTGCAATTTTGGCCCCCAACCAAACCAAGTCCACCAAGGTGTGAAAACACCCTTAGGGAAGAAAATCTTACTAACAGGTTTCTCTACAGTCTGACCAAGAGATTTATCAAGTGATCCAAAATTACAGACAAGATGACAGCAGTGTTTCCCTCCTGCTTCAGCATGACTGAACTGCTGTGGCCAAAGCAAGGTCCATAAAAGTATGGATGAGCTTGCTTTGTGTGGAGCAGGAAGTCAACATTTCAAAATAGATTTAGGATTAATTAGGGCAGAGACAGCAAGTTGAGTCTTGTCCAACATCAGCGTCTGACCTCATAAATGCACTTCTTTAAGAAATGTCCAATATTCTCATGAACGCTCTTCTATGCCATTAAGCTATTATAGCTGTAAAGAGTAAATCAGTAGCATATAAAATACTTTGGATTGTCACTCATGTTCATTTCTGTGAAGACATTGACTTGACAAGTTTGGTGTTATTGTATATTTTAAGCTCTGTTGGTAACAGATCTTAAAAAATGCAGCATTTGGCTGGATTACAATGTTCTGAACCAGGATCATTCATATGCTGTTTGTGTGTACATTGCACTGTGTGTTGAGTTTTTCCATAAAATGTGTGTATATGTGTTTGCAGGTGGGCGACAAGCATATGAACATTAGCACAGACATTGTGGCCTAGTGGAGATTGGGCAAAGTACGGAGATGAAGGCCTTCAGCAGAAGAAACAGCAGCTGGAAGAAGTCATAGAGGATTTGGAGGAGAAGCTTTCTCGCTCCATAAATATGGCTGCACAATCACCAACAGTAAGTCAAGTTTTGTCTCTTAAAATATGTTTCTGTGCCTATGACACATAAGGCTTTTTTTTTTTAGAAATGAATTGGAACTCATTTTCCCCCAAATAGCTATATATTTAAAACAAATTCAAGGTTTTCCCCCGAAAACTTGCTAAGCCCAGTGGCTGGGTGCCAGGGCAGTCATTCATCCAGCGACCTGTTGTGTTTTTGAGTTTAAAAATGCTTAAAGTTGACAGGAAATTATCACTTGACAATTATGTATTATTGGAAGATTAATACCAGAACATCAATGATAGAGTCTTAAAAAATGCAAACATTTTATAAAGAGTTAAACAAATAAACAATGCTCAGCCTTGTGGGGGTTCAAGTAAAGCCTGGTGGCCTGCCAGGCTTATAATACATTGGATGGGAAAACCTGAAATTGTAAATATAAAATAATGGGGGCGAAACTATCTGTTTTATCAAAGGTCTTCCAGTCTGACCCAAGTATCATTACAGTCTTAATCAAAGCTTTTTCAAATAATTAGCATCAGGATCCCTGTCTCCAATCATTTCCCTGATGCTTGTTGTTGGCATAGCGTCTGCAATTTTATGTCTTCCCAGTAATGGTGTTGGCGATGGGCCTGAGTTTTTAAAACACCGGTTTGGAAAAATCTTGAGGTTGTCATTATAACTTTGAGCTAATCAATCTATATTTTTCCTGACGAGCTAAAGAGTTTAACTGAGTTGGGACAATTTGACAAATTTAACGGCCATCAACAGGCTGTGCCCTGTCAATGGCTGACAGGCTGGTCTTTTGTCTTTTTTTTCTTTTCTTTTTTTTTTTAATAATTTTTTTCTTTTTTTGAAATGCATTAGTTTCATCACTGAGAACAATGTTTGACTGAAGACAAAAGATGGACCCCACAGAAAAATAATAAATAGCCCTGTTTTTAATAGTATACACAACTCCTTCCAGGTGCAAGTGAAACTTGTAATTTTCTCCCAGAATGCCTCCCAGTGCAGCGGCGATTTATTTACTCTGACTTAAAATAAAGACAAAAAATAGCAGTATAATATTTCTATTTCTATAAAATATATACATTTATATAATGACCACAATGGTGGTCTGGGTGTCTTTTTAAAAATTTTCCTATGTTTATGACCCATTCCAATTCATTTGTCTTACAGACTTGGTATGAAACGGCAAATACAAAAACTGGTCCAGCAAACGTTGCTCGACCATAAAGAAAAATCTCAATGTCAGTTTTAAAAAAAT
This sequence comes from Poeciliopsis turneri, assembly GCA_922788865.1. Classification (NCBI taxonomy): domain Eukaryota; kingdom Metazoa; phylum Chordata; class Actinopteri; order Cyprinodontiformes; family Poeciliidae; genus Poeciliopsis; species Poeciliopsis turneri. Next base: position 1,094,881 of record CAKLNU010000579.1, read on the forward strand.
TTTAAATGAGTTTGCTCATTAAAAATAAGTAAATTACTGAATAAAAAAAGTATAGCAGAAAAAAAGAAAATAATTTTTTTTCTGGAAAAAGTTCAAAAATTATAATTATTTTTAATGGAAAACAAGTATGTTCAGCTTATTGGATTTGAACAGTATTTGCAGGTGATGATCAATGTTACCAGCATTCGGTAGGTGAACTTGTGGCCAATGCATACAGATATTTTCATTCCATCTGCGACTGAATGACCACTTTATTGTGTTGTACAATAATCCCCACAGGAGAAATTCACCTGGACAGTTCTTTTCTGTATTTAGCCATTTTAGTAGAAGTTTTTCAAAAAGTTTAGAAATTTCAGCAGACTTCTTTTGTTGATTGGCTCAGGATTTACGTCAATGCAAACTCCAAAAATTCAATCACGAACTGCCATGTGTTATCAGAGTGCTGCACAGTTTGGAGGCGCATAATTATAAGTTTAATCTTGAGCAACGCCTCTTAACTTCTGGAGCGGAATGACCGTGATTTCCCAACACCACCATCAGCAACTCTCAGAGGAATGGGAAACCCAATGAAGGCGATGCAGCTCTGGTCAGCGTTATGACGGAGCCACAGCTTTGTCCTGACTGCTGTGAAACACCTGAACAACATGACATTAATTTGGCATAATGTGCATTTTATTCTTTGTTTGGAGTTTTCTTTTAAATAAAATTCATGCATGGATATTGTTGTACATCTTTAGTCCGAATTACTTAAATCCAAGAGGTATGCTTAATAAATGAAGCGCCACAATATACATATATTTAGATGTATTGTAAAATAATCACCTAATTTGGACTGTTTTCAGAGCTGAAATAAATACCCGCAAAACTAAATGAATACAGGTAATGTTGTGAAGAAGATTGGCTCTGTATTCATTTACATACAAACATATTTGTCCATTCACTGTAGTTACAGTATTTTGGGAGTTTTTCAGCATGAAGAACATGAAGTGCTGCTGGCCTGAACTTCCCACTCATAGTGTTGGCTTTGTTTGCAACTTCTCACTTCTGCACCAAAGCTATTCTTACATTTTGTTGCTCAATCGACCTGTTGAAAATAAAAACTTCTGACATATTGATATATTAATCTTCTGTGCCACACATTGTGAAAATATTTCTGTCAAATTGTACTCCCTAAAAAGTCATGAATATGCTTGAGAAACTCAAATTCAAAAGTGATGTTTCAACTGTTTAGGAAAACAAAACAGTTTTGTGGAATGAAATTACATTTGTTGTATTTTTTTTTTTTCTTTCTCCTTTCTCTGTTATTTGCCTGTGTAGGTCAGTGAGCTTCCCTTGGAAGAGCTACTGGCTTTGTATGGATATCAAGTATCAAATCCACAGAAGGAAACATGTCCTATTACCACCACTCTGCCAGATATGACCCTGGATGAGGTGAGATTCAGCCAAAGCATATATCAATTAGTGCTGTTGTTCATTTGTTATACTACTTTCTCTATAGATGTTCTGATTGTGGGTTTCTTGTTATTGCCTCAATTTACTTGTGCCATCTATGATTTTTGTGTATTCAGCCAATCATATTAAAGAAATGCACCAAAGAATTGGGACAGTTTCAAAACATTGCAACATAAAATTTTCACTTCCTCATTTGTTCATTTGATGATTTCAAGGTGGCTTCTTGTAAAGATGGCTTCAAACAAACACCAGGTTGATCACTGTTCTGCTGAGTTTTGTAGTATTGTTGATTGCTTTTTGTGTGTGTTGCACAGGATCAGAAGACGAAGGACCTGTTTCATGGCAAGAAAGAGAAACAAGCTTCAGCCTATGATCTCACCTCCTCAAACACCTCAGATTTGCTTCCCAGCCTCCAGGGTAATACACACAGGATTAATTACCCATAAAGATTTTCACACCAAAAGAAGTGCTGATACAATTATTTTTGATTTTGTTCTTTTTATTCAAATGAGAGAGCCATAGTTATTTTCTGTCAAAAACGTTTTTTGAAGCATTGATATGTAATGTTTATTTCACAGATTAGATTTTTGTTTTTCCCTAAAGGAAGCTGACATTTTTCTCACCACATCACTATTTTCATAATTATTTTGTAGAGATAAATATTTTCTATACTTTTCTAAACAGCTAGTTGTGTGGTCGTTTGAGTTGTGGATGTGTTCCTTGGAAACATTTTTCACCTCCAAACTATTACCTGGCTTTGCTTGTAATAATTTCTAATCTAATATTTGGACAATTCTCTTCACTTATTTCTAACATTTTCCCCACATTGAAGAAAGCTTTTCCATCAACAGATCAAGTATTGGAGGTGTTCAGTGCGCTCGACATCACAGCTGATTTGGAAATGTTTTTCTTTTCTGAGGAATTCTGCTCAGGGTTGAATAATCCTCTTTGTGCCGTTTCTGTCTCTTTCAGACAGCTACAAAGCGACGACTGTCAGCTCGTCAGACGACGACACTGATGATTCTTCTATTCCATCCAATGAAGAGCACAAGGTTAGCAACTCAGGATGATATCGTGTTGAGTTGGTCACTGTGCAGCGGCGAGATAAACTGGAGTCATTCAGACGTATCACCCGTCCAGTTGTTTTAAATACTTTTGTCATTGTTCTAAATAGTGATATGGGTTTTTTTTTTTTACATATGCAAGCAGTGAAGATTTAAATTCAATTCAAGTTTATTTTTTGATGAGTTCAACGCATTAAACTATGTTACATGTTAAAAACCCAAGTACAACTTTTGTTTGGTACTTTGGTTTTGGTTTTCTAGTACCAGCGGAAACACAAAAAGCTTGTCAGCAACATTTGAATTTTAGTTTGTCCTATAATTTTTGTCAGTGATCAAAGGTTTTATTTAAAATATGATGTTTGGTTTTGTTAATTTCTTTATTGATCATTTCTATTGTGTATACTGCCTACCAATATTACTTTTAAAATAATTGTAATGATATGTTTTCAAATATTTGCAGTGAGAGTTGTTCCTCACTGAAAGAAAAGCTGATCCATTTAAAATATAGTAACACAAAGTGCACTGGACTTGAATGAGTTTGTGATATTGTGGATCTGAAATGGTGTCAGTATGGTACTGGACCTGTCAGAAATGTGCTTTTCACATATATTTATTTACTTTTACTCATTTTTTCACAACAAATATAGACTAGATCTAGCTAAACTTAAGCAGCTTAATGTGTACTGCATCTTATCAGATTCTTGGACTGTTATGTAAACTTTTCTTCAAACCAGTGTTTTTAAGATCATCTTCATCCTGTAGTGAATGCTCAGATTTGAACCGTTTTATTGTTGTTGTTGTTGTTTTTTTTCTACAGGAGATCATGGTCGGCTCCATGTATCAAGCAAAAATCCCACCAATAAATCCATATATATCTGAGGAGAGAGGTGAAAAATGATTGTTTGTTGAGTAGACCTTGTAGGCATTTTACCAGAAATATTTATTTGTAGATTCTAAAAATTAGAAACTTAGTGTAAAAGAGGAGACTGCTACCCACAGACCTGTCATCATTCTCATCACTTCCATTTTTTTCTTAAATCCCAATTTTTCCTGCTTTCGCTCCCCCAGCTTACATCAACGATGACCAGTTGCTGTGGAGGCCCGGGGTTTTGCCTGTACAGGAAGTAGAGGAATTTTTGCAGAATGCACAGAGACTTGGTGGCCAGGAGGGGGCGGTGTGGACCCAAACTGCCACTGTCCAAGACAATGAGCAGGTACATCATGAGTGTGGCATTTTTGCTATTCACATCAGCATTGCTTGCAACTGTAGGTGACTGCATTAAAATGTATAATACTGCTGGGATCATTTAGTTTTTGTTTTTTTTGTCATGTGGAATTAAGTTTTAATTTCTGCCTTCTTTTTGGCTCAACATTCAGGCACTGTATGAACTAGTGAAATGCAACTTCAATGCAGAAGAAGCACTGAGACGGTTACGTTTCAATGTGAAAGTATTCAGTGGTAAGACTCTTCCTGTTGTCATGGATGACTTTTTTTTTTTTTTCATGTGATCTGATTTGTACGATCCTCTTCATGAAAACACCTCGTATTGAACCGCATGGTTAAACCTGATAGCACTGTTAAACTTTGGCAACGTTCTGACGTTTGTGACCATTTAGACCATTCGCTTAATATAATCTGCTTCCTGACTGGCCGTCAGCTTGAAAGGTGGTATACGTTTTATATCTGCTGTATTCATTTGGAGGAAAAAGAAGAACCTGTTTAACGGGTTTAAAAAAAAAAAAAAGTCCTCTCCAGCTGTTATTCAGGAACTCATTCCAGACTTGCAGCATCACATAGAATTAAAAAACTCTGTTTCAAAATAAATTATAGAACAATGAGTCTCATGTAAAGGAGATCAAATAACTCATTTTTACTTTATGAAACTATATATGCTTATAACAGGATGTTTGACTTTGTAACTTATCGGACTATATACTTTAGGTCATTTACCGTTTGGGATATCAGTTTGTATTATTTTTAGTAAATGTTTTCACACGAGGTTTTTGTTGTGATGATGATGACGACATCTATTTTTCATAATGTCACACTAGGAATCATTTTGTTTGAAGTAACGCCTTAAATATATCCATGGGTGCATCTCCTTCTAATCTTAATGCTGTGAATAAATCTATCAGAAGCTTTCAAAACCGTCACATCATTAACTCGGTTTTTCCAGATTGCTTTTATGTAAACTCCTCAATTAAAAAAAAAAAAAAAAATCCTATAAAAAAAAAACCTCACAATAATTCTGTCATTTTGCAAATATAAATAATTTTGGTAATCCTAACGGAGAAGCGGTGGAAATGTTATGTAGTATTTAGTACAAGAAAGTTAATTTAAAAATGTTGCACCGCTTTTATCAGTAGTTTCCACTGTACTTTCGCTATTCTTTAGCTATATTTCTATGGTACATGTACACTAAAAACATGTCATTTTCTCCAAAGCCTGTGACTTTATTCTGGCACAAAACTTGAGACGTTTGTGTTGAGTTGTGACGCTCTAGCTTAGAAGTGTGCTGGTAAACTTCAGCAGGAAGTGAATGATTTTTGTTATCAATAACATGTGCTTAACCTGAGCTAGTTTGCAGGATCTCAGTTCTGTGTGTGCCTTCTTCTTTTAGAGGAGCTGTGTTCTTGGAGCGAGGAGGAGTGTAGGAACTTTGAGAATGGCTACCGTGTTTATGGGAAAAACTTCCATCTCATTCAGGCTAATAAGGTATTTGATCAAATTTAGAGCTTTTGATCCGTAATCTAGCCTCAAAATGTGACTGTCTTAAATACTTGTTTCTAGAAAATGATTTAAACCTTTCTCCGCAGGTACGAACTCGCTCCGTCGGTGAGTGTGTGGCGTATTACTACATGTGGAAGAAATCGGAGCGCCACATGTTCTTCACCCAGCAGGCCACAAGGGTGAGCCGAAAAAAGTACATCATGCAGTCAGAGAACATGTGAGTACTTCCACAGAAATGCTTTGGGTTAAATTGTGACGCTAATTTGTTTGTTAGTAAAAAACTGGAAGACGGTTAAGGACTTTTTGTAATGTTGGGAACATTTTTTCTATAAATTAATTGGATTTTATGTGAAATGGTAGTGAAAAACTTGGAAGTGGGAAAAATGTGACATTATAGCTTTGTTATATTACTCAAATAGCTTGCCCTAATCATAATATATGGCCAATAGGTTTGCCATTACCCCTCCTCTCTTTATTTCTCCCTCCTTACTACTATCAGTCACATCTGAGTGAGCAACAAGTGAACTCTACCATGACATCATCCGTGTCAAATGTGTGTGTACGCTTTGAAGTTGCACACAATTAGTGATTGTGCCTCTGCATTTTAGCGAGGACGGAGACCAGGATGGAGAGGGTGGAGATCTCGAGGGAAGCAACAATTCCTTGGGGTTACTGTCACAGATCTCAATAACCTCTGGACAAATGGAGTCCCGGTTTCCTTCAAGTACAAGTCTGGATCTGAACAAACAAGGTACGACTCAGGAATAGATCAATAAATGAGCTGTGAAACTAAATTAGTTCTGATGTAAAATTACTCTTTCTCACAGAAGGTCATTAGAACATGCACGTGATAATACTTAAGTATATACATGTTGTGCGGAACTACAGTGACGATGAACATTTAATTTGAACTTTTCTAAAAAGTTAAGAGAAAACCTCCAGCGTTAATGGAAACTTTTGGACTTTACTGTGCAGAATTCTTCAGTTTATTTATGTTTTTTTGGCATCGAGATCACATCATTTGCTTCATCTTCATTATGTTTTGTTATGTCTCCCCACCTTTGTTTTCTCCCATCCTTACTGTGGCGTGTTGTTCTGTTTGTGCATGCCCGTACGCATGTCTGTGTTTGTTGGGTGTGCATGTTTGTCTGTGCACGGTTCATGCTGGCATTCTGCTCCAGAAGAAGAAGGCCGCCCCAGGCGCAGACGAACGCCCCGCTTTCTCTTAAAGCCATGACCTCCGTCCACATACGCCACAGAAAGCAGGCTGGGCCTGCAGGTAAAGAAATCAGGATGAACTAATGTGAACAAAAAGAACAAATAACTTGGCTCTTGGTGTTTACTGATCTGTTTTTAAGAAAGATTGCCACTACAAAATTACAATAATTTCATGTGCATCAGTGTTTCCTCACACATTGTCACCAAAACCCAATAACGCCCTTTATGGTTCTACATTTAGTTACTTTACAGAATCTACGAACCTGTGTTTAGAGAGCTGCAGACTGTTGTCTCTCAGCGAATATTTATTCCATTACTTCCTGGAAGCCTGAAATCTTTTCACTGCTGTCCTCTGATGATCTCTCTCGCTATTCCTCCCTGTTTTTGAAGTCTGATTGAAGTTAAGCAAAATATTTTTGTTTTAGTCATGTGAATTGGTGATCGATAAGTAAACTGAATTGAAGTGAATAAAGTAACTTTAATTTGTCTTCATATTTGCATCATTTGACACGATTCTCAAAATAGACAAATTGCTTCTTTTCTTCCCCTTCCTAACATTATTGCATACAGTCTTTGAAAGGCATTTGTATTATTTTTGCTTATTTTTTAAATTGCGATTTGATGGAATATTTTTATTTAATGATCTGTGAATCACAAACAGAGTAAGTGTCTGATGAGCCTCGGTGGTTTTAATGATCAGACGGGATCTGAATTTGTCTCTTTGTGCCCAGACGGCGAGCTGGTGATGAGTCTGTCCGAGCTGTGTCCCGACGAATGTCCTCAGCAGCTCTTCGACTGTCCGTTCTCTTACCCATCCGTGGACGAGCTCGGAGACGCCGACTCGGATCGCCCCTTAGCTCCGGTTCAGTTCCAGTCTCAGCCCTCTGACCAGTGCTCCGAGTGGGGCCGTGGAAACCCGCCGTCCCGCCTTGACGACGACCACGGCTTCCTGAACTCCTGCTTCTATCACCTGCAGATGCACGGCAGGCCCTTTGTTTCCGACGGCCCCTGTTGTGGCGCGGAGGGCGGTGGGACCCACGCCCCCCGCAGGCTGCCGGTGGAATTTAACCTTCCCTCCACCTCGGCTTCCTCGCCCGCTGTTCTCTCATCAAACTTCCAGGCGTTTGGCAGCCTGCTGCACCCCTAGCCCTTTTAACATTTTGGCAGAGCGTAACGTACGCGGAAGAATATCACCCGTTTACTCGCTCTGCAGACAGATATTTAATTGGTCAAACAGTTTTTACATCTGGAAAAGATGGAGCTGTTGCTCTGGAGGAGGCCTTACCATCAACGTCCGTCCGTTGTTGAATGCTGAGTGTTTAATTTATGACTGTCAACCGTCGATGGAGTGTATATCTATTAATTACAATTTGTAAAAGCACAGTGTAGGGGATGAAAGCTGCAGACCAGTTTTCTAAATCGCATCCATTCTCTCACAGTCGTAACTTATTCAGTTTCTTTTTTCATTTTTATCATTGTTATTCCTGGGAAGCAAAAGTTGGGCAAAAGAGCCAGCAACTCATTTGTTTTTCCTTCTATCACTTTTATTGCTGCTGCTGTTTCGGACGATTTTTCATCACACACATCAGATGCTCAGTCTTGGCACCCTGCCTGTTGTGTTTAGGTTTTCTAGCAGAACTTTTTCAAATTTACAATAAAACCTGTAACAAAATTGTATATACAGATTTGTTTAAAACACAAAGCAACAAAGGAGCTCTATAATTTTTTAAAGCTTCATTCTACCCATTTTAATAAGTTGATTAAATTGTACTTGACATGCATGAATCAATTGGCTGGAGCACTCAGCCAAATTTGACCCTGATTGTCAAGTCAAAACCTTTAAAATCTATTGGATTTTTTTTCATTTTAATAAATGCATAATAATGAGCAACATGCACTATTTTCTGTCTACAAGTGCATCAAGCAACAACATGAACTCTGCTGCACTAGCCTGCATCAGCTTCTTTATATGATTTTTGGTTAATCAGATACAAATTAGGGAGCCATGTTTTAATTTTAGAAGTAGGGATACTGGAAAAAATCTTATTGGTGCATTCTTTTCAATTTTTTTCACGTCAAATGCAATATAAACAGGTTTATGGATCACTGACTTCTGTGTCTCCGTTTACAGTTTCAGTTCCTGCAAGATCATTGTGTACCTTGGCATATAATGAAACACTCATCCTTGAACGGCTTCATGTTTTAAGGATGAAGCTGGATGAAGGATGAATGTTCTGCTCTGAGGTTCTCTTCTGCTTTGTTTTCATTTGGTTCACATTCCTTTGAGCCAAGGAGTGACCTGTCCTTGACTTCCAACCTGAACTTCTGGTTTCTGTTTGGGCTTTATTTATTACGAGCTGAACACTCCCAATTTTCAACAACTGAGTTATGCACATTTGCTAATTGACGTTGGGATCGTTATTCCATCAGATTATGTTTCGGGAGTGAAACTACTCTGGTTTAATTGATAACATAATACAGCTCTTGTTTTCAATCCCTGCTGTTTGCTTTTTCAATTACAAAAAAGCCTGAATGAATGCTAACGTTTTAAAAAAAAATAAACAAACAGCAGCACTCAGGAAATGTATGTAGAGTAAAAAAAATTGTTGTTCATGTCTGACTGGGACAAGCAATGTCTGTACACTTTATTTGCTTATTTATCTAATAACGGTATTAAGAGTTAAAATGCCCTTTTTTTAGTCATGTTCATATTGTTTTTATTTTACGTGTTGCCGCATTTTTGCCGACTCTAAAAGCGCAAAAGGCTCCACAGATGAATTGGACTCACTTCGTCTGCCTTCACTCGTTTCTCATTTCCTTTTCTAACTGGCTGTAGGATCCACTTTCAAATCAGAGTCCGTCTTTTTATTTTATTTTGAAGTTGAGGCAAGACGGTGACGACAGGAAAGAAAATGAGCTGAAATCTTTTATTTCTTTTTGTTCTCATGAATATATATATAGGTACATATGTGTATTCAAATTATACTTTAATCATATTTCTTTTTGAATATATTTTGTAAATAAAAATGTGAAATTAAACTTACCATGTAAACATTAAACTGTAGTGTTATTTAAATCAATCTGAAATTATGTCATCTGATCTACTTGCAGTTTCCTGGCATTTGCTTTATTTGGTCCCTTTGACTAAAGAGGTTAAAAAGAATGGAAAATGATTTCATTTTGCAAAGACGGCAATCACAATTTAATCCAGTTTCACCATTCAGTTTACTTTAGTAAGACGATCAGAATCCCACATCTTGGTTTGGCAATAGAAAGTTAGAAACGTTCAAGAAAGTTTTAGTCCCATCTGAAAATAAAATAACCCAACATCAATATTCTACCACTATGTCTGACATTTTTCTGGTGTTGCTTCATGTTGTTGATTTAAAAAGGTTTCGTCATCACGAGGTTTAGAGACAACCAAAGAGGCCTGGATGCGTCTTTGGATGATTTCTGTGCAGAGAATACTGCAGGTTGTTTTTCATGAGTAACTCAAACAGCATTTGTCAAAACTATCCTGTGGCTCCTTTAGTGTTGCAGTTGCTATCTGAATGATCTCCCTCAACAATTTTCCGTTTGGTTTTTTGCAACGTGACCGTGCCAGATTTTTACTGATCGTTTTTTCCACTGCGTCATGAAACGTTGACGATGCCAAACAACGCGTACAGCACAGGTCTTTGGCGTGGAAAGAGAATTTCAACAAATTGGAACAGGCTGGTTTGGATGTATTTTCTTCTTGAACGTATTAAATCTTTTGCTTGTGTATTCAGTTTACATTGAGCACTATGTCACTTTCTAAAGCATGGAGAGAATCTTCAATACATTTTAGTTTTTTCTGTCTCACTGACTTTGATTCAGAGCTTGGTACTGATAAAACAAGTGGACCTGGAAGCGCAGACTTCGAGTCTGGCTGCGCGAAGTTGGCAAAAAGATGCGCAAGAACAACATGTCTGTATTTTCATGTCAGTTTTGACTGAGCGAGCAGAAATGTGCTGCTTGTTGCTCCTGGTCTCAGATGTCAGATTCCTTGAAAACAAACAATCCTGTTAACAAGCGTAGCAGAAAAACAGGAACTATAAAAGCAACTTCTTCAGTGAAAAGAATGTCAATGTATCAGAGCCGAATAAAATGCTTGTCTTCTGAGTTCATCGCGCCTTAAGTAGTTACTTTGGAAATGTTTTATTTAAAAATAAGAGAGAATTTTGTTTCGATGCCAAGTGGGAATAATTCAAGAAACCTCCTGAAATAAACTGGTTTTATTTTCAGCACACCAGCTAAAGACAAAATTAAGTACCTGGAGTGGTCTAGTCAAAGGCCCTTCCAGACCTTCATTCTTGAAGAGAAAGTGGACAAAATACTTCCACAAAGAGGAGTTGGTCAAATTCTCCTGCAGTGATGTAAAAAGCTTATTAATGGCAAAATGCAACATATTGATGGCCCTTCAGCAAATAAGCTCATCATTTGAAATTTTGTTTTTATTCCAGATATATATATATATATATATATATTTATATATATATATATATATATATTATTTTTTTTAATTCTGATATCAAATTTGTTCTGATCATCTGAAATGAGAACAAATCCATAAGAGGACAAGAACGTTTTTTACAGGCAAACATCAGAGCTTGTAAAGGGCTTCAGACTTCTATCAGAAACAACCACAAGGGGGCAGAGAAGTCTCAGTTTAAACTATTTTCATCTTCTTCTTACCGCCTTTATTCTCCTGTAAATGTTACTGTTTAATCCACTTCACGCAGCCCTTCACGCAATTTGAGTTCAGGTTATTTAATTCACTTTGCTTAGTGTGCAAAAGCCAAATGAAAGTTGCAACTCAGAGTGCAAGTGTGGAAGATTATCTGCTTAACTCCACGGTGCTGAACTAACATACTTGAAGGGGATAAACATGGTGTTTCTCATGCAAACAGAATCAAGTGTCAGTGCACACTTATCAGTCCAGGCTTCACACTCATGGCTGGATGCAACGAGCAAATGGTTGCTGCTGAGGGGGTCACTGCCTGCGGGGCAGCAGGGTCACTGAGGGCTGGAGCCATGCTGCTGTTAAGTCATGCTAATTCTGGATTCTCAGTCCGCAGGCTTTTTAAGACTCCCCTTTTATGACGAGGAGGGAAATAGTGTCTTTTAATTTTGTTCAAACCGCAACTGCAGCTCTTCGCAAAAGAGCACCCCGCAAACCTTGACCCGCTTGGTCGTGTCACAACCTTAGCTTACGATGTATTTTATTGCGATTTTATGTGTCAGACCGACACAGAGTAGTGCGTGTTGTGAAGTGGAAGGAAAATGACGCAGGACATTTATTGTTCTTTAGTTTCCCCAAAAAAAAGCCTAAATGTCAACCGCAACGACAGCTGCGACTCTGAAGGGTCGGTTCCTACAACCTTCACATATCTAATGACTGAAAAACTGAAATTTCCCCATCCGTCTTCTGCTTGAGCTCAGTCAGATTGAAAAACATCGTCTCCCCATGTGTTGACCTTCTCTCGCAACAGATTCTCAATCAGACTTGCATCTAGACTTCTATGAATGTCAGTCACTTCCACTGCAGCTCTGACTGAATGTTTCGGGTCGTTGTTCCGTGAGAGCTTCAAGCTCTCAAAGTCTTTTGCGTCTTTAGTCTAACTGGTTCAGCCACGCCCTCTGTTTAAATCAACGTAACGACTTCCCTGTGTGTGCTAAAAAATGTTTCCACGCAGCACGACGCAGCCACCACCGTGCTTCACACGTGGGGTGGTGCGCGTTGGGTGTGTGAACTGTGCCTGTTTCATTACGCGCGTGTCGTTTTCTCTCACGAAGTCCAGAAGCTTCTGTTCTGAGTAAAACATCTTCCTCCATGCGTTGGCTGTGTTCACCACATTGCTCGTGGCAAACGGCGAATTACACTAATGAAGGATTCGTGCCCCTCCCCCACAAAGGACGTATTAAAATTGTTTTCCTGATTTAGTGATGTGGAGGCTCCAGCAACATGCCTCATGCTGACAAACCGACTTTATTAACCAGCTGGTGACCTTCGTCTGGGTCATCACAAAGCAAAGAGTGTGCTGTCTTCTGTCTGCAACTCCTCAGGGTTACCCCACTCCTGACTCTAAAGTAAGGAAGAACTTCGGTAGGGATAAGAGATCAATTGGGATCAAATGAAATGTTTGGATATTGCTTTATAACCCAGTTCTGCTCCCCAGCGTTCTCCCTGGCCTGTCTGCTGTGATCCTTTGCCTTCAGGATGCTGTTGGTCCATATTCTCCAGCAAACCTACAGACAGACAGACAGACAGGTTCAGTCCATCAGTATTGGAACACGCATGGACTCTCTTTACTAATAAAGTGACTTTTCAAGTACATTTTATTTATAGGGAACAGAGTAAATGGGACTGGAGACAAACACATACCAGACTTTTAAGGTTTCTATTGTCTATTGTCGCCCTTTATGTCAAATCATACAAGTGATAGAAAACATGACTCCTTCAGTTAAAGCAACAATCTGCTTAGTTCTGTTACAATATGACAACACAATCCAGACAATCTAGTTCAGGGGGAGTTTGCAGACCTTTCCCTCCTTTCACTTTTGACTGCTGATTTAATCCAGCTTGCAGCTCTCAGAGATTCCTCCTCCCCTCCGTTTAAATTGTCTTTGCTTCACTACTTGACCGCAGAGGAGAGAAAAGCTGGGACGCGTTCTCCTACTTTCCCTTGGTCGCTGTGTGTAAAAAGGTGAAAAAAAGAAGAAGGCTGAAGCCAAGAGGAGGAAGTGAGGAGGAAGAGGAGGAGGAGGAGGGACCAGCAGCAGGTCGGCGGTGTGAGCGAACTCTCCAGACTCGGGACTCAGATTCCAGCGCTGAGGAAAGTTGCAGGCTCTCGTCGCCGCCTCGGGTTCTTCCTCCAGAGCAGTAATGCGCACCCAGGGGCGCCGGATTTCAGAAAACTCGCCCCGCGTCTGCCGCTCAGAAACGCGACGCGAGAGGTCGAGAGGAATCACGCACCTCCGCGGCCAGAGCCGACGCAGGTAGTGGCAAAGGGAAGGATCCCGGAAGAGCCAGTTCTGCAGGTTTTTCCTCAATAGATCCATAGCTCTGATTTCAAAGCGGGAGGACACAAATGCACTTGCTTACTCTTTTGAGCAAGTAGATATTTCTAAGTTTTTTTTTTTTATTTTTTTAAGTTTGTTTTTTTTTTTTAATGGAAAAAAAGAACATGTCCGACTTTATGAAGAAGTGGCTGTGCGTGGCGATGGACGTGGTGTGCGTTCTGCTCGGTAAGTTATGAAAACAAACTCTCAACGCGTCACTCTGGTCTGCGCTCGTTTTGTCGGAGGTTTGGATTTCGCTGCTGTCAGCAAATCCTCATCTGCGAGGCAGATCTCGTCCCTCTGGTTGCAGATCCGTTCGACCAGTTCGGCGTTGTTCTGGCCCGGTTACGGCAGCAGCGGCGTTTTCTGAACTGGTGTTGGCAACTTGGCCAAATGCGAGTAAATCAAGAAGCGTCTTGTGCCAACGACGTGAGTGGATTCTTGCAGATCTCTGCTGGACGTGGTTCAGGCGGTTTGTAATTAAAAAACAAACAACAACAACAAAAAAAAAAACGCCCCCAAGCTGTACAGAGCTCGCATGAACTTCGATGTTTATTTATGGAAATTCGATATGCATGTGTGCACCGCGTCCTCCTCATTTGCCTAAATATTTTGTCTGCCAAGAATCGTCTCCAGGCATGCTGAATCGATTACTCGTCGGTTTTTTTTTTTGTTTTGTTTTGTTTTGTTTTAGTTTTGTTTTTGTTTTTTTGGCTTCCTCTGCAGCCCAGCGCAGTCCGAGATATCTGTCTGTATATCTAGGACTATACAGACAGATGTTATTATTATTATTTTCTTTCCTCTTTAATGAAACAAAGTTTAAAAGTAGAGGTGAAGGTAATCATGATGGGATTCGGGGACGAAACTCAAAATAGAAGTTTGACCAAAACCTTAAGATTTAGAAAACAACAAAAAAGGACTTAAAATGCTCTGAAGCAATGAACCGGGAGATGAGCTTATGATTCCTTTAACAATGTGGGGGAAAAAAAAAAAAAAAAAAAAGATGAAAAGAAAGGGAAAATAAATCATAAAATATACATTAATTTATGATGGACGTATAGATGAACAAACATATTTATTTATTTCTTTATTTATCTGGGTTCAGTTGAGCAGTGATGTGCGGTCAGATCCTTTCACTTAAGTTGTTCCCTCTATAAGGTAGTGCTGTGGTGAAATTGTACCAACTCAGGAAATAATACATTCTCCAAATACCACCACATTTATTTTAAAAAATATATATATATACTATATACTTCCTTCACTTCCTCTCCTGCCATTTCAGACTGCAGTTCTAAAACAGTGCAAAGCATCAATATCATTGTTCACAACTTCTCCTCCTGTTTGCTGATTGGCCCAGCAAAAAAAAACAACCCCAAAAAAACCTACTGGAGACAGTCAAAGTCAAGGGGAGAAAGCACACGGTGCTGGTCGTGAGAACGTTTCTCGAGTGGAATCTCACAGGAAGTGGATGGCCAGGCTAGAGGTCAACTTGTGATAATTAATTATGTTGAATTCCACTTGGAAATGAATGCCATCATTTCTTTTGAGCACTGATCGGATCAGAGTTAGTCGAGCATCTCCTGGTTACAAGTCAGGAATCCAAAGTGTTGATCTCCAGTCTGTGCTTTCAAGCACTGCAAGAGCATGTTCATAAAAAGACAGTTTCTCAGAAAACTATACATACATATAAATAAACAAGCAATTTTCAACAAATTATTTTGTGTGTGTGTTTCCAAAATGTGACAACGTATTGAAAATAATCTGTTTAGTGACAGTCCCACTGGGATATGGAAGAATACAAACGACTGGATACTTTACTATTATGCAAATGTCCATGTCTCCTTTTGGTCAAAAGTAGATTTCTTTCTCTTTCTCTTCGATGATTCTTTGTGGCTACTATCTGGGTTGAATAATCATGTATTCTCTTTGAATATCTCAAACCTGAACTGCACATGTAATGACATTATTTCCATCCATCCATCCATTTTCCGTCACCCTTCTCCCTAACGGGGTCGGGAGATGACATTATTTTAGCTTTTATAATTCACCGAACAGCCCAAAACGTGCCTTGATTTCTAATCAAACTGTAATGTTTACTCTTTCCAGTGTGTTAGTGTTGTGATTAATAAACCAGGGTAAATAAAACAATACTCATGCAGACAGCTGGAAGTAGAAGTTGATGTTTGTGCACAAGAGTCACACCTCTTGTGCACGTCAAGAGCGCCAACCGATGGCGAGTTTCTATAGACGTATCTTTTTCTTTTAACTGTGCAAACCAGAACGGTCTCCACCACAAAGATCATGACTAAAGTGTCTCACAATATTAAATCCAGAGATTCATTAATTTCTGTGTCTGGAACGGCACAATTAGAAGCAGATTTTCAGTGGACATGTTTGTTTGTTTTAACAGTATGTGGTTTTCACTGCTTTTCCCTTTTACATGTTTATTCAGGCAATTTGCGTCAAACGTTTTAATGCCTCTATAATGAATGGATTGCAATGAAAAAAATTGAAACAAAATTCTGGAAAAAATTACTCTGAAAAAGCGTGGCATTTTGAATTGAAACTGTTTAGTTCAGAGGCGCTTTTTGTGCCTCTGTTTAATGAGATGCAAACCATCTGGAGGGCACATAAACAGCTTATTCTGGTGGCTTTAAACGCACTTTTATTTGCTCTGCAGTCATATTAGGCTTCAAACTCAGGGCTACTCTAAAACCACAGGTTTTATTGGGCCTAATTTTGACTTTAAAGAACATTATGTTGGATTATCCAACTTGAAACTTTGAAACGCAAAATGACTAAAATGATTGCACCAGAACCTCTGACTGAGTTAAGCTAATGGAGATTTTTGCCATATTTAAATGATTTCATACTCAAACCTTTAGTGTAGCCTATGAAAATGCTCCGAGAGAACAATTTCCACCACCATATATATATATATATTTTTTGGACAGATATGAATGTAACCTTTTAATTGGTTGTTTTATGTCAGATTATTCACTGAAGACTGTAGATCTGCAAACTGCTGCAAAGCTGAGATTTTAAAGTCAATTTAGTTGAGGAACTCTTTGAACCCAAAGTTAACCCAAATACTCTGTTTATGCAGCAGAAGTTTTCCATCAGATGGTTTTTTTCCTGGCCTAGTAGAGCTAAGATGATTGGTTTTGCCATTGGTCTATTTCAGACAAATGTTTTGTCCACTGTCTGTTAGTTCATCCCGTTTCTTCCTGTTTCTTTGGACGAAGATAGCAATGATGCTCCACATCCGTAGCTTTTTAATGATTTCCCGGTGTGGAAGTGAAGTGGTTGGGACAGATTGGGGCAGATATTTTCCGAACACGTCCGGTATTAGCGTCTGGGTTGGGCCGGACAGCCCGGGTCCGGCTCCCCGTATCCCACCCTTTATTTTTCACCCCACTTCCCTTTTGCCACCCACGTCACCCACCCAGGCAAACACCGAGCCAACCAACCTCAAGCTTACACGAGGCCGCCCCTGCTGTGTAATAACTGCTCGACGGGTCTTGTAATTAGGCCGACCATTAACATAAACAAAACCTGGGTTTTGAATTGGGGCTGGAGAGTTTTCCATTTTCCTGCAGTCCAAGATTGATCCAAGATGATCCGAGATTACCTCCAGCTTTGCTGTTTGTCTCCACGCCTCTTTAACAGTCTTTTGTTGAGAAAAGCCAGTAGCTTTGATAGCGATATCTTGGCCTGCTCTTTGATAATCACACCCTTTCCTGTCGAGATCAAACTAACAGCTAGTGATGACACATGACTGGATTATCTGCTGTCTGCTTATTAATCTTACGGTAACGTACACAGTGAAAGGTTGCAGTAGGACATTGATATTGACTCTCTTCGACTTCTAAGTTGTTCCTTATCTGCCAGTCCTGCCGTCTTACTTGCTGTCAGGTTTGTTTTGAAGTCGTCTCTCTCTATTCTTCCCCTTGTGTCGTTCCTCAGCATTCATCCCGTCCCCCTCTCATGTTCCGTGTTTGCGTGAGTATATGCTCACAAAGAGGGCGTGGGCCCACAGCTCAGAGAAGACAGACGAGCTTCAACCTCTCCCTGCCCACAGCTTAAGGTCCTGTAGATGTAGCGCCACAGGTGGAGGAGTCACGGGAGCGATGAATTGCTGCATGACTCAGCCTCTGCAGCCATTGTAAAAGATGCTCTAATTGTTGTGAGATCAAATCTCCTCTAGGCCATTTCCGACATGCATCCCTTTGTGTTTCCATAAGTGCATCCTTTGTTGCACCATTATGTATACTGTGACAAACCTGTTCCTTCAGATATTTCTCTTTTTTCTTTTTTTTTTCATTTTGCTGCATGAAATTTAAACAAATTAGCCTTTCTCAATGTGTTATGCTGTTAAGTTTATTATTTTTCACGTGGCACAAGTATTCTGGTTGTTTGTGATTGTTCAATATCGAAGCCGTTTCTGCATTTCTCGGAAAGCAGGGCCGGTCATGTGGCTTTGTTGGGAAGACTGATTGTCCTGCGTTCTCAGAGAAAAGGCAGTGAGGATGCATTGTGGGAATAGTTTTCCTCAGGGGAGCAACAGTCATGGAAACTGGATCTCAGACAAACAACCAAAGTTCCCGGGATTTTTAAAAAAAAATTTTTTTAAACAAAGTTAATATTGGGTGGTCCGAAGAACAAAAGTTGCTGGCAAAGCCTATTTAAGCGTGGATTTAAATAGCAGATCTTTTCTTTTGTTCTGCATTACTGTTACTGACCAACAGGGGGCAACTTCTCAGATTTCCAGATCTCTAGCCTGGCAAATATTTCCCACACAAAGAGCAGAACATTCAGTCCGTTGCAGTGGTATGGTCATTCTGTCTAATCTAAATTTGATTGAGCCTCAGACATGTAAACTGGTTAACTTTCTGCACTTTCTCCCTGTCAGTTCAAAACCGGGTTGTTTCTGTAGCTACTTAAGTTGTAAAACAGGCTCAAAGAGAATATCTAGGATTCCTATTTTGTTTTCATTTTCTTATTGACGTCTAACTGAAATGATGTTCTTGAGTGGGACATCAGCGGCAAATCTGCGCTCAGGAAAGCAGCGAGATTCTTTTGGAGCAGAGTTATGTGTTTATAAGCTGATAAACAAGCTCGCCAAAATTCAGCAGTTTTTATTTATATCCAGCTCTTTGTTCAGAGTCTCAAAGTGCTGAAACGAAGCTTTGACAAATGGAGTCAGAAAGTCCGTTTGTGACTGCATGGTGGTTGCGTCTAAAGGCTTTCTTGTGCTCAGTGTTTAGGTGCTGGGGAGAAACATCAGTTTGTTCAAAAAGTCGGTTTACACGGACTACTTTATCTTCCTTTGGTTGGCGTTTTTACTGGCGCTCTATAAACAATCGTCCTCTGCAGAATCGGCTCCAATTGCTCTCCGTCTCACTCAAACAGCCCTTTTAACAGAAAGCACTTAAGCACTTAGCGTATGAAAACAAAAAAAGCATCAAATCGGGGTTTTTTTTTATTGTTTTCAAAAACGCTGGTGAAAATGGATGAAACATTTATAAATGGATCCCAGTTAATGAAGCCAGAGCCTGTTTTGTTTGGGAGCTCAGGCCAACAGTACAGTGGTTCTGCACTGTCTTTGTCATTTGAACTTAATAAAACATGATAGTAGAACATAAAAAAAAAAAAAAAAACTTCAGCGACATGTTGATATTTATTGATAATTGTTGTGAGAATGGATAAAATGCACATTGTTGTTTTGTCATTTTTAGCAAACGGTTAATTTCATCAGCCCATTTGATGAAAAGCTGCTTTCAATATGGCTGAAAACAATACTGTGTTGTTCAGTCTTCTATAGTTATAAGTGATAAAAACTCAACTCCTTTAACACTAAAAAAAAGGAGATATATCTTTCAATAGTCAGCAGTGGGTTGTCTTTTTAGAAAAATTCAGAGGTCATCACCATGCAGTGCACTTTCACACACCACAGCGACTCTAAGCTCCTCCTGCAGACCATTCTGGTTTAGGAATAAACCTGTGTGGCCTACTTCTTTGATCCCCTCCAAAGCCAGACTCTTTGATTGCTGGCACAGATTTAACTGCTCTCGCACTGGTCTATACCCACCTTGCTCGTAGCTCTGTGTCTCCTTCTGCTCCGCTTGCAGCAAAGCACGCGTAAAAACGATGGACGGAGCCAAGCACTGGGATTAAAAAAACAAAGAACGGGCCGTGGCGGCAGCAGGATTTGGTGTGACCGGTGAGGCTTGGGCGTTCCTCGTTCGAACTGGAATTTCAGAGGCCAACACAGACAGAGGTTGTAGATTCAGCACATGCCTTCCACATGAGTCAGTCCTGGGAGACGGTTGGAGAGAGACGGAGAGAGAAAGAGAGAGGGAGGGTTTGATGTCTTCTGATTGCAAAATGACTTAAGAAGTACAACGTCACCTAATGCTTCATTCACTGTTACGTCCTGTCGGGAGGACGATGCGGAACGGATAAAAACGAGAAAGTGTTGTGCCTCGATCAGTTCTTCTCTGTGGGAGTCAAAGGACTGGAAGGTTTCGCCGAGGAATCTGGGGAGGAGAAGTTAAAAAAGGAAGAAACGGCTTAACGCGAGAAGAAGCGAGCGCAGCAAGGAAAGGGGCAAACAAAAGAAAAGAAGGCTGACGAGGAAACAAAAATCCAGAAAGAGGAAACTCATTCAGTGACCTTCATGTGGAAAAGGCAGGAAATGAGAGTGGAGGGAGTCAGACTGAAGGGCGAATGTTCCAGCTGTGACCCTGAAGGAAAGCCTTACATGAAGCAGGGCAACCCCGGGGGCATGGGAACAGCCCTCTCACACACACACACATACGCACACACCCCTACACGCACACACACACACATCCAAAAATACTGAAATTAGGTCAAGTGAAAACCCAGATTACAGGTTTTTCAAATGAAAGAAAAGTAATTGTCACGCAGGTGCAGTCGCTTACGTCAGAGGAGTATATGTGTGAGTTGCTGTCAGCCACTGTAGCAACTTTCAGATCAACACGGCGGCTTGACTCGTGACGTCCCGCTCTCTGTTCTCTGAAAGGAAGCAAGGCAGTGAAGTGGATATGAGCAGGAGGACGAGGAAGGAGAAGACGGGCGAATAAGCAGAGAGAGGATGTGAGAAGCCTCTAGTTTGGCTCACGTTTCCGATTGTGGTCCTGGATAATTGCACTTCCGTCAGCTAAATAAAGCAGCACCCATTGAGGCAGCTATATTTACACCAGAAGAAGAAGAAAGCATAACTTGACGTTTGTTGAAGGCGTGAAAGAGAAAGCCGAGGCTTCCTCAGCTCTTAAACTTATTGTTGGTGAGCTTTAGGGATTGTCCACCGCTATAAAGATATGTTCTCTGGGATTCTAACAGAATAATTTGATTTTTATAACAGAATATTTTACAGATGACTAATATTTTGCATGTTTTGTTGTTGTAGTTTTAAGAAAAGCAAAAATAATAATAATAATGATGTTAAAAGGTTTAGGATTTCTCACAAAATTATGGATGTTTTAGTAATACAAAAAATGAAACTAATGCAAGAACACATCAATATTTTCACTTTGAGTTGTTTTCAAGTTCCTAAGATCTTTTAGTGTAAACTTTGCACTAGTCTGAGAATGTGTTTACTTTTCTCCAAAACACTGTTCATACAAACTCTTTTTTTTTTTTTTTTTTTTCTGTCAAAAGCTGAGAGTGTTGATATAACGCTATGTCAGCGCAGACATCCTGCTCCAGCATCATTCTCTGATTTCACCCATGGGCTTCGATGAAGAACGGACCACACTTCCCATGAACACCTTATAAACATTTAATCTCGGAGCAACACCGAGACGCCTCTTCACTTTGGATCGACTAATCTGCAGCCGTCTGAACAAAAAGACGTGTTGTCATCAAAAGAGAAGCCAAACTCTTTAAAGGGTGGCTTTTTAAATTTAAGTGGGTTTCACCCCACCACTTCAGACAGACTCTTATTAGAATCTTCAGACGGTAGATCAGGTTTCTGACCGCGGTTCGGTCTGTCAAAGCAGGATAAAGACCTCCACCTGCTGCACCTTCATGCACGCGCTACAGAAACATTTGGCTCTGAGTTCAGTCTGAATCAGACAGAGTTGCTCTTTAAAGCTGAGGCAGCCCTTCAGAAATGTCCGTTTGGGTTGTGGGATTGTGTCGCGGTGCAACGGAGGCCCATTTTGTGTGCCAGTGGGTCTATTTTGGTCTGCGATTTGTGTATGTCTGCGTTTCAAGAGACTGGCTTGTTTGTTCTTATGCAGATATTATCCACAGGGGTCCAGCGCTTTTGAGAGACACTGCACACACACATGCGTGCGCATACACACCTTCAGGGCTTACCACACCAGCAGTGTCAAGAGTCTTTACATCATTTTTGCTCAGCCTTTTTAATTAGAAGCAAACTTGTAATTTATGACTTACAAACTGAAGTGTGACACGGAGGTGCCTAATGTACAAACGAGAATGAAAAATGAATCTTTTTTTTTTTTTTTTTTTTCACAAGCCCAGGGAGAATATTTTAACGCCAGACGTCTTGACTTCACCGTGTCTATAAATGGTGCTGCTAACTGAGAAAATCCATGTTTTGCTAAGGGGATTTATTAAGCATTAACGGAACCAAAACAAGCATTAGCCTATGACTTCCTGGGAAA
Source organism: Poeciliopsis turneri (assembly GCA_922788865.1). NCBI lineage: Eukaryota > Metazoa > Chordata > Actinopteri > Cyprinodontiformes > Poeciliidae > Poeciliopsis > Poeciliopsis turneri. The sequence goes on from CAKLNU010000579.1 coordinate 1,117,086, forward strand.
AAACACATATTCAAAAGTTGTTCAGACTTTTGTGAGGTTGATCTGTAGAAAAAGTTAGCATGTTTCTGCAGACGGGTTCATTTCTTTGAAGCTTTTCACTTTCCTTTTCCTGCCTAGTGATTAATGGCTCCAGCCTAGCAGGTTTTTGAAGTAAAGCAATTCTGCTTTGCGTTTCCTAAAATGTCTGTTTTTCTCAGCGACATGGTGTTATTTGCCATGCTGTAATAATTATAAACAAACACTTGTATTGACTTTGCTTGCATTGGTCACTCTTACACTAACCTTTTAAAACCTGCTGATTTAATATCTGGTCAAGCAAGCATTTCCTCTTTGGCTTACGTTTCCAGTTTCAGCTTGTTTTTATTATGTCAGTGCAAACATCCCTCCCTGCATAAAAAAAAATAAAATAAAATGTTTTGGCTGGTGGAGAGCTGTATGTCAGTCGGAAACTTTTTTTTTTTTTCTTGTCACAGTGTGCCTCGTGTGTTCTCGTGACCTATATTAAGAGCAAACGTATATTCACATCCACCTATGCAAAGAGAAATTATTTTATCTTTCCAAAATGTACATTTAGAACTTTTGGAGCACTTGGAATGGAGTATAATTGAAACTTGCATCTTGTTTTTTGCATTTTAATGTCTGGCAATCTGTAAAACAAAATAATGTTTTATCGCAGCATCATAGCCTCACATGGATATTATCATGATCATTATGGTGAATAATGATTTATTTAATTTTATTACATGCATTTACTGAATAGAGAAAATGTCCAACATTTTTACTCCTTTTTTTCTAAATTAATTTATGCTTATTGATGTTGCATGACTTTGTGTTTTGTGTTCATGATGTAAAGCACTTTGAAATGCCTTGTAGCTGAAATGTGCTATACAAATAAAATTTGATTGATTGATTGATTGATTGATTGATACCCTCAACAGGTCCCATGGAATAAAGGAATTTGGTATTATATGAAATAACCCCTCAGCTGAAATATCAGTGAGTCGTGTCAAAATGGAAAGAAGGACAGGTATCGTTAGCATGACGTTGCTGCAAACTCCTCTGTCTGCAACGATTCTCGTCAGAACCAGAGGATATTTACGGAAGATTTACGAATAACAAAATCCTTTTACAAGGTAAATGATAAAAAAAAACGTGAATGTTTTGGGTGATTTGTTGTTAGAACTTTCATAGCAGGTTCATAAAACACGGTTCATGACGTGCTGGAGCAGAGAAAACTGAAGTCAATTACTGCACAATTGCTGGTAAGCGAGTTAAATACAAACTCACTTACCTAATGTGGGTGACGTACCGCTGATTAAAAACGATTAATATAATATGCATGTGCACGTCCAAATAGCTTTGCCCTATTGCTTTGCCCTTACATGAAATTGGTGACATTATTTTATTATAAAAATACTTGGCAATAAATTACAAGATTATTTTGGGGGGCGATTAATGAAATCCCAATAAATTTGGGTAACTTTTCAAATGATCTGTGTAAAGTTTTTACAGTTATATACCTTTTGAAGGTATATAGCTTCAAAAGGTATATATCAAAGTCATACATGGACTTTGTATTACAAAGTAACTTTGTATTACAAAGTAACTTTGTATTACAAAGTAACTTTGTATTACAAAGTAACTTTGTATTACAAAGTCCATGTATGACTTTGTAATACATGGAATTTGGAAAGACAAAAGTGGCTTCTGGGGAATATTTCACGCAAAATATTATACAAATTTTCTGTTCCTTTAAACAATTCATTGAAAGCAGAAGGGGAAAATGTGAGTCATTCTAACTTTCTCTCAGTATCTAAGTTTTAGTTCAGTTGTTTTGTTGTTTATTCATTCATTTACACAGAAAAAAAGTTAAGTTAACTTTATTGCATAATAAAGTGCTAATTATACTTTAATATGGGAAAGCACAGCATCACATGATTACAAATGATGGTTATCATGTAGAATATCCATTTTTGTTTACACGTTTTTGAGATGATCAGCGCGTCTTGGAAGTTTTAAAAAGCATTTAATCGCTTTTAGTTTCATTTGTGTGCACAACAGAGACTCGTTTATGTTTTAGTCTTGCCTTCAAGGCTGTATGTGCTCACCTAAACATTCCTATTTTTATGATTCAAGTCATTATGAAAGTTTAAAGCAACTAAGCAAGTCACAGGGAGTTCTACTCGATTCGTTTTAAGGCTGTTTACACTTGTTTACCAGAGGTACCTGGGGCGCTTTATTCATTTTCTGAACACTGCCATTGTGTTTAAACACTGTGAAACTAGATCACATACAGTTACTGTCATAACATCATCCTTTGGAATACATCTCCTCTGAGTCTGATGTGAAACTTTGCACAAGAAAATGAGCTGATCTACTTTATAGCTTTCTCCGCTCAGTCCAGCTGGAAGCAGGCTGCAGGATGCAAATGAACGAGCCGCCTTCCAAAAGCCACATCAGTAAAATTTACATCAAGGTTCCCTCCTGCTGTGCCTGAAAAAGGGGCTTAGCTAAATACTGCAGACTTGACTAAACATTGGTCAAGTTTTGGGAAAATTTACAACCTCACAGTCACACATCTACAACACGGCTTGGTAAACGTGCAAACCGGGTTGCAGTTCTCGTATTGCTGTAGGTGGTCGATGTTGCAGCTGCCGTTTGCAAGAACGTGTGGTTGGTTTTAAAAAAATGAAACGGCAATGTGGAGTTTCAGATGTATGCAGACTAAATTGAGGTTTCCACAGTAATTTATGGTTAACAAGTGGTTCTCGTTTCTTTGCTTGCATATTAGATTTGAGTGTCGAATGGTGGTTAGACGGTTATCAGTGGATCAAGAAATGGCTTGTGCTTAATCCCAGTCCAAACTTTTCTTTGCATGTTCCTCTCAGCTCCAACCTCCCTGCATGTCTAAACAAGATTAAGAGGCTGTGAGAGACAGATACATGAGTATTTTACTATTTTATAAGCTCAGCTACTCTAGGATTCAGTTTATAGTTTTGTGCCTTTCATTCTGTTAAGCACCGTATTTGTTCTGTTAGCAGCAAAAAGCTTCTTCTGTATTTTGTCTTGATGATGTAAGAGAGAAATGATGACCGTGCTCTTCTTCTGTAGTGTGGAAATGCAAAACATCCAACGAAAGCCTCAATCTATGGCTTTTTTATAATCACTAAATCTATCCATTATTGCAGTTGTGATGTGTGACGAACCAGAGAGGAACTTTCTAATATCCTGTTTTTCTAAAACTAGCTTTTGACTAATTGCTGTAAAAGGTCTGTAAAAGGAAATGGGCAAATAACGTTATCTTGAAATCTTTTTTTTTTTTTTTTTTTTTTTTTTTTTTTTTGCCCCCCGGAGAAAATTAATTCAACAGGAAGCGTTATCTTTAAAGCTTTTTGTAATTGTTCTCCACAATAACAATTGAGGAGAACAATATTCTCCAAAAGATGCATTAGCAGCTCTTGGAATCCATTTTTGATGCGAAACAAACAAGCCTTCTATTTAAATCTTTTTTTTTTTTTTTTTATTCTTTTGTCTCGCCCTAAAATTGAAAAGACGGCGACTAGTCATAATAGGACAAATCAGGAGCTGATGCATCGAAGGCCTTTTGTATAAAAGTGAGCCGTGCTTTAATTTGGCACTATTTTTTATTTATTTATTTATTTTTTTTACATTTGGGCATCCACTGAAAATCTTAAAACTATTTTATTGAGTAACATCTCTAATAGCTTTTTGGTTTTTATATAAGTACAGCTGCAGTGCTTCATTTTAAACACTGCGGTACAACGGCAGCAAACTCTTCAAATAAAAATAAAAGACAATTCACACCGCTCTAATTAAGCCTCATGTTGTGCTGCAGCTTAATTTCTTAATATATAACTAAAGAGAACGCAACCCAGTTGTGTTGAAGTGGCAAATTAGGAAACCAGTGGGATTTTCTCAACTTTACAAGTGCAAATAAGTTGTTAATTGCTGCAGCTGTCACTGCTTTTTTTGTTATGTGTGGTAGTTATATTGAATTATGAGCTTAGGGTTGGCAAGGAAGCTCTTGACTTGAAAGATGCCATCATCTGCTGTGGGCATAAGTGGATGGAAGTGGTCAGCATTCACGCTCCAGATGGCTGTGGTGTTTAAAGAAGACAGAGCAGCCTGCAGTTCACATCAAGTCCTGACTCGACCATCTGAATCTCAGAGTCTCGTCTCATCAGACAATGTTTTCCTCTGATATCGACAAGAACTTTCTCTGCTCACCTGCTACACAGCAGATATTTTCTTTTTTTTTTTTATACCACTATCTAAAGTCAAGCAATGATTATTAATTAAAATCCCAGATCAACAGTTTGTGAAATACTTAGACTAGTTCATTTGGCGTTGTAAAATCCCTAGATTCCCTCTTCTTGCTGATTAATACTTGGTTTGGTAAGCCGTATGACATGATTCACTGTTTTCTTTCTTAAATGCAATTCAACAGGTTTTTCTGGTGAAGCGGCATGTCGCACGTCCATAAAATGAGTCGCAGATCAACTTCAGTTTCCTTTTGGGAGCTTCTTCCATATTTTATGTTTTCTCTGACTTGATTTTGCGCAGCTCACAGATATTACAGATGGCTAGCTTTCCAAAACCTATTTCATGTTTTTACAATCGCAGCTTTCCTCTGGTTGAAACAAATGTTGGATTTTTGAACGATCATATTATAGAGTTGGGTAGATTTGTGTACTCTGCCTTTCAAGATTCCTCTACCTGAGTTAAGGCTCCCTGATCGTAAAAACTATTACGTCTTCCTTTTTTTTATTTTTCTTGGACTGTTCGCCCACCCATTCATCATTTGAAGTGGAGTTAAACACAGAAAGCTTCACTTTAGTGTATTTTCCTTTCGGCCTCTCTCCTCACAGTTTCTCATCAGTCAGTCTCACTGGAAGACTCGCTGGAATTATGTCAGCTGCAGACATTTTTCTGAGGAATGGGAGGGGTACGCTCCACGAATTTACAAAGAAACATAATACCATTGGCAAGTGCAACTTCCCCGTTTCAGCCAGTGCTTCTTCGTTGCTGTTTTTCTTTCATTTAATACGCAGCTGCCTGGTGTTTCCAGTGGCCCCAACACTACCTCGGTGTTAGATGTTGGAGTGGAGAATTGCATTCCTATAAAGGGCTAAGACCTTCTTGAGCTTCGCTCTGGCTAATGTAATGAAAATCCAAAATGTCAACAATATTCCACAAAATAAAAATGTGTTCTTAAAACCAGGAATTTCTAAAGAGGTAAAGTACAGAAAACATCTCAACTTCCTTAAAGCACAAGGTTGGATAAATCATTTCTGGCTTTGGAGTTGTTGAGGTTGAGACCTTTCACCCGCATACTTTTGGGATCCTCCTCTAGTCAACTCCGTTTTGTAACCTTGAGGAAGGGTACAGCATTAGATAAGCAGCAGTTATAATTCCCGGCAGCTGTAATAGATTGTGGTGGTGAAAAGCAGAGAAGGGATATGGATGTACGTTAGAGCTGATGTGTTTTTTTTTGTGGGGTGGGAGGTTGGATGTTTTTGAACGACTCAAGGACGTCATGCTTGTTGTTACTTTGTGTTATTTTTAGACGCCACTAAAGCATTCGGAAATGGTGGAGTTTTTGGACTTTTCAGAACCAATTTTTTTTTTCTTCTTTCACTATAGACACACCCAACTGATGGTAGAAATATTTTCCCCTTTGTTTATTTTCAACATTTCAACCAGAATTATGCTTTTTTTTTTTTTTTAACCCTCCTCGACTCTCTCTTTTTTTTTTTTTATTGATTTATTTCAAAAGCAAAAGCTTTGCAAGAAGGAATACAAGTAAATAGTCAGAGACTCAACTAAATATTTCTTGCTCCCGCAGCATAGTAAGGGATGCTCTGCCTGACCGCTTGTAGAAATTAGAGTTAAAAAAAATACTTCATTCTTGACATTTTCCTTATAAAAATTGAAACCGGATAAAATCTGCTCTGGTTTTCATGGCCAATCCATCTCTAATATCATTTTAAATCAGTAGGTTTCCTGGTATGGAGCTTGCTTTCAAGTGCAGCCCATAAACTCTTAGTAGGTATTAGGCTTAGGTTAATCCAGAGCCCTAATTTGGAATTGTTAATTTTTGGAACAGTAATTTGTTTGACAGTCGTTAATTGTTTAAGTGACATTCAGGTATTTGGATGAATGCTTCCCCTTTCATTATTCTGTCCACTTTGTGCAATGCAGCAAAATGGAGCCGTCTTATTCCAGAAATGACCGTTTTCCAAAATATGTTCCCTAATCTGCTGTTCTGTTGTTCTGATTATATTTCAGCATCCCTGCCCTCCATCATTTTGACCATTAGGTTCAAGCCTTATCAACGGGGGATCCACTGTGACGACGAGAGCATCAAGTACCCGCTCAAACCAGACACCATTTCCCGCAGCATGCTCGGAGTTATGACCATCACCTGCACTGTCATTATTGTAAGTGTTTCCTCAAATTGACACAAAATGAACAGCCATTTAAAAACATCTGGTGACGCTTATCCAGCTGATATGGTGGAAATAATGTGAATATAAAAAAGATAAAAATTGTTCCAATTGAACGAAAAATGTTTTTGTTTTTTGTTTTTTTCTTTACTTTTCCACAGATCTCCTCTGGAGAAGCTTATCTAGTCCACAAAAAGATAATTTACTCAAATTCAAAGTTTAATCAGTACATAGCAGCGCTCTACAAGGTGGTGGGAACCTTTCTGTTTGGTGCAACTGTCAGCCAGTCGCTCACAGACATCGCCAAGTTCACGATCGGCCGTCCGAGGCCTCACTTCATGGCCGTGTGCGCGCCGAAGAACTGCACAGGATACGTGCTGGAAATCAACTGCACAGGCCCGTTACGTGAAGTCACAGAGTCAAGGTAGGACAACAACTATGACTGGACTTTTTATCATAACTGGGAGGAGGCGATGGGAAATAAAGATCAAATGAACGGGTGATTGAACGGGTTTTAGAAGAGCTTTAAAAACTAAACCTGTTCACTTCCCAATTCCCATTTCATCTTCCAAATATGACAGGCATATTTACCTCATACTTTCATATAGTTCTTCAGGTTTCAATGTCACTCCAATCTTTTAAAGCCTGATAACATATTGAGGTTCTGCCTATCTGAATAATTTGTAACTAAATGTGCAGGAAAATGGAAGAATAATCCAAAAGATATTAACAATAAACTCTCTGGAAGATGGATTTAATTTTCTCTTTTTTTTTTTTTTTTCCATAGATTATCTTTTTACTCTGGACACTCCTCCTTTGGAATGTACTGCATGCTCTTCCTGGCGGTAAGTGAAGCCTTGAGTTTTTGTAAGCAGTGCAGACACAGCTCTGCTTTCAGTGCCAGACTGCAAACACCTGCTTTTGGATCGGGCATTCCGGGTCCCCAGACGCTTGTGTTTGCAGATGTCTTATCAATGGACAATTGTTGAACGGTAGAAAAGTCCCCTGGACCCAGATAAAAATAAATAAATAAAAAAAATAAGACGTAAAACAAAAAAAAAAAAAACAAACAAGGCAAGGAGGTCAATGAGTGGAGACAGTGTCCACTACTTTCCTTACTGCGCCGGGTTGAAAATCAAGATTTAAGGCAGACTGACCAATTTGTCACATAAATGAAAGGGTGTTAGCCGTCAGCTCCTGTTATGTCCACCTGAACACATTTGCGTTGCAGTCTCTTACGTCTGCGGGAGAACATGCTGCCCGTTTACTTGCAGCTGTAAAATAATCCATCCATCCATCCATTTTCCGTCACCCTTCTCCCTAACGGGGTCGGGAGTTGCTGGTGCCTTTCTCCAGCTGCGTTCCGGGCGAGAGGCGGGGTTCACCCTGGACAGGTCGCCAGTCTGTCGCAGGGCAGCTGTAAAATAATCCACCCTGTTATCCAGTGGACAAACCAAAGCAAGATAACTGGTGTGGTTGTTTCCTGAAGGTCAGCTCTAAGCTCTGCTCGGCTAATGGCGCTGCTGCTCAGCTTCTACGTAAACAACATCACATTCTGTGCGTTCCCACTCACCCCAAAAGCAAGCTGTACCCCATTATCCATATGTCATCGCCTTAATATTCCCTATCACAGGCATCGACAAATCCTTCATAGTAGCATTAGAAACTCTGTTGTTTTCGCGAAAGTGAGGCTGCTGCAAACAGCTGTGCAGAGAATTTATTTTTAGCTGTACATCTTTTAAACCTATCAAAATCTGTTGACGGGCAGAAGGTCTCAAGCCGGATGTTTGCCAAAGGATTTCAACCAAGCAAAACCTGACAAACTTCCAGACAGAAAGAACAGAGCTGAGCAGTCACATCATATTTGTCTCCTGTGGGCTGTGTTTTAAAAAGTGTTCTACGGTGTAAAGTATGGCCTTGTGGCAGGAGGACGCTAGTGTGACGCCAGTTATTACACCTTCCACAGCAGCTGAGAAGAAACTTTATGCAGCTGCCAGATTCATATATTTTTTGGCTTCCACCGTTTCCTTCAAAAAAGGCTGCGGCACTCACTGTTTTTTTTTCATCCGCAGTGGATATAAATTATATTTGTGTTCAACACGTGTTTTGGTATTAGTCTGTTTGACTTCTGAAGCAGGCACACAGACATTTATCACATAATTGACTCTTTTGTGCCCACATGACATCCACTTAAAAACTACAGCGAGTGATTTATTGATGGGTGGCGAATTTCAATCTCTAGTTCCACTGGCAAACTGTGTGTCAAACGCATAAAAATAAAGACGAGAAACAAAAACAACACACAGAGAAATGTTACACACGGTATTGATGGAGCGCAGAAGGACCTGTTTCATCAATGCTCGAAACCACCACAGCACACTTCTATAGGTCAGATATGGCTAATTCCAATCCCAAAGAGCTGGTTTGACATACCTGAATCGAATGAGCAGCTCTGCAGACCTTGCAGACATTCTGAGGGGTAATTTGAACCATTTATTCAGCTGTGCTGAAGCGGGGTCCGATCTAAGACTTGCATGACTGCAACATCGGAAGCTGGCAACTCTTTCTGGTCAGAGAGCGAATCGATGAAATCTGAGCAAATCAAAATAAATCTCCAAGCTGTTTTGTGTGACGTCTTTCCTGCTGTTCGGATTTGCTAACTGGTCTTTCCCTCCATTTGTTCTCCCATCACAGCTGTACGTGCAGGCCAGACTTGCGGCCAAGTGGGCCAGACTTTTGCGGCCCACCATCCAGTTCTTCCTGGTGGCCTTCGCGGTGTACGTGGGTTACACCCGAGTCTCCGATTACAAGCACCATTGGAGCGACGTGGTGGTGGGGCTGCTGCAGGGAGCTCTTGTTGCCGTGCTCAACGTGAGTCTCCTAGACGACGTCTTATTAAGGCAAACAACTCCAGACTTCCCAAAAAGGCAGCTAATAACTCAACTGAACCCTGCTCGGAGGCGTCTTTGATCTCATCTGGGTTGCTTGAAACGTGCTCGCATTTTGACATTTTGTCTGGTTTGATGTGACTTCAATCTCACCTAATGACACCCTAACATTAAATCTCACCACAGCGGGGAATATATGATTGGAAAACCAAACAGGGTGAGATGTTTAATGGAACTCTTACTGTTAATAATACTCGTTCCAGTGCTGAAAATCACTGATGAAGCGTTTTTGAGCTTCATTAAATGTCGACAGTAACTTGGAAGTTGAAGGAGTGTAAAACATCAATAGTGTGTCACGATTCCCTGCTGGCGTGTTCATTGTGTTCGCTTCGACCAGCCGGTTGAAATTGTGCAGAGGCATAGTTTATGCACGTTTGATTAATTGTAGCCTTAATGCATGTCTCTGGCCTCCACTTCCCCGCGTGCAAAAAGAGACCATGTGAGGCAATATTTTATCCCTTCAGAGGTTAGCCGTGCTCTCTCTGAGTCCCTCTCATACATGAGTCGCAGAAGTGTTGGCGTGTCACTCAGCACTGCACAGACCTTTCCAAACAGACATAATCACAATTTCCAGCCTTGCCTTTTTATTTTTCATCCTCACTGAGAAAAAAATGCCTCCCAAATGTCTTACAGTCTGATCTACCTTCCTCCCTCCTCACGCTGCAGGTTCGCTTTGTGTCCGACTTCTTCAAGAAGCGCCACGCACACGGCACAAGCCCAGACGCGGGGAGCGGCGAGGAGCTGGAGAGGAAGCCGAGCCTGCAGATTGCAGACGCCGAGCACGGCAACCACTGCAGCTACCGCAACGATCCCGGCCCCTTGTGATGAGAGGCGTCGGCTCCCTTGGCTTGCAGCCTGCAGACACCCAAACCTGTGCAATAGGTTCTGACGCAGGAGCTGCAGCTCCGTTTGTGCGGTCTGCTGCTTTTAGTTCAAGTCTCGATTCCAACTCTGGAAATGTTACAATTTTGTTTTGACTTCATGAGCTCATCAGCTCCTCTTCTCCCTTTTCAACCACTCACTCTGCATCTGCTCCACTGGAATGAGTAGGAGGGGACACCACCCCTGTCCAGGAAAACACAATAACCTCTGCTTCCCTTGCAGAGGAGAAGAGAGCGCATTGCCTTCCAAGCATCTTTCTTGAAGTTGCATTTAGAGGACTCCAAACTCACTGTAGCAAAGCAGTAGTTCAGTGTAACCACATAGAATAATTGTTGCTCATATTGTCGCGAGCAAATTACACCCAGAAGGTACAGCGTGTGCCTTCTTGCAACCTTGGGAAAGAAACTCTGATGTCTCCCTGCTTATTGCCTGCTTCTGAGAAATCTGCACTTGTTAATTTATGTCTAGCAACCTAATTACTTTGTAAGCCGAGCTTTATTTCACAGGTCGGTATTGGAACATGTGGTTGAAATGCAATTTTAACAACTTGACAGAAACAGATATATCTAAAAACAGATTCTCAAAGTGATTAAAAAATGGTAAAGTAGTGTTAGAAAATTTGACTAACTGAAGCTTGCATTTGTTCTGGTGTTCTTACATTTTGTGTGTAAAGATTTGACCTGTTTGCAGTGAGAGAGAATCACAACTCAAATATGAATGTCTGCAAAAGATATGGTTTGATTTACATATTGGCAACATTTTTAGCACACCTCAAACTGCTCACGAGACAAGACGATGTCGTACGAGTTAATGGATCTGTGTGTCTGCACACCACTGTGCCCTCAGATAGGCAACCATCTGTCTTAACTTTCACTAAACAATATGAGCAACAACTCAATACTACCCAGGACGAGACTTTACTGAAAATAAAGAATTACCTTCAGTGACACGAAACGAAATCTTTAAGAACGGAGGATGCTTTAAAGCACACAGGTGCATCTCAATGACTTTGAAATTCTTGGATCAGGTAATTTAATAAAGTAATTCAGATCGTGGAGCTAAACTCGTATGGATTCATCACATACAGTGATGATTTTTATGATTACAGCAAACACACATTGGTCCAGATGTTCCCATATGCTACAGTGTACGCATGATTTGGTCAATGCTCATTTTGCAGGAATGGGGCTTCTTGGGTGTCAGGAAACCCAGGTTGCTTTTAGCCCGTTTGCATCCTTGAGCCATGTGTCTCAGTCATCCACCTGAAAATCCTTCACATATTCTCTATAGAACTTTGATCAGGCAAGAACTTGCAGGTCAATCCAGCTCAGTAATACTATAGTAATTAAAGAAACCATCAGTACTTCTGGCTGTGTGAGGAGGTGCCAGGTCCTGCATGTGATTCAAATCTGCATAGCTCATCAGCAGAGAGAAGCATGAAATTCTCTAAAATGTTATATTAGGATCGATTTTAAAGCACTTAGCAAAAGTCCAAAATATTTTTTTCTGTAGCCTGGGTGCGATAATTCTGATATCTGCTTCAGGAGTATTTCAACACTAGTATTGCAATGTCGTAGTCCATCTAGTGGTGACTTTTGAAACATTGACTAAAACCACAGTCCAGGCCTTGTGACTCTTCCCTCCCAAAGGTCTTGCAAAACCTTTTCTTCTTCTAAAGGTTGCAGTCATCCAAGCAGCCATGTTGCTTGTGCACCCATTTTTTCAACTGCACTATTTTTCTTCCACTCAGCTTGTATACTGCAGTTTGAACGGCCAGCGTCTTCGCAATCACGCTTTGTGATTTACCCTGGTCTGCTTGACAACTCACATGATCGTCCTGGCCTCAACATGACTGGAAAAGAACCATTTCATATTTAATATTTTCTTATTGGCCTCAAAGTAATATTAACGTTTTCTAAGACAAATTTTTTGTTTTTGTTTTGTTTTTTAGCTAGAAGCTATAATCATCAAACCTAACAAAAATGCAGGTTTTAAATGTAGCATTTTGCATCATACATCTATATAAAACAAGGTTTACTTTTTGCATTTAAATATTGAACTAGGTTGACATTTAATAAAATTATAAATCATTGAGATGCATCTATGGACATGCTTTATGCTCTTTGAAATATATATGCTTTATTAAAACTGACTCTTTTAATTTGTAAAGGTTGGGAGTCATTGCTCCGTGCGTTGTATTTCCCCATGTGGGACAAATTGGACTGCAGCGGTAAAGTTACTGATGCTGACAGCTTCCAGGTCAGTGCGACTTAATGCTACCACTATATTGCTAAAGACATTGGTTGAAAATTTGACCACCAACTGTTCTTTATTTGTTTGATTTTTATTGTTTTATTTTATGAATAGTCAAAGAAGGACAAGACAGCCATTTGAAAAGGCTGTTTTATTTATACGTGACATAAATTTTCTATACACTTTGTACAAGGCTGGAAATACCAGCTTTATATTGAAGTTTTTCTGTGCAATCACATCTGCTTGCCACTATGAGCCACAAATACTGTATCTACTAATGCTATGAGACTTTATAAAAGATGATTGTGAGTGTATATATAGGTTTTTGCTTGTGTACTTTTATGTTTGTATAATTCAAATTCCATACTTGTGTTTCAGCCAGTCAGGCTTGACTATTTGATTCAGCACCAGGTCGAGGGCAGTTGCCATGTTTGGTCTTCCGAGCGATTGCTGTTGTCGTTGTGATAATGAATGATGGACTCAAATGGGTTTTTAAAGCTGGTAAAACTGCTCTGCTCAAATTTTATGGGCCCATAATCTCCAATTCTCTTTTTCTTATTAAGGTTTGGAATCCGGTTTTGGGGCAGTCTTTGGTGGAGATCACTGCTGGATTGAAAGTAAGATCAGGCAAACTACTGATTTCTCTGGCCTCTGGCTAGATGTAGAATAGATGGAGACAAAAGTAAAGATGGAGAAAATCCCATCGACTAGTTATTGTTCCATTTGGACGATAAAGTCTGAATTCTCTGAAATGATCAACTTTAATGCCCCGAGAAGTCAGAAAACCGACTTGCAATGGAAAAAAAACTGTTCTTGCCAATTCTGACCTCAAAATCCAACATGGCAGCGGTAGCCGTGGTAATCAAAAGTTTAGCTGCACGCATGCTAGATTGTAACTCTTTATATTTCTCTCACACTCAATACTGTACAACCTCTCTTCAACAACATGTTGCTATGGTTTGAATGTTCAAAATGAGAGGAAATTTATTGTTTTGACCTTTTATAGCTAATTATTATTAGTTTGGTCACTCGGTACAACAGTTGCCACTGCCTTTCCTTCCAGCTTGTGTCTAACACAGTAAAGTTGACTGTGATGTAATTTGGGATCTGAATTCTGACTTTAGATGATGAGTCAACAACAGGTATTAGTTGTGGTGCTTGGTTTTGCCCTTTCTTGTTTTTAACATACATATTACACAGCCAGACAAGCATCAAATAAATAAACTATATTTAAACAAACCAAGAGTTTTAACTGGTTATAGTGTCTTGTTTTATCGTTCTTTAAACTTTTCATACTTTATAACGTCTGTCAACTTTGTACCTGTTGTTTATATTATCTTAGGTGTAGCCTGGAGATTATGTCTACAGTCTTCAACCTTGAGAGTTTTAAATAAAGCTATATTCCACCCTAAAATGTATTTTTCTTTCATTTGTATTTATTTGCTAACTTTCCTGTGTGTGGAATTTCACAAGAATAAATAGTTTTTGCTCCATCAGGAGATGGATGTCTTTTGGCATGCATGCTGTGTCCCAGAATGCAGTTTTGCAACTCAAGAGATTGGTTTTGTGCAAGGCACTGTGTCATCTTACTTCAGTTTTAGTTTTGCAACAATCCATTACTGTTTTCACTCGCATATCTAAATTGAGCAAATTTAGATAAGGATGGTGTTTGCAAAACTGATTTTTCTTTTCTTCAAAATTTTACAATTTGAGGGAAGGTAAAGAGCAGAAAAAATGCGAAACTTTTTTTTTAATCCACCAAGTGCTAAATATTTGTTTAGACTTCAATACAAAAAATAAGAAATATGTTCAGTATTTTGTGTTTAAAGCTTTAATTCAATTCAGTTTATTTTCAATTCAGTTTATGTTTGTAGCACCAATTGAGATGAAATGTTGTCTCGTGACACTTTACAAGTCATTTCAACCAGTTTGAAAGTCAATTCAAATTAGCTTAAAGTTTATCTGCCGAAGAAAACCCAGCAGATTGCACCTAGTGAGGAGTGATAATCACTTGCATTGTGGTGTTAACTTTACAGCAGTTCCTCATACCCAGCACATGCATGCAGGAAAAAATTCCTCTTTAACATGATAAAGAGGAATTGTTTCAAAAGATGGAGCAGATACACACAGTGAAACAGAAGAGCTGATGTAGGAGCAGACGGCTTGACAGATTCCAGTTTGTCTTTGGAACTGGAATCTGTCACACAGATTCAAACCAGCCTCGTTCCTTCATATCTACATGTTCAAGAACTTCTAAGAAAATATGCTCACACACTTGATTAAAAACTTTTTTCTCAAGTATTTTAGATTAGAAAGGAAGAAAATGTAAATGTTTAAAGAATTGTTTTGGTAATCCTCAGCAGACATTTTTTTTTTTTTTTTTTTTTAAAGCTGTAAAGAAAGACATGTCAAAAACTACACACAGTTTTTATATATTTTACAGGTAGAAACATGAAAAATATGAAAAAACTGTATATTTATCTAGCTCTATTTAGTTACCCTGTGATAAAATTTGGGCCAACAACTCATTTTTTGTAGTAATTTATTAATTGGAATTCACCTCTGTAGATTTTCTGAGTTTAAATTCAGCTGTTCTCTAAGCAATCTATAAAGAGTTATTATGGAGCATCAGGGATTAAACAACATCCAGAAATTGAAGGAACATTACAGCCAGGGTTTAGTTGCAAAACAATATTCCAAGCTTTGAAAAATTTCATGGAGCAATGTTCAATATATTATTTGGAATTGGAAAGTACAGAACAACCCCTGACATCACAATAAATGACCATGTTTTTTTGCCAGGAGAATAACAAAAAATGTTGTGGCGAAAAATGTTGCGGCGAAAAATGTGGTGAAAGCATAAACAAGACTTCACACATTGAAATGTGTGGATATAATATGACAAGAGTGAAAACATTAGAGAAATAAATATTTTTGCATGCCAGTGAGACTGTTATTTTTGCGGGTTCTAACAAAAATATCTCAGATGATAAAAGACAGAATTAAATCTCTCTTATTTGTTGCTTTTATTTTGGTTCTTTTTTTTTTTTTTTTGAGACATGAAAATTTAGTTTTTTGTGGACAGATATTTTTCTATATATATTTAAAAAACTGTTGACAATTACACAACACCAGAATCAGATTCCAGTGTAAACTGTAACTTGTGGTTTAACTTCTCTACCATTACAGGATCCAACATTTTACCTCTGGAAACATCCTGACATGTCATTGTTTTAAGCTGTAACTTTCTTGTACACAAAATGTTTTTTTTCTTCTTCTTCTTCTTCTTCTTCTTCTTTCTTGTGCTTGAAGAAGAATTAAAACCTAACTTTAAAGGAATGACTTATCAAGGTTTTCCTGGTTGCCTTTGTGAGACTGGAGCATTGAATGAGCCAGAAAACTTGTGTTTAGAGTGAAATAAGCACTGGACCCACAGGGAGGTTTGTGGGAATATTGTTGGCGGCGGTGCTGAAAACCAACGTCGTCCCTCATTTGAAATGATATCACTCGCTGGCATTCCATGAAGACAAAGTGTACACAGGGTTATTTTTCAACATAACGTCAAAACAGCAAAATTCGAAGACATTTTGCTGTTCAGCTTTTCTGCTGATTGGTGAGTCAAAGTAGACTCACCAATCAGCAAGTACAAAGAAAGGAAATGGCACGTTGTGAAACGTTTATTATTTTTTGTCACTCATTGCAGAAAGCGAAACTCATGTAGTATATAGCTTCATTTCAGACCTTCAAATATTTCAGACCCAATTTCTTGTCATATTGGTGATTATAGCTTACATATCATAAAACCCCCAAATTCTCAGAAAATTTGATTATTAACAAAAAGTTAAATGAGGACCTTTGCACTTATCATTTGTGCACTGCAACAGTGTTTTCAGTAACCATGAAGTTACTGTGTTTAATTGGCTATTAAACGAGCCTGACCTGAACCCAAAAGAGAATCCATAGAATATTGTCAAAAGGAAAATGAGAGACAACATTTTTCTTTTGACAATGTTGTCATTCAGATGACCTGAAGACTGAACTCCTCTTTGTCAGGCCACATTGATGCAGTAATGTATACAAAGGAAGGCCCCATCAGGTATTTCATGCATTGGCAGAGAGGTATTTTTCAGAAGGAAGATACTGCAAAATTCTAATTTTATGATGCATTGAATTTTGCGTTTTCGGTATCCATAAGCCAAAATCATCAAAATTATAAGAAAAAAATATATAGCATTGTTCCATTATATGCGTAAAGAATCATTACATGAGTTTTGCTTTTGGAAATGAGCTCAAAAATACTTTTTCACAATATTGTCATATTTTGAGATGTTCCTGAACGAGTCCACATCCATGGCGATAATCATGTTGTATCACAATCCCTCTTTTTATTATCTGTAATGCTTCCAGGAAACTCTCATTAATTCACGAAATGCATTCGCTGGAAAATATTATCTCTCATCGGAAATGAGAGATAATTTATTTCTGACGAAGTGAATTCGCTTGAGATCTTCTAGAACCTAGAAAAACATTTTCAGTGATTTATTTTGTTCACACAAATCATACTGTTTGCACATTTGGAACATGAAAACATGTTGATTTATATGCTTGCCAATGTGCACAACTAAAATATTTATTGCTTTTTATTATCGTTTTGTCAGAGCTACACTATTATGGACATGGATTCATGGCTTTCGAATCCAGAAGAATGAAATATTGTGTTGCCTTTAAAGCAGCGTCCGACTTCAAATCTGCAGACAATTCTGAAACTATAAATAGCAAAAGTTTCATTCCTTAGAAACCATCATAAAAGTCATGAATGGTTTGTTTCCACCAGGATGTATTTCTGTGAATGGCTGTGAGTCTTGTGAGAAGTGGTTCTTAAAATGAGTGGTTTGGGGGAAACCTCAGAACTGGAAGCAGTAAAAGCATCACAAAAAAGTCATGCTTGGCAGCAGTTTGACGCTGCGGTTGACGCTATAGACTCAGCCCACTTCAGCCATTGTCCTTATATCCAGCAGACCGATGGTTTTAAAGGGGAATCTCAGGATCAAATTTAGAATATTTTTTTGGTTTATCTTGGCTTGACTCGCACTTGGTCACTCTGACAGGGTGCCTGGACAAACTCAAAGTTGGACAAATTAAAGGCAAAATCAAATTCTGTGAAATGTCCGGGCTACACGGATTTGTCAATTTAGAAACAATTTTGGTTCAAAGTTTTGGTTGAGAACGTAGAAGCGATTAAGATGAAACTGAGACAGAAATGAGGGCGAGCTGAAGTGGTTCACATATTTGAAGCTGATAAATGGGAGACTGTTGTTCTTTCACATGTCTTGAATTGAACTATTTTGTGGTTTGCCAATGAGGTGGAACTGTTTACATAAAGTTTTCAGCGCAGGGAGAGAGAAAGTATGGCATCCTCTGGACCCACTTTCACACAGGTGGTCACTTCTCTAGTCAGGGGGGGGAAGAAAAAAACCACTGCCCCAACTCTTGAGTTTTGAATCTTCTCAACTCAAGAGAACCGACAAGCTCCAATTTGTAGAATATGATCGGTCATGCATACCAGAGGAATTCTATTTTTTTTTTTTTTTCTCAAACTTTGACTCCCAGTGATTACAGAGAGAAGGTTCGGTTTTATTCTCATGCTGAAAGCCAACAGGGACATTTTTAGCTTGGCTCTGCGTCGTAGCAATTAAAATGCCTCCAGAAATGAGCGACTGTCGTCTCTGTTGTTTTCCCCTCGTCCGAGCAGCGAGTCCATCAAAGCCAAAGGCCTCGCTTCTGCGCAAAGACCAGTTAATTAACCCCTTTCTGCTCTACGTTCACAGAGTATTAAAGTGGCTGCAGCCACAACCTTCTGCAACTTCAAATAACAATGCAAATGCTGTTTCATAATTAAGCCCATAAAGTTTACAGTAATCTGAGTCAGCTCTGAATCCTTGTGCTGCAGAATTTATTTAATGATCAAAGTTTTCAGCTTCATGTGGATAAACCCCACGAGATGCATTTTGCTACAGACTGGCCTTGAATTAGACCGCTATTATTATTGATTTTGACTCAAAATATCTGCTTTCCTCATAACATTTGTCTCCTAATAAATATTAAGAGGAAACTGCAAAAAGAGACACTAGACTTACGTGAAGTTTGAGCATGTTTACTCAAAGATGTCAATCATTGGTTTTTCTTCCAAATCTCTGTTTAAGTGAATGACTTAAACTCTTGGAGGAACGCAAGGGGCTCGTCCCTTTCTCCAGTGGTCAGTGGAGCAAATATTTCTCATCTGTTCAAAAGATATTTTTCCGACATTCATTCCTGACCTTTATGTTTTTCTTGATGGGGAAAGATTTCCATCTTGGAGTTCTCCTATTATTGCTATTTTTGTGGAGCCTCTTTTTCCCACAGCTGCACCGAATTTAACAAAGTCGGCTGAGGTCTGCAGTGCTTAAGACGCTGTTCTGGGTTCTTTTGTGACCTCTTGTCATGAGTCATCAATTAGCTCTTGAAGTAATCTTGGTAGATCAGCCACTTCTGGTGAAGTTTACCGATATTCCATGACTCACGCTGTTGGTCCGCTGGCATAATTTGGCCTCAGAATTGGTTTTATAACCTCTTTCTGACTGATCAAAGTAATCAGACAAAACGGAATAACTCATATGAGAACTGCTTTTGTACACTTACTTACGTAGTATTTAAATGATTAATGAGCCATTTGTTTGACGATCTTACGCTCTTAAATGTAAAAAAGCCGAACACAAAAGGAAGTTGTAACTGGTTAAGCACTTTTTCACATCACCTTACTTGATAAAGCACCCAATTCATCACACAGGACTCGCAAAGACACTTTACAAGATGGATATTTTTAATTATGTACAATTAAATTGGGTTCAAATGCACTTTTTCATTTAGTTTAGAGCTGTTTGTAGAACATAGAACCTCTGAACCAGGTCTATTTTTTGTGGAAAGAAAAGGACAAATGAAGAGAGAGAAACATCAAAGTTAGTAGCAGTAATCAATGCATAAAAAAATAAAAATGACATAAATGGTCATAAAGTCCTCCGGCAGACTAAAAAGACTGCTGTTATCATGTGAATGTTTTTGATTCGCTATCAGTGACAATCTCCCTTTCTTACTTTCACTGCGCCTCAGGGGAATTTGATTTTTATTTTCATAATCAAGACGGCAACACCACGGTTACTCTGCATCTGTGGTTAATTAGCACTGATTGGTTTGTGGCATCTACAATTACATTATCTTAAATTAGAGGGACACAATGCAAGACATATGATGAAGGTGACGGTGATGACAGCTACATCATTCATAATGAGGACTTAACTTCTGTCCTCGATGTGCTTGAAAGAGTTTTATCGTCCAAACATCAGTCATTATAGAGTAGTAAAACCTCAGAGTTGACACACTGCAGATGGTTGGCTTTCACCTTGTAAGAATAAGCAAGTCCGAAAGGAGACAATGGAACGGGAACGCTTTGGGTTCTCCTGGGATTTCCAGCTTGTCTCGGGTTTAGCAGCTCACAGCATATAGGAGCTCAGCCACCGGGGGCCTCACAAAGTGGATAATGCTGCATTTATTTCAGGTTGAGCATAGCAACAGTAGAAACAGTTTCTCTGGCCATCAGCCATCCTCTCTACCAGCAACGGTGATCCTGATCTGCACTCTCTCCGACGCATTCGTTTTGCCACGGAGCCGTGCCATATTCCTTTCAATCGTGCAAGTCATGCAAGCCGCTAAAGATTTATGGGCAGGGGACAAATTCCCCTCTCCTGTGGAATATTCGTGGAGACATAAACAAACATCAGTGTAACAGAGGCCTTATTTTTGGGATGGAAACGGTCCAAAGTTCTATTGCGGGCCAGAATGATCTCACCTTAACAGGAAGTACACATGAATGCGCCTTCTAGCTATTAATTCCCATTAAAAATAATCAGGAAATGTTTCTGCGTAATAGCTTTGGAAATATGGCATACAGTATAATACTGCAAAGCTTGTGTGGAAAGACCACCCATCTCACCTGGCAAGGGCGACATATGCTCTGTTTCGGCATGCAGATTTAGATTATACAGAGTCATGTTGTTCATTTATAGAGAATGAGAACAGATGGGTCCAGCATGACATTTACAGTGATAGTTTCTGTTGACCTAATGATTATTTTAGACATTCCTTTCCGCAATAAGTTGTGAAATGTTGCTTTCTCCACAGATCTCATCCCTTTTGGAGTTCCCCAAAGATCCATATAGGGATTCTATATTGGCCATATTAATCCTGAAGTGTGTTAACAGAAAGAAAATACCAAATGGAGGTAGGTAGACTGTAAGTCTAAAGTGCTGCATATGTATTTTTCTTTCAAGTTTAAAGGTTTGAGGCTGTTTTTCGCTTGTTTTTGACTTATCTACAGCTTTTGTTGGAAGTTGGGCTGTTGCAAAAAAAATATATTATTCTACATTCTTGTTAAACTGTTTTCAACACGACAATGTCCAAGGAAGTTAAGAACCAAAACGTGGACCTACTAAACAAAAGCGTTCAGGGCGTCACAAATTGATCCGTAATCGCTGACGCTCTGAATTCCTACAATTACTTTCTGCTATCCGATTTGCTGTCATCCAGAGAACTGCAACTGCAACAGAGAAAGACTGCAGGGGAAAGTGGAAGGCCCGGACCTGTCATGCAGCTAGTTTGGAAAATACTAAATGCCAGAAACTTGCCTAGCGACAAAAACCCAACTAAAAGGGAAAAATGTTAGAGTAATAGTGTTGTCGAGCCAAGAAAGCTTCTATTTGTAAAAGATGGAAACTTCTGCTTTAGGAAAAATGCTGGAAGCAATCACCTAGGAAGATCAAAAGCTTGTAAATGACTTTCTTGAAAAAGAAAAAAGGATATTTTTTATGTGATACTTGAGTTGTTACAGTTGTTCTATTGATGCATTTCATGTTTTGTTTTGTTTTTTTTATGTTTTACTCTGTTTTTATGTAATAGACTTTGAATTAACCTATTTATGAAAGTTGCTACATCAACAAACTTGCCTTACTCTGACCCATGCTGCACATCTAATTGTTTAATTATTGTCTGTTCTGCTGGGTCACATTAAACACATTGGAAACTGTAAGGCCGTTGCAATATGAATTATCCAGCGTTACTGTAGAAATACTGTGTCAAATTTATTGTAAATTTAAGACAGAGGAGTAAAGACGTGATATTAAACTCTACAATAAAACCTGTTAAAAATAAGCCTGATGATTATAGTGTAATAGTGACACCTTGTGGTAAGTGGCTCATCCAACATGACACGTTTGCGTCAGCGTTGACTGCGTCATCCTCCGCCACTAAACTGGAGAAGTTCTTTGTGGGAACTGAAATAGTTCATTTCAGGTGCAAACTAACTCAAGTGAAAACTAAAGCCTAAAAAACACGTAACTGAATCAAAGATCTTTGCTGAGTGATTAGATTATGCACTAATGCACCGAGAAAAGTGGGAATACTTTAAATATACCATCACGGGTGTGATGAAATGTGGGAAAATAGCGTGGAGAAAACCAGTCATATTGTATTATGCCACTAGAATAGCTGCAATATAGACCTGCTGCTGCGTGTTCTGTGAAAATAAGACTTGCAACTTCCTTATCGAGCCCCAGGTGGCAGCATAACGCAGTGTTCCACAATCCTGCCAGTGTGCTCTCACAAAATAAAAACCTTATATGAGGTTTCAAATTGGAGTTTATCCACAAACCTATATATATATATATATGTGTGTGTGTGTGTGTGTGTGTGTGTGTGTGTGTGTGTGTGTGTGTGTGTGTGTGTGTGTGTGTCTGTATAGATAACTCATTCCAGTAATAGGTCCAAAAACATTTAGACTAGCACCTGAACTGCACTCTTCTGTCTGCCAGCACTCAGGCAAAGTGGAGACCTGCAGCACACTTCCAGCAGAAGAGCATCACTCTGCTGTGTGATGAGTGACAGCACACACAGAGCTCTGTCAGTGGCATTTGCAAGTCAATGCTCAAATTTAACCTCCGCCTTCAGCGTGAATTAGCCGCCTGCATTCAAAGTCAACACTTGAAACGATGCGTTTCTCACCTAGCCATTTGAACAGCAAGAAAAAAAAAAGGCGTCAAACAAGCGAGAATGTGAATCACCCTGACGGCCTTGTGTAGGGACTTTACCATCGCATAAAGTTTTATTTCAAAACTGCATGACAAAATTGTGCAACTATCTTAAAGAAAGCTAAGGGACAGAAGATCTTATTCCACCTTACTATGAAGAATTTAAAAGCTGTCCATTGTTCAGATTGATGAAATTCTCACTGCATCTACGGGGTCTACAACAGATTGTGATGAAATCACTGTCCTGTTTACAAATGAAAGCATTGCAAAAAAGACTTACTATCAATAGCCTCGGTGTCACGTTTTGCAGGCCAGAGACTGCAGAGGACTTCTGAGCAGGAACACAATAATGTTACAGCACAGAAATGGAATTCCTGAGATCCCAGATACACATGGCTGTGGGCGTAAATGTGTCAGTGCCTGTTTTATGTGAGTGTACGTGTGCGTATGTGTGTCACAGAGGATATTTATTTGTATCTGCCTGCTGGGGGGGTGTAGGAGGTGTGTGTCTGTGTATGTGTGCATGTGAGAATAGCTGCTGCTGATGTGGGTCATTACCTCTTCTTTTCCCTCAGGGGCCATGCAGCAGGAGAGGACAGAAGGGGAGAGAATGGATTGGGGGGCGGGATGGGAAGAGCGGGGGTGGGTGGGAAAAATTGAGGGTGGAGGAGGGAGTGGGAGGAGAGGGGGTGTGGGAGGGCTCTGAGATTGTGTGTGGATGGGAGTGAGTGCTAGGAGGTGGGGTCCCTGAGGAGCACAGACCAATAAATCACCATGCCGTCTCTGTGCTGACACCCAGCTTGTCTGATGAGGAACAGAGGAGAAGGGGGGCTCAGGGGAGCCAGTGGAGAGATGGGGGTGAAGATGAGGAGGGATGGTCATCGTGACAACACTGTGGCATTGTCTTCCCGTCACTCAGGCCCTTACTAGTCAGGAACCACACTCAGCCTTAAACCGGATAGTACTGGGCAGACTGGGAAGAGGTTCAGAGGACAGGAAAAGGTGGAAGCATCAATGTTTTGGATCCAAGACAGGCGCCCCTAGTCTGCGGACAATAATACATGTTTACTTTTAGAAATATGATAGATATGAATCTCCTTTGTATATTTGTAAACACTATTGTTAAGGCATGTTTCAAAGTGTTAAGTAATGGTCTTAGTCTTTATTTTGAAGGACTGTATTTGTCAACTATATTTGCACTGTAAAACACACTTTTGGGATTACCTTTGATGCTCTGAAGAATTGTCAGATTATCAAGATTGATCTTGGTTGCAGAAATACCAGAAAGACACACAGCTCCCACGCTCCAGTTTTTTAATGCAACGTTTCTTAAGAGGAAAGACAATGACCAGGAAAAAAGCTCATCCACTTTAGCATCTTTTGCGATGATGCTTATTTGCAAAATAGGTTATGTTTCAAAAATGTTGCCCTCCTGCCTTGGAATATTTGCAGAAGTCCAAACATGGTGACGCCATGGCTTCGTCGGTGTTGACGTTATGTATGCTACATTTTCAGATGCGTAGAAAGTTAATGTTGGACCATTTACTTGAAGCACCGTACCTTTCTATCCCCCTAGATTTGCAATAATCTGACAGAAAAAAATACAAAAAATATACCTCTTGAAATCCATAGATTCGTACAATTGAAACTTGTATATGTGTCTGTGTACTTTTGTTTATTGTCAGAGCTGTAAGTACAAAAGGTTTGTTTATAAAATGCAAGTTGTACATTTCAGTGTACTCAAAAGAAAGAGTTGTGCCTCTTACTTATCCTTATATAACACACATTCCGGTTAGTTTCATTGCACGAATGTCTTTATGGTACAGAAAGGAAAGCATTTTATTTTTTCTCCATCACAGAAAATGAGTTTGTGTTTAAAATCAGTTGCATCTACCTACACAATTGATGGTCATCCTCTGTCCCAAGTATTTACACAGTTTTTAGTTTGACAATTTCAAAATTGATGCATGCTCTTAAGATTTCTCCTCACAAAGGAAGAATAAAAAAAAAAAAACATCTTCATGTTTCGTTCATGATTGTAGAGAGGTCTTTAGTCTACCCAAGCAGTACGAAGGGATGATGATGAAATGGGACACAAATAGGAGAAATTAATTAGAGGAGTGATTCATCATTATTGTCCAAACCTAAGAGGCTGTCTAAGCTTTTAAATCAAAATGTCATCATTATAGAGTTATTCTTTAAAAATAGCAGGAGTCCCTTTGGGAGGTTTAACTAGGGGTGTATTCTGCATTGTTCAAACTTGATCAGACAAAGATGCAAGTTGGATGGAAGTTATGTCTCGTGTCGTTTATTAAATCATCCTGGCCATGAGAAAATATCTCGACTGTGATGTACTGGGGTCGCAGCATCATGTTGTGCGGGAAACAACATTACACACAAATAATGAAGCGACATGTCAAGATATCAGCCCTTAGGAAACGAGTTGTCCAAATGGACAAATGACACGAAGCATATCTCAATGATAGCTACAAAGTGGCTCATGGACAACAAATCTATGTTGTGGGGTGGCCATCGCAAAGCCTTGATGTTAGTCCAACAGAAAATATGTAGACAGAGCACAGAAAGGAGTGTACAGAGACAAACAGTCCTGCTTGAAAAAGCAGCATGTGTATCATACTTAAATTGCTTTTATTGGAAAATAGAGTGCTATGATGTCAGTCACAGTCAGGTGAAAGTTACTGCACTAAGAAAACAATCCTGAAGTTACTTCTCAACAACTCCTCTAAAGTGTTTACTCTCCTTAACCAAAGTGTCCGTAGATCTAATGGTAACAAACTGGTGGTTCACCTCACATTGTTGACAACACTGGGTCATCATTTTACTCTAATATCAGTCCCAGCTTGATACTTTGCTTCATCTGAGGTTTTGTTATTATTGCAAAGGTCCGGCATCTTTATCAGCTTAACTCAAACCCCTCAACCTCGACATGCTTCTTGACCACTGAATGTAGGGCTTGTACAATGACTTTCAGCTGAATTGTCCTTATTCTTACGGCATTCTGCTTTGAGACAAGTGACATGTTTGCTTTGACTCACTCAATCTGTGTTGCACAAAAAAAGTATATTACCTATGCAAATGACCTGAAAACATAAATGAAAATGCAGATTTAGAGTTTCCCATCAAGAGCCTTTTTTATGCTCTGGCTGTTGAAGTGAGAAGAGAACTGTAGTTTGTTCAGTCACTGGAGTTCAGCCAAAGCACACACACACACACACACACACACGCGCACACACACACACATACACACACACCTGGCATACTCCTTCATCTGACCTGCCAATAGCAATAATATGTGTCCTTCACTTATCATTTTCTAGCATCTATATTATCATACCCCCACTCTTGCACCATGCGGTGGAGACTCATACGTCCTGCGACTCTCAGGACCAACAACAACAACACACAAAAGACACACACAACATGAAGCATCCCACTGTGCAGCAGCAGACTGAAAAGCACTGCATTCCTCATGAGTTTTTCTTTTTTTTTTTTTTTTTTCTAATAAATGTGATCCCAGAATCCTGGAGGGAGGCGAGTGCTGTGCATTAAAATTCATGGGAAAAATGGCAATAAAATCTTTCTTTCTTTCTTTCCCTCTTCCTCTCTTTCTCTACTCCTCCCTCTCCCTCTCTTTCTCGTTTTCATTCCCTCACTTGTCTGATCAACACACACACACACGCCAACAGACACACACGCGCACGCACACATTTTTTTCCATCACCCGTGTGTGCACTCCCGCTCTCGTTCAATCTCCTAACCCTCCCACTGGCTCGTCTTTCTCAGCATCCCCCCTGCCGTCCTTCATCCTTTATTCTCCTCCTCTCTCCTCCCTCCCCCTTTTGCTTCTCTCTCTCTCTCTCTCTCTCTCTCTTCCTCTCTCTCTGTGTCTCTCCCCCACTACACACACACACACACATATTCTCACATAAATGCACACACACCCATCTATATTTTCCAACTCCACCTCTGGCAGGTTGTGATTTCCACTGTCAGAAATTGCTTTTTCAATATCTCTTTCTCTAATTATGAGCCCAGCTAAAGGGGTCGTGCCACCTGAATACCAATTTTTTTTTTTTTTTTTTTTTTTGCAGTTTCCAACCCCTGTGCTCTTAAATAGTGCTCTTTTTTGTAGGCACAGAACGCACATATAGTATACACTCTTGCAAATATTTCATTATTATCATTAAAGTGCACTTCAGTAAGCTGTAAGAGTGAATATAATACATATTGCAGATAGGCACTATGGCAAGGAATTATGAAGAATTTCCCAATAACGATGTGCATCGTAATAGGCAATGCAGGATCTTTGTCTGCACAGATGAAGATTCAATCACAGTGTGTAAGGAGGTTTGAAAGGCTTACACAACAAGCTGACTGTATCAAATTAAAAAGCCCCCACTGGCTCCTGTGACTGTTCCAAAACAAGACTGTACAGATAATGGATGGATGGATCCCATTTTAGTTTAGCAGCAATGCTAACGCTAAACTCAAGCTATTGTTGTCGTGCAGCCCAACTTTGGTTGTAAGAGGGAGATGTTAACGTGCCACAGTGTTATACAAATATAAAACACACGTGTTTCACAATTATTTTATAAGTATGTATCAGTAATCAAACAAAGCCAATGTCACACCATTTCCTACATATTCTAGTGTGTTAAAATGTTTTACTCTTATTAAGAGGAAGATAAGAAGATTTTGAGAAGCAGTGAGTCTGGTCAAGTCATTTTTTTGTTTTTTTGTATGTAAGTTGTTTTGATGTGTTTCCATCCTGAATAGTGTTTGTCTATTGAGATAAAAAGTAAAAAAAATAATAAAATAAAATAAATAAATAAATAAAAATCACAGGGTTCTGCTGTTCCTGGACAGAGTGTGCTAATTTTCCCCAGACGTCATTGTTTCTGGGAATTTTTTTACTTTTTATTTTTTTCATATTTAGGGATCAAACGTCTGACTAAGTAAGCATCCAGGAACTACATTTCAGAAAGATTATGACGCCATCGGATGAAAATTTTAGCTCCAAGCATTTGGCATGCTGAGATGACAGAGGTGTTTGCAGAGTTTGAGAGTAAGTAAAGTTGCTTTTTTTGTTTATCTTCTGAGATTTGCCATGTGTATCCAACTCACAGTTTGTCAATTTTGTATCTGTCATGCACATTTGTGGTGTGGCCTGGTAGATTTGGTGTCTATGAGTTTAAATAAGGCAATGCTGGAGTGTTACTTTCCTGTGGCCCTGTCTTCATACAGCCTTGAGGCAGACAAGAAAAGATGTGATGGCAGTATTAGAATTTAACTAATGAGCTGATTTCTTCAGAAAATATTTAATTTATTTTAGCTGTGAAACCAGCTTTTCCACACAATACAGATTGAAATCCCCTCTGATAAAGTGTATGCAAAGTGTTACACCAGTTTTTTTCCCCCCCCTTTTCTGAATCCGAACCGTTTGTTTTATCAGTGTCAGAGTGTTATTGCACGTGTTACTGTAAAGTCAATTTATCATCATAAATTGAGGAATATATTCGAGGGTTTTTAAATGCATTGCCGGGTTTGTGGAGAGAAATAAGGGGAAACCACAGGATCTTGATACGCCAACCACACAACCTCCTCCTCGCGTTTTCAATCACTCCAGGCGCCCAGGAAAGGGTTAACCCCACGGAGCCGTCGTAAGCCTCGCATTGATTGACGTGAGGAACCATCGCGCTGGCTACGCTGTCCAATCAGCGAGCGGTCACCTCAGCCCCACGTGGGGGGCTCTCGGCGCTCATTGGCTCACTCCGCCAATGTTTACCGTGCCGAGTCCGAGCCCCACGTGGAGATTTCATTCAATCGCCTCGACAATTCCTCTGAATCTCCTCTTTATGAGGAGTTTCAGTCATTTTCATTTTATTAAAATGTCGCATATGAGAGAATATATTTTCAATTATAGGTCCGCTCGAGGTTGAACCGGGTAGCAACACTAACAAGACCAAATATCACCAGGCTATTTGGAGAAAAGCGTCATGAACGTGCGCTGATTAATTATCTTAAAGTACAACCTAAAACATGAAAAAAAAAGCACATTTAAGAGGGGTGTGTGAAAACGCATTTTCAGGGCTTCTTTTTTTTTTTTTCCAGGCAACTGAAATTCAAGGTCCCATGGAGGTTGGGATCAGATCAGAGCAGAGTAGGGGGAGTGGGAGAAGTGGAGGCACTGGGAGGATTGTGTGAAAAGAGAGCAGGCCAGCGAGGGAGACAAAAGAGGCTGCGGCTGCATTGAGTGAGCTGGTGGTGTGTCCGTCTACGAAGCCACAAGCTATAACCGCATCCCCCCCACACCCACCACTCTGTCTCTGCCTCCCCCTCATTCTGGCCTTTATGCTTCAGACGGAGACACATAACGAAGAAGGAGACAATTATAAGCACCGAATCGTTGGAAGCGGAGCTGGGTTCTTGGGAAGACAGCTCCCTGTGACCGGGTTCCTCTCCTCTCCTCTCCCCGGTCCTTTATTGCGCGTCGAGCTCGGCGTGGCGTGGCGTGGCGCGGCGCGGCGCGGCGTGGCGTAGGGCTGGAGATATAACCCAGAACAAAGGAGCCTTGAGCAGGGGAAGGAGCGAGTCGAGACTAGCTCTGCCATTATCTTTGAAACCCGGCCAAATGCCTCTGTGAGAGTCACAGCAGTACATTGGCTTGCTGGTGTGCTTCTCGACGACGCTTTCGGTCCGAAAACGGAGACTAAAATAGGAAGGAGGAAATAAACAAAACACGCACCAGGGAGACACGCAAGTCGGCGGCTACAATGTTTCCTCAAAACCGACCACCGGTAAGTAGGCTAGCTACTATGTTCCACACGTTTAATGAGGGGCGATGGGCTTTTAGCCTGGAAATGCAACACATTTAGACACCCTCATGAGTTGATCCTTAGTCTTATAAGACTCAGTAAGTCAAAACTGTTGGACTTTATCTTATGGATCTAAAAAGAAAATACCATAGAGAAAAGTATTGCACTTAAAACACAGACAAAAACAACTTATTTTTTGAAGTGGATGTATTGTTTTCTTATGGAGGTCAGGTAGATTGTCAGTGGTCTTATTAGGGGAAACACCCCCAACCATCTCAAACAAGGTCCAACTTTCCTGACTGTCTTTGTGTGTAGATCTCATGATTGTTGGATGCCAGCAGCAGGTCAAAAAATTTGCAACCCCGTTACTGGCTATCTGCACTGTGTTGTGCAGTTAACATGAACCGCATGTGCCTCCCCTCATCAGGAGTTGAAAGTGAACTTATCTTGTTCTATAATGTCACGAGACATGAGGTTGTTTCAGTATGACGGTGAATAAGAATCTGAAATAACTGGGTTATTTCTAAAGAGAAAGATGAGAATTATGTCTTCATGCTCCCCTAATAACTATTAAATTAGATAAGTAGCATATGCTAATTCTTACCTGCTAAATTTCAAGTTTTCAAATAAACATGCTTATTTTTATTTGCGCTGATTACAATTTTTGGACAGTTTACTCTCAATTTTGGCAAAATATTTGACTATAGCCTTCCAGCTACAACTGGTTATTAGTTATACTAGCTTCATGCCATGTGAGAGATTCCCATGACAAGAAAGGCAAAAATTATTAGTTGAAATTATAAATCTTAGAATAGCAGTCAGTGTGGTTGCAGTTCAAAATAAAACCTCCAGCAGTCTTGGTGTGTATACAAAATCTGCAGATGCTTATTCCAACTCTGAGATATTCAGCATTTCTAAATCCACCATAATGGACATTAATCAAAATGTCAAATGAATAAAACAATGCATGCATCTTTCCTGTTATAAATGTTTTATATGTCGTAATTTTCTGACTTTCTCATAGTCTTAATCAGTCGCAGGCATGTCTCGACATGCAGGAAATGCAAACAGTATTTTCTGGTTCTGAGATTACATAGGTTTGTGGTTTTTCCCTCGGTAACAGCTTCTACACAGAAGACTGTTGAATGGTGAATTCCCTTGTCATAAAAAGATTGGGATTTTGAGTTTCAGACCAATGCCTTGGTGAGTCTCTGTCTAAAATAACTTTTCATATGCATTAAGAGTTTAATAAAGTGATAAAAGCTGGTTAGTTAGTCAGTCTATCTGCTCAGGTAGCCAACCTACTAGAATGAGAAACTCACTGCTTGCCAGTTTCTAAACACTGCTGCATAAATAAAAATGATGGGTAATGCTTCTTTAGTTTCTAGTCTACACCATAAGAGGCCTGAAATTGTTTTTAAACAACAAAATGTGTTGCTTTGTGATGCAACAAGATGGCACATGTGAGGAAGAGAAAAGGGAGAATACTCTATACTCCATAAAAGCAGAGAACTACATATGAGGAAGCATCTTTTGTGGTTTAGAAACCGCAGCTGTTGATAAACCAGCCTTGCCTTGTTGCCACACTTTCTTAAATTATCTGCCCATCTCATGAGAAACTTGATCTGATTTTCAAACTCGCACGGTTCCTTTTTTTAACAGCTGGTAACGTGGCTCTAAAAAAAATTAATAAATATCTGAATTACCCATGCTGTTTTATGATGACGAGAGAATTTCATGCTGAAATGGCTTTAATTTGCTTTAGTGGAGTTTAGGTGGAGAGCTTTTTGAACAGACTCAAATGCATAAACGCTGGTCCTCCGACTGGGAGAAGTATCAATTAAGCTATGCTCATTTGCCTAACCCTCTTCTGTATCCCTCAGTCATGCCATCCTACACCCTACCCCCAACAGTGTTTTGAGTTTCATGCCTGTTAGCTGAAATCAGTACAGGCTCAATGTGACTTATCTTTAAGTATATGTTCTGCAACTAGAACATATACTTGCTTGCTTTTTGTTCATATGAATGAATGGCATTGCTCAACTATCATACATTTTAAATTGTTTTTGTCCCCCCCCCCCCACCACCTGCATTTAGTTTTGCTTTATAAATGCATTCTGAATCCCCCCCTCCACTCCACATACTTGCAGCCCATACAGAAACACTGGGCGCGCGCGTGCACACACACCAGCAGCTGTGTATTTAGTACGGCTAAGTGCAGGAAGGCAGCACAGGAGGCAGACTGTGGGTCTGCGGTTTGCACTGTAAACCCGATCCCTCTCATCCAGCCTCTCCACGCTGTGTTCCTGTGAGAGCTCCAGACCACATCTTAATGTATGGGCAGGCATCCCGGGGTGAGCGGAGCAGACTGCGGCGGGTCTGGGTGGGACATTCTGACCAGCGCCCCCCCCCATGTTTCGTTTCAGCCCGCCGCAGATCTCGACGCTAACATGTGCTCCGGCCGTCAGCAGCTCTCGTCTGAGCTGCGCAGTCAAGGGCCACTCAACCCGGCAAACTGTTTAATCTCTGCAAACGCAAGGGTGGCAGCAACCTGTCATCAGTGGCTGTTTGAATGGTTCAAAGAATTAGACCCATGCACTGCATAAATATTTAGCACACGTGTCCTAGAATCTTACAGCAGTGGATTGGTTTGTTTTTAATCCGGTCTTTAGTTAAAATTTTTTATTTTTTTTTTAAAGACCGAAGGAGACTTTGTGGTCACAGACAACTGGCTGTGATTTAACCTTAATCTTTATAGCTCCTTACAACCGAACCTCTTCCTGATTCCTGGTGCTTGGTTGAAACTTGATATTTTTTATAGGAACACTGTGTTGTTGAATCTTTTTAGCGAATAATTACTCTTCCAAGTAAGAGACAGCCAAATTCTAGCTTTTTTTGAAATAATGTATTTTTTCTTTTACACACAAACTATTGCATATTCCTAACAATAAATAATGTCATACCAAAGGGTAAGTACCGTGCAGAACATTTCAAAAATATTTCTTAAATCTTTACATGTTCTCAGATGACTTTGGGATCTAATCTGATGCCAGAAGCAGCAGATGAGCAAGGATTGGATGTAGGATGTGGCGAGACTCTGGATTTTTCCAACAACTGCAGACAGACTTAATCAGCAAAACAGCAGAAACATTTTTTGTGCCAGTTTGGTAACCCTAACTGCAGAATCGTATAACACCTCCTAAGGATTTACCTTGAAATCGACAGTACAGAGAAGACGTTGCAGATCACAATTAAAAGTGCAGTTTCAGGTTTTCATTACTGGTTAAAATGGTTTCTAGTATATTACCTCAGAACAAACGCGTTATAATATAGTTGTAGAAGATATTGAATCCAGCCGTCATTGCATTATATATGCAACATACCAATTGAAAAGAACAGCTGGGATGCAATATTTAGTGGAATATTATAAGTGCCAAATATCGAAATCCTGCTAGTCCTACATCTGACCTGTTGAATGGACTTTCATGACCCTCGATTTCCACATTTGATGTATTTTCATTGGCTGACATGCTAAAGCATAGGACAATTGTAATGAATGAAAAGGGTTAGAAAAAAGTGGCTTAATTGATTATATTTACAGAAATTATGCCACAAATCTTTTTATCATCATGTAGCCATTTTTAATAGACAGAGATTTGTGTTGTAGCTGGAAAAGGACAACCCAACATAAGTTGTAAACAATCCTCTTTTGCATGTTTTTGTTACCAAATATAAATGCTGGTTATTAAAAAAAAAATGGAAACCATTTTCTACAATTGTAGCATCATTGCAATTTAATCTAATATTTCACTGTAATATAGAGAAGTACTATATATTTACATTTTCCTCTGAACCTGGAACTCTTCTGTTTGCATTCTTTGGTGTTTTTGTCACTTACTACCCGTTTAAAGCTGTGAAAAGGTATTGGGTGTTTCTTTTCCCCAGATCTTGCATTAATTCAACTCTGCATAAAGTTATGCTGTGTCAAATAAGTGACTATAATCAGGTCACTTGACCTTGAAATTATCCCTACCATCACAAAGTGACAAAGTAATGCTGAGTGGAATATGGTTCTGTACCATTAAGCTCCCACTATACTCTCGAAAGTGTGCAAGTGGTATGAATGTTGGTATGTCTGCACTACTTAAAGGCACTCTACAAAACTAATAAAAAAGCCAGACCTTCATTTATATTTAATTCACAAGAAGCTTGAGTCCTTTTTCTTTTCTTTTCTTTTTGACATAGAAATGGATCAAAACAATTTTTAAAAAAGTTTTATTTTAGCTACTTTTTACAAATGCTTACTTGAAATGTTTTCCTAACAAATAGGTCAGATTAGTATATAAATATTGCACATCTACCAGTATACTTGAGCAAAGCAGGATCAGCCGATCCACAACATAACAAAGTGCTTTTAGAGAAAACATGCAAACTACTATCTACCGAACGCAGGTAGAATACAACAGTCAATGTCATCAAGATGGTTGTGTGTGGAAGGAGAATGTGTAGCTTTTATTTAAGGATGTAGCAACCAGACAGTGAAATTTACCATTTGTCTTTGACAAGTTCTCTTCAGCCAAATTGGTGAAGAAACTAATTCTCCCAGAGATTTCTCCATATTTTGATTTGAGGTGAGTGAAAAATCTGTTGAAAATTTGATTCAGACTATCATCTTATAATCCCTTAATTTCTGTTGATTTCAAAAATACTTCCATTAAGTGAAATGCAATGGATTTTCTTCTTGTCAGTGTTTTGTATGTTTATTTAAGATTACAGCATATTGCATTCATTATATTTTTGTATAATCCAACAAACTTTAAAGATTTAACCACAGCTATAGTTTTGTGTGTGTGTTACAGATAATGCCTACTAGCTTAATGCTATTAGTCTATTCTCAAAGCTCCTAAGGTCTAAATGGAGCTGAATAAAATGTTGCATTTTATTCAGGTTTTACGTCATTGACTTGAGACGCGAGTTATAATTCTGCACCAGAATAAACCAGTCGCTGCAAATCTACAATGGCTGAATAAGGCAGTGATTGTTATGGAAATAAATTATGAAAGAAGTCTGTGTCAGTGAAGAGCATCCACAATCCCACCGCTGCTGGTTCTGACTATGCATCCAAACGGACTTCTCTGCAGAAGTCGCAGTCTCTGTTCCAAAAAATTGGAATCGCACATCGACTTGCTGTGTGAACATGGCCTTTTTTAAACATCGCATAGAAGTAATCTGTGATCGGAGTTCTGTACATATAGATATAGTGATTCAGTATTTCTTGTACAAACACAACTTCTACATTCTCTTTGGACATCGAATTTTTAGTTGTTCTAAGTAGACCAACCCTTTAATAGCTTAGTGATCCAACACTGACAAAGTCAAGTCAGATCACACTCATGAGAGGCGTTTTGGCTATAAGTGACTAATATGAATCTCAAACATCAGTACCAGGAGAAATAAACCTGCCCTATCCTGGTCCTCGAATGCTTTTAGCTCTTTATCCCCACTATTGTCCAGTGGTGAGAGTGCAGTTATCGATCAGCAGCTTGCCCACTTCGGTCAGCTGGCAATTAGGGAGAGGGATAGAAAAGGCCAAGGGAATTGAGGGGGAAAAAAAAAATCTGAAGGTGTACACAAGCTTCTCCAGAAGCATGTCTTCGTGGAAGCAACAAACAAGCTAAGGGGGTGTTGCCTAATAAGAGAAGGTACCGCCACCAATTAAGGCAGCTGACAAATCATAGTGCTTTGCTAATGCGGGCTGACAGCAGGGAAATTTGAATAACGAGGCGTGTGGGAGGAAGAAGACGAGGGGTACAGTGGGGCCAAGGGGTGCTGAAAAAGAAAAGATGTGTGGCATTAATGAAACAGGTGCCTCACAGACCGTCAATGTGAAGTAATCATTGGGAGGTTACAGGCAAATTTCTTCGGCAGCAGGCCAAGCTGATGGCTACTTGATGTACAGTGGGGGAGGTGAAGCCATGAGAGGTTTGTGTGCTGGTCTAACAATTGCAATGAGTAACAGTCCTGTTTTGTATATTTTGAGGCTAAATTTTAATGCTATTAAGGAAAGTCAAGATGCATGGTCTCAGCAATAGATTTATGTGCATTAAAGTTATTTTTCCTTCCTTTTACACAACTTTTGTCACTGTTCTCGTTTGCTTGATGGAAAAGAGAGAGGGAGAGATTGGTGGGTGTTTACGCTGATGTTCAACTCTGTGGGTAAGCAGTGTAATTAGTGGCTGGACTAATGGGTTGAGCTGACTGAAAGGACGCAGCATCAAATCATCTGTTCAGCTGAGTGAGAGAAAAATTTGGTCCAGTCAAAGGAAACAGACCTTAATTTGGCAGCATTTGGGACTTGGCTTGAGGGATAAGCAACTGACCTACAACTTCATAAAAAACAGAGGTTTGTTGACATCAGTGGTACTTTTAAAGTAAATCCTGCTGATCTTTTTGGCTCACTGTCTTACCTTAGTTAATTTGTGCATTAGATTATTTGTGTAAAATAAAGCAAGTTAGACTTTTTCTTTTTTATTCTGAAGAAAAGACTCTATATATCTTGAGTGAATCCTTATGTTACTATTTCACTTGAATTGCACACACTTTGGTGTCAATTCTGAGTGAATTTCTCATAAAATGTCTGGAAAATGGTTCCTTCTTTCTTTCGAAAATATTACTTTAAGATGGTGGAACCTACGCTTGATAGCCTTTTACTGAAAGCATTACTACAAATTTAATTTGAGCCACAAAATAAAAAAAATAATCTCTTGGATAAGATTCTAAAGAGCATGTAATGGTTATAATTTCATTTAAACCATATAATAGACTAGGTTCTCTGTTTTTTCTTTTTTCATTTTGTGCATCATAAAAAATATAAAATGAGCCAAAAGAATTATCTCTAAAATCGCCAAACTCTCAAACTCTCAGTCCTGGTGTAAACGTAAAAGGGATGTAATGTCAGGGACCCATTAAGTCTGATTACTTGACTGTTCAAGAGCACAAGATTTGGTTCTGTGGTTTAGATTTATGGGCCATTTGCAATCTTTTTGGAAGGCTGCGGTCTGCCAAAACAGATTTTATTAAATTCAAAACTTTGTGATCGAACTGTGTCGAAATTAGTTGTCTTGCCCTTTACACCCATAATTTTATTTGAACTAGTTTCACTGAAGTAAAACAGACAAAATAACATAGTTTATATTTTGAATGCTTGTATTTAATCTTATTTTCTTTACATACAGTATCTTCCTGAAAATTTCAGTCTGTGTACATCCTTAAGATAATGCAGATGGTCGCTTTTATGCTGAAAATCTCAAAAGGCTTCCATCGTTTCTAAAAAGCCTGTTCAATGTCAGACTAAGGTTTAGTAGCTGTATACATACAGCCGCCTTGGTATCTACTGAAGCCGGCTGCACATAAATTTGCTCTTTCGCCAAGTTGAAATGTCAGGCTTGAATGTGTACTTGCGGTTTTGAACAGTCTTTCTTGTCAACCGGGAGATAAATCTGATCAGGAATAAGGCAACAGTGATGCCTTATATTTCAACCCATGTCTGAATAACCTGGCTCAGAAAATTTAAATTCCAACAAATAAACCAGTCTTTGCTGCTGTGCTTGTAAGGAATGACCGAAATGTGGCGTTCATTGGTCCGTCCTTTATCCCCGTGTAATGTCATCCGCCTTTAACATGTCGACCTCTGTAACAGTTATTATTTACGAACCACTTCAGTTCCTAACTATTAACTAATCTATTTTTCAAAGATCCATTCTGCACTGGTTTATGACAAAATTAAACAAAAAGCCAACAAAACCTACCAACAAAAAGCTGTTTAATGCAGAAATGCAATCCTCCTGCCTCCCTTTACAAAACTTATTGCTTTGTAAGATGTTTATCCAATATCAGGATGCAGGTCTGACCCTTACTAGACATTTCAAGACTAAAACCAAATTCTTACCGGTAAATCTAGTCACTTGGCCATTTTGGCCTCTTGTGGTATTATTTGAGGTGCATTAGATCATGTTTACAGCTCAAAATGGGGGGGGGGAAAAAAGGATTGCTCATGTCTTTAATTACAATTCCATGATTTTTGATCCCCAAAAGATGCTTTTTAAATAAACAAAATGATGGCTGCAATAACTCAAAACAGTGCTGGCTCTTTTTTAATAAGGAAACTGAATAGTATGATTGAGCTGACAGATGAACACTATGAGCATGTCTGATTGCAATAAACTGCATGTGTGCTCATAAATACTTGTGGGACACTGCACTATGCACAGATCCACTTATTGTCAAGAGTGAGCATGTGTGGGTGTGTTATCGTAGAAATGAATGTGTTTGTGTGCACATGTTTTGAGGGTGAGGGGTTTAAACCAAGGATGTGAGCTCATGGTGGTTTGGTTCTTGTGGTGCAATCAGAGGGGACTTAAATGAAAACATATTGATTTTATTCGGGGAATGTAACACGGGTAATGGTACCTTTTTATATTTTTATGCATGTGGTCAAATTGTTGAAAATGTTTTGAGTCTTTGTTTTTAGTTTTAACACAATCACACTTTGAAATGCTCTAAGAAAGTCCCACAACTTTTTTTCTTTTAACTTAGTTTCTTTTAACTAAGTTCTCTGACCTTCGCAAACTTTAAAATACAGATATAGCAAGAACTTTTCAGGACACTATAAATGATGAAGTAAACATAAGCACGTGTGGAAAGTGTCAGATTATTAGACAGCCAGTTAAAAACCCTTCTTGACAGAAATTATAGGTTTATTTTAAACTCGGTGAGGAAATTAAGCCCAGGTTTAGAGATAAGTGATGGTCTAAACTAAAGATATGATGTTCTCACCTGTTTTGGCCTGCAGCTGTAGAACTATGAAGTCTTGTGACTTTGTATTTTTTCTTTTATTTAAATGTTCCACAGACTTGCGCAGTATAACATTGGAATCAGCTTTTCCTGCTCCATTACCTTTTGGTTACTTTAGAGGCTGTTGGTTTTCCGCATGTGCTCTACCGTCACTCTGAAACTGCAAGTTATAATTTTCTAATCCTGTGCCATTTCTCTTAAATGCATTTTGGCCAAAATAAATATATTGCTACTTTTTTATTTTCCCCATTGTCCATGTTTCAACTCACAGGTAAACCAGCCCATCTGTTCGTTTTAAGATGGGTTCAAACAAGAGTTTGTTTAACCACAAATTCTCACGTCTTTCTCAGAGGAGGACCAGTTTAGGCTCTCAAAATGCCCACATGGCAATGCTCACGACCCAAGTGTTTGAAAACTACTGTTCTTCATTTCTCAATTTTCTGGAGCAACCGGTGATGTTTTCAAACATAGAAGGTTAATTATACTCCAAAAGGTGGTGTTCATTGCACTATGCGCATGCTGCCACACCCTGTTCCTTTCCTACCAATCACACAAACAAAAGCAGTAAAATCTTAATTAAAATAATATGTAGGGCTTACTTCAGGCTTGAGGCCTATCATCAAAGTTAAGTATTTGGGTTGGATCGGGCTCAGACACAATCAGGATGGAATTTTTTAGGCCCGATCAAAACACTAGAAAGCAAGAACGAGTTAAAAAGTAGAGCCAGCAGTATGCTAACCCTCAGAATCGTGTAAATTATTATAAATGCTGACAATATAAATTAATGTGTTCCAATTATGACTATTGATATATTTGTCATAATGTTGAAACATAACTTGACGGAAAACATATATGAATTTGGTATCAGTTTTCAAGGGAATTCCAGTTTTGCTTATTATGATTTATTAACATTCTGCTTTTGATTGAACAAGATTATCTGGTTAGTTGCTTTGGATTTCTATGTGTCCAGTTTTCACTTACTATTATCTTAAGACTGATGTGTCTCTCTAACTTCCACATCTTGACAGCACTGTTTGACCAGTGAACATTCTTCTAAGCAGCTGAATTATTTTGAGTAATTTGTCTTTTAAATGATGGAAACAAGTTTGCAGCAATATGTTGGGGAGGGTCTGCATCATATATCTTATCCATACAACCAGAGAAAACTAACACATTTTCTGGTATCTTAGTAAGGACTTTAGACCAGATGACTTAAGAATATTAAGTTTTTCTGTATTATTCCTTTTTTTAAATCTTTCTAATTACCAACTCAAGGCCAGTTTAAGGTCATGGGAATATCACTGAATCACAGTAATGATTCAGTAGTGAATTGTATTTGTGTCAATCTCTTCTTGGTGAGAAAAGTCCATTGGATGAACCAGTTGTGGTTGGTATGGGCAGAGTAAATGGCAGTGAGTTTTTTTGAGAACATGGAGCTATAGATAGATATGCAACCAGTGCAGCTTGAGCCCGGACTCTAGCCTCCATGGCTAGATTCTTTGAACAGAATAAATCAAAGTCTTGCATGTTAACATGTTCTGCTTAAGATGTTTTTCCTTCTTCCAAAAAGTTGATAAAGCACTCCAGAAACCTATCCTGCAGGGTTAGGAGGTGCAAAGAGGCCTGGCCTATATTTGTGCAACAGTAAATTTCCATCTCGGCAAGCTTTGTTTGTGGGCAGATGGTGTTTCTCTTGTTTGCTCTCAAGCTGGGAGGGACTGAATAACTGGCTGGTGGATTATCAGGTGAGACTCTTTGCTCAGATCTATTCCCTGGAGGTCACCAGGTCATCTTATTGTCCTGACCTCTCATTTTAAAAGCAGCTCAGCAGTTTGCTGGATTAGGAGTGGGCACTGACTAATGTTGGTCATAAGGAGGTAGGAAAAAACTTATGTTCAGTGCTCAGTTTTTTTTTTTTTTTTTTTTTTTTAATGAGTGGAAATATATATTTTAAAAGCTAAAATACATAGGGAATTGAAGCAAGTAAAAACCTTTGTGCACTTGTTTTTTCCCATGGAAGATTTATTGCCCTGCTTCAGAGCGTCATGTGAAAAATGAGAAGAAAGAGATTGTGTATTTTATCATGTTTTCTTGTCAGGTATGAGGTGTGCATATGTGTGAGCAAGACTGAGAACGCACGGGTTTATCAACTGACTGTGTGTGCAATGGTGGGGCTGAGTGAGCAAAGTTAGAGTAGGTTTGTTTCACTCCATGCTCTTGGTGGGGATCTGGCAGACAGATTGAGAGCAACTTGTTAGAAAGATGAACAATGAGGCCACTTCCCTTTTTTTT
The DNA here is from genome assembly GCA_922788865.1 of Poeciliopsis turneri. Classification (NCBI taxonomy): domain Eukaryota; kingdom Metazoa; phylum Chordata; class Actinopteri; order Cyprinodontiformes; family Poeciliidae; genus Poeciliopsis; species Poeciliopsis turneri. Next base: position 1,157,732 of record CAKLNU010000579.1, read on the forward strand.
TTTTTTAACAGACTTTTTTGTTCTTTTGTTTAGAGTTCTTTCTCTTCTTTTAAAAGAGATGAATGTATTCTAGTCTCACCTATACATTTCCTGAAATGTATAAATGTATAAAATCCTGCACCATTTTATTCCCACTTTTACTTTTCATTAGGGTGCTTTTTTTTTCTTCCCCTCTTCAAATTTAGTTTAAAAATAAGAACAAAACTACAGTACTCGTATTACATAGGGAAGTAGCGAATTAACACAAATATGATTGTTTTCCTTTATTACCATTATTAGTAGATATTATTTTACAATACTTATTGTTTTTTTTTTTTGTGGTTTTCTTTGTAGCCGTATAAGAGATTATGAAAGAATTATAGGGTGTACATTGGCAAGGAGTTGGTAATTATTCTGATGTTGTATGTCTGGTTGTTACAATAGTCACTACTATTATTATTATGCAGTTGCAGATTTTCTTGTCTTATAAGTCAGTTTGTAATCATTTTGCTTATGTAATATTTATTTGTTGGTACTTTACCACAGTATATTGAAGAGACATATGAATACCATCAGATGGTTCTAATTACACATTTCTGATGATTATTGAGTGGGTAAATTTCATTACAGTGAGTCAAGGAGTAGAATTAATTAAATGTTAAGTTATTCCTACTCTTTTTCAAACAGAAACGCAGTGATAGGCTAATTATTTTGTTTTGGTTATGTATGTACATGCTTTCTCTTGTCCTACTGATTACATGTTTTCTTGTTGTTAAAAACATGTTTAAAGGGAATAAATAAATTAAATGAAATTTTCCTCCTTGGCTATTGAATCTCTTGTCCTTGTCAGTGACTACAGTTCATCAACCCTGAAATTTGCCAGTGGGAATGTCTGAAGTCTCAGCGAATGAGTTCATCTATCTTTCAGTTGTGTGATGCACCGTCCTATCATCCCCACTTGTTAGTACTTCTTTTTTTCCAGTTAATTCATCTGGCTAATTAGTCATTGGGTTGGACAGTGAAAGAGGTCTTCCTGATTTGCGATCGGTGTGTAAATGTAGAAGCGGCATCGGAAGTTTCAGACCAGAACTGGAGTCGAACTTGAAGAGCAAAAACTAAAAGGACATTCACACCAAAGCTGTTTCCTTCGCTTTAAGGAGACCACAAAATAGTCTTTCTCTTTCAGGGAGGTGTGAAATCTCATTTGAACTTTGGCATAAATCACACATGGATTTCTTTCACTTTAGGGATGCATAATTTACACAAATACATTGCAGTGATACCCCGTATCCATTTTGTAAAGGGATGCAGTAATGTAAACATTTGGTGAGCCAATAAGATATTCACAGCATTGGATTTAGTCTCACTCTTGTTCGTACCTGACATGGATTAGTGTCCAAGATGGTAAATCTTTCCAACAGTCGCCACATTTATGATCATTGCCGTATTTACTGCCAATATTGCTGGATTTTCTATTTACAGAGGGAAAACAATCAGACTGGAGTGAACGAAGAGACAAAGTGATATGAGCGAATGTTGTAACTGCATGACATGGTTCAGACAATTAAATTTTTGAAGCGTGCTGTGTGAAAATGAACCAAAACTTTTTAAAAAAGCATAAAAATTTTTCTGCATACCCCATTCAGTCCAACTCTATCTTGCTTTAAAGGAGTGGTCTTCAACTCCACTCCTCCAGGGCAGGTGTCCTGCAACTTTTAGATGTGCGTCTGCTTCCACACACCTGAGCCAACTAATGAGGTCATTGGCAGGACTTTGGGAGACTTGACTGCATACTGAGGAGATGATTCAACCCTCAAGGCCTGGATTTGAATAGCCATGCTTTAAAATGTCAACATCTTTGGCCTTGGACTCGGGTCTCATGAAGAATCTTTCTCATATTTATTGAGTTGGACTGTATGTAAGACCTGTACATAATTCTGAAAGAGGATTCTATAATCTGTGAAAGATTGAGTTTGATTTATTTATGAGGGATATTTATTAGAAGCTTGCAAATATTAATGGCTCTCAACAACTTGTTCATGTCCGCTGCAGCTTCACAATATTGGCCGAAAATATTTCCCGCCTTAATGAATGACTTCAGGTTATTTCAGAATAAAAATGTAGCTGGCGTGACTCTCACTTGCAGCTTGTCAAAATTGAAATATGCATTTTCTGAACATGAATTTCTGCATTCTCTCATTCATTCAGTACACTACACTGCCTTCATTTTGGAATCCATCACATATCTTGGCACATGCTTACAGTTTGCACTTAAACATTTAAAATGTACATTTAGAACGTTGTTTTTCAAAATGATTAAGATTTTTACAAATCCATCCATTCAGTAGAGACACTTTAAGCCTCTAAAGTCAGTGTGGTGCACTGCATAGTGAATTAGCAGATAATTCAAATGCGTTTGAATTATTTTGCTATTTTGTTTTTGAAAAAAAAAAAAAAAGTTGCCTATTACTCTATCTCCTTTAGAAATGAGAAGTGTTGAGATGTGAACTCATTTCTGCTATTTTTCTTTGTATATAAATGCGTGGTTATATTTCTAATGAGGCAAGTATTACGCTTAATCAACTTTCAAAATTTGTTTTTGACTTTACAGAATGTAGCTCTATTCTGAAGTTTCTCATGTATTGTGCACTCATACCAGCATCAACTTGGTGTGTGGGGTTTTTCTTTAGTTGTAAAGGTGGGCAGTTTGTTTGTCTTGACTTTTTCTTGTTTATGCAGGTCATTTTATTGTCCTTTCATGTTGAAATTTCACTTTGAATGATGTGTGTTTCATATCATTAAAACAAAAGTATATTCCAAACTCTCCTTTTCTCAGTCAGAGCTTGCAAGTCTTTTTAAACAGTGTGTTCTTCTAAAAAGACCAATGATGAGTAGTGCTCTTAAGCCCAATACTGTCTGCATTTTTTATCTGCGCTGCAAGGACAAAATGACATCATGTTGTTCTTGACACTCATTATGTTCAGAACCTTTTTTTTTCTTGTGTGATTACCAATAAATACTGCATGACTGGTCGGAAATTTGAAGTGGTTGTGGTTACTAAACCGAAAAATCCTAAAGTGGGTGGGACCTATGAGGACTTCCCAAAAGCTCTGCACTTGTGAAATCTGAAATTACTTCAGAATTCTTGTTCTTTTTCTCTTTGAGTAAAGGAAACCATTTTTCTTTTCTTGTGGACTATGCGTCGGCCCTTGGTTTCGAGACACCATCACTTTGGGGTTTTTTGTTTTTTTTGTGAATGGAAATTTTTCCAAACAGCTTAGGGTTTTTATTCGTTTTTGCAAATGCGAGAAAAAAGCTATTGGCTTTCTTTGAGCCAGCTCTCTGACGGTGTGCTGCAATCAAGCTTGGCTAGGACTACTTTGTGCTCAATACATCTGGAAAACTCCAGTCACCCAAGCACCCCAAAGTGTATGACACCCTGAAAATTCAAGTAGTTTTGAAATTGCAACATGTCAAAACTCTGGTTTAACTTGATGCCTGCATAGACTCAGTTTGTATGACCACTTTTAAGTTTATTTTTTGGGGGGTTTTTTTATACGTGTATTGGTTTGACAAGTGGGGCTGCACAGTGGCGCAGTGGGTAGCGCTGTTCTTGCAGCAAGAAGGTCCTGGGTTCGATTCCTGGCCTGGGGTCTTTCTGCACGGAGTTTGCATGTTCTCCCTGTGCATGCGTGGGTTCTCTCCCGGTTCTCCGGGTTCCTCCCATAGTCCAAAAACATGACTGTCAGGTTAATTGGCCTTCCCAAATTCTCCCTAGGTGTGAGTGTGTGTGTGCATGGTTGTTTGTCCTGTTTGTCTTTGTGTTGCCCTGCGACAGACTGGCGACCTGTCCAGGGTGAACCTCGCCTCTCGCCCGGACCGCAGCTGGAGATGGGCACCAGCAACTCCCGACCCCGTTAGGGAGAAGGGTGACGGAAAATGGATGGATGGATGGTTTGACAAGTGCAAAATTAAATTTCCCTACAAACGGGAATAAAATGCAGAGCATTTTCTGATTTCTTTTTTTTCCCTTTTGGGAAAGGATGATAATACTATAATCAAATTCCCTGGCAGCCAGAAGAAGCAAGATGGCTACTGGTTAGGAATATTTGTAGAAAAACAAATTGAGTTTCACTCTTTTAATGCACCCTAAGGAGGAAGATGGTGCAATAAGAAAACCTCGGCGTTTACGTGGCATCATGTGGAAAGTTGTATCCTTCTGCCTGAACTCAAGAAGTTAAGCTGCTGAGAAGTAGCGCAGTCTACTCCACACGCAGGCTTTATTTGTGTGAGCAAAAACTGCACATCTGAAGAGAAATGGGCGTCGTTAGTGTTGTTGGTCTTATAAACCACCAGGGATTCGGTGTTATACATCTGAGTTTAGTTTTTTTAATGAGGACGTAGCACAGTAATCAACACATCTCAGTATATAACCCTGAAACTGGCACAATAGCTGATCTGTAATCTTTGTAATTTTTTCACTTATAAGCTGCGTAGGGTTGTCCATTTTTGGATTGGATTGTTCAGATCCAGTCTGTGAAAATATTCCGCACTAAGCACATTTCTGGATTCTTTAGTATTATTAACATCAGATAAATCGGAATCGAATCCTTCGAGTAAGTGAACGTCACCATCTTGGTTACATGTTGTGAAGCTTATGAGCCAGCTGTCCCCAAAACTGTCGGCTTCTTCTCTCGCCTTATTTTGACACAGAGTCAGACAGACAGACGGACAGACCCGACCACCCTCTTAGACCGTCTCTCAGCTCCCTTTTGTCTGCCTGTCTCGCAGCATTACCCCTACAGTTGTGTTCTCCTAATTGCTGTGCACCCTGCAGAGAAGAGAGACTATCTTCAGAGGCTGTGGGGGTGTTGGGGCATTAGTAATGATGAGGTGTGTTTTTTTTTTTTTTTTTTTTCCCCCTCCACTTAACAAAAAAATTGGTGCTCTACTTTAATATTGAGATATGAACTCAGTCTTTTTATTTGAGTGGGAAGTCCTTATATGCATTTGAGTTCTGCTGGCTCATTCAGATTTGCCTCTGAGGGCAATGACAACATTTCTGGATTAGACTGTTCCTCCGGCTCATTGATCAGCATTGACATCGTTGGTATTGACATTTTATGGCTTCCTGTGGATGTTTTGAACATTGTGTTGTAGATTTTGGCTCTCAATAAAAGCTAAAATGTGCTTTTTTTTTTATTGCCACTTGTCATTTTCCACAGAAAATTCCTCAGCTGTTACCACAAAGTTGTTGACAGGATTTGGAGTTCTGATGCCAACAGTGACTCCCTTTTGGCAATTATCCTGCACTTATAAATGTACACGGTGTTCTCATTAGTGACTATAAATTGGATTTCTTTTTTTTTTTTTTTCTTTCCCTCTCTCAGGCGCCTCTTCAGCCACCCCCGGGGTCTTCAGCCTCAGTGGTGGCGGCAGCAGCGGCGGCGGCAGCAGCAGCCTCAGGGACTCCCCAGTCACTGAAACTAACCTATCCAGAAACCCTGGACCGCATAAAGGAGGAGTTTCAGTTCCTGCAGACACAGTACCACAGGTGGGTGTAGCAAGTTGAAGGCTTTTTCCACTGTACTGTTCTGCTACTTTGGTTTGGTGAAAGTAGAGTTTCCCCCTGAAAACTAGATATACCTGATACCGGAGGGCAGTCCGCCAATGACCTCCCATGTTTTTGTGTTTAAAAATGTTAAAAGTTGATAGAAAATTTGAAAATCTGACTGGGTAATTGTACATTATTGGAAGCCTTTTTTGGCAATATATAGTCTATAACTACTCTTAAAAAAGGCAAACTCAAAAAAATATATACATGCTTTTTTACACATCAGTTAAATACTAATTAAATAATCAGCCAAGGGATCTTAAATCAAGCTATTTAACGCTGGTCACATTTAATATAAAATAAATTTAAATGAATATGATCTAAAATGGACAATAATGATGTATGCTTGACTAAATATTTCATGAAGGGTTTGGTACTGATCAGAGCATGTGAGATGTAAACACAAATGCCACACATTAGTCTTTGTTCACCAAGCCAAGGGGTTCAAGTCAAGTTCAGTATGTCAACTATAAACCTAACTTAATCAGTCTGTGATGTCATCCTTTTTGTTTTTACCTCCTCATTGTAATTACAATTTAATATGTGACTTGTACAATGTCTTATGCATTTGTCATTTTTTTGTAAACAGTCTGCATTTTTGAACATTCTCAAATGAACCTACCCAGCTGCACATTGCCTGAGTGGTTATTTTTAATAACTGCACAAAATTTATTTTGACATTTTACCTTTCCTGTACAGTAAGATTTAAATATTTGTCAATGTAATCCATCATTAGACTTTAGTATTTGTACAAGGCTTGATCAGAAATTATTTGTTGCAAAAGAAAAAAAAAAAAAAAATGAGCGTCATCAACAAATGGGCGGTGAGTCTTTCGCTATGAACTCCATTATTGTCACACTTATTTTCTCATGCCATCTCAAATCATGTTCATAAGGAGGAATATTTCCAAACTGTTCGGTCAGTAACCCGCGTCGCCTTGTACTTTGCTTACTTAAAGTTGAAGCACTACTGCTCATCGTACAAAACTTTGTCGGTGATGTGCCATTACATGACAAGTCGGCATCAATATACCATTCTAAATGTTGGTCCAAGTTAAACTTTCTGGTTTTGCAACATACTTTTCAGTTTCACACCCAACCTTTACCACAACTTGTTGTGTTTTACAGTGTACTGACTGTATGGTTAACTTAATGTACAGGAATGTTCTCTGAAAACTTTTGAATGTGGGGATTTGGGTTGCTTATGTAGCATTCCCCCCACTCTGTTTTTTGGCACACCTTCACATGGTTTCCAGCCCCTGACTTCTCTCCTCTCATCCTGCTTTGATTTTCAGTGACCAGAGTCTCTTTCTAAACCACTTCAAGCTTCTTTTGTACACACACCCAACATCCAAAAAAAAAAAAAAAAACTCTGTACCCCATGGCTACTGTTGCCCTGTTCAAACAAATGTGTGTGTTTGTGTGTGCTCTTATTTCTCTCTCTTCTTTGCTCGCCACAAGCTGAAGTGTAAACTCAACTAAACTGAGACTAGGGCCTGGTCTTTCCTCTAGTAAAATATGCTGTGCCTGTTGGACCAGTTAGGCTTTTCCTGGCTAATACGATTTCCAGTTTTAATATCTAAACTGCTGCTTATGATAAATATTCTAAAAAAAAAAAAAAACACTGAACAGGGTCAACAAAAAGGGACTGATGCAATAAGGATTTAGAAAAGCCGTCACTGAAATTGCATCTTTTCCACCTCTTATTAATTCAGGATGTTTTAGCTGCTTCACTTTTCAAGAAAAGATCATTTGCAATGCAGTGGGTATCTATCTCCAAATGGGCCATACTCATTCTGGAATTGTATGGATTTTCATTTAAATATTTTCTAGTTTCCTGCCTGTTGTCAGCCTAAAACCTTTTTCCACCTTCCAAAAAGGTTTTGAGTGGATAAATGAGTGTTTGTCCACTCATTTATCCATCAGTCTGTCCAGCTGTTTGGCCTTTACTCATTGCAGTTGTTTCGAATAGGATTTTACTCTGTCAATAAAACCAAAATAATTTGGTTAACATTTTAAATGATTGGTAGCATCTTTATACTTGGACACTAAAAGTACAAGAATTGTAATCCCTGTGTATTCTATAAAGCATAGACAATTACCTTAAGACTTGAGCTCAAACGATAAAACAGTGCAGCTTTGCTGTAAAGCGTTCAACCTTCCTGGTATCTGCTTAAGGGCTCTAAGATGCTTTTCCTTTTGGGAAATCAGTGAATTGTCCTCTATGAGTGTAGGCTATCTCTAGAACTTTTAATTTTAAATACCGGTTTTTTACTAAATTGATACTAAAACGGTTCCATTTGAAAGTGCTGCTCTTACTTTGCCTTTAAGGGCCAAGTTAGATTTAGCTTCATTTCTGCCTATTGTGATGCTAAATCTGAACTTATATTGTATCTTTCTGTCTTAACTTGTTCCCATTTTTGATCCTTAAGTGACTTTAAGCTTTACTCCAAATATTTGACAACTCATTAATTGGCAGCAAAAATCCAGTATAGTTATATTGCATCGCTTAATGCAGACTGAGGGCTTTTTATGTTTGCTCAATCACCAAGTAGCCCAGTCATGCATGTCAAATTCTCAAGCCACATGCTGCTCAGAGGTCATAAAACATCCATTATGTTGTAAAAAGAAAAATCATCATTTCAACAAAACCCCTCGACTCTTCTCTTAGCGATGTAACTCTTGGATATAAGTTAACCAACGCCGACTATATGGAGTTCAGTTTGGCTCCAGTTTTAGAAAAGACCAGCAGCAGTTGGCAGGATTAGCAGTGGCCTTGTATAATCCAACAGGTTGTATCACAGAGCTGCATCTCTGATTGCAGACTGCACCATCATGTAATCAGACCCACATGGACACAATTCACCCTGGAGGCACAACATGACCCCAATGCCCACACAAATAGACGCACTGATCTATTCATGTACACTTCAGGCTAATGCATGTACTCAGACTCCAATTATCTTCACACAAATAGATGCTGTCCTGAAACACCAGAGCTCTCTTGTGTTGTTTTGCTTCAAGGAAGATGTTTATATTCTGATGTTGGATTAGACAACAGAAGAGTCAGTGCAGGGATTAGGGTTGATGGATTGCAACTTAGTTTTTTTGTCTTAACTGGGTGTGTGGCAAAGGTTGTGTCAGAGGGCAAATTTCTAAATTGATGTTTTGTTTCTCTGAGATGGGGAGAAAAATTACCAACTCTGCTAAAGACAGGGAAGAGTTAATTAATTAAAGGGTCATTGGTGGGCCAACTACTCCTGTATGTGGGAGTATGTGTGTGGCTGTGTTTCAACTATCCAAACAGGCTGTAATCAGCAAACTGAAGGGAAGCGGGAGGAGCTGCTGACAGAGCTCTCATTACTGTAATTTTCAGTCTCTGCAAACACACAGGTTGTTCTTGGTGACTGCGAGCACTATGCTGCGTGTGTGCGCCCTGTAGAGTCAGATAGGCTCTCCACTTACCTCTAATATGCTGCCACTCATCCCTAAAGAGCTCCTCCACTCTTCTCTGCTCAAATACTACAAGGCAGTTGTAACCACCCATGCACTGACTGTGTCATTTTAAGATCATGTTGATTGATTAATCATTTATTCTTCATTTGTACAAATCAAAAGTGGTTGATATTAACTAGTATCAAGGCGTAAGCTACGTAATGCCTGCTTCAAGGAGTTCAGGTTTTTTTTTTTTTTTTCTTTTTGTATACTGATGTATTATCCAAAAGATTAGGTCAAGTCAGGTGTCCTTACACACTCATACCTTTTTCATCATGTTGCCACCACTTTATCCCTTATAGTTTGTTGAAATCTAAATTTTGGAGACAAGCTTCCTTAAGTTTGAGGACTCAACTTGGCTCGTTTGTCTTGCTTTATCCCCGAAAAACTGGTTCTGGTAGCAGTAATTCCTAAGGTGTGTTTCCTCTATGCCATTTCAACATAACTTGATGACATGAGTGCTTATTAGAAATGGCAAAATAAAAACATTGCAGAGGTTCTTGCGTGTAGTTGTGCAGAAAGTGACTTAGGTCCTTTCTCCACAGGTGTGGCTTTAAGTTTTTTGTTTTTTTTCTTTCTTGTTGTTCTTGTTGTTTTCCCCAGTCAGCATTTGCCAGATTTGTCTCAATTTGCAGATCCTGCTTATTTCCTCTAGTCTTTTTAAACCGCCTCAGGTGTGGCGTAAGACAGGCCAACTCGGGTATTGCGGGCAAGCGATTGCATTCATTAATTGAGCCATGGATTTACGTTCCTGGACAAGCGAAGATGGTGGTACTTGGAGAAAAGCGCATTCAGTGTCAACTGAATGGGGCAACCTGCCACAGACACACATACCGAGAAATGTTTGGAGAAACTGGCCGCTGAAGGTAAATGTGGAAATGACCTCCACTGCGCTTGTAAAGTCACGTTCCCACATTCCCGCCCATGTTCCTGGTAGTATTCACGCCCACATAATGAGGAACACACTGCCGATTGAGACACCCGACTTGGCTAGAACCGAACTAGACATTAACCAGCTAGCGTGTCAGTGGAGAAAGGGCTCTTGATAACACAGCTCATTGAAAAATATTTTGTTTGGGACTGAAAATTGTGGCTTTAGGTCAAAAAAACATTTCTCCAATGTTATCTAAGCAAATGTGATCTAAAACTTTAGTAAAGTCACTCAAATATGTTAATCTGTCACTGCAAAATCTTAAGCAATGGTGCTGATACTGATGTTCTGTTTACCTACCTTAGTAAGTGGAAAAGAAGGTTAAAATATATCTTCGCCAAGAAAGAGGGGAAAAAAAGTAAATTTCCACCACCAAAGCAATAACCAATATGTCAACACATTGGATTAAGATCACAATCAGGTTTTTAACTTCTGATACTTTTCAAGTGATTGCTCTTGCGAACAGAATTAAAGATCTCTAAACTCACTGATCCATATTTCTATTGAGTTGCACTTTTTATTTTCACCTTAGAACCTAAAGGCTTTAAAACATTTCAACAAACTATTTAAAAACCTTGTAAATTACTTGACTGAAGGATTTGTTCACTGTACCACAGACAATCAAAAGCAGAGATCTGTAATTTAAAGTCTATTACAGTTAAAGTTGACAGAAAAGCTGAATTGTGAAACTATTTTCTTTTGTAAAATATATAAATTATTAGACATTGGCATCAACACTACAAGTAAAATCTATCTGAACTCTCTCCATATCCTTCTTTTTAAAATAGCGATGGATGAACTCTGTGTTGCAGTTCTGTTGGTAGATGAGCTTTAAATTTATGTTGTGTATCTCACCTTCTTACTCTTCTCTATGATTTTAGAGTCTTGTTTACACTTTAAATCCAGCAACAGTCTGCTCATACAAACTATATTTTAACTTAATTACGCCATTGACCCTCAAAGTTGGCTTACCCATATCAGTAAACTAATTCACCAAAAAGGAGCCAGATTTCTGTCTTAGCATTTTGTGAAAGAAGCCATCTGTTTTAAAACTACAGTTGCTTGTAAGTGGTTTTTAATCAATCTATTTGGTTGCATTATATTATTTAACTTTAGAACCCATGTTTTTTTTTTTTACTCACAGTTAACATATTGTTTCTTATTGATCCATATCTAGTCTTAAATTAACTTTTTTTTGTTGTTTGTTTTTTTGCTCCAGACCTGATGTAATGCCAGCTTATTCTTAATACCAACTAGTTTGTGTATCTTTTACTCCTTCAAAGAAAAGATAAATACAGCATGTTTCCCTCTTTCTTGGTTTAATTGGCTAGCCCTACATACAGTTTTTAATACTTAACATTTGGGGAGTGTTGTTCAGCACTGGAGCTTCAGTCCGGTATGTACACACAAAGCACAAGTTGAACAGGCACCGCAGGATTGTGCACGAGTTTTTAAGCAATTGATGGAACAAATTCTTCAAAATGCTTACATTGTGCCAAGTTTTAAGCTCAAAATCTGTCTGATTGTAGAGCTGACACTAAGCACCTTATCCATCTATTTTCTTTGCCAACTGCTTTGTCCTGTTCAGGGAGACGGGCAGGGCTGGAACTTGTCCAAACAGCTCACAGGAGGCCATTGCCGCCAAGTGGACATGACTTGTTGATCAATGTCAATTTTGCCCAGCATGTATGTTTGTGACTGGAGAATCCCAAGGGCACACAAAGAAAACCCACACATATAATGGAGAATTAAAGACCTCCAGCATGCATCTCGAGGAACTGCTGAAAGTTCTGGTACCTTTAAAGAGCAAAACTACAGAAGAGACATTATTTTGTCTATTGAATTTATAAGTTAATTCTTTTTTTTTTTTTTTTTTTACCAAAATGATCAAAACTAAGAACTGTTAAGGGTAAAATAATTGCAAGCTGTATTTAAGTGGCAGAATGAATGATTGCTGCTCTCCTGCTTTTTAAACAAAAGGAATGAGATTTGTTTTTGATCATTTGGTTTACAGCGGTATGAATACTGTTATCATGAAAACCTAGCATTTTATTTGAGGTTAAACTGTAGGAAACTCAAACCAGCTCATGCAGACAGGCAGCCAGTCCATCACAGGACTGACGGATTTGACAAATGAGGCAAACGACTATTCATACCAACCTTGCATATGGACAGTATTGAATAAAATGTGACCATTATTTTTTTAATTTAATTTATTTTAATTTTTTTTCCAACATTGCCACCTAAATGCTTATTATGGGAAGATGACGGATTAAAGAATATGCAGGAAAAACATTTTTCAGGACAAATAAAGATGTTTTTTTTTCCTGTACTATATTTAGGAGAGGATGTTGTTGAATCCTACATTTTCACTTCTCTCCTCTCAGTTCCATGCCTTTTAGTTAATATTCAAGTAGATGTATTTAGTTATTTAGATGTATTTAGTCAAAGTTGTTTAGTCTATCTGTTTTTAGCTTGTAGCATTTAGTTGAGATTTGTTTACATCGTCACAGTGCATCTGAGTGAAATTAGTCTGGACCCCGGCTTACTAATGAGTTGAAATAGGCAGAGTTTCTTTAAAAAAAAAATAAAAATCAACAAAAATGTGTGATTTAAAGAAGTATCTTGAAGACAATCTTATTGGTTTGGTGAGCCACATTAAAGTCTTGATCTTATCTGGGTGTTAACTTGATCTTGGCTTAGGCGGTTTTGACTGCAACACCACTTACAGGCTCCTGTTTTCCTTTATACTGCCCAACTATTGATGCCAGATAAACGTGCTCATAGAAAATTCCCTTTACGAAAATGAAATAAATGAATTTTCAAATTAACATGGGATCTCTTTCCAATTGTGAACGCACCATTTTAAAAGTTTACTAAATTTTTCTAAAGGAATAGAATTGGCTGCTTCTGCCTGCAGGCCTTCATTAATGCATGTGGGTGTTCTCTGCTGTTTATTTAGCAGCTCTCTGTCTATTTGGCTCTATATATACTTGATATATTTTAATTTTTGCACAGTCTCTATGTGCTTGTGTTTATATTCTGCATGATGCTATTGTGCGACTATCCGCATGCATTTGTTGATGCTCCCATAGTGTGCAGGTGTGTGTGTGTGTGTGCGTGTGTGCGTGTGTGTGTGTGTGTGTGTGTGTGTGTGTGTGTGTGTGTGTGTGTGTGTGTGTATAGTTGCTGTGCGGTACTGACAGAGCTGTCTGGCTGCCTGCAGATTTGTAGCACATTCAGCTGATCATCTTATCTCCTGTCACCGCCAGTGAAAGATTGGAACGTCCAAGCTTACCACAGACACACACACACTCATGTCATATCTACTCTTGTCTTTGTCCTGCTCGCTCATTCAGTCTAGTTTCATCCCCTATTTGCTGTCTTTCTGTTCGTCCTCTGGAACGTCTCTCCCTCCTCTCAGTAAACGGTGCTCTGCCAAACACTAATTATTACAGCAATCACTACAACAAGAAATACCTACTTTCTACTTGCTTCTCTCCTCCTCTCTCTCCCTCATTTACTCCCTCCATCTAACTCTTTTGTGCTCCCACAGTCACATAATGGTTACACACTCGCACTGTAATTTCATTCCTTGAAGTCCATTTTGTGAGGAAAGGTTACTGCTTTCTTGGTGCAACCTGCAGGTCTTTTCCTAAGCAGAAGAGCTGTCAGTCTGTGGGTGGATGTCTATACATTAGCAGTGCAGCTTTTCAAAGCTGGAGTCCAGTGCCAAAAGCAAATGTTTAAGTTGTAAGAGAGATTTTCTGTCTACGACTCGTGTTAAGATTTATTAGCCACAAACTAAATGTGCTGAGTCAAGTAGGTTTTGACATTGGACATTTTAAATGTGCATGCGTGTGTGTGTGTGCATGTTCTTGAGGATGCAGATACGTTCTGTATCAGATTTCCAAAAAACATTCTGTCAGCATTTCCAAATGCAGCTTCTGCCATGCTAGACAAAACGATAAAACAGAGCAACTTTGTTGTACTATGGTTAGCCTAAGAATAATACAAAGTGTTGACAATCTGCCAAAGCATAAAGCTCAGGATCATATATAAACACATTCTATTCATTTTAATTCTATGTTGCTGCTCAGACACTTTAGTTTGGTTTTTCTTCTTTTCATTCTCCTTCATAAACTACTTAAAATGAGTTAAAATAATCATGTTAATTATAATGGTAGTGAGAGAAACTAAAAAGTGGTCCTCTCCTCTGGCAGTTAGCTTTCTGGTGACTAAGTTATTATTTAGTTGGATGTTTGCGCTGTGTAGAGTAACTAGTGCAGCAGCAGTTTCAGGTTTTACCTCTGTGTTTCATAACTGCTTAAAAATAAAATAATGGTGTTGAGTGATTGAGTATATCAGCTCATCAGAAAACTGGACAAACCAGAAGGGTGAATAACACTCGTGTCTAATCAATAATTATTTGTCAAACACTTTATATTGTGGGTCGCACAGTGGGTAGCGCTGTTGCCTTGCAGCAAGAAGGTCCTGGGTTTGATTCCCGGTCCGGGGTCTTTCTGCACGGAGTTTGCATGTTCTCCCTGGGCTTTCTCCCACAGTCCAAAAAACATGACTGTCAGGTTGATTGGGCTTTCCAGATTCTCCCTAGGTGTGAGTGTGTGTGTGCGTGTTTGTTTGTCCTGTTTGTCTCTTTGTGTTGTCCTGCGACAGATTGGCGACCTGTCCAGGGTGAACCCCGCCTCTCGCCCGGAACGCAGCTGGAGATAGGCACCAGCGCCTCCCGACCCCGTTAGGGAGAAGGGTGACGGAAAATGGATGGATGGACACTTTATATTGTGATACATGGGACAACAGTGGAGACCGGTGGAGGCAATCAGAGGGTTTCTGGTTTGATTCCCTGTGTTGATTTGTCTCTAGACAAGACACTTCACCCGCCTTGGTGGTCAGAGGATCTGGTGGCATTGGGGCATTGCAGCCTCACCTCTGTCAAACTGCCCCGGCTGTAGCTACTATCCAGTAGCTTGCCACGTGAATGTAGTGTAAAACACTTTTGGCTCCAAAGAAGCACAAGCCATTTACCATTTACGTCTCTCAGTCATATCATCCAGCCCTAATCTCAGCAGGGAGGAACACCTGGTTTCTCTGTGCATTTCTAAATATGAAGTTTTCTCTACCTTGGATCTAATTTGTGGAAAAATTAAGTGTACTAAAAAATTAAGTAACATCAGTAAGTTGTCGTCTTAAATATTTTTTAACTTCTGCGTTATTTAGATGGGGAACAGTGTGTGCTCAGTATGTGAAGTAGTCAAAGCGTTTCAAGTTTTTTAATGTTATAAAATGGGGGGGGGGGGAAGAAAGAAACTGGTAGCTCCACACAAACAGTTTCACCAGTTTTCAGCTCAGCTGTGAGAAAATCCTGCCGAGAGCCAATTCCACTGTAATAAAATCTGGAGAGCGGGTGAGGGGTTTAATCCTTGCAATACTTCTTCCACCACCTCCTCCTTACTTGTCGTCCTGCTTCTCTCCCTCACCTCCCTTGTCTGCTCAACTGGCTGGCAATGATAAATGAGTCAATTATGAGCGTGTGCGCACGCGGCACTAGTGGAAGGGAGCGGACGGGGACGTTATTACCTGTTGCGGCTGGGGGTAATGTTGCGGTATTAATCATATTCTAATTTTCTCCCACCAAACGACCCTCTTTCCACCCACCTCCAGTGTCCCACCTCTCCGCAACAACAACCAACCCCCCCAACCCTCCTGTTACTTACCCCCACATAATCAATCAATCTGCTACCTGCAAACAAGTTGGTGTAAACTGCCAAGGGCCCAAATGTACTGGCTTGCTTGGGAGGGAGTTTAGAGGTGGGGTGCAGCAGAGAATTATTTTTGAGGGAGAATGAGCCCGAAACGTAGAAGAGACGAAGTTATGGGTCTGGATCTGGAAACGCCTAACTATGGGTTCTGTTTTTGCAGGACAGCAGCTTTGGATGGAAAAGAAAGCAAAACAAAGATTTTCTTCTCTGATTTTTTTATTTGCTCCACTTAACGCCGAAGTTACAACTTTAATTAAAAATTCAATGTGAATGAGGAGCAAATTGACACTTAATACAGAAGGGTTTGCAGATAATTAGGAAAGCAGTCAAATGGGAAAGAAGGTCCATGGATGTACTGAAAGTTGTCCAGAGAGAGGGAGGAAGTGCAAGGAGCAAAGAGACACCTTGGATGTGAACTCCCTGCAGTCTTGGCTGTGTTTCAGGCTCCAAGCGTGACTTTGTCTATTTCTGCTCTGCTCTGAGGTGATAATGGGCTGTCAGCACTCCAGTCACCCTGCTCCCTCCTCCCCAGTGAGCGATGAAAGGACAGAAGTGGAAAGGGGAGGGGATGAGAATAGGGCTGGAGGAGTAATTTGTTATGTCGCTAATTGCATTGTGTATTTTTATTCGGAGGATGATACACCAAACAGTTTGTTTTCTGCTCTCCTCTGTTGCAGTTTGAAACTGGAGTGTGAGAAATTGGCCACGGAGAAGACCGAGATCCAAAGACACTACGTTATGGTGAGACGCCTCTTCCAAAAACAAACGCAGTGCCAAGTCACAGAAATTGCTTTCAACTGTTTGCCACACAGCCAAAGAAAAAAAAAAAAAAGAGAGATTGAAATTTCAAACTGAAAAACGCATGCATGCACATGCAGTTATTTTGTCTGCTTATCAGACAAAATCAAAGTTAGGATCCAACATTCAGAGCAGTTTTACTTTGTTTCAAGAGATTATTCCAAATAATATCAGAGCAGCAGGAGTAGTTCTAACCATTTTTTTAAAATGTAATCATAATCCACAATGTTACTATGTGGCAAGAAAAATGTGAATCTTTTTTTATTGCATGTATGAAGGTTTATTTTCTAGAATTCATTTTTTATAGATGAACTAATGAATGATGTAGCAGCAGGATTTTAAGATTTGATTGGTAATTTCTTGAACAAAGAAAGTTCCCTGAAGTTGGTCAGCACGCTGTCACTTAAAGATTTATGTGCATGCGAGCGTGTGTGTGTGTGTGTGTGTTATAATAATCCCATCTAGAGCTGCGTTGAATCGCAGTAATCTTTACAATGGTGTCTGAAAAACTACAACATTAACAGTATGTGTGCAATACAAATAGTGTCTTAAACGTTTTGGCTTCCAGTCAACTAAATAAGAGTTGAAGAAAACAGAGGCACCAGCTCTGAGTTTAAATTCTGACATCCATTGTTTTTCCTGGAAGGACTAAAACACTTATGAGAGAAGTACATAAGGCTTTGGTTTTTAGTACTGTAAAAAGTGTGCATGGATTAGTTCCTCGAAGTTTGTTGCCCTTGCTGCTGTCAGACAAAGAGGTTGGGACCCACAGCACTGGAACAAGAGCTGCACTAAATTCAAACAAGCCAGTTTCAATGTGTTCATGCTTGGTTCACATGGTTCACATGTTTTTAAAAGCGATAAAGCAACAAGTTCTCATAAAATGAGAAGTAGTACAATAATACAGCGAGTCGGCAGCTCCTCAATATTTTCACATTCTGAATCATGTTGTTCTTTATTATTGATATCTAATTATTTTCCATGTCTTACATTTCATAGATGAAAAGTTTTCACCCGGGTTATGGAGCTGAAGTTTTCCAGAACAATGTCATGAAATCGTAGGGAAAAAATACGCAAAAGAATAAATATTCTGACATGAACTCCAACAGCAGATTAGTTTTTCTGTATGAATAAGGGGCCAAAACCCTTGGTCCGTCTTTGATTTTTAAGTCTGCCATCCCCCCCACACCCCCTGCCCTCGCCATGCCAAGTCTTGATTTACTTGTGATCAGAGCCAACAAGCGGCACAGCTGACAGAGTGTGAGCTGCCCAGAACCTGCTGTTCCAAAAAAACAGCTATGTGGCAATTCTGGCACAGAGTCTAAGCTTGTGAGGGGGAGGAGATGGTAGCTGGCATCGGCTCTTTTTTGCCGGCTGATGATTTGGAGTAGTTTGGATGTTGCTAAGCAACAGGCAAAACTTGGCAAAGAGCTGCTAGGTGGAGCTGCCAGGGAAGGCATCTTTTATGGAGGCTTAGAGGCAAACACACGCAGACAGAGGAGTGTGCGCTCGCTCGCATGGCTCGATTTAAAACATACTCGCACCAAAGCATGCAAAGCACATAGGTGAACACGCCCACACAGTTGTAGACTTGTGCTTGAAACACAAACACACACGCACACACCTGCACTCACACACACGCATACGAATGCTGACTGCCAGGAGAAATATCTGGAGACAGGGGACCCCTGCCATCTCCTCTTCCAGCCTGCCAGCCTGTTTTGGCTGCTCCACTGCCAATCTCCTCTCCCCACTACCAGCCGCACTGAAAAGCAAATGTCAGCCTGTCACTTTTCAAAGCATCTGACTTTAAAATGTTCTCCTTTTTTGTCCATCTCTGAGGGAAGAGGGGCATCCTCAGCCATCTCCGTGGCATTCATCTCCTCTGGCGTGTCTCGCATCTCCTCATGCTTTGAGATAAAAGCAGCGGTCCAGTGGCTCACATTAGACTTGATTATCGCTGTAGTTCGTCCAACCACAATTTCAATCAATTTGTATTTCTGGCTTAGATTGAAGTGACACTAGAGTTGCTTCAGTGCCTCTGACTTCAGCAGTCGAGGTTAAATTAGTGGCAATGTGCTTTTAGCGACATACGGCACCTCAGAGTGCATGTGTTTGCAGTCGGACGACTCTGGCAGCAAAAAAGTTTCCACTAGTTTGAATTGTTTCTCTGTAGTTTTATTTGGAGCGTTTTTGGATTTGATCATTAAAGACAGACTTATGCAAAGCACAAAATCTCTCCTTCCTTACTATGCTGTTGTTTTATGGGTAAGCCTAATAAAGGTTTGTAGAAATGAGCGCTCACCTGTTTTTCTTCATAGCGATTATTTATTTTTTGTTATTTTGGGATTGGAGACGCAAAGAGTTCTGTGACTGTGCTGGCGGCGAGGTTGTTAAAGTCTAATTTGTTTTCCTTTGCATCTGTCCTGTTCCTGTCTGCTGCACAATTATACTCATAAAATGTTTGTATCTAATGCAACATCACAAAAATGCAGCTTGGTTATCATAGCAGAAACATCAGCAGACTGTTTGCTTTTCAGCCTACTCCCCTCTGACTTGCATAGTTTATATTGTATGTAGACCCTTAACGCATATTAGCCTACTAGATATTGCATCACAGCAGTCCTTTGTGATGCATATTGCAATTTTAGTGATGCTTGCAAATCGAGATATTGCGCAGCTTTAACTGATGCACAAAACAACTATCATATTGGTAAAGATTAAATGGTATTTGAGCACATCTTTAGAGTAAAGCTCTGCTGGGAACATGTTTTACTGTGTCAGTTTAAAGCTATGTTGAGGATTCGTTGTTAATCTTGGGCTTTTTATCTAAGCTTTTGGTAATAAAAGAATATCTTTAACTCTGTTTTATTGCCATTTTATACCAGAAAGATGAAACTGTAGGCATCTTTGTTTGTTTAGCAAATGAAGAATCACCACTTCATATCTAAAAGCCATTCAGCACAAAAAATTATTTCAGTCCTATTCTTTATTTTGCAAAATTATGATCTTCTCCTAATCTTCGTTTTGTTTCAGTATTATGAAATGTCCTACGGCCTTAACATCGAAATGCACAAACAGGTGAGTCATCTCCTGGTCTGCTGCTTTGCTCCATTTCTCCTAAAACTTTTTTTTTTTCTTTTTGTTTTTTTTTTATTAAAAAGTGTGTTTTTCTTTCTCTACTGCTAATCTCTGGTTTCTGATGGACTTCTAGAGCATGTTTGCACTGCGGAGGCGTTAATAAGATCCACAAACAAAATTCATTTCTCCACCACAGCCAGAGCGTTCTGCCCTTCCCTCTTGCCCATCATTAATCCCTGTTTGTTTCTCCTGTCATTCCTGCACTGCTCCTTTCCCCCCACCATCTTTCTGGCTCTTTTCTTAATGCTGTTATTTCTTGATCTCTCCTTTTTTAATATTATCATTTACACTACCCATGTCTCTTCTCCTCGCCATTGCTTCATTGATTTCTCTGTCTCCTGTTTGTCTGCATCCCCTCCTCCACCTCGGCCTCCTTCACAGACATTCAGTCCGTGCTGAATTTCACTTTTCACTTTAAATCAGGTCACTGCCTTCCTGCTGTCTACTCTCTATCTTTCTCCGCTCCCTTTCTTCATTTCGCCATCTCAATCGCTTCTCTTTTGACGTGCCGCCACTGCTGCCTTTCTCCTCCTCCCGCCTCCACCCAGTCTGAATTCCCCCCCGCCCCCCACCTCCTCCGCCTTTCTTCTGTTTCTCTTTTCTCCTTTCTCCCCTTCACCCACATCCGTCCTTCGACAGTCATTTCCTCAACCCACTGTGCCCCCATTCCTCCTCTTTTCTCTCCTCCGCCCCCTCTTTTCATTTCCCCTCTCCCATTTCATCCTACCCTTCTATTCTCCTCCTGTAGATTGCTCATGTTCTCTCCGTTTTCCCCCCCTCTCCTGAAGATGTCATTTAGTAGCTGAAGTTCTCTAACAAGAAATCATTGTGTCTCCCTGGGGGTGGGAGGCTTTTGGGGGGGGGGGAAGAAGGGGTGATGGATTCAGAGCGTGGAGGGAAGAAGGGCAGGGGTTGGGAGTCCAATGGGGAGAGATGAGGCTAGTCAGAGCAATGAGAGAGGAACGTAAGGGAAAAAAGAAGTGGGGAGGGATGTGGAGGGGAGGGGAGGAGTTCAGTCCAGCATCAATAAATCACTTAAGAGAAGGGAGGCTGAGGGTGTGTGTTTGTGTGAGGTGGAAATGTGCATGCATTCTCCCACACACAAACACACACTTCAAAGAGTAGCTGCTGTCAACAAGATAAACAGCCTGCAGCCATAATGATGCTGTCATGATCTCTGCATGCATATCATTACTGGCCCTAACGGCCTCGTTGGACCAGCCACCAAACACGCTGGTGTGTGTCAGCGCTAACACCACAGTGTACATCACACTGATTACCGTCCGGCTGGTAAGGAAGAATGGATAAATGGAGGGATAATGAAGGAAAAGTTTGCTGCTGGCGATGGTTTAGAGTGTATCCTGGCAGACACGGCACAAAGAAGAGACCTTCAAACCCGAAAACCTTCCACCAAACGGGGAACACACACTCACAAAACTGTACATGCATAAATACAAACACACAGAGACAAAACAGATTTGCAGAGGCACACACACACACACACACGCACGCACACACACACACACACACACGCGCGCGCGCGCACACAAGATGGGGTTTGTTGTGTCTTTTCTTCTTGTCTTTGTGCATACACACACACTCTCTCTCTGTGTGTGGGCTGGTTGTGGCCACAGCAGATGCTGTCCATGAATATTTTAGCCAAACTCTCTGGCAGAGTTTCCATTTGCATGGACCAGATGTAAGCAGCTGAAATATTTACCACTCCGGCCCTGGGAGAAGCAGGCCAAAACTCTGTGTGCACGTAACCTTCACGTCTGCGTGTGTGTGTGTGTGTGTGTGTGTGTGTGTGTGTGCGTGTGTGTGCGTGTGTGCGTGTGTGTGTGTGTGTGTGTGTGTGTTTCTTTGTGTACGTTCTCAGGTCTTGGCGGTGTGATTGTTTGCGTGTTTATTCATCAAAGTGACAGTATCTTTTTGGTTTTTTTTTCTGCTCTTTCAGACAGAGATTGCCAAGCGGTTGAACGTGATATGTGCTCAGCTCATCCCCTTTCTGACGCAGGAGGTGGGACACATACACACACACGAACACGCAGACACTCTGCATTCAGTTCTCCGTCTCTACTTTGTGACAGGAACCCACAGAAAAGTGGCCATGCCCACATTTATCAATACCTGTCAGACACACACACACACACACACTGAGCTGCAGATGGACATGACAGACCAGTGTGCCTCCATTTAGACTAAAGAGCAATATTTTTTAAGAAAAGATGCTTCTCAAAGGGTTTCATTCTACACTAATTGTCCAAGTTGTCATGTGTTCATTGAGGCACATCTC
Source organism: Poeciliopsis turneri (assembly GCA_922788865.1). Taxonomy (NCBI): domain Eukaryota; kingdom Metazoa; phylum Chordata; class Actinopteri; order Cyprinodontiformes; family Poeciliidae; genus Poeciliopsis; species Poeciliopsis turneri. Next base: position 1,179,765 of record CAKLNU010000579.1, read on the forward strand.
AACAAATTTAAAGGTTCAGTAATTCAGATTAAAAAGTGAAACTTGGGTGTGTTCATTAAATGCAGCGCTTCAAGCATCTATTTCTGTTAATTTTAGAAATTACGGTTTAGAGCAAATTATAGTAAAACCCAATTTTATTTTCCAGCCACCGCTGGAAAATAAAATCGGCACCTCAATAAAACCAGCCGGCTGACGGAAGTGTGATATGCTCTAAAGTTTCCTGGTCGATGGCTGAGTTGACTTTGTGCTTAATAAAACAGAGTGGACTGACACCAGCAGATGAAATGATGTGGAAACTTCACACTGCACCTAAAGCAACGTGAATTCTATTCCTTTGCGTTTTTCCTCCAGAAGAAATTAAATGCAAGGCTTGCTTTTGTGTAAAATTAAGACTTTGAACCTCTTTTGAACCATCCACCGAATGGGGAACATGCACTCATGTCTCCTTATCTTCTCTAAGAAGCGGAGCGCTGTTGTCCTAGTCCATGTCTTGGTTACGTCTGTGTTTGCTGAAGAACAAACTGGAACTTTTTTTCATGTCTTGTGAATCTAACCTTAAGCTCTTAGATATGTTTTCCTTCATAATCCTTCAAACTGGGTTCATGTTGCCTAAAAATGTTTTTCTGCCATACTTTTCCCTTCCATTTAACTTTCCATGAATGGTCTTTGTGAACAGCCAGCTTGTTGTAATTAACTCTCTTTAAGAAGGATAAACCGTCTCCTGGGTTGCTGAAGACATAATATGGGCAGAAGTTTTTTGTGTTAAAAATACTTGACTTTTAATTCGTCAAGTGTTATTTCTATTCTTGGGTTTTAATTAGCTGAAAGCCATAAAAATCAAAAACAGAATGAGGACTGGAATTTTGTGCTTCTTGTGATGAGTTTATAAAGAAGCTTTACTTTTTGAATTGGACTTCTGAAATTAATGATCATTTTGACAATGTTTTAATTTATGTAAATGCTCCTGCTTTTATGTAAAGTAGAGGACTGTAAGTTGACTGGTTGATGTTCTGGTTTGATCCGCAGCACCAGCAGCAGGTGGTCCAGGCCATGGAGCGCGCCAAACAGGTGACCATGGGGGAGCTAAATGCTTCGATAGGGGTACGTGGGCTCCCCCCTCTGCCTCAGAGCGTGTGTACCTTATACTCCCATATTTTATTTTTCCTCCTTTTTTTTCTTTTCCGTTTTGCAGCACAAGCCAACCTGTTGGCATGTGGTGCATTTTAAAATGCGCTGACTTCATCGGCTCATTATTCGTTTTCAAACTGTGTTCATCAAAAACGGAGATTTGATTTCAGACGGCACTCAAGCATCAGTTCAAGATACATGAATGCTCCCAAAATAAGTCAATTTAAATGTTTGCTGGCATTTTCGCGAACATTGAAACATTTCTCCTTTTGATTTATTTCAAAACTTTAATCAAAATTTCCACCACAGGGTTGTTAATTGTGCCACTGCTTTGACCTTGGCATTTCTCCTTATGTGCACATCGCAGCAATTAGTTCCCTCCTCCTCCTTCCTCCTTTTCTTCTTCTTAATTACTTCCAGTGAAACCACTTCCTCCACTCCTTGTAAGTCACCCAAGTTTCTCTCGTCTTTTCTTTCTCTCTCGCTCTCTGGGTTTGTATTCATTTTCCCGTGTGCAGCAGCAGCTTCAGGCCCAGCACCTCTCCCAGCACGCCCAGGGTTTGCCAGTCGGCCCACACCCATCAGGACTGCCCCACCCCGGTCTGGCACTCGGCGGAGGGTCCGGCCTGCTGGCCCTTTCCGGGGCCTTGGGGGCCCAGCTTGCAGCCAAAGATGAGAGGGCACACCTGGAGGCAGCAGCGGCAGCCTCCGCCGCTGCAGCAGAGCACCACAGAGGTACGCTTTAAATGAGGCATGACATTCTTTTTGTGTTGCAGAGCTTAGAGGGTTGATGAGTCCAATGTTCAGACAGGAGCCAGAGAGCAAAAAAAAACCCAACAAAAAAAACCACAATGCTGATGTAGGAGGAGAGTAAGCATTAAATCTTGGCGTGGTTGGATTCTGATTGATTTTTCCTTTGGAGCGGTATCAGGGCATAGACATAGTTGCTGGTAATAATACTCCTTGGGGATACTTGTGCACATTGTATGAAGTTACGGTGAATAACTTTATGATTACGTGCATTTCTTTGTCCTTTTTCGCCCTTACTGCATTGCTGCTCGCTTCCTGGATGTGTTGGACGATTTATTCCTCACCTGATCAGACCGGGAAGCCGGACCAGTGAGTGGAAATTACACCCCTGCCTCACTAATGAAGCACTTCCCACTATTTTGTTCCACTCATGTTCATAGTGGGAATCCTGATCTAAATTAGGGAACTCTTTCCACAAATGCAGGAGTTTTCCATTTAGGCTTTAAATTTAATTCTCAAAATTGCATTTTTTTTAATTTAATTTTTTTGCATTTCCATCTTTGCGTGTTATCTGTAGTTGATTCCCAACTATAGAAAACAACTTGATTTCTATAGTTAAGGAGTTAGATACTCTAATTTGCACAAAATAATTTAACGAAGTGTGGAAAAATATATTCTAAAACTAGTTGAGTAAAGTTAAAAACACAAGGTCACATCTGTCTCTTTCACCGTGTTTTGAAACGTTCCTGTTTGGAGCGATGCTATTCCACAATATGCTCACATTTGTTTTCAGCGTTTGACTTTAGCTCACTCCCTCTCCCATCTTTTGCTCTGCCGTTAAGAAAACTCTGCCTCCTGCTGCTTCCCTTAGTGGGTCGGCCAGACGATGCAGCCTGATATTCTTTCACATTCATCTCTGCAGCTCATGAGCCTGACATGATTTATGCACTCCCCCTCACCTCATTATCACCCTCTTCCTCCCTTTCCACCCTCACGCCCTTTCTCCTACTCCTCTGTACTTCCTTGCTTCATCTCCTCCTCTATATAATTCCTCCTCTCCATCCTCCATCCCCTCGTGTACAAACGCTCACTCTTTTTTGCCCTTTTAACCCTTCCCTCTCTGCAGAGCTCCCTCTCCAATGGGGACAAGGGTCGCCCAACAGACTACCTCAGCAACGGCAAGAAGAGGAAAGCTGAAGAGAAGGAGTTTATGACAGACTATGTGAGGACACTCTCCTCTCATAACACTCTTAAATGTTTGAGTAACTGCAGGAAAGTTTCACCGAACTCCTCCAATTCGAGTCAGATAAAAGACACGGTGTCTTTGTGCAGTGGAAGACCAGCAGACTTTGGGGAACTGCCCTCTTTCTATCTAAAATATTTACAGTTCTGACTCTCTGTACCGTTTCCTTGGAGCAACTGTGTAAGATCACAGAGTCGAGTGAGTTTTAGCCAATTACGTTGCTTGAAAGTAGAAAGTCATTGATTTGAGACTCATTTACCGTACACTGTTAAAATAGTATAAGGGTCATTTACATTTGTGCTGCTTGTTGCTTATCTTTACTTCCTGTCAGGTTTGTTTGTCTATGCTCTCTTCATACAGCAGGTAACCTAGGAGTGTATTTTTTTATTTATTTTTTTATTACCATGCCCTTTTCTCTCGCAGGGCAGCGATGCGGATAAGAGCGATGATAATTTGGTGGTGGATGAGGTTAGTAGGCGGCCACCGGCCTCTGTTTGCTTCACTTGACCGCCTTCATCAGCATGCAACGTGTAAACACAGCCAGCAGAATCACATGAATAGGAATAATGATGACCGCCTCTGCTTCTGCCTGACCTCATTTAGATGCACACACATCCTCAACGCATACAGGTGCACAATCCGAGCTGCAGTTCAAGCAGCCTGCGTAGTTTAAAAAAAATAAAATAATAATAATTAAACATACATGTACAATCCTGAAAAATACAGTTCTATTTCATCCCTACTGACCGCCAGAGGCGGTGCTTCAAGCACTGAATGATCATTCTTGCGCATGCGCAGGTCGAGTACTAATGACAACAACGTCACCTGTGACCTCCCGGGGACCCACGTGACTCTATATAGTCACATGACACCCGGCGTTCAATCCCTTTGTTCTTCTCGCGCGCAGGTGTGTTGAGAACAGGTGTGTGGTGTGAAGCTAGCTGCTTGTTGCTAGTAGCCCCGTGACCGAATTGGTCGGAGCTGCGGGTGTAAGTCTCGCCCTCCAGGGGCTGCACAAGCTGCTTTACCCCTTTAGCAGATCTGCGGTCGCGCTGCGACGACTGGTAAGTGTTTGTTTTTTTCAGCAGCAGTTTGCTGTTCGCTTTGATTTGCCTTGATTTGCCACGTTAATCGTTGTGGCTCTTGACTCACCTGTAGCGTTTTCTGCTCGCGCTGAGTTGATTTTCAGTTTGTATTCTAACTCACCTGTAGCGTTTTCTGCTCGCGCTGAGTTGATTTTCAGTTTGTATTCTAACTCACCTGTAGCGTTTTCTGCTCGCGCTGAGTTCTTGTTGGTGGCCGACGGATCACGCCCTTCAGCGGTATGATGTTGGACAATTTATGCTGCTCGACCTGTCTGGCTCCACTTCAGCCCGACGACGGGCATGACTTGTGTCCCTCCTGTCTCGGTGTGGAACATCTCCGGGAGGCGCTATCGGATGACGCTTGCCCCAACTGTTGCATCATGCCCCGCTCTGTCAGGCTGGATCGGTTGGCGGCGCTGGAGCGGCCTACCCACTGCGCGGGCGCTCTGCCGCATGGTTCGTTGCCCCCAGGACAGGCGACGTGCAAACGGCCTACTGTAACTGCGACTTCGGTACCGGCGAAGCGAGCCAGACGGACCGATGCAGGGAGGTTGTCCACGAAGGTGGGTCACCTCTCTACGGAGCTAACCCGCATGAAGGCCCTCCTCCAGTCCTTTAGAACTGATGGTGGGCACGGTGCAGCTCTTCCTCCAGAGCTGGATGAGGCATCGGTCAATGATGACGATGCTATTTCGGTGGCGGCCTCGGGCACCCATTTTTGTGATGAACCTCCAGGGTTGGAGTCCGGGGCCTCAGAGTCTGACTCTGTTGCCTCCCAGGAGGATACAGGGGAATCTGTGACTGCCGCTATTCGAGTGGCTCTTGCCCGTTTACAGATTGGTGTTCCACAGACCCAACCTGCAGCTTCCAGCGCTTTCTTTAGGCGAGGTAGATCTGAGGCTGCCTTAGTGGTTCCCCCCTCGGAGGAATATATTAGGGAACTACATGCTTGCTGGTCGGATACCAAGGCACTTTCACGTCTGACGACGGATGGCAGGGTTCTGGCGTCCATGCAGGAGGCACCCAAGGTTGGCTTGGGGCAGATGCCTGCGGTGGAACCGGGCATCGCCTCTCTTATTATCCCCCCTGATGAGGCTTTGCGGCCCAATGCTCGTTGTCCGCGGCCTCAGTGCCGTATTACTGATGACCTTCTCTGCAAGGCCTATGACTCTGGGGCCCGCATGGGCCGGATTGGGAACTCTCTCTCCCGTCTTCTGCTGGCCCTGTCTTCCTCATTGGAGACTGTTCCACTGGACCACAGCACACAAGGCCTGGTTGATGCGTCTCTGCAGGCTTTTGCTCTCATGACGAGGGAGCTGGGGCGCACACTCTTCACGCTGGTTCACGCTCGCCGCCAGGTCTGGTTGGCGCAGTCATCACTTACTGAGCCTTGTAGGAGGACCCTCCGGACCCTGCCTGTGGTTCCCGGGGAACTTTTCGGCTCTGCGGCACTCGATGCCTTGGATCGTACAGCTCAGGCCTCTCGAACCCGGCAGCAGCTGGCAGGGCTTCACAGACGTGATCGCCTACGGGTTGGCTCTTGGGCTGCTGGGGGTCCTTCACGGAGGTCCTCGCGCCCACCTCCTTCCTTCATTGAGACCCAGGGTGCATGGGCGCCATCCACGCGAGCTGTCTATGCTAACAAGTGGGCGGCCTTTGCGACCTGGTGCCATGATAAAGGGCAGGATCCGGTGCAGTGTTCGGTCTCTGACATACTGACCTTCCTGCAGGGATTATTGGATCGGGGAAGGTCTCCATCTACCTTGAAAGTGTATGTGGCTGCCATTTCCTGCTGGCATGTCGGTGTGAATGGTTGTTCAGTAGGCCGGGACAAGGATATTGTGCTATTTTTGAGAGGTGCTCGGCGTTTGCACCCACCCAATCGTCCTGTGGCACCAGCATGGGACCTTTCTCTGGTGCTTGATGCTCTTCAGTCCCTCCCATTTGAGCCCTTGGCATCTGCGGACCTCAAATGGCTCTCAATGAAGACGGCGTTCCTTTTAGCGATGGTTTCCGCAAAGCGTGTGGGGGAATTACAGGCTCTCTCGATTGCTGAGCCCTGCTGCCGGTGGAATCCGGATGGCTCAGGTGTTACACTGTGGCCTGATGTAACGTTTGTTCCTAAGGTGTCACGGGGGGCAGGCAGTACCCAGCCTCTCCATCTTGCCCGGTTTCACACCGGTGGCTCCTCTGAGCCACTGTGCCCTGTTCGTGCTCTTGAGGCATATATCGATGCCTCGGCATCCTTCCGACGGACAGATAGCCTTTTTGTTTGCTACGCTGGCTCACGAAAGGGTCAGGCGCTTTCTACGCAACGACTTGCACACTGGGTGGTGGATTTGATCTCCAAGGCTTATGCCTTGCAGGGCCAGAGGCTGCCGGCCGGCGTGAGGTGCCACTCTACAAGGGGAATGTCGACCTCGTTTGCAGCTATGTCTGGGGTACCGTTGGACGTTATATGCCGTGCAGCCTCCTGGAAGTCGGCTAGTACCTTTACTCGGTTTTACAGGGTTAATGTGGCTGCGCCCCATCCCCTTCAAGGAATTCTGGAGCAGCATACCCCTACATCACATTGAGGTGGGTAGTGTGGTGGTTATCCCTTGGATGTTGCCTATTCCTCGTGACCTTGTTGTTATGAGTCATCCAGTGCTTGAAGCACCGCCTCTGGCGGTCAGTAGGGATGAAATAGAACGAAGGTTACTACTGTAACTACGGTTCTATGAATCCCGGATGACCGCCAGAGTGCTTGGTCCCTCGGAATCCTTGCTCTTCGCGAGAAGGTGGAGGGATTGAACGCCGGGTGTCATGTGACTATATAGAGTCACGTGGGTCCCCGGGAGGTCACAGGTGACGTTGTTGTCATTAGTACTCGACCTGCGCATGCGCAAGAATGATCATTCAGTGCTTGAAGCACCGCCTCTGGCAGTCATCCGGGATTCATAGAACCGTAGTTACAGTAGTAACCTTCGTTTTCACGTTTGCACAAGCGGAAAATAGAATTAAGGCAACATTTTACTCTGCTTTGAAATGTCTTAAAAAGAGGAATTTTTCTGATTAGCTTTTCAAAGTCTTGAAAATCAAGTGACAATGAATTTTGTGCTTTTTACTTTTATATGTATTTTTATTACATTTATCTCTGATTTGGCAAGACACACCTCTGTTCTAACTTCCATTCTGTCTGAAATTAGGTTTTGAAATTACTGACTGAACGTGATTTTCACTTCTTTTTGGACTCTTGACAACTTCAGATTCAGGTTGAATCAGAAGTTACTAAAACCTGCAATAAAAGTTCAGGTTTTAGTCATTTCTACAAATCAGACAAAAACTTAAATCAAAGAAATATGATTTATGAAGGACAGTCAAATCTTGATTACTAACACAAGTTACAGGTTTGGAAAAGGACACTCTCTATGTTTTGCCCAAATGTGAAAAATCAGAAGTTTTTTTTTTTTTTTTTTTTTTGTCCTTTTTTTTTTTTTTACTCTTGTGGATCTTGATGGTAGAATCTTCAGCATCCACCGAGGCTTGAAGTCCTTTTAGGGTACTTGGAGATTTTGTTCAGGCTGACATGCAGTCTAAACAACCTCCATAAAATGGAAAGGGTTTGAGCTCAGGTCAATAGTTTAAGTCTAAACCTCCTATCCTATAGTGACATGCTCTGGAAGATCATGTCAGGATGAACATCAGTGAATTGCCAGCAGGATGTAGACAGATGTAGTGAAAGACATTGCATCTTCCTCTAATTTACCTGTGATATGTGTGTTAATGGACAGTCAAACATGTGAGTCCAGGTTAATGAGAGCTGCTATATTTTTGAGGTAACTTTATGAAAGTTTTTCTCAGGACTTCAAACTCTCCAGCTGCATCAAAATGTTTTAGAAAATGTGTTAAATCCTAAACAAGCGGCTTCGGTGAAGTAAAGAATCTCATTCAGAGTTTGTTAGTTGGTTTTTCTTCAAAGAAAGCATTTTCTTTAAAGGTTATGATGAAATTCCTGAACTTTGAACCCGAGCCTTGTTTAAAGCAAAACAGAAACGTTACCCGCATCGTTTAGTTTTTACTCTAAGCGCAGTGGAACGACCCCGACAAACAATAGAACAAAGCAAAACGATTTCAAAATCGGATAAATGTCAAATATATATAAAAAAAAGGAAACCGGAGCTACGTCTTTTCTTCTTTTTGTCATATTTAATACATTGTTTCATTTTGCATTCAGGACCCATCATCCCCCCGCAGCGTGCAGTCGTACTCGTCAAGGGAGAACGGTTTAGACAAGATCCCCCCGTCCCGTAAGGAAGGGCCCCCGCAGGCCAGCCCCACCTCCCTGGCTTCATCAAGCAGCGCTCCGTCTCCCTCCCGAGGCAAAGATCCCCCACAGGTAGATTGAAATATGTGCTGTCCATCAAATCTCCGTGTTTCTCTGTAATGCCACATTCACATGTGCAGCTACACGTAAAGTGTTGCTTTCTGAGCACATCGCTTTTTCACGCTGCCACACTGTTATTTTGCCGTTTTGTTCAGGATCAGTAGTTTCTCACTTTTTGTGCTACAACTGTCCAGCCATTCCTCAGCGATTGTGTTGCCACTTTATCATTGTGGGTTATATTTTGTAATTCATTTGCCTTCTCAGTCTTTTTACTGTTGAATGAATTATTTTGTGTTTTGCTTTTATACACAGATCCCTGTAAAATGCAGTTATTCTAAAAATAAAATACTCAGAAAACAAAAAAACAAATATGTAACTGAATAAAGCAATTTAAAAGAGAAAAATACAAGATTTGGATGGACATTTGTGCATGAACACAACACAAGAGTTCAGTGCTTCTGCCTCTCGGAGACAATTTCAACTTTCAGTACCTGATAATTATCCAGCGTTAATGTGTGTTTTTGACACTGAAAAGCTTAGAAAAGCAAAAGTGGCTGGATGATAATAGTGAGGTTCAATGAATTTTAAGGGGAATCAATAATTTGACCACTTGTGATTTTAAGCAATAAACAGTTTGTTTTTTTTAATCATCAACTGAACAAATATATTAACATCACATTTTTTAGAGAGACACTTTCTCTCTAAAAGTGTCTGTGGGAGAAGATGCTGCTGCACTGAAAGCATGTTTCTTTTATTCTGTCGCGTTTACAAAACATATTCTGAGCATTGTTGAATGACTGAATACAATGAATGGATGTGCTGTAGTGAATTACCTGCCATCACATCTCTGCCTTTGTCTCCTTTCCTGTCCTCCAGAGAGAGAAATCGAGCACCCCTGGTATGAAGCCGGGGACCCCTATGTCTCAGGAGTCCAACACCCCGGGGCCCAGTGGCCCCCCACAGTTCAGACCGGTGCCAGGAAAGCCTGGCGTCGACCCACTTGGTACTCATCTCTCTAAGTTTAACCATTCCTTAGCTTTAATGCCAACTGTGTAACTTGTAATTAACAATCTGCACTCAACAGATCAATTAGAATAGGATTTCACTTTTTCACTTCAGCCTGCAGTGACCCTTTTCCTTGCTGCGTCAGTCAAAGCCGGGCTGCAGTAGTTGGTATGAGCGTCGGCTCGCTCCTCGCCGCCGACCACCATCTGGACTTAATAAGCAGCTGTGGGCAGAAATATTCAGCATGCTTCACTTTTTAAATGGAAGGATTAGGAGAGGTGATGGACTGTGACTGTGAGCCGCTTCATAATGAGCCTCCATCTAGATTCCACTGTTTCGTTTTCCTTTTTTTTTTTTTTTTTTTTTTTTTTCACACACATCGCTTGTTGGTGTCTGCTCCAATTTTGCACACTCTTATTATGCATGCGAGCGAGCATATATATACACAATGCACCTACATGCGCCGACAGAATATAAAGGATGAGGATGCACACAGATGTACCACGTGCGGCCTCCCTGCAGGACGCCACGGTGGCCAGCAGGGGTCAGTAGTGGTCCAGTCCTGCAGCCTGTTCCCAGCTGTCTGAAAGCCTCGTTTTAATAGATTTTGCATTATATTCAAGGCGGTGACAAAATCAGACAGAAGGATCCTGAATGACTGACACACTGAATTGTTTCCTTCAATCACAAATATGTTCAGAGATGTTTTCCAGAGCGTTGAACACTCTTCTGTCTCCTCCCAGCTCTTGGTCTAAGGAATCCCCTGGCGGTGCAGGGGGCCTACCCTCCGGGGGCTTTTGGCCTGCCCCCTCCGGGGGTGAACGGAGACCTGCCCGGAGCCGGGGGCTACGGCGCCGGCCTCCACCTGGTCTCCCCCCAGATGAACGGAGCTGCGGCGGCGGCAGCGGCTGCAGCTGCTGCGGGCTACGGCCGGTCCCCTGTGGTGAGGCGGGCGCGCTGCAGATAATTTGTCTTTGCAGTGTCACTGTCATATGTGGTGCCTCAGCATATAAAACTGCCAGAAAGGGCAAAAATCTGGATATTTATGGAGAGGACATGAGTGTTTCAAAGGAAAAGCAGCTGCAGTGTGATTTATCTTTAAGAATCTGGCAGTCTGTGACCTTGCCTCTTAAAAACCTCTTTGCTCTTTTATTATCTTGTTTTATTCAGATCTTTTTATCCAGATACTGTCACTGTATTATCCATTTTAATGAGCGAGTGCTCTTCTTTATGAACCACTGTCTTTTTAGTCTCTCCTTAAGCCAGTTTTTTTTTTTTTTTTTTTTATTCTAAAGCATCTTATCTGGTGCAGGTGGGCTATGAGTCTCCACACTCGCATATGAGGGTCCCTGGGCTTCCGGCCAGCCTGCAGTCGGCCTCAGGAAAACCGTGAGTTTCCTCTTCCTAATTACTAAAATCTTCTCTGGTTCAAAGGTGATCCCATCAGTTCAGCAGAAATTTCCAGCTCAGTCTTCAGGTCAATGGTTTGATTGTTTTTTTTTTCTTATTTTTAGTCTCAAATAAAAGCAGGAGAGACAGAATCCTTAAAAACCTCCCAGGTTTTCTTTTACATTATGTGATTGTATCTCATAGCACACATTCAAGATGATGAGATTTTACCAAAGACCAAATACGGTGATTTGCAAAAGTATTTGTCCTGCTTGAACTTTTTCACATTTTCTCCCTTGACAACAACAACTTTCAGCATATTTTGAATATTGAAAGAGGTTGGCTTAATACAAAAGCATGCTACACTTTTCAGATTCAGCATTTTTCAAACCACATAATGTTATCACCCTTCTGCTTTGTCATAAGCACAGTTAAACGCCAGTCCAACTCAACATCACTCTTGTTTCAATCATAAATGCATCTTTCAATCAGTTCTTTCCTCCCTCCTTCCCAGCGCCTACTCGTTCCACGTGAGCGCCGACGGCCAGATGCAGCCGGTGCCGTTCCCGCCCGACGCCCTGCTGGGCCCGGGCATCCCGCGTCACGCCCGTCAGATCCACACGCTGAGCCACGGGGAGGTGGTGTGCGCCGTCACAATCAGCACCTCCACACGCCACGTCTACACCGGGGGCAAGGGCTGCGTCAAGGTGTGGGACATCAGCCAGCCGGGAAGCAAGAGCCCCATGGCCCAGCTGGACTGTCTGGTGAGACATGATGGGGAGAGTGGAAGCCAAATGCAGCAGCAGCATATTTTATTGCATCATGCATAAACTTAACGCACTGCACACCCTCCGTGTCCAATCAGAATCGGGATAACTACATCCGCTCCTGCAAGCTGTTGTCCGACGGTCGGACCCTGATCGTTGGAGGCGAGGCCAGCACGCTGTCCATCTGGGATCTGGCCACGCCGACTCCCCGCATCAAGGCGGAGCTGACGTCGTCCGCCCCGGCCTGCTACGCCCTGGCCATCTCCCCCGACAACAAGGTCTGCTTCTCCTGCTGCAGCGACGGCAACATCGTCGTCTGGGACCTGCACAACCAGACGCTGGTCAGGTAGGAGCAGAAACGTCAAGATCAGTCTGAAATGGTTTCAGTCGGAGGAGGAGAGCAGATGGAAACTAAGGAAATGCTCAGATTAGTTTTTAGTAAGTTGGCGCTGGTCAGCAGTTCTGGCAAAATCAACTGTTAAAAAAAGTAGATTCCTAGTTTTCAGCTGAGCTTGTGTTTCGCTCTATAAAGTGTAATTTGGAAAGTTGCTGGCAGGTTATTGATGGTTTTGCCATTAGAACAGGGGTAAATACTCCCGAAGAACCATTTTCTTTCACCACATTAGCGTTGCAGTCTTAAATCTTCTATCACCGAATTTCCAGAGAAGACGAGCCATAAAATCATCGGCAGGAGACATTTCTGCTACTGCATGTTCAGCTGTTTATCTACATGCAGTGCAGCAGCTATTAGCATCTGTTGCTCATAAAACAGACAGGAAACTACCAGGACAGGCTCCCAGAGGACCCATCCTTTAGTTTATAAACTGACAAGCTTCAGGAAAGATGGCCTGATATTATCTCCTCATGCATCTAAAATGCTGACAGCCCAAAATGTAACCTGACCTCATATGTGGAAGGCATAATAGGTTAGCTATCCCACACATTTATACAGATATTCATGACCGTTTGTTTCTCTGTAACTTGAATAGAAAATTTAGGAAACGCATCACTTTTTTCTGTTTCTGTCGCTTTGTACCACAAGCAGTGATGTTAGTAATGCATCACAAAGTAACGCGTTGCTCTAATCCGACCACTTTTTTCAGTCACGAGTAATCCAACATGTTACTGTCTCAAATGCAGTTATCAAATTTAAGTCACTTCTCCAAGTCACTGTGCCCTACTGTTAGTTTTACAAACAATAGTGGAACACGCAAAAATGACTAAAGTTTATTTTTTGGACTGTTGTAACCCTTAAACAATCTCCATTGTTCGATAAAATAAGTTTCATCTTAGTATTGGCAACAATCAACGTAATTTTTATATTGACCAGGTTATTGTTAGCAGGTGCTGAAAGTAACTAATAAAGTTATTTGTAATCTAACTTAGTTACTTTCCAAATCAAGTTGTCAGTAAAGTCAATAAATGACTTTTTTAAGGAATAAGCAGTAATCTGATCAAAGTTACTTTTTAAAAGTAACTATGCCATTACTGACCAAAAGAGCATCAAATGTATGAAAGTCTCGGTGAATTCAACCAGACTTTCATATGGTCTCATTGCATGTAGATGAATCGTCTCCCTGCACTGCAGAGAGTTTACAACAGAGGGAGGATCACGCATTTACTGAAAGAAATGTCCTTTTTTTTTGTGCAGGCAGTTCCAGGGCCACACGGACGGAGCGAGCTGCATCGACATCTCCAATGACGGCACCAAGCTCTGGACAGGAGGGCTGGACAACACGGTCCGCTGCTGGGACCTGAGAGAGGGCCGGCAGCTGCAGCAGCACGACTTCACCTCACAGGTACTCAGTCAGGACTCTGAAACCTGAAGCGAGCGTCCCATAAATAACACAAAAAATAAAAATAATCACCCTCCCTGTGTGTCCCAGATCTTCTCCCTGGGTTACTGTCCCACAGGCGAGTGGTTGGCTGTGGGGATGGAGAGCAGCAACGTGGAAGTGCTGCATGTCTCCAAACCCGACAAGTACCAGCTGCACCTCCACGAGAGCTGCGTCCTCTCCCTCAAGTTCGCATACTGCGGTACGCGCACACACACACACACACACACCGCGCACTGAAAACCTGCATTGACTACGTAACACTACTTTAGGGTATTTAATCACAGGGAGGTAAAACCCATTTTACTGCCGGTCAGAACCATCCGTAGCTCAACCCAAGCCCCCCACGAGGCTTTATCTGCTGACAGCAGGGTGTGTTTTGTCCTGTAGGTAAATGGTTCGTGAGCACGGGGAAGGATAACCTCCTGAACGCGTGGCGGACGCCCTACGGATCCAGCATATTCCAGGTACAATGTGTTTTATTTTCACACAGGACACAATAAATTTGACTCAGCAAACCTGAGAGCTTCAGTTCCTCTTTAAACCGTGCAGTTTGTAAAACTTCCTTCCTGTTTGTCTCCACACAGTCAAAGGAGTCTTCGTCAGTTCTCAGCTGTGACATCTCACCTGATGACCAGTTCATTGTCACCGGCTCTGGAGACAAGAAGGCCACAGTCTATGAAGTCATTTACTGATCTCTGATTGTCTCCTGACTGAAAGCTAACGATCCCCCCGGGGGCCCAAGCCGAGGGCCCCCCCCTTCCCGCACCAGTGACTGTACAGGGTGTCGGCGGTGTGTGAAGAGCAAGAGACACTCAACTCGTACTTCGTCGTTTTGTTCGCATTTGTGAGAAATGAGCGAGAGAGAAGCAAGGAGAAAATAAAACATTTTCTGGAAAATAAACATTGGTGTTTAATGCTCTGAGAAAGCTGATTAGTCTATAGCTACGCTAATGTGGGATTCCTCCAAAGAACTTTTCTTCTTTTTTTTTTTTTTTTTAAACAAAATAAAACCTCTGTAGTGCAAAAGAAATTAGAAGAAAACATTTCTTTTTCTCCATTTTTTTTTTTTTTTTTTTACCTTTTGAATTAATTGCAAACAGTTGAACTGATTTGAATGGAGGAGGTTTAATTGGAGCTTTTCCTGACGGGGGTCCAAGCCGGAGTCATCCCGGCTCTGCGTGGGGATGCTCTTCTGACGTTCCAGACACTTTTTGCTTTTCCTTTTTTTTTTTTTTTTTTTTAATTTCAGCATCATGATTGTACCATTTTTCTTTTTCATGTATACGTGACAGAACAGGGCTCAGTTGGTTTCCTCTGAAGTATCCAGAGAATCAGACTCTTTTCATTCATTCAAAATTGGGGAAAAACAATCTCAAATACAAGACTTGGAAGTCGGTTCAAACAACACGTTCTCTTGTGTTTTCAGGGTAAGCGCGTCTTTCATTCAGTATTTCATGTTCTTTCGTTGTATCTGTTAGGGCACATACAGATGGACTGGCCTGTATTTTCATAGCTACCATTCTGATCCATGAACCTTGAACATGAACATGTAAATAAAGGTCTCTAAAGGCAAAGGAGATTGTCCTTTGTGTTGCTTTTAGGACATCGATTTGAGCATCTGCTTTTGAAAATCCAACAGTGATCTGCTTTTTTAAAAAAAATTTTCTTCTTCACCCTTTGCCTGTATGTGTGCGTGTGTGTGTGTGTGTGTGTGTGTGATGGAAGAAATTAAAATAATCGCTCACCGGTGCGAGTTTTCCAAGTCAGGCTTTTGGCAGATTTAGTCTGGATGTTTCAAACTGTGTAGAGAAGGGAAGGGGAGGGGGGGGAATGGAAGCATTAGTTGCCTATTTGTTCAAACCCTACCAGCCAGAACAGCGTGTTCTCACAGCATGGTGTCAGAAAGCATCTTAGAAATATTTAGATGAGAAATGAAGGCTGCTGAAGGTGAAGGCGCGCCGCCTCCTCTCGCCTGTGATGACTGCGTTTCGCTCATTCAGAGGGATCTCCAAGTTCCTCGACTGTCTGGGGGGGTGAGGCGGGGTGGGAGGAGGAATTGTCTTGGGATTTGAACCCGCAGCATGAACCGTCGTTCGTCGCGCTGCTGCTGTAAGATCTCAGGCTTTCACGGTGGGGCTTGTGTTTTTTAAGAGTGTGTGTTGTCGAGACAGAGGGGATCTGAACTCGTTGCGATGATGCTCCAGAGGAGAACGTTCCACTGAGACGCTTTGAAGGTTCTCGACGTCAGGGCCCGAAACAATCAGATTGATTGTGATGAATCGATTATTGTAATAACTGTCAACCAATTTAGGAATTGATTAATCATTAGTTGGAGCATGTAGACCGTGCCATTTGCTGCAGGAACGCCACGCTCAGCAATATTACGGCACAGAGAGTATTTACATTTGTATATAAGATGAAAAGCCTTTGCACTGTGTAGGTTTAGCTCAACCTGGTTCACAACCTGGTTCACATTCACATTCTGCACTAAATGAAAAAAATAACCCAAATCTCAGCAGTGATGCTAAATGTATAAAGCAAATACTTGCCTCCTTTTTGTCAGCAGTAATTACATATTTATAAGAAGTGCTCAATAGGAAACTGTTCACTAACATGTTTGCCTGCTAATGTTACAGCACAAAGATTCCAGCGTGGCACAAACTGTAAACATTCTGTTTATTATTGAATGAAAATGAAAGATTTTGACACCTGAAATGATGAGCACAAGTTTGGTTTATTCTTCACAGATAGCATTTGTTGTACAGCACAAGGAAAAAAAAAAAAGACTTCAGGAAGGGAAGACACAGTGCATTAAAAAAAGAAAGAAAGAAAAAAAAAAAAGTTCCTTGGCTTTCAAAAACAGAAGAGTTAATATAAGCCGTAAAAGAAAAACAAAGTTTTTTTTTGTTTTTTTTTTTTTTTGTTTTGTTTTTACACTGTTGAAACAGAAGCACAGGTCGGGCAGGGAAACGTTGATTAATTCAAACAAAGTATCAAATACAATGTCCCAAATACTGACGCTAGACCACCATATTATGCATAGCCATTATACAGCATCGTTTTGAGTAGCATACAAGCTTGTGTACGTGAGAATCATTTATGGCTACCAAGGGCTTTTGGACAGAGAGGGGAAAAAATAAAAAATAAACAAAACAAGAAGAGAGGCAGGAAGCTGTACAGAACGTCTCTGACTGCAGAAAGGCCCTCATGATTCTTATGTTCGGCTTCAGCGCTGCAGCTAAAAAAGAAAAAACAGGTCAACTTTTCTAACATCGGATACAGGTAAACAAAATTGCATACCGCCTTTATTATTTTTCTGAGAAGAGGATCGTCACTGTATAAAATATGATTTTTTTTTTGTTCTCTTCTTCTTCTTCCTTCGAGCAGCTCAGCTTTAGTGCAACAAGCATGCAGTGAAAGTGGAGCCTTCTTCATAGCAAATCTTTAGTGCCCCGCTCAATGCAGGCAGGAATCGACAAAAACAAGAAACAAAAAAAAAAGTAGGAGCTGAAAACAACATAATAAGGGCTAGGAAACAGACTCAAGTACACTTACTACCACTTTTGGAAAGGAGGGGGATAAAGAATAAACAACAAACAGTGGAGCTCTTGGTGGGTTTTCAATACATCCCACCTGTGTTCCCTTTATCTACCTCCATATGTACGCATCCCCCCTCTGAGCCCAAAACAAGCCACAGGCAGCCCGAGTACATAAACATATTATACAGAACAAGCAATCACTAGTCATTAAAAAAAAAACAAACAAACAAAAAAATGAAACAATGCAGTGAATTAATAGAAGAAATTGAAATGTGCCTTTTATTTCTAAACACAGGCTCTACAGAAACGGAGAGCCCTGACGGGTTTCCTCTCATTTTGGAATATGTGAAGTGATGTGGAAAGTGGACAAGTCCAAATAAATATATTTATCAATGCTCACTGCCGCGTATGTCTGCAGGCTAACTGTGGTTAGCTTTTAGCACGTACTGAAAACAGATCAAACTCGTCCACGGTCAAAACGTTTTTGCGAAACCAAAAGAAAAACTCGAGCTGTTCAAAAATTCGCTGGAGTCACTGAAAGGAGTGCAACTTCACAGCT
Source organism: Poeciliopsis turneri (assembly GCA_922788865.1). NCBI lineage: Eukaryota > Metazoa > Chordata > Actinopteri > Cyprinodontiformes > Poeciliidae > Poeciliopsis > Poeciliopsis turneri. Next base: position 1,197,434 of record CAKLNU010000579.1, read on the forward strand.
GTGTTTCCCCCTCAGTTCTGTTCATTTGTTCTCCCATTCTGGTGGTGCAGTGAAAGGAACGCACAGCTGAGGCCTTTGCTACAAAACGGACTGCGATGGACTGAGCTGACGAAGCAGGCCGATGCGAACATGCTTCATCAGCCCAGGCTGCTGACTATTGGGAAGCGATTAAGAGTCCAACGCAGTGAAACCTCCAAACGGTTAACTTGTGAACCCAAAGGATTTTAGAGATTATGTAGAAGGCATGGCGTATTTAAAACCCCCAAGTTGTCGAGTCTAAACCGCGCAACAGATTAAAGTTATCTTTTGAAACGCAGAGTGCAAACCTACACGGATCAGCAGATCTTGAGAAATACTTGCAGATGTGTAACAGCCCCCAAAACAGTTGATAGGTATAATATATATATATTTTTTTAAATAAATTACCTGGATAATTATACCAACATCACCCTCCATAATTATTGACACTCATAGAAATGAGTAAAAAAAAATATATCTTGGAGTAAATGAATGTTTTACTGCAGTGGCATCAGTTTGCATGAACTATTTTCAGCATCTCTCTAGCAGTGACCATGATTTATCCCTTAGCATCTCTGGGCAAAATAATCACGGGTCTGTTGTCCCAGTTCCACTTGTTTTAAGCTCTTTCAGTATTACTCTGACTGTAAATATTGACAAGTTGAGATTAACAGCAATTCTTTGAAGCCATTTTATTTTATGACTCAATCGGCTTCAAATGATCAACGACGGGCGCATTAAAGTGAGATGTGTGCTAAATCTCAAGAGAACAGGACATTTTGTGCCCCATCATATCAATAACCCAAGAAAATATCATTTGTATTAGTTAAAATAAAAAATTAAATAGCATACAATGGTACGAAATTTATTTAACGGATACTGTAAGGGTTGGCGAGCACATTTTGATATTTTATTCCTGAATTTAAAAAGCTTTTCAACATTTTTCAGTATACTACTACAATAAAAGGCACATTTTCAAATGTTTTTTTTTTTTTTTTTTTTAATACACTTTTACCAGGAGAGCCAATAAACATGGAGGGTGCTGTTTGTCCTCGTTTTCAGTGTCTGTGATATGAAGACAGATTATGTTGGTTATGATGCATTTTCCACTGAAAACATCAAAAACACACTTCCCATTACCTGAGATTTAGGCGCGGGCGTCTATTTATGCAAAACGTAAATGTGAATATGATGCGCATGTTAGATATAACAGAGTTTGATCAGCTTTGCGCGTACAGAACAAAAAGCTTTAGTCTTAAAAAAAAAAATGGTGAATATGCAACAGTTGATGAGCGACAAAGCAGAAAGTTTCACACGCAGCTTCATTGCTCAGCAGCAGCTCAGATTAGTTTAAAAAAAAAAGCGACGCATGGAGATCCTATTGGTGCCAAGCCTATTGGCTCGGGCGCAGCCGCAGACTTCCTGCGATGCCACCTGTTGTCCCGGCAACCGCTTGAGGAAAGAAAAAAAAAAAGAAAAAAAAAAAGTGGCAATTTATTTTCACACTGTGGCATTTCCAAGGATCAAACAAACAAGACGGGGCGTTTTAATTGGTGATCTTAGCTGGACGCGGTGTGCTGTGTGCAGATGACGTGCAGCTGCGCAGACCCCTCTGTTTTCAGTCAGTGGACTTGGCCAACTTCACACGTAAGTTTACAGACAAAAGAGTGGCGCGCTCATTTGGATTCATGTTCGAAACGTTCACCTTCTAAATTCAATGACAGCCAGTGGCTTTACATAACAAGGTCTACTAATCAGAGCAGGTAAGCAGGGATGGAGATGCGAAACAGCAACTGGTTGCATACAATTGGGAAGGAATTGGATTAGTCGCTGCTTAGTTAGCTGCTGATGATGACGGGTGGGATCGCGTGGCGTTCATCTGCCCCTCCAGCTGTGCCTCACAGTGAGCTTGGTTGTGCTGCTACTTCATCTGGGCTTATAAATGAGAGGGAGCGGCGGCGCTTGGATGTCAGGAGAAACAATCCGGGGGAATTAGAGGCAACGGATCGGCTGATGTTCTCTGTTTGCGTCTCCGGGCCGCTGGGAGAATCCCATCGACTCCCCTGCTCATTAGGCTGCTGCCTTTGTCAGACCAAAATAAAATAGATATTAGGCAGGAAGAAGAAGGGGGGGGCGCCGGAATGGGTGTTTAATTGGGTGCTCGGCGTGTTGTGTGTTTTTCCTCCCCCGTCTCACATTTAGCTCAATCGGTGGTGGGAGTTGGAGTTGGAGTTGGGGGGCGGGAGAGAGAGAGAGAGAGAGAGAGAGAGAGAGAGAGAGGAGGAGGGAGTGTTGGTACTCTCGCTCGTCTCTGCGCGTCTTGAGCGGATTCTCGTGTCGGTTTTGTGTGGAAATCCGAAGCATCTCGCCGCATCATCGTTCCCCGGCTCCTGACACCTCTCGCTGGGGGGATGGAGCTGCAGCGTCAGCCTCATTAAGGCCTCCACTGTCTCGCTAATGAATCGATTGTGTGGTATCAGTGCTCCTGGCTGGCGCTCCCACCGTGCCGCTCCGCGCCTCCTCTGGGGAGGCCTCCCTTCCACTGAGCTCTTAATCAGGAAACAGCCCTAATTACCCCCCACCCCCATTTAACGTCGCTTCCTTCTGCGCTATCTTCTCGTTTCCCCCCCCCTCCCTCCCTCCCTTCCTCTCTTTCTCCTCACAACTTTATCTTTACCCTCCACCGCCCTCTCCCCTTTGTCTTCCTTATCTTGCCGTTTCTCATCCTGTCTCTCTCTCTCTCTCTCTCTCTCCGCCATCATGCCTCATTCGACGAGCTGAGACCAGGTGGAGGAAGGGGGGACGTTTGGGAACAACTGCAGCAGCTTACATCACAGCAGAGCAGGAGGAGAGGGCAGTGGGGAAGTGGTTTTTGTTTTTTTGTTTTGTTTTGTTTTGTTGTTTTTAGGGCTGATGGTTCGAGAGGATGAAGACGACGTTGAGAATCACGTGGAGTCGATGCGTAACAAAGAACAACAAATAAAAATAGAAAGAAAGGAAGGAAGAAAGAAAAGCCTCTGTCCGTCCTGTCGTCTCCCGTGTCCTCTTATCCTTTAATACACCACTTCGTACACAGTGGCCTTCTTGTCCCCGGAGCCCGTCACGATGTACTTGTCATCTGGGGAGACGTCGCAGCTCAGCACAGACGAGGACTCCTTGGACTGGTTGAGAAGAACAGATGGGGAGAAACCCGGAAGAGAGAGAGAGAGAGAGAGAGAGAGAGAGAGAGAGAGAGAGAGAGAGAGAGAAACGAGGAAAGAATTAAAAAAAATATGACTCAACGGTTAATCCTCCACCGCGCGAGACATATTTGCATTTCAAAACAGCCGGCAATCATCTTCCGAACAGACAAACGGCGCAGAGCCCGGATGTCTGCTCCTTTCTGGAGAAACGCCGCCGTCTCTGAGGGCGGGTTAAAGACGCGCCGCTTCCCCTGCGGCCAGAAAGGAGCGACCTGCGCACCTGGCCTCGCATGATCTGAAACTGCCCCGTCATCATTCATTCTCCCTCCATTCAATCCAGGTTCTCCTCCTCATCCTCTCTCTCTCTCTCTCTCTCTCTCTCTCTCTCCTGTTGACTCTCTAAACTCCTCCGCCCTCTTCCCGCTACATGCGCAGCGGGCCTGTCAGTCATGGAGGAGGAGAGAGAGAGAGAGACCGTCTTAACACAGGTTCCCTCATATTAGACCGAGCAGCAGGAAGTGGAAATAAAACCAGAAAAGAAAGTCCAGAAGGAAGAAATGCACTGACAGTTAAGAGGAAACCAAAGCAAAGACAAAAATGAGGGAAAACAAACAAATAAACAAACATTCCACCTAGATTGTCAAAATTTCTTATCAAAGTTGCTAAAAAAAAAAAAAAAGAGAGAGAGAAAATACTAAAACATTTATTTGTAGAAAACAATGAATGAATAACAGAGTTGTTTTCCATTAAATCAAAGACATTTTAGTAAACAGACAAAAATGACAGGATTCAATTATTTACAAAGTGAAACAGAAGTCGTCTAAGCTCAATGCCAAGTAATGAGTAAACACTCATAAGGGGAAAAGAAAAAGAAAAAAAAGAGCAAATCACACAAACCTGATGACCAAAGGAAAGTTTGGCTCATTTGTATTCAGCTTGATGATAAAAAAATAAAATAAAAATAGAACCCACCACCTGCTAATGCAGGCTGACATTTCTGACCAGTTTTCTCCTAGGTTTGCTTGGCGTTTAGCTCCATTCATCAATAACAACCAACTGTCCCTGCAGCCTGGAGAAAAACAGAAGCCATGGCACGATGCACCATCACCGAAGGGTTGCTGAATTCAGTGGCTGTGCACAAAGCTTTAGACCCGACAGCCTCCTGCATGCAGGCTAGCAAGCTTAAAATTTGTAACAAAATGTGTCCTGCCTCTGGATAAGAACCAGCTAATTGTTGATAGCGTTTGAGGAGTCTGCTGCAGAACGACAATCTGCAGCCGCATCGTGTTCCAACGTTGACTGCGATCATTTTACTCGTCAGTGTTTGGAAAGCAGAGTTGCTGAAACTGAATGTCTTACTGTGTAACTTGCAGTACGTCCTGCATAGGAACAGAAGTCCCTCCCCCTGCTGGCGAACATAATAAGTGCAGCTTTCTGGTTCCTCAAATGCACTTTTCAAACTGGACGGCTGCTGCCATCTTTTATGCATGTTGACAATCAATTCCTGAATCAGCATGTTCAGTACAGACATATGTTAGATAGGATGGTTTTTGTTTGTTTGTTTGTTTTTCAACTATGTGTAAAATGCTATCAGTTAATATTTATCACCCAGTATGTCACAGGTTTGATAAAATGTCTTTAAACAGCAGATGAAACATAAACTAAAAGGTTTATGTTGTTCGCTGGCTGCTTGTTTTTCTGTCTGACATTCATTAAAAAAGCAGGAAAATAATTTAACTTATCCTAAAAAAACAAACAAACAGTAATTTAGTGGTTATATAACATATCCTGTCAGCTTTTCCTGAAATGATTCAACATTATAAATGTCGAAAACAACACAAACAAAAATAAAGCCCAATCAAAGACAAGTACCTCACTGAATAGGCACATATTGTTGCAACTTATTACACAACACTGCTACAGTCTCTAAATTGTAGCTTTGCAGCACAACCGTGATATTAGGAGGATTGATAAAGATGTCCTCTTTGCGAATAATGTTGTGTTGCCAAGAAATAAAAACGGATGAAAGAAGAAATTTTACACTAATTAAAAACTAAAGGCAGGATACGTACAAGAAAGTTCCAACAAGGGCAGAGCGGAGAAAAAAATGAAGACATGATTCAAATAAATTTGGGGAAGATTAAAAAAAAAAAAATTAAAAATTCCAAGGGGGAAAAAAAAAAAAAAAAAAAAAGGAGTAAAAACATGCAATCAAGGAGATGAGTGTGGCTTTAAAGAGACGCAAGGAGACAGAAACAGAAAAAGACAGCATTAAGCAGGAAGGAGGAGGGGAAGAGAGAGCAGCTCTGTGTAACATGCTGAAAGGAGGGAGCTGCTTGGCAGGAGCAACGTTTGGCATTTGGATAACAAAGCAAGATAGCCTGCCTTCTCCTCTCGGTCCATAGAGAGAGACAGGAGCTGCCAACCCTGCTGCCCACAGAAGATTACACAAATATGACAGCCACACTGCTAAACACACACACACACAACACACACGTGCATGTGCGTGCGCACGCACAGAATACTCGGCTTAAATGGATCTTCATCTCCCTTCTCTCATTTCATTCACACACAGATGTACTGGCTCAGCTAAAAATACTGCATCTCTGCATATGCGTGATTCACCATTAGCCTGGAATGGAACACCTGGACTAGGTGGAATTATGACATAGGGGTGCTGCGTGTGTGTGTGTGTGTGTGTGTGTGTGTTGAGGTTTCGCATCCTGCACCCTCTGATAAACCTGTAAAAGTCACCTTAGGTCAGCAGCTTTCTTTTCGATTTAAAATGTTTCTCCATCTCTCTTTCGCTGGGAGGCTGAATATAAATGTGTCACCAACAATCTAAACGCGTGAGCCATTCCCAAATCAAGAGTCAAAACGTGAACATCTGGATTTGGATGTGCTGCGCATTGTTTCGTATCCAAGTTGTGTAGAGGATAAACAGCCACGGAGTTCAGCGCTCACCTGGAAAATGCTCGCTCCATATGGTGTCCTCCATGCGTTCAACAGATTGTCTTTTCCTGTGCTGACAAACCACTTTCCTGAAATAACAGGAACACACAGCGCAGCATGTTACCAGGAGTCCAGGGAGGACTGGTCTCCAAGTTGCTCTTGGAAACCAAAAAAAAAAAAAAAAAAAATGCTTGTGCGCGTACCGCAGTATGCGAACTTGAGGGAGAGGACGCAGCTCTCGTGGAGGTGCAGCTGGTACTTGTCGGGTTTGGAGACATGCAGCACTTCCACGTTGCTGCTCTCCATCCCCACAGCCAACCACTCGCCTGTGGGACAGTAACCCAGGGAGAAGATCTGGGGAACAGGAGATGGAGGTGGAAGGATTAGAGAAGGAGAAGATAAAAGTTCAAAAGTTATTTGAATAGTGTGCGAGGAGGAAAAAGATGGAGGGAAAAAAATACTGTGTAATTTATTTTAGTTTAAAGAAATTCACCGAGATATTGATTGATGGTCATAATGGACGGATTTCCAAATCAGTCACACATTTCAGATGTATTTTCTGCCAGGCAGTGCAACACAGGGTACGACCTACCCAGTTCTTTAAAATACTCTCTCTCATAGGCTACAGACTGCTACACAAATCCCATTCAGTTCCATCCTCAAAAATTGGAAAAGAGTTAAATAAACATTTTACCGGTTAAAGTCAGGTCCCTAAACAACACTTATTAAATAAACGGCGCCTTCAAGGTGTTTGTCGGAAAACTTCTGGCAATCAAGTAACTCTGACTTTTGTTTTTTCTAGTGCATTAATATATGTTTATGTTTTAGTTGCTTTGTTTTTTTTCTTACCTGTGAGGTGAAGTCGTGCTGCTGCAGCTGCCGGCCCTCTCTCAGGTCCCAGCAGCGGACCGTGTTGTCCAGCCCTCCTGTCCAGAGCTTGGTGCCGTCATTTGAGATGTCGATGCAGCTCGCTCCGTCCGTGTGGCCCTGGAACTGCCTGCCAAGGACACACACACACACACACACACACACACACACACACACACACACACACACACACACACACACACACACACACACACACAGAGCTTCAGAGAAGAGAAACACACACACACACCTGCAAATACACAAATCCTGCAGACTTCGCTTTCTGTGCGTGTCTTCGCTTCTTTTCTGCTAGAGGTGTCAGAATGAATATATTCTATTCCTTCTTTCCCTGCAGCACTTACTGCCCTGAACCCACCCACACATGATCCTGATTTTTTTTTCTGCCAGTCCTCGTGAGCCTTACCTCAGCACCTTCCCTCCCCCTTCTTCCTGTGTTTCTTTCTCTCCTGTCATGCCAAAGCTGGCTGTTTTAATCTCTTTATACCCCCTGTAGCAAGTTTATCCTTCATCTCTTTCCTTCTCCTGTTACATTCTTTAAAGGTTATCTTCTTTTCCTTCATGCTTTTCTTGCGTTCCTCCCTCTTCCATGAATTTCCAACGGCAGATCAAATTGAAACACTTTGGAACATTTTCAAACCCACCTGACCAGCGTCTGGTTGTGCAGGTCCCAGACGACGATGTTGCCGTCGCTGCAGCAGGAGAAGCAGACCTTGTTGTCGGGGGAGATGGCCAGGGCGTAGCAGGCCGGGGCGGACGACGTCAGCTCCGCCTTGATGCGGGGAGTCGGCGTGGCCAGATCCCAGATGGACAGCGTGCTGGCCTCGCCTCCAACGATCAGGGTCCGACCGTCAGGGAGGATTTTACAGGAACGGATGTAGTTATCTCTGTTCTGATTTGAAAAGATAAAGGAGCAACGTCACCACAAAGAGCACAGAAAAGAAAATAGCTAAGTAACTCTTGCAGATGCCCTTGTAGAGATGTTTTACAAAATAACAGATTTGCAGCTGGTTAATGAAAAATATTTTTGCGTCAAGGATTTCGTTTTTTTCTATCCAGCAAAATCCGAAAAATAATCCCAGATTTTTAATTTTAAGAAATGATCATTTGTTTTTCTTTTAGCTGGCATGTGATTCCTAATGTCAAATTAACATTTGAAGTGGCAATTAATGTTAGTAATTTTACTATCAGAAACAGCTACTAAAAAAGAAACACAAAAAAACTGATCACTGTGGTTCCTGTGCATCATGAACTGAGTTTGACCTGATTTTAAACTTCCAGTGAAAGTAGGGTTTTGCTTGACCTGGTTCTATTAAATTTAATCATTTTTGCTCTCTTATCCAATAAGTGTCTGAAATCTGAAATATAACATTTTTGGGCGGGGGGAGAGGAAGTGGTCGGGATAATTTAAGAATAATTTTCTGAAAGAGGTTTCCCCTTTCACTCCTCTCCCCATCATGTCTCACCAGACAGTCCAGCTGGGCCATGGGGCTCTTGCTTCCCGGCTGGCTGATGTCCCACACCTTGACGCAGCCCTTGCCCCCGGTGTAGACGTGGCGTGTGGAGGTGCTGATTGTGACGGCGCACACCACCTCCCCGTGGCTCAGCGTGTGGATCTGACGGGCGTGACGCGGGATGCCCGGGCCCAGCAGGGCGTCGGGCGGGAACGGCACCGGCTGCATCTGGCCGTCGGCGCTCACGTGGAACGAGTAGGCGCTGGGAAGGAGGGAGGAAAATAAAAAACTGAAAAATTTATTTTATTTTATTTTTTTTTTTAGAATTTAAGATGCAAAGGAGAATAAAAAGTAAAACGTACTAAGGAACTAGATGGAGTCAATCAATGAGAGCACAAAAGCAGAGCAGCAATTAAATACACAAAATTCAATAAGAAGCAGAGAAAGCTCGCACGTTGGTGTGAAAGTTGCAAACTGTGTTTGTTCAAATTTTGGGCAAATTGCTGAGCTCCGAGCAGCTGTGGGCGCAAATGCATGATGGCAGATTGTATTACAGGCAGAGGCGGTGTGGCACTGCTAATGGCCAATCCATAGAGCAGCGGCTGGAAGCCAGACCTGTTTTATGATTTCAAATTAGCAGCACAAGAATGAATTGCTGCTGTGTAAGACAAGAACAAAATCACAATGGCTGGATCTGCCAAACAACATAAAAAGTGTCAATGTGTGTGAGCACTGCAGATGTTTCTGTCTGTGGCTGGACTTTAGATAGCACAATTACAAAATGTTCAAAACGCTTATGGGCAACACTTACCGATTTCCTTAAAGATTTCTAGAATTTTGACTCATTTTATGTCATTTTTGTGCAATTCGCCACACGAGAGGACAAATTTGAATCTAACAAAGGAAAACTTTGTTTCACCATGTTTTTGCATCAGGGAGATCTCACAATGTTTTTTCACAAAACACTTAAAAACTGTTGAATATTTCCCAAAGCACAACCAAAGATGTGACAGTCACCTGAAAACCCATCAGAGCTGGTTTTAATAATAAAACATCCAGCACCTGAAGGCACTGATGAACAAAGAAAAATGGATATCAAAGCTCCTTTATACATCATAACCCATCGTTCTTATAAACAAAATGAAATCAACGGTCGAATCCCTTTCAGGCAATGAGATGCGATACATTAACCCATGTAGGCACAATCCACATAACAGGCAAAAGCTCTTCTAAATTACGAAAACAATATTTTCTACATCAATAACATCCAAATGAGAAAAATATGTGTAAATAAGTGCTATAGACGCATATCAGGTAAAACACAAAGCAACGACAGGCTAACGCGGTTAATGAATTTGTCACCTCATTAAATACATAAAGATCTGAAACGAATAAAGAGAAGAGAAAGTCCTCAAGTGTTTTAAAGAGTTAAATAAAAGTTGTTCTCAGCAATGGAAATCTAAAATACGCTGAATCGTGAGTTTATGATCTGGGTCCGGGAGGAGTTTGTTTATGCTGCTTGCAAACTGGGAGAAATATCACCTCTAGGCTTGTAAATTATGTAAATGTGTACTTACGGTTTTCCGCCAGAGGAACCAGGGAGAGAGGAGGACAGGCCGGGAGCTCTTAGGTGAGACCGAGAGTCATACGCCACCTGGTTGGACGAAATGCAAGAACAAAATGCACCTTGACGTGGATTTAAAGAACCGATTTACATATTGGTTTCACAACAATGACGGCGCAAATGTGAATTGGTCCAATTCATTTCACCTGAACTCCTATGTGCTCGGGCGCACGAAGCAGCAGACAAGACATGATACAGATTACATGTAGGAATGTGAAAAGGCAAAACCTCCTGTCAGAGGCAACCGACCCGAAACTTTGTCTTCCCTACAGACGTTTCTCTCTATGAAACTTGATTAAACATTGTAAACATGACAACTCTGAGAGCATAACGAATGCACTGCGCTGATACGGACAATGCAGAGCCAATTCATCAAATGTTTCAACAGTACCGGGACAGTCGGGAGGGCTGGATCTGAATCATAAATCAAAGCTTGACAGAGAGGAATAATTTGGCCTTGTTGCTCACCATGGGGCTGCGGGAGTAGGCGCTGGCTGCGGCGCTGATCTGTGGAGAGAGAGTCAGAGCTCCTCCGAATCCCCCCGGGCTGGCCAGCTCCCCGTTCAGCCCTGCGTGGGACACCACGCCAAAATGAGCCGGGTATGAACCGGGGGGCACAGACATGGGGCTGCGGAGAGCTGGGGAGGCAGGGAAAGAGGAGGGAGCGGTTGAAGGATGGGGGGGAAACCATGTGCAGCACACAAACACACGAGTCACAGAGGGGCTGAGATAAATGGGTTGCTTCCTCTTCATACTGGCCTGGCAAAAGACCTCAGCTTTCATGTACTAGACCCAACATTTCCAAAACTTTAAAACGTTAAAACTAAATGTTCTCAGTTGATTCAGTTAGAATGGCATAAAGTGAATACTAAAAACTGGGGATAGCAATGCCACAATCATGAAAATCAATAAAAAGCTGAGGGGAAAGAGGGAAATGGGGGACAGAGACAGACCGGGTCCAAATCTAACCAAGGTCACAGCAGCTGAATCAAATGCTCCATTAAGTTAAGTTTCAATTATAGTAAGTTTATTAACTTGTTTGTTTGAAAGATAACTGTTACATGCCAGGTTTCCTCTCTAACTGATGAGATGAATAAAATATTAGGTTCGAACTCGACACTTGGTTCTTTTCCCTTAGTTTTGTGTGCAGTTACAGCATGACGGCAGAATGTTTTCTATTTTTTATTTAACTTGCGTAATTCTCACCAAGTGGGTCTGCACTTGTTGCAGCTTTGCTGACCAGACGAAGGCAGGAGGTGCTGGGGCCTGGCGCTCCAGGCGCTCCTGTTGATCCCGGGGTCAGAGCCTCACGATGGGACGGGGACGGAGTGCCAGACTTGGACAGTGGAGACTGGGACTTGTCCATCTGTGGAGACATCAAAATAACCAAAAATGTCCCTGTCTAGCACTGAAACGAGCTTATCAACACTTTAAAAATATACTCTTTAGATTTTTTTTAGGTTCGGTCATATAGCTACTGGAACAGTTTTGTAGCAGTAGTTAATAAAATTGTCTTTTATTAACACAATTTTCAATCAGACATTTTATATATTAAATAATAATAATGATGAAGAACCAATGCAGACTAATTGAATATCGTTAAAGTATTTAACAGAAAACAGTTGACATAGCGTTTTAGTAACATGCCTATATAAACAAGCTGCAGTGCGTGCAGGAACTTTTTGCGTCACATTTTACCTGTGCAGGGTCCTTGGCCTTCCCTGGTGTGGGGCTGCGGGGGTTTGGTGTGGAAGGCGCCTCTCCTGCACTCGATGAACCGGGCAGCTCTTTCCTCAGAGTCGGCGCCCGGTCCAGTCCGTTCCCATGGGGGGAGTGAGGAGGGCTGCCGGTGGGAGAGTTGGGCTCCTAAATGAATGAAGCAAGGTTGCAAAAACATTTAACGTGTTCAAAGTTCACGTGTTGTTATTTATTTTTTTTTATCAATGCTGATATACTAGTTTTATGTACTAGATATACAATCTTTACAGAATGACTTTCTGTAACAAAAATGTTTTTGTTTTTTTTTGTTGTTTTTTCCACTATTGCTCTTGCTGCTGACAGCAAAAATGGGTGTGGTTTCCACATCGCTAATTTACTCTCCCCAATTTGACCCCAGCAGTTTAACTGCACAACATAAGCAACGCAAAGTGGTTCAACATGTCGAGTGAAAAAAATTTATTTAGTTCCAGTCATTTTACCAGTCCATGCAAGACCAGTCACATTTAAAAGCTGTGCAACCAGGACATTATAAAGTGCACAATTTGTTGACTAAAAGTCAATTTAAACGTGCAAAAGCTGAAAATGAAGCAAAATCTTACGCTATAGATATATCCACAAGAAATTATTGCAAGTTCATCAATGCACTTTGCCTCACTTTAAAGATGAATCCATGTGAATGTAAACCGTTAAAGCAGGCAGCATTAGCCGCCGTTTCCTTCTTTGGTGATTTTTCAACTGCTCTGCAGCCAACAGCAGGTCTGCTGTCACGCTGACTGTATCGACTCTTCCTTCTAGTTGGACCTTTAAATAGAGTGAGAGCTCAGGGGACATTACATGAGAGAAGAGACTGTCACCGGCGTGGTTGCAGCAGGATGTGGACCTGGAGACAATGTTGTGTGTTACAGATGCTTTCATCACCGGAGCTACTGTTGAGCCAGCGCTGCCTCCTCCAGAACGGAGCAGGCTAATCTCTCACACTGGGTCACAGTGATCAGAAAGTCATTTTGTGCCACGCACATTGGCATGCATGCACACTCTGAACTACACTTTTAACCCACGCACAGGCACATTTATGTAAATGCATGTGGAATCTCTACATTGCAAAGAAGTCCTTGCGAAAACAAGTATTTCTTTTTTGGTTCCATAATCCACATTTGTCACTTTTTTATTTTTTCTCCTGTCGGCTTTTGCAGCAGTTTCTAAGTCACACAAGAGACCAGTTCTGCTTTTGTTAGCAAAATCAAGATACACAAGGCTTAGAGGAGAAATATTTTGGTACACAGCGTGAGGTATTAAAAGAACTACAGTCTTCCAGGGGCATAAATGGCTTTGCATATATTAAACTAACCAGACTGCAGTTATCTAATGAGAGGAGGAGGCGAAGGGGAGAGCGCCGAAGAAACGGAGAAAAAGAAGAGAGCAGAGAGACGGGAAGAACAGAAGCCTCGAGAGTGCAGACGGAGGACAAAAAAAACATACACTCCGAGGAGAAAGATTTGAGGCGATGTGGAAAGTGTCTGTGGATGTATGTGTTGTGTCGGTGTGTCGGCATGTGTGCGTGAACATGTTTCACAAGCGGGGAGCACAAACAGTGGCAGCTGATAATGAGCTTACACAAGAGTTCTCCCTATGTACAAAGAAACGGCAGCGGCCAGCTGAGCAAGTAACGTTACCTGCTGACTCCTTTCACGTTCCCCAGACATGCACACGGAGAACAAGAAGCAGGAAACCAGGCCAAACAAAAACTGCACATTTTAACTACTATGTGCAGAAAGGATGAAATTATCTGGTTGGCTTCTCTGCAACTGGCCTATTCTCAGTGTTTACCCTAAGCAAGAAAAAAATATTGTCATCTACTTCCTACTTCCCTTTATGAAAGTTTACCTGTATTTTTTTCCTTTTTGTTAAAACCTAAACAAACAATTTCGAACATTTTTATTTGATGATAAAAACCAACATCAATGACAAAAAATATTGCATCTTGCTTGTCAAAGTTCAAGTGATCTCTGTGTGTAAAAGAAAACTGATAAAAGTATCCACTTCTGATCTGAAAATAGCGAGCACATGCCCATTCAGACTACATTAACATCTAATTAATTTTGGGTTATTTGCATTTAAGCAAATCTTCTTAGAGGTTGGAAAGATAACCTACATCTTTAGTAATATTTGCCCTGAGTCAGAACAGCTAAAAAAAAACAACAAAAAAAAAACCCTGTGAATGATGCATTTTTTGAGTTATGATTATTTTTTTGCTATTTTTTTTTTATGTTCAAACCATTTTGAGATATTTCTAACTCTTTACCTGATATGGTTAAATTGTTTCAATCTGAATTAGTGGAAGAAACAATGAAATAACAGGCTTCTAAATGCTCAGTTTCACTCACTGACTGAATATCTGGCAAGCAGTGTTGCTTGGGGTAAAGTAAAAGAAATCTATTAAAGTTTTTGCACATGTAACAACCGTCTGCTGCAGCCAAAAATTGGTTTATGAGAGCGAACGCGAGCGGAAAGGAAAAAGAAGAAAAAAAAATAAATCAATGAACTGGAATTTTTTTTTTTTGCAAGTATTGAAAGAGCTGACGGGAAGAGTGAGCTGATCACACTGAGCGGAGACACTGTAAGCACGAGGTTGTCAATTTTAGTGCGGCAACTTGCCTCGTTGGAGACGTCCACCACCAGATTGTCTTCGCTTTTGTCTCCATCACTGTCCTGCAGATAGAAAGACAGCGCGGGAACGTCATTATTTCCTCGACACCCATAGAACTGTAAACCGTACTTATAAATAAAGAGCTTTAATAAAGAAAGACATGCACAGTTGCTCAAGTGCATACACAGATCAATAAATCAATATTCCCGGCTGCTTTTTGCTTCCTCTCACTGTCTGTCCTCCATGCAACATTAAACACAGAGATACTGTACCTTATGATCTCACCAAGCATCGCCCCTACACAAACTCTGTTTTTTAATCTCTTACAATCTGCAGACACACACTCTTTCAGCTCTGCACCATCCATGGCACATCTTTAGCTTTTCCGTCTCTCTCTCTCTCTTTATCTCTCTCGCTCTCTTTACCTCTCTCTCTTTTTCCTGAAGTGAGAACGATGGCACTTAGTCACCATGGCAACAACGCTTTGATGCGATCGGTGCGCTGATATTTCTATTGACATCAGTACCTAAATATGCAGAGCCCAAACAGGACAAATCATTTAGTCTGTTCCTGGGAAGAAAAACAAGCTGCCGGATGGACATACGGCCAAGGTGAAGCGGTTTTTAAAAAGACGGAGAAAAAATACGGAGGTCCAACAGGCAAACCAAGAGAAATAAGTGGCGAAATGCGTCTCGACAGATAGAACGAGAGAAAAGGCGTTTGGAGAGCTGGAACTATCCCTGCTTGTTTCACGCTAATGGGAAAGATTTAGGTTGCTGTTGTTGATGCCGAACTGATTTTTCCTGGAGGCAGTCTGCTCCAGACAAACTCCTTGTGTCAATCAATCTCACCGACTGCAAACACACAACCATCTAATTCATTACAGATATCTGCCTTGGCTGTCTCTCCTCTGGCATTACATCCCCTCTGGCTGCTTGCTCTGCCCCAGCAGACCCATCCAAACCAAACACGGCTCTAAATGACGATGGGCTCTCGACTCCCTTGAGGCCTCTAGTGTCATGGACAATCTGTCGCACACACGATCTCACACAGACACACACACACACACACACACACACACACACACAGAGAGAGAGAGAGAGAGTGTGTATCGACACAGTGCTTTCTTTGAACAAATAGCTGAAAATAACGATTTGCCGTAGACAAGATAAACTGATTTTATTTAAATAAATTTCTGCCTATTTAACTTACTTTGTATTATTGAGGGACATCAATCAAGCAGGAACTTGGATTTAAATGGGTGGCTATTTCTGATAAAGTATTTTATATGATATATTGTGCAGTATATTAATATTATTAATTGCATTATAGCACTGACTACACATTAATGCTCTGTCTGTACTGATGAAGATTCACTCACCTCAGGATGCCAAATACTTGAAGTTACTCCAACTGTTAGCAGAATGACTTACTTTGTTGGTTTTTTTTTTGTTTTTTTTTTCCATCTCGTAATTTCTTCTCCACTCGGTGGGAATCATTAACTGCGTTTGTAGTTTTTAAATGACATGAAACAATCGTTAGGTGTGGATAATAATAAAATGAGACTGCAGTGAAGTCTGGATGCAGTGGAACACTGTAAATTTTGCACCCGTCATCCAAATACACACCCACTATGCAACTTGTGGAGCATCCTAAGTGACACTTGATGCTTTTCGTGTGCTTAATTTAGATACATGACATAAGAATACAACTTAAGTACAAATCTATCACAGCAATCAGCAGAAACACATACATAGGAGTGTGGAGGGAGGGGCTCTTTATCATCACAGCGCCTCCTCTTGGCCTCAGCCCCTCCCTGCAAGGCAGAGTATCCTCCTGAGGGTCCTTGGCGCTCCTCGGTGGGCTGGCTGTCTGTTGACGACACCGACTTACTCTGAAGACAGACGGAGGCACAAAGAAAAGTAGAAATATTATGAACCATTATTGAAATAGAAACAGGTGATGAAACTATGCATAGGCAAAGGAAGAACATCAAAGGACATAATCAATCATGTTTTAAAAACCGAGTGTGAATACACACACACCCACCTCAGTTATTCAGGTAATGGTGTGTAGAAACACTTGCGGAGACGCACACACACACACACACCCCCAAACACACACACACACACACACACACACACACACACACAGCAAGAAATGCAGACACAAGCACAGGTTAAGCCGTAGCCATAGCAGCACACAGGATAGCCTATAAAGCTAATTAGTGCTCTGCCCTCGACACACCAGTCCTCGTGTAAAATATGACTCTCATTATCGGGTAATAAAGCTGTTCAGCCATATTTACAATGCAGCCTGTGTTGCTGCTCAGTGCTGAAGAAATTCGATCGAAGCTTTGTGTTGTGTTTGTACACGTGGGAAAGGACAAGAGGTTCAGTGAAGGCCACTTGTCATTCTCGGCCCCTCATGTGGGGGAGCAGAGGAACAGGGAGGGTCTAGAGGTTTCCACAGGACGGAAACCAGAGCAAAGCAGCGGCGGACAAAAGAGATTACGCAGTAAATCTCAGCAATGCTTCACAAACTTAAATTCATTTCATATTGTAGCATATTTTACTACTGTGCAGCTTTAAAAGCTAATTGATATGCATTTCTCTTGAGCTTTTTTTTTTTCCCCTCCCCACCCATCGTTCATAATGCTTGAGTAAGTTCAACCCACACTAATGAGAATCATATTTTCCCTGTGCTTTACAATCAATATTGCGTTTAGAAATTAAATTATGCAGGAGGTTTTGTTCTGTGATGAGAGTGAAGAGAGAGAGAAAGTGAAAACAGCTGTTCTTTTAAATATTTTTTTTTTATTTCATAGTAAAACCCAGAGCAAGGATTTGCTGGCTTTAATTGTCCAACTTTTTGTTCATTCTTTAGAGCAGTTTGAATGATTTATCGCCAACAAAAGGTTTACAAAACACTCATCTTGGGCATGAATGTCAACTTTTGGGATGAAATTAAACTTTTATTTTCTCAGATTAGGACGACCAATTCTGAAGCTGGTGAGCTGAAGTGAAGTTAAACAATTTGAAGGTATTTTATTTGTAAACATCCTAACCAGTTTTCCTTCATTTGAAGGAGGCATTTAGTATTAGGGGGTTAAAACCTGAAAACAACTGGGTAATCCAACAGATTCAAGGTCCCAAAACACATCAACACGGTTAGTGGAATAAATAAAACAGGTTCCCAGTATGTTTACGAAATCCCCTGGTCTCAACCCTATTGAAAAGGTGGAGGCTGTGGGTTGAGTGTGCGTGGAAAAAAAACACTTGTGGAGAACTATGAAT
This sequence comes from Poeciliopsis turneri, assembly GCA_922788865.1. NCBI lineage: Eukaryota > Metazoa > Chordata > Actinopteri > Cyprinodontiformes > Poeciliidae > Poeciliopsis > Poeciliopsis turneri. Next base: position 1,215,211 of record CAKLNU010000579.1, read on the forward strand.
GTGAGGTTTTTCCTGAACTTGTTAGAGAACATTTAGCAAAATATAAGTGTAAGTTTGTATACTGCAGCTTGGATGCTAAATTTTAACTCCACAATAAAGTGAAATATCGACACTTAGATCTTGGTTTTGAAATTTGCTGCAGTTGTTTTATGATCATTTCGGCTCATGATGAGTGTTTTAAACATTTTCAATGTCACTTTCACGTTTTTAATTGTATTGTGCTTGTTTGTTCCATTGACCCACAAACAGAGCGAGTTTAAACAAGGAAGGTTTCAAAAACACAGAGTATGGAAGTTGGAAAAATATTGAAGATATCAGTGCAGTCATTCATAGAAAATCTTTTTTTGTTGTTGTTTTCTGGTTTTCCGTCTGTCTTCAGAGTAAGTCGGTGTCGTCAACAGACAGCCAGCCCACCGAGGAGTGCCAAGGACCCTCAGGAGGATACTCTGCCTTGCAGGGAGGGGCTGAGGCCAAGAGGAGGCGCTGTGATGATAAAGAGCCCCTCCCTCCACACTCCTATGTATGTGTTTCTGCCGATTGCTGTGATAGATTTGTACTTAAGTTGTATTCTTATGTCATGTATCTAAATCTGGTTTTCTGGTTCACTGCGGCATAACACCTGCGTAACGCTACTCCTAATATGAACTAATGATACTGCAGACTGAGTTGCTTTAGGAAACATCTAATGAAATAGCCGTCACCAGGTTGTTAAATCTCACAGCGATCAGTTCTACAGACAGCTACGATAATTGTCTAAATCTCAACTGGAGCATTTGTAGCCTCAGTGGAAAAAAAATTAAAAATAGTTCTCTATTCATCCATTCGGTAGTTTAGGTCCTTTCAGAGAAATGTGAAGTGCTACAGTGTTAGTCTAATGTAGAAAACCTTGAGAAGCTCAAGGCTGACGGTGATGAGCTGCTATTGTGCTGCTGTTGGGTTGTGATACTCCTGAAACAAATCCAGTCATACCCTGCCTTGGTTTTTTTGGGGGGGTTTTTTTGCGAGGCCACTTTACAGTGTGTCTCAATTTTCTTCAGTTTATCACTGTCACACAAGCACACACAAAGGGAAATGTGGGCGTACAAAACACTTGCATCAATATGCGCGCACACACGCACATGCAAGCAAAAGTACTCACCCTGCTGGGGGCTCCCTCTGGGTCGTGGCAGAGGGGTGGGGGGAGGCGCAGAGAGCAATGCAGAGATAATAAGATTTATAGAGAAAAGAGAGAAGGTTTGACGTCAGTGCTAATAATAATAACAAGCCAGAATCAGCCAAGGTAAGGATGAACTACGACTTCAACCCTATTAAAGATAGTTTGCTATATATACATATAGCAAACTATATATATAGATAGATATATATATACAAAATAACATGTTGCTGTTATATAACATGTATATAATAATATGTTATATATACACATATAAATATAGAATAACATGTTATGTTATCAACATGGCAACATGTCTAAACACTTGTATCTTCTTATTTCCGATTCTTACTTTTAATTCATTTCTGCTTTTTTCCAACTAGGACTCCTTTAACTCATGCGTAAGCCTCTTGGCTCGGTGCCTGAGACCGCAGCACGGAGATAAGATATTCTACCGGGGTGAATCAGAGTTCAGTGGGAAAAGGCATTTCTTTCTCATCCACACAAGCCCCATGGATGCATCAGTCCAGTTTATGACACAAAACTAAACAGGAAATATTACACTCCGTCCAAAAGGTGAGCAAAAAAATAAATAAATAAAAAGATGCTGCGAGTCAAAAATGCTATTTTGCATTTTATCTTGTCTGAAAAAATAGAAGTGATGTACATTTTATGCTGTGGCTGCTTTCATGTCTGAAGGAAATGTAATTTAACCAACACAAAAATTTCAACATAAATACAGAAAAACATACGGTATTGTGTGCAACCATTTGCAAAACACTGAGCTTCTTTTGTCCAAAAGGTATAAGACACTTTTATTTATTTACTTATTCGTTTCCTACAGCACACTTGTGAGTTGTAGACAGGGACATGTTTGCTGCTCTGTTGCATCATTGCAGACAACACTGGAAGCCTTCGGGAACAGATGGAAATCAATTGGTGTAGTTTTAAAAGCAATGTTTTGAGATCCCTGCGTGATTTCAGCTGTTGTTTTTTTTATACAACAGTGAACTTGATATTTTTAGGGGTTATTTGGAATTCTAATACCATTGAAAAGCATACAATGACAAATAAAATATACTTTATTTCCAAATTAGTTTCTATTCTTAAAATATTGAATTTCAAGTTTAAAAAAAAACTTTTTTTATGGCTCATATCACTTATTCTTTTCTTACAATTGAATTGAATAAATCTGGGAACTGAAATGAAACAAAGGAAGGTCAACTTAGCGTCTAGAAAACAAGTTCTGTGTTAATCTGACTTATTGTGAATAATTTTCTGTCGTTAGTTACCAAAAAACTCAAACTTGCTTTTATTTCACCTAATATGTTTAAGAAGTTTCAATTTGTTGTGACTGGATGGCATCTTTTAACTGGTTTCAGATTTACAGAAAAAAAAAACGTGTTTTTAATCAATCATTAAAATGTACAGGTTTGTCTTGCTGGGCAAAGAATCCAGAGATTCTTACCTCTAAGGTGTTCTGGATCAAGATGGTTTCGCTCGTCTTTGGAGGCGAGGTGGGCGGAGACCCCCAGAGCGCCGGTCAAAGCCAAAAGCCCAGAACTCCCCGCGCCAAGGGACAAGCCTGATGGGTGCGGTGTGAGAGGGATGCCGGGGGCGTGGTGAGACAGGTGCTGGAGCTGCTGCTGCTGTGGCCACAGGGAAAGAAGAGAACGGGAAGGGAAACGACAAGAAAAAAAAAAAGGAGGTTAGAAAAGTCCGATTTGAAAAGAGAAAAAAGAGCTAAAAACACAACAGGTGGTGGGATGCAGCAAAAGAAACAAGATAAATTAGAAGGTGAATGTGATTAAATTACAACATCAGAGGAAATTAGAATGACGGTAGGCAGGATGCGGAAGACGTCAGGCTTTAAGACTGGAATACGACAACAACAAGCAAAAACAGAAAAAGGAGAAGCAAGTTGAACATCAGGGACATAAACGGAAAGAAAAAATTGTGAACATAAAAACCAAAATGTGATAAAAGAAAATGAAAAACAGAAAAGAAAGAGTTGGTAAGAGGTGTAAAATATTGAGGCGATGGGATTTATTACAAAAGAAAAGCCAGGAAAGGGAATAGGGGAAGGAAAGGGCCAGGGGAAAACAGAAAGGGTTAGAAAGAGAGGAAAATACTTGAGTTTCAGAGCAAACAAGGCAAAACAAAGTGAAATCATAAAGGCAGTGAAGAGCGAAGATGGAAAAAAGGAGAGTTAAATGAGTTCAGAAAAAAAATAGAGGAGGAGAGAATGGAGAGCAAAGGAGCATCTACCGATAAAGCAGGGCTATTATCCTGAGGGGGGCATTAGAACGCGTTTTCATGTGTTGTTTTCTCAATCCAGCACATTAGATGTACACACACACCAGAGCGCACACACACCTCAGAGACAGCAGTGTTTGTAGAGCTGCGAGGAACAAAGGGGCTTTAAGTAGACAGTAATGTGATCAGAGCTCTGACAAGCTGCAGAAAAGCCCCATCGACTGCAGCACTCAGGACCATCACTGCGTTTATGTGGAAACAAACATACACCCTGCAGAGCTGGCACCACCGCAACAGGACAGAGGACTTTCTCCAGGGATCTACAACAAATTCTGTTGTTCTTGTGTACATTTCTTTGCAATAAATGTGAAGCAGAACTGAAGAAAAAAACATATCGGTGAATTGTTATTAAGGTTGTAAATACTCTTACTCTACTGAAAGTCCATTAGTAAGATATTAATGTTCTTTCTATAAGACTTAATGTCATTTTAGCTAACAAAAAAAGACACTTTTTTTTCTATTTAACTGAGCCGCAAATTGTCTACTAGTGTTCTTAATTACCAGCATGCTATCAAAGGTTTGCAGGATTCAGCAGTACAATAATCGCTGTCCAACTTTTTAGTTTACACATTCAGCATCGCCTTCCTGACAAGTTTGCTTTACAGGCCGCTAAATACTTTCAGGTTTTCTTTAATTGGCTTGCATGAAGACAAAAGAATACCCAAATCAGGAATAACTAAATTAATATTATGTCAACAGCAGTCATTTCAAACTGTTTGAATCTGTAAATAGCTTTTAAAGTCTGAACATCAGCATCTGCAGATGACACGCATAGTCGTATTAAGTCATAGTTTAGAGGAGGACTTTTCCATTTGCCTCAGTCCTACCCAGATCAGGGTGATGCATGTTGATGCATGTTCAACACCCACAGAGAATCGTATTAGAAGCCCTTTTATCTCATCTAGCGTTCAGAGTTTTCACAATTTATAAAAAATGCACTATAGTTCATGTCTGGTTACCTGAAGAGTATTTAGGTATGTTTACGCTGATGAATGTATGCGACTCACCCCAATAATGGCGTTTAGTTCAGCCATGGTGACCTGCTTCGCCCTCTCCACTGCTTGGACCACCTGCTGCTGGTGCTAAACACAAAGATAAGCAAACAGCATAACTCAAGCAGAACATGTGAACATAGAGACAAGCTCCAAGCATGGGTGTACCGTAATTTATATTATACCGCATGTTGGAATAGCATTCATAATATTTTACCACATACTAGGATTGTATGTAATAGAACTTAATTGCTGACCTGAAGGGTAATAATACATGGCATCCAATTTTTTTTACAAATGAAAATCTGAAAACTACACACAGCATTTTCCGTGCTAAAGTTGACCAGTTGACATGTTAAAGTTGTTTTCTGTCTCTACTTGGCCTGCATCAAAATGAAAGCGGGACTTCTTATTGCTTTCTTTCAACAGTGGCTACATTCCTGCAATTCTCAAATGAAGGGTTTTTCTGTCAGCAGATTGTTTTCACCTGAGCGGTGGAAACAATCTGCTGCTCCTTCAGAATTACCTTGGACCTCTTGATTGCTTCCCTTATTAATGTTCATCAGTTTAAGTGGAAGTCTGTGGTTCTGCAGGTTTTCATTCCACTTCTTTCTCATTTTTGGATGATTGATTAAACAGATAGATGTTCAAAGCTTGGATCAGATTAGATTGTAATCTAATCCTGCTTTAAACTTCTCCACAACTTTTGCTCTGAAATATCTTGTGTTCCCCAAACTTATGCTATTAGTTCACTAATGTCCTTAACAAAACTTCTGAAATGTTTAAAAACCACTTAATTTATATTGGTATGGATACATTTTTTTAAATCTAATAATCCAGGAGACAACTGGTTGCACAACAAGGATAACAGAGTCTGTATAGAAGAACTGAATACCAATGCATGTGACAATTATTAGATTTTTATTTCAGTCTATTGGAAAACATACAATGACATACAGTGGATTTTCTGATTGTGACAAAACTAAAACTTGAAAGTAAACACTTTTCCAATAAACTAAATATGCTGCAAGTATAGTAAGGGTGTCAAATTGCATTTCTTACTCAGATTGGTCAAATCAATGTGTTGAGAACACCCGCTCAGTTCCTCAAAAAAAAACAAAAAAAACAATGCAATTCACACAAAACCAACATAAACATGTGCAACCGCTGCAGGCAGATCTCTGCACACACCAAAATCCACACCAACTAAAATCTCACGAATGTTTATTCATCATCTCTATGTAATGAACTACACAAATGCAAACATACGCGTGTGTGTGATGAAGCTTGCACATACACACCCGAAGACACACGGCGTTAATATTGATCAAACTGACAGAGCTTTGACCTTGCTGTCTCCAGGTAGCACATTCATCAGAGCTCACTCGCATTCGGAGACAAACAGAGGAGCCTGCAGGGTTTCATGTTCGTGCTCACACAATCAAGGCACATAGATGCGCCGCAGAGTGATGAATGGGATCAAAACACACACGAAGGAGCGAATAATAAGACAAGTGAAAGGAGTCTTTAGGAAATGACTGTATTCAGTTTGCAGATTACAAGATGTAAATGTTCTGAAAACAACACATTAATCCAAATGTCAGCATGGCTGCCGCAAAAACTTTAACAGCTGCCTCTGGATTTCCCTTAGATGTAACATTTAATCAGTGGGCCACATATGAAGCATCAGCGACGGTGGTTTTTCAACTCAAAGAGCTGCCTTTGATCATAAAACAGCACTGGATGAGACCTCCAGTGCCATACTAGCAAACTACAATGGAAAGAAAAACTCGATGCTTTCCAGAAGTATTCACACCTACTGAGTTTTTTGTCATCGGTTTACAATCAGAATGGAAATGTGGTAGAAGAAAGTGGTGGGTTAAACTTTAAAGAAAGCAACACACACTTTAAAGTCTGTTCTGTATGTGTCACAAGCCGTAGGGAACAGATTACATATGTGGAAGAAGGTTCTCTGGACTGACCAGATCAAAACTGATCTTCTGCCACCACAAAGTTTCACTGGTGGCAGCAACGTTTGGTGGCAACATCAACATCATGCATTTCTGATGAAGTGACAGCTAAACTGTAAAGGTAATAAAGATAAATACAGGCCAATGCTGGAGGAAAAACTGAATCTCTTAACCATTCTGCTGCAGAATGGTTTAGAGATCAAAGTATTTCCATGTATTACAATGACCTAATCAAAGTCTAGATCTAAATATACTAATCTGTGGCAAGATCAGACATTTCATGCTTACAGTTCAAATCTAAGCGTCTGAGCTCATTTGCAGAGGAAAATGGGCAAAACTGTTTGAATGCAGATGTCCAAGCCTGATGGAGACATGCTCTAACAAACTTCCAGCTGCAACTGCAGCAAAAGGTGGCTCTACAAAGTATGGGTTCGATGAAGCATAACACAACATACAGGTTGTGATTTTTCTCTGTGAGATACTTATAAAAGCATGCATCATTTTCCTTCCACTTTATATTTATAAAAAGTCTGGTCTGCTAACATCAAAAATCCCACTGAAATATACAGAAAAACAATTTCTGTTCAGTATAAAGTATGCATGTATTCCTGACAAACCAACATTTAAAAACAATGACATCATGTTATGTAAGCTAAAAAGATAAGAAAAAAGTGACGTAAGGTTGATTATATCTCATTTTCAACATCAAACCCATGCACAATACAGAATTAATGAGTTTGCACATTTTAAAATGGCAATTTGTTGTTCTTACCAGATACTTTAACAAATGCTCATAATTGCTGAGCTGCTTTTTATTATGTTTGAATCACAAACACCAGGAGTGACTGTGAAATCCACAGCACTCCTTTTCTGCAGAGCCAATTTACGAGACAAAAGTAATGAGCTGTGCTTTTATCAATATGCATGCCTGCATACGTCTTAATGAGTATATCATGTATATCAATTAAAACCTGAATTAGAACTTGTGTTCAATCACTTCACTTTTTAACTTCCTCTACTAGGAACTACTTATTAAATTTTTTTTTTGCCATTGATAAACCTAACGTGTAAACACCCGAGATTTTTTATTTTTATTTTTCTTTTTTCTCTTTTTTTGGTGGCCATATTTTGTGTGCCCGTGTGTAAGTGAGTCTGGCAGCACTTACCTCCTGAGAGAGGAAAGGGATGATCTGAGCACAGATGGCACTGAGACGCTTGACGATTTCTGCCTGCGATGGAGGAATAGAGAGACCGACAGAGAGAGAAAACCGCGTCACATATTGTAAAGGTGGAAAGTACACAGTAAACGTTGAGCAAACCGTGTACCTCAACAGCACATTAAGGCTTTTGTTTGCATTCAAACACTTTCTTAATGAGGTATCTGAGCTGGGAACCTCTGTGAAAAGACACAGAAGGAGGTGTTGCAGTGAAGAACCAGGATAGAGACCACATTAAAGCACCTGTCAGCGTCGGGTCTTTTAGCGCCTTCACACTCTCATTATGCTCACTAATGCAGTCCTATCTAGTGCAGCTTTCCTTCATTCCTTTTACCACTTCCCTCTCGGCACATGGTTCAAAAAAGAAATGTAGCATTTACTGTGTTTTATTGGCCAAGTGCCAATAAAACACAGAAGTGCTGTTCTGTCTTGGTTGGAAAATATTGAGGAATTGTTTTAGCCCTTTTTTCTTTCAGGTAGGTGAGGCTAAAATAAACATATTTGATTGTGAAAGAATATAAAGTTTTATGACCTACAAAAGCAGAGCTAAGATCATGTTTTCTTTATTTTTCCTGTCATACTTTAGCTTCATAAGCTAGCCAATATGTATCCTGGCTATGGCAAAAGTTTGGAAATTAAAAAGAAATTAGCAACATAGCCATAATGAATTAAGCTGCATTAAAAAACTCAGAGGTTTGATTGTCAATCAAATGCAGCTTCACTTCACTGCAGAGGGAAACAGAGGGAAGTGAAGCTGAAATGTTTCGACCAAGAGATGTATTTTGTACTTTACAAATGCAAAATAAATCTTTTTTGAATATATTTGTCTATGATACACAGAGTTAGGCACACCTCACAAAATGGAGTAGAACATTTTGAAATTTTGTGCAAGTCTAACTCCTTTGTATATCATCTTCCATTACCTTATTCATTAATTTTATGTGTTTGTGCATTCTGTATGCATCTAAAAAGCAAACTGATGCTGCAACATTAGCGCATGGTCCAAGTTTGATCCCAGGTGAAAAGCTTTTTTTTTTCTTGTTAGTTTTTTTTCTCCTCCAGGTTTTTTCTCATTCAGTCCCTTTGGAGGCTTTTGTCATGTTTATAATTTTTATTTCTAATATCCATGTTATGTTGTATGTTTACATGAACAATCTTGATTCATTTAGAATGACTGACAGCAAAATCATAAATAAGTGAACAAAAAAAGGAAGATCAATAAATGGTACCTGCACTGCATTATTCAATTTCCATTGTGTTTTTGAGTTAAGCAATTATAATCAGTTATTTAAAATATCGATTTTTAAATTTGATAATTAAGAAGTCTAATAAGAACCAAGAAGTAATTTATAAATGTGTCTGAATGGGTTAAGAAGTGGATGATCAAAGTATAGGTTTCCTCTCCGACTCTAAAAATGCATTACAATGTGTTCAACGCCGTCACTACTTACTACTTCTACTAATAATGATAATAATAAATCACTTTGTCATATTACCCTGTCCTTCCACCCATCCATTCACACACATGGTAAAAGCACTGCACTCCTACAAATCCAGCTGCCTACACTCATTTTATTACAGCACACAGTAACACATAAATACAAACACACTCTCCCCGGTTGTGTCTCACACACACACTGAACCTCTGCGGTGTGTCTAATTCTATCTGTCTGAGTGCCCTCAGCCTCATTTTGTTCTCTTCTTCACTCAGCCGTTCTCTCTTTCTCCACAGCAGCTCTCACACTGAGCCATTATTACCCTATTCATCCTCTTCCTCCCATCTTTCTCCCCCATTCCTCTCTCTCTCCCCACGACTTGCAACCTTCGTCTTCTATTCTCCCCGTCTTTTTACTTTTCTGTATCATTTTCTGTTCCTACGGTATAATTTTTCCATCCTTTTCGTCACTTGCCCTTTCTCTCCCTCCACATCATCAGTTGCTCTTATAATTTTTTTTTGTCCCCGTTTCAACGCTGTCACACTTTTCCTCCAGCTGCCCGTGCTGCTTTTTTTCCCCTCCTCTGTCCTCTTTCCTCCACCATCTCCCAACTACTTGAGGATGTTGGATACAGAAAGCGGTGCAGGAAGCATCTGAGAGCAACGGAAAGAGTGACAGGGTCAGATAGGGAGTCGCAAAAAAAGACTGAAGCACACAGACAATCAGCCAACCTGTCAGTGGCGGCTCCTCTGATCACGACATCAGAAAGGAGCCGTCACCAGAAACACAACTCTGTTCCATCACATCTGACATGTGTCACCGTGAGCACGTGGAGGTAGGCGACTGGCCCTCAGCTCTTCTGCGTATTTGTTCAAACAGCAAGCATAAAGCACGTCTGACCACAAAGATGGAAGTGAAAGAGAGAAAGAGGAACCTCGCAGACAATGAATTACATTTTACAACATGGAATAGATTACTGTGGCCGCTGCCGATGTGGGAGATCTGCTCTACTCTTAAGTCAAAGCAATCATCTTCATGCATTCAAGTGCTAGCTGCTTGACAATGCAGTATCCTGCTTTACTCCAGTCTCTTTTATAAGCCTACAGCAGCAAATAATACAAGTAGACAATAGGCATGGGTGTGAGATTCTCGTCGTATTGTCCTGGAAAACCCAGGGCTTCGCAGCATCCTCCGAGAAATGTATCACAAAACAAACATTTCCTTCATTGAAAACAGAAAACCAACAATTATCGCTAGCAACACTAAAATATTATAGCATTCTGATTATGACATGCATACATTCATTTACTGTTATTTTGTTTTTGAAATAATGAATAAAAATAAATAAATATGGAGCTCTGGAAAAAAAAAATTAAGAGGCCACTGCACTGAACCCTGTTGAAAACCTCATGGTTTTGCCACCAAGTATTGATTTCTGAACGCTCCCTGAATGAAAACCTTTTTCTTGTTTTGCATTATTTGAAATCTGAAAACAGTGGATCTTTTTTGTTACTTTATCATTTTCTGCAAATAAATACATTTTTTTCTTGGAATTTCAGAGACATGTTGACCATAGACCATAGAATAACACATCAATGTTCATTTCACTCAAACATACAACTATTAAAAGTAAAATCAGAGAAACTGATCATTTTAAGTGGTCTCTTAAATTTTTTCCCAGATATTTATGTGTATTTATTTCAGTTAAGGATGAAATGACCTAAAATGTAATTTCTAAAGAAAGCATTTAAAAATACCACAGAGTAATAAATATTTGAGTGATTTTCGAAGCAACAGTCCACAGTAACTGTGCAGCTACACGCGTGTAACAGGTAAAGTAAAAAGCCCAGTTACATGAGCTGTGTTCTTGACCTGCTGCTTCTGCTTAGGGACTGATGGCAGTAAGAATAAAGCATTTTTCAGCCTCGTCTTGTATTTCACTCTGCTGCCCCTCTGGGTGGAAGTAGATTTACTTTTTACTCGTAGCTAGCCGACTCCTTGAAGATGGAGGCTGCTCCCCTGTGGACTTTGCGTTTTCAGATGATCTGCAGCGGCACAGTGGAGTCTTGGTGATCTTTCAGTCATCTCTACCACCCTCAGCAGGCATCTGCCATCCCACATTTGTACACAGTCGGTCCTCTCCACAATGTATTGAGATGAATATTATAGCCTTTGCACTTCTGCTCATTACAAAGTAACAGTAGGAGCGAAAGAAGGACTTAATTACTCAGGTTATCTGATTAGGTTGAGCTAGTTAACGGCTAGTTAACAAACATGTTGCTTGTAGCTGCACTTTCAAATGATTATTATTTCATTAGGAATTATGCCCGGCACTCTTTCTATTTCTCTACTACCAACTGCAGTTTTCATGAATAAAATTATCTGAAAACAACCCAGTCTGTCTTTTTTATTTTTGGCTGAGAATAAAAGTGTGATAGCCTTCTTTTAGCCAACTGATCAAAAGTGTGCAACAGGTGAGGAGAGTTACAATTGAAAACCTTCATTGCTCTTATTGACTCGACCACTGCTTCGTTTAGTTCCTAAAATCTATCGCCATTTGGTTTTCTCTTTTTAAATGCACCAGATTTTCTCCTATCAAACGACAAGCTGTCCTCGGACCACAGACGGCTTCCTCGAATGACATCAGTCAGCTGTGACCAGGAAAAAACAGAAAAAAAGCTCAGGGCAGGACTGATGCTGGACAGTATGTGTAAAGCAATCAGAGCTGGCAGCTGGAGCCATTTACATCACTGGTTTTGACTTTGAAAGCTATTCTAATAAAGTTTGCCGAATCAATCAATCAAATTTTATTTGTATAGCACATTTCAGCTACAAGGCATTTCAAAGTGCTTTACATCATAAACACAAAACACAAAGTCATGCAACATAGAATAAAATACCACCTTTTCCTGTTGCCCACAACAGGAAAAGGTGTAAAACCTTTTAACACGGAATTTAATGGAATGGAAACAAGAGACAAGCTGCAGGAATTTGAAATGCTCCAAATAAGGAGCCGTATTCCTCTCTGTCGCCACTTCCTCTGTGATGCTTCGCTGTGAGAGGAGTCACCAAAGCAACACCAAGCAACGCCCACTTTGGATTCCTGTTTATTTTTCCCTTTATTCTCCTTTTTTTTCAAAAGTGTAGAAACATTGTAGATAAAAAAAAAAAAGTTTATAGTTGTTTATAAAAAAAAAAAAAAAGATCCAACAATAAAAAATATGATTATGCTGTTTAATTTTATTGTTTCAATTTTTAATCTTCATGGAATCAAAATGAAATGATTTCAGAGGAAGGCAAATATAGTTTGCTATTTTCCTACTCGTTCAGTTTTACTGTTGCTGCGAACCAAAAGTATAAAACAGCCAAAAATAACAAAATGAAAGCATTCTGTGCCGGGGTGAGTCAGTCTGAGCTGAAGCAGGTGTCAGAAACAACACATCACGGTCTCATACTACAGCCGGCCAAAGCACTGCCACCAGGGAGCACTGGCAGAGATTGGCCGGATGGAGGGATGCCTGAATGGGTAGGCACAAAGAAGGAGAGAGAAACTCGTCAATAAAACACCTGAGGGCAGATATATGCTGCCAGCTGGCCTGGAAACAGATAGTGACAGAGTGAGAGAGAGGCTCAACATGAAACAGATCAAATATAGGTGAGAGCGAGGCACAGAGAGCGAGAGCGCTTTTCAACAAGAAGGGAAAAATTGGAAAGATTTTTGAGAATTCAGACAAATAAACGGGAAGAGAGGTGAAAGGGGGAAAGCAAACATGAGAAAGAGGAAGCTGAGAAATGAAATTAGGACCTTTTCTCGATTCTGTGGTGAATATTTGGCCCTAATAACGTCAACAAAGAGGCTCCAACGTAAGACGGTGTCAGCATGCTAAGGCTTGCCAACTCATCAGATCCCTGACAGGATGGTAATCAGAAGGGAGGAAAACATTAAAGTGATCACACAGCCTTGTTGCTGCATAATAATGCAACCAGACATAAACAGATTAAATACCTAAACTACTTTCAGCAATTGTGTTCTCAGGATTAATGAGGTGATTCATGCACCTTCTTCAGAAGCTCTGGTTTCGTTTCACAGTTCAGATTCCTGGCGCTCCTCCTGGAGTCTGTTGTGTCTTTTCCCATTGCTGGCAAAAGACACGGCCTGAAGAGGATGTTGCAAGAATAGAAGACTACTTCTAAACTACATTTAAGAGAGAAAAACAATCATATAAACTCTGGAATAAGGAAAGCAGTTGCAATCTCAGCAATTAAGCAGATAAAATGGTGAATGTATGATAAACTGCGCAACACAAGGGTTGAATTGCGTTTTCCGAGATTGGCACCGTCATTCTTAAAGTCAAGTCTGAAAACCTCACAGAAATTAGCTTTATTTGAACCAAGCACAAAACAAGCAGAAGAAGCAGAAGCGGCGTGCTTCAAATCTACCGCCAGAAATAAACAGTTTCAAAGTGATTAAAACTGAGCACACTTCATCTTTCATAACTTTTTCATTCCATTCCCACTGATTCTACATTACCTCCTCAAAGATTCCCCCACGAGTCGATGCTGACGGGCGACATGAAGCAACATGTCCACCGGAGACGTTTGTGCGTGAACGTGTGGAGTGTATGTTTGTGTTTGGGGTTGGATCGTTCCTGTGTGAGCATGCCGTTTGTGTTCCCGCATATAGGATTCACTGGATGTGAGAACACAGAGTAATATTAAAACAAATACAGGAGATTAGGACTCGCAGAGAACAAGACGGAGTAAATCAATTTTCTCTAATCACATGGCGGTATGTGCTTTATGAGCAGCAATGCCCTTTTTTTTTTTTTTTTTTTTTTTTGCAGCCAAATGTGGTTGCTTGGTATGATTGCTAGCTCTGACAAAGAAAATTAATTCAGACATTAAAACTAAAGGTCACTGATGTCAAGAAAAAGAAAATCACTCCTTAGCTTAATATTTAGAAGAGAAAAATAATAACCTCATTTGAAATCTTACATGCAAGTGTAACCCAAAACCTCATTTACTGAGTTTGCCAAGACAGTTAAGAGCCACTCTAAGTAAAATAACGCAAAATAAAGTGAAATAAACCACTATTCTGCTCATCATTTTTTAACCCTGTAAAATTATGAACAGGACTGATCAAACACCGAGCAGATGATAAAGTAAGACTTTATATCAGTATGTTGAACACAACTTTTAAACAGTCATGTTTAATATAAAACTAAGCAAATTGTTTGCTTCATATAGCCTCCACAGTTTAAATTTGCCCCAGGTGTCTGAAGGCCGTCTGAAGGAAGTCCACCACAATTTTCTTGCTTAAAAGGAGAAAAGGGATCAAATTTATTTCAATAATGACCTCAGCTCCAAACATAAGATTACATAAGATAAAGACACCCTGAGGTGATGAGATGCTTTAACTAGCATCTTTATGAAACCTGAAATCCTGACGTAGCTGGTATCACTTTGTTCATGAAAAAAGTCAGGTGTAAAACAACCAAAACTCTGGAGGGACCACATTAACAACCTAATAGCAGCAGAAGTGTTTAGTGAGGAAGAAATTTTAATAAAAGTAAGTCATATCATTTCCGTTGTGTGTCACAGAGAGGTGGAAGACTGTTGCGTGTTGTCTGGACGACTTGGCAACATGACAAATCAATTCAACCACAAAGTGATCTATAAGCAGCCGACACAAAAAGCCGACTGCATGGAGTCGTATTTTCCACCATTTGAATAAATGTACAGGATCTTTAAATAGCTGCACTTTGTTTTTAATGTTCATTGTGTTGAAATCTAAGCATCTGGTTAGTGTTTTTCACATATATATATATATATATATATATATATATTTAAGGGTCAACATACTACCTGGGATGCAAAGTTTAATGCTATGAAAGGCGTAAATTATTAAATAATTTTTAGGGAGAAACTGGGTCATGCTTCTGCCTGGCCAGCAGTGATTTAAATAAATCTTTTTCACTGTAGACAGAACATCTGCAGATCATGGCAGGCGATTAATTAATGCTACCATTGAATAGCACTTGGTACATCTATGGCTACTCAGAGCTGTGATGCTCAGACATTGAATTTGTTAATAAGTCTGCAAAATGAATGTTAGTTTGGCTGCAGACTTCGCATGCAGGAAAAGTATCTCCTTAGAGCTGCTTCCAGCAGCACAAAAACAAAGCAGATACCCAACATTGTCATAGGAACAAGGGGATCAGAAAGATACAAACACAACGCAGGACTACGTTTTTCACTCCCGATATTGAAGCGAGCTCCAGTTCGAACGGCAGGAAAGCCTCTCCTCTGTTAAAGTGCAGCATTGTACTTGGTACCAGAGTGTGACGGCGAGCAACAGTGGCCACGTTCATCCTGCCAATGTAGCTCGGCAAATCTAAATGTGATGAGCGTGGGCCGAGATTGGCACGGCAGGAGGAAGATGGTGCCCAGTGTGCTCAGGCACTGCCAGCTGTGCCAGCCTCAGAGTCCCATTATAGCCGAGGGAGCCAGCTTTATCTGTGTATGTGGATGTCAGAGATACCCGTCTACTCGCACTGTTTTGTTTGCAACGGAAATCTCTGCCATCACTTTTAGCTCACATTAAGGCCGAATTCCCAGCACCTATCGTTTGAAGTTGCTGGTCTGGATCCTTGTGTGGAAGCTGGCAGTAAGACCGAACAATAGCTGAGGACAACAATTTGAATGTGCAAATGCAGAAAAACCTAGCTGCAATGGAGAAACCCAGGGGAAAACATTTCAAAATCAGAAAATGACTTTTAAAAAAAAAAGCAAAGCATTGCAAACAAAATCAATTTTACCTTGGCATCACTATGCAAAATAAATTTTGTTGGAATAACGAGGCTGATTGTAACCTTAGCAGCTACTTTACATGACTTGTCAGTAATTGGTGAATGCATTATTATGTTTAGTTTTCCTCCCGTCTCTTTCATTGTGCTATTTTTTATTTTTTTTAGAAGCAAGGCGTGCTCCTTAAATTGTCTTATTTTGCCTTATTTTCATTTTCTACCTCACATTTAAATAAGGTTTCTTAGTTGCAGATTTGTTACACCTCAAACAAAGAATGACCAGATGCTTGAAATCCACCTTTTATTCTAACAATAAGAGCAAATTAGGGCTTTTCAAAAAGAGGGTTGGGGGCAAAAAGCAACAGAAAATAAAACGGTGCATTTCAGACAGAAAGAGATGAGGAGCTCTTCAGCGATGCGTGATTTACGAAAGGGAGTTATTTATTTGAACATGAGAAAAATATGAACTATGAATACTTAGACTATTCAAGGCATATTTCAAACTCAAAACGCTTCAAATTAAATTATTGGAGAATCCTCAGATCCCTTTTTGTCCTTTTAGCTACAGCTATATAAAAAGTCAGCAGCTGTGTCAATCTGCTTGATAATAGCAGGCACATGAGTCTAATGAGGCACATGAGAATGAGTACAAATGTCATTCAAGAAAATCAGTAAGAACTTGTATAACATGATCAGATTATTTTTTTATTTTTTTTTTTAGTATTTTTTATTAATTCTGTCTACACATGGTATTTCATGATTTTGCAAAAGAGGAAGTCAATACTTAAAACCCTTAAAACTGTACTACTCCTGTTTACCAGAAGGGGGCAACTGTTCTGGTTAAGAAAAGTAAAAAAAATCATTTTCTATCCAGTCGTTTTCTAGCTGTGTTACTACAGAACTGATTGCTTCTGCAACTTACACTAAAATAGTAGAAGCCATAGATGTTTTGGTGGCTGATTCAACACATTTTCTTAATTTGTGCCTGTTTCTGTTAGCAAAGATTCAAACAATTGTGTACATGAAGCTCTGGTCCTAGTTGAGCTGTTTGCAGCTGAATCTATAGATGAAGCTTCAGCTGAACACACACAGAATGAAACAGAATATTTCCTGCAACAGGCTGTTCAAATTTTCTTAGCCATCAAAAGAAATGAATCATGACAATTATTACTGAATTATAACTGAAGCTGCGTTGCTGCAACCCACGTCCTGCAACACATTAGCACCCAGCAGTCTGGACGTCCAGACACAAAAAGCTAATTCCAAGTATGAATGACATTAAATATTGCCCAATGTCCTTCAAGACAATGTAACAAATTTTCATTGACCATCCTCAGAGGTTTTACTTCTATGTAACAATGGAGTTAAAGCAGCTAAAATGGTTATTTACATAACCAGAGATCTTTTTTTTTTTTTTTTCAAATTTTTTTACATTTTTGAAAATGAAGGGATTGTTATGATCTTGTTGATATTGTTGTTTGAAGAGTAAAAGCTGATGTTTCCACATGGTCTTTAAATCATATTTGCACTGCAAAAAGCTATTGTAAGAATACAGCTATGCAATTATCAAAAGTAACATCCATAAAACACACAAAATGTTTGTGTTTGTTATGGATATTTTTTTTGTGCATCTTTGTTGTTACATGATTAAAAAAAAGCTATTTAATTCAATATTTTTGAAAAACATCAAGAAAACAAGGGTCTTCTTTATTTGCAAATCTTTTAAATTCCTCTTTGGTAAATATAGCTTATACACACCAAAATAAATACATCTTTATTGGAAAAAAAAAATTACACTTTTGATATTTTTTTAATTCACCGCTTAGGATGGATTTTGGTCATTGTCATTCTCGATCTTGCAATGCATCATGGTCTTTATTTCTTGTGCACCCTTCACATTAGCCACTTCAGTGCTAATTAGAGCGCTGTCCCCTTTGTGAAGAGTCTCAGGTAAATATTTGTACCCAGTGATGTACTAATCATCCTCTGATCTGGGGTGCAGACACAGAGCTGTTCAATGGAAATAACCTCCCGGTTTCCTCTCTTTCAGGACCTCACCACATCCCCCCCCCTCAGGACCCAACTTGCTCCTTTTTCTCCACGCCATCAGCCCTCCTGCTTTTTCCATTCTGTTGGCTCATTTTCCTCCTCCACAGTATCTGTCTTCCTTACTCTGTGTCCTCTCGCTCTGTTTTCCCTTGGTGCACTTGGCCTTGCTCTTTTGCTCTTGCTCTCTCTCTCTCTGCCCTCCTTCTTATTCTCTCTCATTTCTCTCTGCTTCGTACTGCATCTATCTGCCCTGCCTCTCCCTAATATCTCCCTCTTTTCTTCTTTTGCTCGCTCTTGCTGTTTTTTGTTTTTTTTTCTTCTCAGCTCCCTCGCTCTCTCTCTCTCTTTCCTCTCTGGGCAGCGTGCCAGCTCCTCTTCCCTGGCGTTGAACCAACTTCCCTCCTCCACTCCTATTCCACGCCTCCTCCTCCCACCACCCTCCCTTCCTCTATCCCCCTTGCCTCTGATTGATGGCCCCTCTATTCGTAAAGGAGAGGAAGGGAAAGAGAGGAAAAGAAAGAGAGATGAAAAAGAGCTACAAAGCACAAAGACGTATACAGAAGCACACAAAGTCACACATCCATACATACCCAGTATTGTGCTAACCAAATGCTCTTCTCTGTGCACATGGAAGCGACCACAAACAGTTGTGCACACAAGCTCTCTTGGAGAAAGGGCACACAGAAAAATCCACCCAAACAGAGCAGGGATGACAACGCACACAGCGCAAGCACCCTCCCAGCATGAAACCGACGGCCGCATGAACACTTCCTCTGACACATGAACACACAAAGACGCCAGTTCAACTTCCTCCAGTGCATAAGCAACACATCAGAGATAAAATGCAGCTCACTTTTAGTTTTGAAATACAAACTCATTCATGCATTTACAGAGACAAATATGTGGATTCAAGGACACAGATGCATGATCCACACATAGGTGTCTGTAGCACACAGGTGCATATTAAACGCATTCAGACACCACTGAATGTAAAAGGATGTTAATATACGTGGCTAAATCTGTGGCTCACGTTCTGCTCTAGTTTCGTTGCTTGTAGCTCTTCTTCTATGATAATTTTTTCCAAAACAAAAAACAAAAACAAAAAAAAACAACAACAATAACTAACACATTACTTAGATTTTCATTTCCCAGCTCCTCAGCTGGGACTGACCAACACTATTCATCCTCAAACTTATTGTTCTACAAATGTAAACAGATAATGAGTAGCAAGCTTGTTGAAGTGGCTGCACAGTGCGTTAGAGTATGAAAGCATTCCAACATCATGTAAAAGAATACAATCAATGTG
Source organism: Poeciliopsis turneri (assembly GCA_922788865.1). NCBI lineage: Eukaryota > Metazoa > Chordata > Actinopteri > Cyprinodontiformes > Poeciliidae > Poeciliopsis > Poeciliopsis turneri. Next base: position 1,234,456 of record CAKLNU010000579.1, read on the forward strand.
ATACAATGCTGTTCATGCCGCCACCAGAGCTGAAGGTAAAGTGATGTTTGCGCACAATATGGGGCATTTCAGCACCATTAATTATTGCTGCTTTAATGCTGCAGGCCAAGGACGCCCAAGATGAGTCCTTAAGAGCTACTGTCATTCACCATAGCTGCAGGCAGGTCGTTTTTTTTTTTAGAAAATTTTTTTGGAAGACTGAATGCTTCAAGTCATTTAGCAAGATAATTTAGATGAAAAAAGCCAAAGAGACATAGTGCAGAGGATTCATAAACTAAACACGAAGGTGAGCTTTGCTGTGGCTAACCTCTGTAGCAAAAGGAGAGGCTTTGTCCAGTATTTATTCTCATTTCATTTAGCAGAGAGGTATATCAAAAAGTAATTCATGAGTAACGAGCAGATATGAAAAAGCTTTGCTAGTCAAGGTAAGAACGCACAGTGACTAGACATATTAGGATGCTTTATTAACATACAAGCTGTCATTTTACATAAGTCAGTTGTCTGGGTCTCTTTCTCCCACCAATATAGTTACTCCCACCCACCCCATAGTTACTGTGTCTGATTTACTTCCAATCATATCACATAATATTATGATATAATATTCTTACCACAAAACTAAAAAAAGGAAAAAAGTTGAATATAGGAAATAAGCAAATTATTAAGAATAAAAAGAAATACTAAACTGTTCAATACAATGCGAGAATCCAATGATCGTGCTTCATCAGAGTACAGTAAAAGAAAATGTAATTAGTGGTTAACAAATAAGATCTAGTCTCAAAAATATGTATTGGATGACTAATTAATTGGATGATTAATTCATTTTGCAACAAATGTATTCTGCAAATAAAATGTTAATTTTTCCAAACACGTTAAGCACACAAACACGTGCAAAACAGATAAAACAATAGACACAGTCTGAAGCTCCTCTGTCACAGTTAAGAGCTATTAAGCTAAAACATTCCCCGAGAATTTAATTATTTTTTCCTTTCTCGTCTCATCTTTGCCTTTCTTCTTCCATGGTTTATATTTCCGAACTTATTTCCTCAAATTCTGAGATTTTATCCAGCTCTGTTCATACTCTCTCTATCTCTATATGGCCCATTATTCACAACTGAGCTCTGTTGTACACAACTGAGCTCCAAAGAGTTTGAACAGGGGGAGAGACATCAAAGCCACACACACACATACACACACGCAGACCCAGCACAGATGCTACAACATGTGCAGAGAGAGACTGCATACACCACTGATCAGAGAGAGTGCAAACACACACAAGCAAACATATTTAACGTGCTGTGACCTCTCCAAAGCCTGCTCCAGTTGACCCACATGTGCACTATGCTCTTAATCCGTCCCTTTAAATAAAATTAGTTAAAATAAAGCATCCAATCAAAACCACAGGATGATGGACAGAGTGGCTTCTGAGAATGGTAGAAAGAAAAAGCTGGTGGAAAAAAAGAGAAGAGTGTGACCAGAGGACAGAGAAAGAGAGTAAAAGAGAGAGAGAGAGAGCAAGAGAGAGAGAGGAGCCAAATCCCTTTATGAAGCAAAGCAGTGAGTTGAAAATGAAGGCATGTTACTTGCATGTGCCAGGGATTCAGGTCACAACTTCACCCAAACATATCCATGCTTCCAAGCACACTCACACCTGTGTACAAAAACACATGCATAAAAAGGCCAGACAGCTCTGGCTAATTAGGCAGGCAGTTGGATAAGCACCTGCACACACAAGATTATTATATTTTTTTTCTCTGCAATCCAACTTGATAAACAACTTCTCATGTGATCATCTTCGTCTGCTTGTACTCTCTCTTCATCGTGCCCAGTCTCTTCTCTTTGTTTTATAACCATTTGTTCATTGCTCTGTTTACTGTCTCCCTTATATTCTTTAAATTCAAAGTGTTAATCACAGCTTTTTTCCTGCCCAACAGAAGCACACATGCATGTACACGCGCGCACGCACACACGCACAAAACCATCCTCACATGTGTGGTTGGTGAAATGAAAGGAGGGAACAGGAAGGAAGGACAGCCAGCTGCTTCATCTGTCCTCAGGAGTCCACAGGGGAAACAATCTGGCTGCAGAGCATCCTGACTGTCAAACACAGCCTCCTTTAATATCTTGCCTACACTCCATGAACTGCACCAAATATATTTTAACATATACATTTCTGCATATGTTTATGTAAATTTAGATAAATGGAAATAATATCTTGTCTACAACCATTTCTTAAACCAAGTGTTATGTCGCTTCCAAGGCTTTTATCTAAATGGTTTAAAATTAGTAGAAATCAACTTAACCCAGGGGCAAACTGACTCATTTCATTTATGGGATACACTCTTTCACAGGACTCCCACCTTTAACATGTTTGCAAAGTTTTATCCAGGCACATCCGATCTCATAAGCACATTTGACCGATTTGTAGAGACAAGTGACATTATCAACAAATACCGAACATTGTATTTATAGGCTAAGCTAATTTACTACATCTGTCGCAAAATGGGCTTATGCTTAGATAAAAAGGAAAGTAATCACTATTTGGTGTAATACAGGATTGCAAAGGCAGTGAGATGTAATGATAATATATCAAGCAAATACACCCAGTGCAGTTTCTGCACTGTTTCAGTGCAGAAACAGACTGAGCTGAGAGATGCATTGACCTGATGCAGGACTTTGTTTCTTGTGTTTAAATCATTGAAAGCATTTAGACAGCCAACATGAAGACAGACAGAGACACAGCACAGTCAGACTAAAGGGAAATCCCTGCCATAATTTAACCACAGCATTCAGGTGAATGATGCAAGCTGTAAGCCACTTCAGTTCAATTTAAATAGTTTGAGAGCTCTTATTTCAGTCAGTTGAATCACATATGCAGCAGCAGAGATGCATTGGAAGCATGCAGGAAAGTAGGGGCTGTAGACTGAATGTTGAGTTAATTTGGTGTATTTTTACCACAGGAAACTAATAAAATTATGGTTACTGCTATCTATATGCTCATCCAGGAGTAGTGAATCTGCTGGGTTTTGAGAGTTGATTAATAAACAGATCTTGCTGCACCAACTGATTACAAGAATATATTAGAATGCATGTGTGATTGACTTGAAATAACTTTTTTCGTAAAGCCTCAAAACAAAATTTGTTGTGAATAGGTGTTATAATGGAAGGCTAAACTGATTTGAATTATTGTAGTATTTTTGCATACTTACCAAAGACCCATATTATTTGGGATTTTAGCATATTTGTTTTTTCTCATACCCTACCTGCTAATTAAGCAACAATGTTTTTGTCATTTTCAATTTTTCAAATAAAACAAAGGTCTTAAAGAAGTGTGCATCTTCAGGCATCTGCCTGGGAAAAAAAAAAAAGAAAGACATCCTAAAAATCAGATGTTTGTTCTTGTTTTCTACCTCTTTTTTACTTTAACATGTTTCGCTGACAGGCAAAACAATAGCAAATTTTTAAAAAATGCCCTATTCTTTCAAATTTGTCAACTTGCATGAACCCAGCTTTTAACCACACCAACCCAGCATTATATTCTAACTTAAGAAATTCCTCCCACAAAACTGAAATTACTGTCAAAGCTCAGTACTACACCACATTCAAAGAATGTGTCAAAAAGTCAATCATGTAAGCTTAATTACCACTTTTAAGTTTGAGATGTTGATTTCAAAACAAGTCACGTATACATCTGAACACCCATAACATAGTAATTATTATGACTTAGTAATTCAAAGCCCACATGATGAAGTACAGGACAGAACGTTGGTTGGGTTTATCAGGGAGATGATGGACTGAAGTGAAAGAAAAGCTATGCAATGCTAAATTTGTCAAAATTAGCCATTTTGGATCAACAAATAATGTTAAATGCAGTTCAGCTTCTCATTTCTGCAAAAGTTATAAACTTGCCAATGACCCAAAAACATCTCTCAACCTGACATTTGGTTCCCAGGCCCAGTTACTCTTCTTAGGCTTCACCATTCTCCAGCCATTTTTGTGGTTTCTAAAATGTCTCAATAATTTGCTCTGACATTGAACCTAACCTTAGCCTAAACGCTTGACTCCAACCCCTTTCTGTAAAATACATTTGTAATTTGTTGAACAAAATTCTGTCTACTTGCAGTGAAGTTTTGCACCAGAACAGAAACATTTTTGTCAGCATATCCAATATTCAGAAGGAAGAGGGCTTAAGACGATGGGGGCTTAGAACCTGCATCTGCATATTGTTTAGAACAAAAGTTTGCCTTTTGCAGAAAAAAAAAATCCCTTGCTGATTTGAGACTAGGCTCTTTAGTCCAATTACCACATCATTTCTTATGAACATTAGGTTTTGAAGCTCATCAAATGCATAACTTTAAATGAGAAGATATTTTGTGAAATACTGGATCCTGTTACACTTCTGAATTATGTGTCATGTTTGATTCAATCCCACTGGGAAAAAAAAGTAATTTGGGGGTAATTTGCACCCCAACTTTGCCACGATGAAGTTGGGGTGCAAATGGTGTGAGAGAGCAGCGATTGCATGATGCCATAGCATAAATATTCACTGAAAAGTGTTTACAACCCTTTAGAGAATTAATGACACAAAGAATCAAACCATTTCAGAAGGTAAAATGTATTTAAACAAGTTGAAGTTGAGTGTAGGTTAGCTAGAAAATGGTTGCACATAATATAAGGAGTATGGGCTAATGTAATCCCTATCTTTCACATCATCTGCTGTTTTCACATAAAAATGTTGGCATGACGATGTGAAAAAAACAGGACTCTAACGAAGGAAAGAAAATAAGCATAGATAATGAATAGAAAGGGCTAATCTGCCCAAATCAGGGGTTTATATTCCTTTAACTGGTGGCGTTTTAGCCTTCCTATCTTCTCTATGTTCACGTTTTCCCAGACCGCATTCATTTGTTGATAGCTGTCAGAGGACACATGCCTCCCCTCCTGCCATTATCCTATCATCCTGCTGCATTAATTATCTGGCAACACAAAAGCTTCAATCTAATCAGCACACACCTCACAGCAACAACACATCATCACATCTGTAAACTCTCCTGCTCCAGCAGCTGCGTGCCACACTGCATGGCTGAATTATAAAGTCAATGAATGTACATGTGGCGCATATGCACATCGCTGGGGATGCAGTGAAAAAAAACCACCACAGCCCCAGAATTGCTATATCAATGAAAATAGAATAATGACAGAAAGCAGTGAAAAGTCCATGAAGTCTCCCTCGCTGCTTGGGGGGACTCAGCAAGGATATATGAATTTATGATATGATAATGAAAGTGAACCAAGTGAGATAATGCGATGTGTGTCTGCAGGTCACTGTATCCACAAAGCTTAGAAAAGAATGGAGGAGATGCTATCTTTCTTGAGCCTTTGTGCTGTTTGGATACAATCATCACAAACAGACGGGGGACAAAGAGAGGAGAAAAGTGAAATAGAGAAAGGAGGGCTGGAGATAAAGAGCATACGTGGAAATTTAAAGAGCGAAATGGAGACGGAGAGAGAAAATAATCAAAAGTAGCTCAAAGGAAGGGTAGGAAGGCGAGAGACGACCGTTACAGCTCAATTAATGCCGAGACATGAGATGGCTCTGCCACTGATAATGACAGAGCGTGTGTTGGAGAAAAGGAGGGAGGGGCAGGGGGAGGCTACCGGCAGTGATCTCAACAGGATGTTGGGAGTAAGTTGGAGGAGGGTGGTGGGGGGGGAAGCAAAGGAGGTGGAGAGGAAATAAGAGCAGATACTGTTAAATCTATTCATGATTCATTATTTCTTGCAGCAGCTCAAAGCTCCCCCTTGATGTCTTTCTCTGTACGTCTTCCTATCTTTCAGCTTCTTTCCTTTTTCCTCTCTATTACTTTTCTTTTCTTGCCTCTCATTTTCATCTCCAGCTCTTTTTTCCCCCGCTTCATCTGTTCCATAAGGTCTTTTTCTGTCACTTCTAAAGCTCCATCCTTCCTGTTTACCCTCTCCTCTTTCATCCCGTTCAATTAATCTTTTTCTCCTATTTCCCTTCTCATCCCTGCTGTCTTTTATCAGTTCCTCTTCCACGGTTAACTGTATTTTTCTCTACCATGCTCTTTCTTCACCCTCTTCCTCTTATCAAGAGTGTTTTTAAAATCACACTAACCTTCTTTTGTACACTTATTGTACTGGCCTCGCAGAAAACTCCATTCAGCTACCCAGCAAGCTAAACACCTCCGCACAATAAATCCAGGACATCCAGTCGAACCTGAGAGTTTATAATGTGATAGGTGTGAAACTGACGGACAGACACACAAAATCATAAATAAAGTAAATCATAAATAAATCTGACCCGCCGTAGCTTTGTATTTGGCCCTTAGAGTCCAAATTACATCAATAAGGCCCTCCATTTTTTCACAAGTCTGCAAAATTCAAACAAAATCAACAGATCCCCATATTTTTTTTTATTTATATGACCCAAAATGAAACCGAGTTTGAGATCCCTGCACTAACAGGATGCCTTATTATCACACACATGAACCACTCAAACTGCAATAATAACAAAAATACACTTCTAGTGAAATATCCCGCTCACAGGGATTGCCTTTAGAACAGCAAGATTGCATGAGATGGTGAACTCATTACATAAAATGTACAAGGAGAGGAAATAAAAGGATGGAGGAAGGGACAAAGAAAGAAAAAACAAAAGCAAGGAAGAACAGAAAGAAAGGAAGGAATATGAAATAAAGCCAAGGAATACAACAATGTCAATTATTACTATCTTTCATATATATATATATATATATATATATATATATATATATATATATATATACAGTACATCCAGTCGAACCAGGTTTTAAATCACACATTGACTTCATATTCTCTCCTGTCTCCTGTCTTACTCATAGTATTTTTCATGATACTCCACTACATTCTGGCATAACTCTTCTACCTTTCCTTTCCATCTCATATTTTCCCTGGTGACTCTTCTTCCTCTCCTTCCTCACTAACCACTGACGTCAATATACTCTGGAGATTACTCCTCTCCCTCTTTTGAACTCTCATTTGCCTGAATACAACTCTTTGGTCTGCTGTCATTTTCACCAGCTTCATTTTTCCTCCTTCTGTTCCCTCCATTTTCCACACTCACCCCTTACTTGGCCTTCTTACCTCTGTCATCCTCCCCACTCTCCCTCTCTCAGAGGTAAAGCCAGCGCCGCTGTACATTTCCTTTTTTTTTTTGGCGACAAGAGCTGACAGGCCAGCTCTCCCTGGCTGTTTTGCCAACCATCCGACTTCCTCCCTCTGTGTCTTTTAATCCCTTCCCTTCCTGCAGAGTCAGTTTCTCTTCTGACTAAAGTACAACCCTGACATTATGTTTGGCAACAAAGCAGCCATTCAAACATGAAGTCAAAGCTTCACACAGTCCATCCTTGGATTTGGGGCCGAATTTTATATTCTAAAGTAGAAACATTTAATTGTATTTCAGGTTTTAAATCACAGTAAATACCAATATAGTATATTCTTCAAAGAAGATGGATTAGTCCTCTTTATCACTGGCTGAAAATGTGTTTTCATATGTTCTTCTGTTATTTTTTAAACATCATGTAGACATTTAATTAGAACAACACATTTCCTCAGCTAGAAATGAAAGGGACAATCATTCTTAGAGTTTGTGTTGCTGATGTAGACGATGCTGATGGATAAGTAAGGATTCCTTACGTTCAGCAGGGAGTACTGTCCTGCTATTTCCTATCTCAGAATGTATGTTGGTACATTAACCCATTACATAGGTGTAAATATGAAAATAATTATGTGGAATATCAAGTCCTGTCATGTCTATTAAGTACGTGTATTACATTGCACATCTTTATTTCCTGTCTGCAGCTTTAAACAAACACCTGAATTATAAATGTTCAAACAAAAAGGGTCCTAAGAAGTAACCCAACCTGCAAACATGTTCTCAAAACAAATGAAGAAATAGTTTTAGTAATAAATGTGCTGTAATGGCCCCTCTTGCAGACGTCGCCAGGCAAGGACACCGAGTCAAAAAAAAAAACACACTTGTATGCATTTTAGAGCCACACACAAAAAAGCATGGTCTATGAGCACCCTACATATAGCAAACTGAATACAGAAAGTCTTCTGCAAATATTGCAGCTCATTGTCAACCAAAACGTACTACACAGCTTGCATCTCAAGTGTTTATCACTCTTTCAAAGCTTAAGCATGGAGTTATTGTTAAAAATGTATTCTGAACTGATTAAATCCCCACCAGATAAGTTTTGCTTTAGATGTTTTCCCCATCATTTGTCCTAGAAATAATGAATTTGAACAAAACCTGGAGATACATCTTTCAATCTTTCCAGCACACCTTATTTAAAGGTTTACCAAGCAAAACTTAGAAAACAAGCTATAACGGCAAATTTCCTACATGTGTAGGAGTCGATGACAGGTCTCAGTTTTTTAAGCGATTGATTAGTTTTCGACAGATGCCTCACCTCAAACTCAAAGCACAAGGCAACTTAAACCAGCGGAGCAACACGAAACTCCATGCGCCCAGCTTGAACTCTGTGTTTGTAAATCCGATGTTTGATATCTCTTTGCTATAATTACCTCGATGGCTAAATGACGTGATAATTATGAGGTGAAAGTGCAGAGCACAGAGCCTTTTATTGGAAGGCGTCTCAGAGACGGTTTCAAACAATGAGCTGCTTTCTGAAGGTGTACGCCAAAAGCTCATTGTAAAAGTGAAAAATAAACCCCTTCTTGTCTTGTCCTCCGTGACAGTGCCTGGCTCCGCCACAGAGAGCCAGTTAGCATGACAGATAGATAGATATAGAGAGGGAGGGAGGAAGACGCAGGCAGTCACCTCAAAGGAAATGCCATTCAACTGGATAATGATTCTGTCTATCTGCAGGAAGGTCTATCAACTAGAACAGGTTTCGCGTCTGCCTTTTTGTCCTTCTACGTCGACATTTATCTGACTGTGTGCCTGTCGCTCTCTGTATGCAATTTGACTGTCTACTTCTCCTGTAGCGTGACCCAGACAGCAATTAGTATGGGGATTGACAAGCAGCTGCAGGCACCTGAGAGCACACACTGCTCATGAGACAAATGTCTTCATTCAAGACTGCCAGATCTCAGCAAGGACAAGTGGAAATGTTACACAATTCACAATGACCTTCCCTCACAGGCTTCAGCTGCACGTCTAGTCTTTGCATGAATCTAGGAGTATTATTAACGGCGTTATCCTGTAGATCAGAGGTTCTTAAGACATTTTAGATAAAATGCCAACTCACTAAAACTTCAAGTTTTCCAAATACCGTTGGGGAAACAAGCATCTTAAAATATCCTTTAAGAAATTACTATTTTATTGTATCTGATCAATTTAAACTTAAAGAAAGTAGGTTCAAAAGTGTAAACCATTTTGGTAAATTGTATCTTGTATTACGAGTCGCTGCAATGTACCGAAACAGCAGCCAAGGAAACATGACCAAGGGGTTATCTTTAGTGTTTCTCAATAGCAAGTGTGATTTAAAGGCATTGATTAGCCTGGGACATTCATAACGTCAGCCATTGATGTTCTAAAATAATGACCACACAGATAGCACTCAAATATATTTATTCTCAAATATTTCTCAATTAACCCCATTGTATTTAGAACTGCCTTAAAATTAAGTTTATGTTTATCATGTATATATACATATCTGCCATTGATATATGCATATCATATATCAATGGCAGATACATTGATATGCATCTGCCATTGACATATATCAATGGCAGACATGTATATATTTTCCTTATTTTCCATAAGGTAAATCACAATATTACTACATTATCATGTAATTATTGCTTTGCTGCTATCAAAGCTTCTTAGCCCATTACAATGAGCATTTCATGTTCGGACTTATAGTTGGGCTTCCAATTCAGATTCACTTTTTTTTTTAACAAAAATATTAAAGCATGAAAGCTCACATGCACAAATGTCTCTCATGAGCAATGGCTGAGGTATTGTACCTCTTCTCTGGTTCAATGAAAGCTGCGTCTACAAAAAAGCCAGAGTTGTACTAACAACCCCTAAACACATACCCTGCAAATTTTCCAGCAAAAACCTTTCAACACAAACATATCAAAACATGGTAAACACAATTTTTCCTACCTGTTTGTGCATCTCAATGTTGAGACCGTAGGACATTTCGTAGTACTGCAGAGATTATAAAAAAAAAAAAAAGACAAACGACAGAGGATTTAGTTCATGACACATTTTGACATTCAATTCTGCAAAATGTCTCCAGTTGAGCATCTGTTGCTTAACATAGCCACATATGCTGCTATTTATCTCTGCAGCTTCCATGCAAGCAAGAATAATCAAATGAAAAAGGTTTCAGTTGCACAGACAGAGTGTGTGTGTTGAGGACAAGAAGTGCGTGTGACATAGTAATGAGGTATTTACGTCCGAGATAAGTAAAGCAGCATCACTGTCTCTGCGTGTGTGAATATGTCGGGTAATTTTATCATTTCACCAGGTCTATGCACAACTGCCAAATGAGCATGACTGTGTGTATATTTGCTATATGCTCCTTTTCCTGCATGGATGTAGGTGTGCCAATGAATAATGATGCATGGTGTCAGAATAATGAGACTCTGTGGATGCTTGCAGCAGTATGATGTCCCTGTATCTATGTGTGTATAAAACACCAGCACTTATTTCACACCAACAGTCAGAGCGCAGATGTGCATGGCACTGCAAAGGGAATCTGAAAGGAATGATATTACGCAGGTCAAAGAACAACAGAAAGCTTACACTATAATTAAGCTTGAGTGAAGTCCACAGAGCACGCATGCTTGAAAAGAAATATTTTTTTTTTGAGAAATCTGCCGCCTCTATTTTTCTTGTTTTTTTTTTATTTTTATATTCAGTTTTTTTTTTTTTTTTGCTAAACTGACTGAGAAATGAATAAAGCTCCAAACTTTAAAACTGAAATACTCAAGAACCAATCTGAAAATGGAGATTAAACTCAGATATGACACTCTAAGGTCAGTAACACACACACAAAAAAAATCCAATTCTCAATGTCTGTCTGTGTGCTTCTTGACACCAGCACAGTTTCTGGATTTGCCTCTCCTGAATATGTGTCTCTCTCCTCACTGCATGCGTTTCTTTGTGTACATCAGTGATATTCTTGGAGGTAAGCAGAGTACGGCCAGCGGGAATCCGTCGTGGTGACAACAGCATCCTCTGCCACAGGATGGCCAACGCTCTGACTGATGAGCGTGAGACAGGGCACTTCCTCCCTCTCTGTATTCTCCTGCTCATTTTCACTCGAGCCCTCTCTTCTCTCCATTTATTTCTCGCCTGATTCAGTCCCTCCCTCACACTCCAATCTTTATCTTTCAGGAGCTGACAGGCCGCCTGTCCCCCTTCCTCCCCTTTGCTTTATTTTTTTTCCCCATTCCTTCTTCGTTTTAGCCATCAGGTTTGTCTTTCACTCCCAGGTTCAGGATAGTTTTTTTCTGTCTGGTTTCACTTACTTGCGATCATTCTGTATCTCAACTGCTTCATAAGTACAGCCAGGGACAACACATTCAGACTATATACTGTATAAGATCTATATTAAATACAATAAATTGCTTCTGCACACAACACATTCTACAATTAGTTTACATATAAAGTACAGAAAAGGATGAATACAGGTCAGAATTCAGGGCAGATTTTGAAGAGACTCAATACATTTTCATGTGTTGTTTCTCCGGTTTTCTCCTCAGGCTGTGACATGCTCCAACATATTTTACTGCTTCACTGCCAAAGTCAGTTTTCCCTCAAGTATATATTAAAATTGAGTAAGGGTGTGTGTGGAATGCCTGGTATTTTACTGCTGACTGTAAAATACAAAAAAAAAAAAAAAAAAGAAAAACCAAATAAAATACAGAAAGCAACACCGGGATTTAATTAAGTTAATTAGAAAACATTGCTTTGATTGAATTGGTTCAGCTGGCACCAAGTTAGTCAACCATGACTGAATATAGTGAATATAGTCCAGTACTATAAACACATCCTGTATTTTTATTTATTTAATTTTTTTTGCTTCAATTATCAATAAATAATAAACACATAAACTGATGAAGGAAATTAGGTTTAGATGTTATCACCACATTATTAAAACCAGGAAGAATTGTTGTGAACCATCTCGTCTACAGAAGAAATGTAGTTGACAACTGTATATTTATTTAGTTTGGTTTATTTTTACTTCTCTATGTGCTTTTTTTCCATAGGTCTTCAAAACGTTGCATATTTCCCTGGAAGTATAGTTGAAGCAAAATTAATGAACATTTTTAATAATAGTTGCAGTCACCTAATACCACAACAAATGAAACTGCGCAACATATTGTACTCCTAATACACAGTCACACAAGTCAATATTTGGATAAAGTTGCTGTTTAATTATTTACTAAAGGGATATTTATTTATTTATTGCATTGTAAATGCACAAATGCAATCCTTCCAAAAATGGCTTTTAATTCCTTTGTGATCGTTTACACAGAGATCTTCCTATACTCCACCAGCTTTGACATTTAGTTCTAATTCCAATTTTGTCTTAAAGTATCTTTCATTTGCCTTTTGGGACGTTGGAAATATGGGCACTGGATACAAAGTCTTGATACTAATAAATAATCTTTAAATACACTGAACTATTCACCAACCCTCTTTTCTTATTTATGCCACTTAGAAATGAGTATTTTTGAGAGGCAGGAGTATTTTATAGTTGATGAACCATCTGAGATTGTTTTGTTTTGGTGAGTCCAAAATGATAATGTCAAGATTTTCTAAAAAGCAGTGGATCAGGAAGAGCTGGAGCTCACATTCACATATAAATTGACCATTAGTCAATCCACATTTTAATCAAAAAGTACTGAACTGATTCTCTTATTTCCATAGTAAGACATGGAAGCGGAGGATAGATTTTTTTTTTTTTTTAATGATTGTAACCGATTACACATGAGGCCACAGCAAATCTGAGGACTTTGAATGTCTAAACCTCTTTGAGGGACAAAAAAAATAAATAAAAAATCACTCAAAGTACATTTTTAAACAATTAGCCCAACAACTTAGGAAGAGTTGACAGTTTATGCAATTTAAAAAGTAAACTGGATTTGATAAAGATGCTATAGAATTGTTGGAAGTTTGGAAATCACATTTCATTGGTTAACATATCAAATAGGAAAGATGTAACGCTGTGCATCTTTAACCAGCAAAGAAAACACAGCTGTATGACTGGATCAATTAGAAAAGAAACAGTCTGGACTGAAAACTGCTTCTGACTGGGAAGGAAAAACCACTTCGCAGGTTCTTTCAATCTGCGATCCTGACCTTCGCCATGTTGTCTTTGTGCTTCATCGTGACCAAATGCCCATCGTTCCAAGCATGCCGTCACATTTTCCGTTCCATTCTCATCCACAGATTCTTCATTTTTCCGGCCAATTATCAGATTTTCAATGTTTTCTGTCCCCTCTCTTGATTCCATGTCTGATTAATCACGTTCTTGTTTTTTATCATTGTTGCATCACTCTCATCTCTTTCACTGCATTATTGTCATTTCCATTAATCATTTTATTACTTTAAGTTCTCTTTTAGCTGTTCGCTTTCTACTGGATCCCAACTGAACGAGTTCCCTACCGGATCCCTTCTTCAGCATCTTATCTACATGTCCTCCTTTCTTTCCAGTTCTCCTGAGAAAGACCGGAAAAAATGTGTTCATGCTGACAGACATTTGAGAAATGTCTTCCATTGAAACATTAATTCATGCTTTACATACAACCAAATGCACACATAGTACACATACCGGAGAAGCCATCCCTCACTGACTTCTCATCTCTCCATCAATATACTTTTCTGCTCTTCCTCTCATTTTAGATTAGTTTCTGTGTCTCTGCTTATTAATTATCCGCAGTTCCTGCCATTAGCCTTATTCATCATTCAGGAAGACTCTTTCATTAAAACAGTGGGATGAAGTGCACAAAAATGTAGCACCAGTATTTGAATACAACCATGCACTGCTAAGTTGAGCAGCTGTCCTCTTTAATGCAACAGTAAGGATGTGCAGCAACAATTAAGTAGTTCAAGGGACATTTTGGATTTTGGAAGTTAAAAAGGGTGATAGTTCCCGTACCTGTATTAGTAAAATGTTTTATTGTAGTGAGTCATTGTTGCATATTTGCAAATATCAACTACCTCCATTCTCACAAGAGATCACCGTGTTAAATTTTCCAGTTTTTTTGTGTGACTCTTGAAGGATAAAAGGTGGACTGATGAGTTGCAGTAGACGGGGCAGTTCGACAGGCGGCAGTTTTAAGCAATGAGCATTACAGTGGAAATACTTTCACTGTAAAAACAGTGTTAAATTCCACAGTTTTGTGCAAGTGCACACTTTAAATATACACTGATGTATTGTTGTATTCCATGAAGACCAACATGTTCTCTTTAAAATGCTAAATCCATGTGACGGCCACAATGCTGGAGCAACAAGAAAGACCTGGGTTCAAATCCTGGCCTGGAGTCTTTCTGCATATTTGCATATGCACGGTCTCTCATGCATGCATGGGAGAAAACACTTCCTCCCATGGTCAAAGACATGACTGCTAGGTTAACTTATCTCTCTAAATTGGCCGTAAGTGTGAGTACATGGCTGTTTGTTCTTTGTCTTTGTGTTTCGCTGTGGTGGACTGGTATCTTTCTACTCCAGCTCAGGGAACTATGACTAATACCTTCACAGAAGTTCACACAACAAAAAGTTTAAACCATTCCTTTAAGGAGAAGCAGAAGGAGCAAGAAGGTTTTGTCAACATAGGAACTACGTTGTATCATTTAGGATAAACAATAACGCACGTAATGAATAAAACAGATTCATTCACGAACAAAGTTTTATGGAGACATAGACATGGAAAAAAGTAGATAACTTGCTGAGTGTTTCAGATTTTCTACTTTGAGGCATGTGGAGGTGCAGAGAATCAAAGCCCAGGCAGAATGAAGAATGGTCCAGCAGCTCATTGTGGCAATAATGATCCTAACGAAGCAAAGTATCCTTCAAAAATCAATGAACTACTTCAAGAATCACAAGCTGCAGCTTTTGAGTGGTCTCCCAGAGTCATGAGTATTTTCACCTAAGAAAAATCCAATTAAAAAAAATACTTTGCCAAAGCAACTATTTAAGTTGCACTCAAGCAGCAACAACATTATGACACAGAATGTAGCAGAAGTATGAAAATCTGCTCTGCAACCTCGGAGACAAAGTCAGAGAGTCGCAGCTCAGGAGTCTTAACACCTCTGTGCTTTTTGATGACAAGCATACCAGTTTCTTTTGAAGATTGAAAACTGATTGATTAAAATACCCTACATCTTTATATGTTCCAGTTATTTTCATTTGTGTGACTCGAATGGAAAAAAGATGAAAAATATCTTTAACCAGCAAGCAGAACACAAACAAAACCTGCTTTACTTGATCTCTTTTTCATTACTGCTCTATATTCCCTCCTTTTCAAAGGAAAGGGTCACTACTACCAGAATGAAAATAATAAACATTTAATGCGTTTATGTTTATAACAACAAATGAAATATTATTAGGTGCTTAGACTGTACTTCCAGTGACCAGAGAGTGCAGATTTATATCATGAGATTAATTGAAATTGCTCCATGAACTGCCTACTTTGGTTGGATCTGAGAGTCAGTGTGTTATTTTGGATACGAGAGTACAAGGATAACACTGTGAAGTTTTCTTTCTTGGCTTTAGATGTTGTTGTTTTTTTAAATTAGTTTCGTCAAACACCAAATCTCTGGTGCCATGACACTGCAGATAAACAAATATAAAATGTATTTGATCCTCATGTGGCAGTGTTTTTTTTCTTAGCTGTCAAAGCTTGATTAAAACTGTACGTTCTCTACTTCGACTTTTGGACACAGAAATGCACAAAACCTCATTTGTGTTTTCCTATTGAATTCTTCCAGGACATTTACAACTAAACGAGTTCTTATGAGAGAAAAATACTTGAGTTTGAAACTGAAAGTTACTCACAGGTGCAATGCAGGACTCTGACTCAAGCCTAGTTAGCAGTTTTTATTTCATGTAATCAGATGAAATCAGGGTTAGAAATAAGTCAGTCTCCACCTCAAACTTTATTCTTCACTGAGAAAATGTTTGATGTTGGCAATGGGGGCGCTTCGGGTTATTAATGACTAAGAGCTATGTACTCATGTCAGCTGCAGCTTCACATTAATGGCCACTCCAATGTCTCTTGAACTAAATACGAAACTATGCAATAAATCACTTCTTGTTGATGACGTATCAGGACACAATTAACTGACTCGTTATCCTCATTTTCTTATGGTTTTTAGGGGGGGATAGTTTCTCATATCCCCCCTCTCAGCACTTTGAAGTTTTTCTTTTGTAACTAATTTCAACAAAGCAAAAGGTAGCAAAAGGAATAAGCAGTGGAGCTAATGAAGTCAGAGTGATTAGCATGAGTACATTGATGCAATTACAAATGTTGAAGCAAATGACTTCCCGTACTGAAAGGCCCTGTCCTTTCAAATTTTATTTGGACATGAACAAACTCTTCACTCAAATCTATATCAGTCCGCTTTATTTAAACCAGTCAACATTGGGAGTTTAATTCCACCACACATCAGACCCATAATGGGCCACAGTCAAAAGGTTAATGAAAACATCTCAGAGAGGCAGCCACATTTATGTTTAAAGGTTTGTCATGCCTCAATTAACAAATTTAAGAGCAACGAAGAACGTTTTTGGTAAACATTTCCAAGCTCTACTAAAATGCTCTACTAAGGTTAGAGCATTTTTTTTTTTTAACATACAAGTATTTTTCTCTGAATATAAACACATATCGATATTTCTAATGAGCAAAATATTTGACCTTGTTAAGATTTGAAATATAGAGTTTTTGCAACATTATGCATGCCTCATAGGAGAGACTGTCTTAGTCTGTATAAACAGATAAGATTATTCCATTAGTCTCCCATAGGAGAAATTTATCTTGAAAGCAGGGGCAAAACTGCAATACAACAATAAAAGCTCAAGCAAAAGGACAGTAACCATGAATAAATACATAAAAACAGAAAATACATCAAAGTAAAGTGTCAGATCGGCAGTACATCCCCATGCACACACACTGCATCCTCTACATGCGACTCTTGGAGACAGGTACAAATGAATGTTTCAGACGATATATTTGCTCAGGGGAACCCTGAACCGTCTCCCAGAGTTCATAAGAACATATTCTGATGCGAGCACATGTGACCCATCAGACGAGATGTTCTGGGCTTGCCTGATGGTAGCCTGCTCAAACATGTGCTGTGGAGAAGATGGATCCGGAGTGTTGGTAATTTTACATGTGTGCGCCAGCTCAGATCGCCATCTATGTACAAACCTAAATATTTTAAAGATGTGACCTGTTTGATGGAGCAGCCATGTATGGCTATGGGACTCCAGTCACTTATTGATTTAGGATCCAGAAATAACTCAACAGTTTTAGAGGTGTTTATCTGTAGCTTATGAGAGTCGCACCATAAAACAAACTTATTTACAGCAGCTTTATGACTGTCGGGATTGTCTGTTACGAGACTCAGAATAACAATATCATCTGAAAATTTTATTAGGTACTGATTGGGTTGAGAACTAACACGTTCATTTGTGTACAAAATAGAAAGGTAAGGTGAGCTGACACAACCTTTGGGGGCTCCTGTGCTACTTAAACAGCTGTAATAACATTAAAATCTTTTTTTTCTGTGTAGAAAAAGAGGAATTCCTTTGAATGAACAGTGGGAGCAAAGCAGGCAAGTGAAATGTAGTAACAGTTGTCCTGTGGGTGTGTGCCAGACATCACTACGCTGACGACTGTAGTATTGTGCTCCATCTTTACAGCAACCCAGCAGCAACACTCTGTGGTAAGCTGTTAAAACGCACACAGTTGGAAAAACCATTTTATAAAATAATTCGTATTTCAACACTGTGCTGTGCAGAGCAGACTAACACTAATATTTTTGCTCTCAGATGTATTGCCACATAGCCTACATAACCCAGAAGAAAACATATCACTTCACAGTAGGATATTGTTCGAATAGTAACAGGTGCACTACATAAATTATATCATCGTACATTAACAGCTGCAGGACTTTGCGCTATGACTAATAACAGCTCTGTCTGCACAGCTAAAACCGCCGCACTACAGTGTGTTTAGTCTTTTTCAGCCACCTTTTAATGCATTCATACTCTCTTGCTTCCCCAATGTTTAATTATACCTCCAAGGCCTGCATTTTCCTGCTCTTATATAATCTCTCTGTTGTGTCAGTGATCTCATTCAGGATTCGATGAAAAATCTATGCTGTATTTGACGCTTTTTTATGCGTGTGCTGCAGATACCCTGTGTGTTTGGTGTGTGTGTGTGTTGAGGCCAGACAGAGGGATGTTGAGCCAAATGGCTGATGTCACTATCTAAGGACAATGAGCAATATGAGGTTTACTGCCTACCGACACCAATAAACTTTTAAATCAGAGGTCCATATAAGTGCATTCAAATAAAAATTGATTACTAAATTGTTGAAGGACACAGGACAACTTTCATCTTAGACTAACATTATAACAGCAGTTCAAAAACTCTTATATTGTCATATGTACTTTTTTAATATGGATAATGCATCACTCTTGTTGTATATACATACATACAACATGTATGTATATCTTGTATGTACATATACATACATGTATATTGTATGTCTATTGCCACATACAATGTGCATGTTATGTCCCACATGTCCTTTTTTAAGGTGGAAAATGCAAAAACATTGGAGTAAATGCAGAGCAAACACGTAGTAATATAGCAAGCATGCTCATTTTAAAACATCTCCATAGGAAGCTTTTCCCTACATAAAGGAAAAAAGTTAAAAGAAGAAAAGCTCGAAACATTCGGCATGCTAAATTGAGCAACTCGTCATCAATGCAGAAGAATGTCTGCATGGCATAGCAAGAGACTGGATGACATCATCACTGACAATACAGTTGACGTTTACCAATGCTATCCAAGATAAAATGTTTTCAGAACAATGCTTAATTTATATAAATACAAGATTGATTTTAGCCATTCTAATTGTGTTTCACAAATTGTCTTCAACTCGTTCCAGCCACACCGTCGTCATCAGGGCACAACTAAGAAGATTCCTAAAACTCTCTCAACAAGCTATCCTTTCTCTCTTCCCTCTTCCTGTTTCTACCTTCCTACTTTCCACTCTTGCATACTTCAGGGGAGTATTTTCTCCTTCTTTCTTCCCTCCCAGCTCCACCTTCATGGTGTTGAGAGAGGGTAACACACCGGTGCCAGACTTTTTTCTCCCTTTTCGCTGTCTTCTTTCTCCACCCCTTCTGTGCGTTCTGCAAAGACTTCAAAATGAGCTTTAGGAAGCTGGTCTAATCCAAGGTGATTTATCTAAATGGGATGTGTGTGCGTACCTACACGGGTGTTTTTATTCATACAGTGCGTGTTTGTGTGTACACAGGCATGTGGGTGGGAGTCTGTGGGTGGGTGTGGATGTGTGTTCAAGCCTTAACAAAAGCATTGTTCAGCGATGTCTCTTGGGTGAAGTTGTCTCTTTCATCTGCCCACCCAGCAGATGAAAGACAGTATGTACAGTATGTGTCTGGTACACTCAGACACATACTGTACCACCAATGTTAAATGGCGTGTATTATGTTAATTTCTGGCTCCATATTCTGATTCCTGTATTGAATCAGCTGGAGGGGCTGCTGTGAATTATTTTTACATTACAGACGCCAAACAAATTAGAGTACTTTTCGAACCAAGAGTTACTTAGAGTGGATATTTTGTAAAACTTTTACAATAATAAATGTGAATAGATTTGAAATGATCAAAAATTGTTCTTGATAATTACTAGGGTAATAACATTGTAATTATTAGAGATTAGATGAAAAATGTAAGCATTCTTTTTAAGTTCTTTACACCGTAATGAATGAATGAATATCCCAGAGGGAAAATCGCAATGTCCTTTTAAGCGTTTTGGTAAAATCTCCACACACACTGAGCAAGTCAACAGTATGTTGGATGAATTGCATCTTGAACCAATTATCACATAAAAGCTTCTGAAGTACCAGGCTCATTGAAATTAAGCTTTTCATTACCATTTCAAAATATGATAATGTTTTGACAAAGACATCATTCATCATAACAATACATAACAAACAAAAAGAAAGAAAACAGGAGAAATGGGTCATTAAAAAAGCAATGGTGGGTTTGTAGCCAACATTGTAGTCTGCACTGGCAGTCTAACTTCTTCAGAGGGTGATGATTAAATCCACTGACATTTAGCGTTTGCTGCCCCTTCACTTCGATCGTAGGGCAGAATAACTGCAAAGTGCCCAACCTGAGTCTGAGACTGCCTGGATTCATAGTGCGTTCCCTGCAGGAGACCCTACAGCAGTCTTTATGAACACTTTGTTTTTCGTCACTCAGACAGTTCAGACAGGTTTAAGAGTCTTAAAACCAGCTCAACCCTCCCCTACATCTGGCCATACTTTAATCCCCAGGACCATCACCCACTGGTGGATGCCAGAGCAACATTTACCTCAGCAAAAGCAATCCTTGTTCAGTTTCTGACCTCTTCCTTCCAGCTCTCTTACATCACTTTGACTTGTTCCTCTATCTCTTAAGCTTTATTTGTACTGGAACAAAAAATGTGCCCTTTTTGTCTTTTCTGTCGTGTTTTCCTTTTCTCCCTCCTCTCTTTGCAAATGCCCTCATTTTTTTTCCTGTCCTCATAATTTTTCTCCCGTCTGCGTCAGTGCCATTGTGCCCCCTTTTCTCATATGTCTTTCATCTGTGTTTTTTTTTTTTTCCCAACCACCACCCCTCCCAGCTGCACCCCGTCTTATGCTCTCCCTTCCTAAGCAGTCTGTGACTGTAATGTTGCAGAGGAGAACACGGTGTGTCAGCTTGAATCAGACAGATGAGCTGGGAGAGGAGTAAGAGGCTGAGAGCACTGCATTAATCTACACACATAGGCACAGAGACACACACACACTCACCCTTCATCCTGCCTGAGGGGCTGGACATAGAGAAAGCATAAACACACACAAGGTCCCACTGTTTCAATAAATGACCAGTGTGACTCAGTGATAAAATCCTGATACACACAATCACACTCACTGTGAAACTACAGTCTTACTTTATTTAGAAAGAAATGGTCTGAAAATTCAATAACAAACGAAGAAAAAAAAACATTTTACTGAAAAATAGAAAAGTAGTTGCAATTTGTCCTGCTATTAAAATATTTAGTCAATCTTATTGTGACTTACCAAGAGCAGATTTTAATTATGTGGCTTTTATCTTTAAAATCTTTAAAACTGTGATCAATTTTGGGAAATTGCTGCTGCTGAACCACATATTTGCATTTCAGATGTTGCCTACATTATGGATATGGATGTCATTATTTTAATGCTGCATTTGAACTGTTCTTTTTTTCAAAAACATCAAAATAAAGAACTGGGTGGACAAGTTTGAATAAATCTTTGGTATGTTCAAAATGATGTAAACAGGCTTATATGTGTGAAAATAACGCCACTAATAATAAAAAATAATATGTAAAATGTCTCTTAATGTACTGGACGGAAACCACACACTTCTTGTAACCAGCAACAAGTTTATTTTGTTTAGTTTTTTTTTGTTTGTTTTTTGGGGGGTTTTTACCTATAATATTGGTTTTATATTAGACCAGTGATCTTGCAAAAACTGGCCGAGGTTGTTTAAGTGTGTTGGTTTCCCTGCACAGACTGCTCTTAAACACAAAATTTGTCCTGCAGGAACAAATAAATAATTAATTATAATAATAAATAATTCTGTCAAGATATTAACTATTTGAGCCAAATTAATTGATTAAAACCCCAAGCTAACCTGACATTTAGTTGTATGATATTACAGCAATCAGGTATATTAAAACAGAGAAATACCTAAAACAACTCAGATTAAAGGGGATCCCTGTTCTAAACCATAAATATGTCTCAAAGTTCCACAAATTCCTCTTTAAAATGCTTGATAAGAATCTCCTATTTCTCTTAATTGATTGCTATGAGTTTGCATTTGACTGAAATGGCCCTTATGTCCATTCACTGGCTATTAAATGGTGCGACTGGACCAGAACGAGCAAAACGGTGACAAAACTAATGCTGGCTTTGGTTTTGTTAGCTTTTCAGAATCAGTTTCATCAAGACCTGGAAGCTGTAGAGATACACAAATTAGAAATTGCAAAAGGTGTAAATATATCCTAAACCTCAACATAAAAAATGTTCTGTACCTCCATTTTTGTGACATTCTAATTAAATAAAGGAGTCAAAATGAAAAAAACAAAAACTATCAATAATGCTGTCAACCTTTTTTTGATCAAACACCTTTAAATTGTGTTTCTAAGACCGAAAGACACAGTTCTAAGGTAAATACTCTAATACACCATGTTTCACTCTCATTTTCTTATTGTAAAATAAGATGCAACAATATTTTGCCTCATGCCAGCAACTTGGTCTTTCATTAACACTTGGACCCCTGTAGCTTCCCTGCAGTGCACTTAAATGCACACGCACGCACACACACCCCAACACAGTGATGGAAAGCCCACCTAATGTGACACCCCACTGTGAACTGTTACCCTCCAGTGGATATGTCTTTTTTATGGTCTGCAATAAAAGGGCCAGCCAGTCTTCACTGTCCTCAGAGTTTAGTCTCGTGTTTGACGGTCGGCGTCAGAGGAGAGCTGCACAAGAGTTCAGAAATCCTTAAGATCATAACGAAGAACTGGTAGATATCAGAGACCAAATAACACTTTTTGATAGGATGAAGAAGAAGGGAAAAAAAAAAAAAAAATGTTATTAAACTAGCAGAATTCTAAGAAAAAGCTTAACTGCCTCCTTATTTGTTCTTTCTAAAAATCATCGTCTCATAAACAGAACAGAGCTCTCCAGGCTAATGTTTTGCACTTTGTGTAGGCATGTGACCGACACATCTACGCCCCCCTCATTAGTCAAGGCTATAATGTAGCCTTATTTAAAAATACACAGTGGGATTCCAGGAGAGCAGTGAAATCTGAGAGCCATGAATTATAAATACAACAGCCAGAGTGGAAAAGCAGACATCCACATTGTGCATAACTTGATGTATATGTTTATTTGTTCCACCCACCCTCCCATATGTGATTCACCAGTGACAGAAACTATATAAAACATATCTACTCTTCAAAAAAAAAAAAAGCAGAGAGAAGGTCTATGAATCCAAACATACAAAACATGTAAACCTGGCTGGAATGTAGCACTGCTACAAAACACATAGAAACAACCTGAACAATAACATTTTAAGTGTGAAAGGTCTAAAATAATAAGAAGTATAGCAAAAGATGTTAACTTGAAAAAATACATCTCACAGACAGATATCTAACTCTATCTAAATATTATATAAATATTTAAAACTGCATGCCCTACACAGATTGCCAGTCCACACATTTGTGTGATACTGTATCCTGTCTGCACTCAAACGACACAATATTTATATTCACTGACTTCAAGTCCTTAATTTATACAACTACCATCTCATAGTAATCTACACAAATGTGATAAAATGATTCTCTGTATTCCTAAAACATTTCTCAACAAATGGCAAAAAAGCACCTAATAAACAAATAACCAGTCATGTGCCATACAATTTTTTTTTTACAAATCAATAGCAGCACTACACCAGAGCAAAGGTTTACTTATAGCATTTTCCTGTTATCATTACAAAAGCATCACCCCTGGCATAAGTAAAAAACTGCAGAAGCTCCAGTTTAGATGTAATAAAAAATATATTTTTAGGAGCTTTAGACTAGCTCATGGAGAAGACCAAGCAAGTGGATGTTTTAAGTTGTTTAAAAAGCCTGAAAAATAAAATCACAAACTTAAGAACAGAAGATTATCATCTCAGTTTTGTTCACATTTTCATTGGCTGTCATACAGTGAATGTAGGTCAACACATCACTCACATCAGCTGATTTGAGCTGGATTTATAAGTGCTGACAGATTCATCTAAAAGCACCAACAGGACTGTCCCTAACAGGCGTTTATAAATTCAGCTTGAAATATGCAACTCCTGTTGTTTATAATCATTGATCAGCAGTCAGAAATGTTATTGTGGTAGGAAATACCAACATCATAAAGCTTTATATACTAGGCTGATGATATAAAGACAACAATATCCAGGAATAATGAAACAAAATTTCTCCAAGCACTGCAGTCGTCTACAGGAAGTCAGGAAACTGTGGGAATGTCAAATATTTATGGAAAGAGATGTTTTTGTGTTGCAATTACGTGCCATCAATGTTGTTCTTTGGAAAACAAAAACGGTAATTAAACTTTACCCAACAGAACCAAATTTGAATAGAGCATAGCACCATCGCTGGTTTGCTAAAGCAAGAGGGTGCAGCGGTCACGTCGGCACACGTTTGAGTCCTTGAAGGAACTTCTTGTGTACATGTTACGGCAAACTAGTTCAAAACACCGTTTTGTTTGTGATGAGTACAGTTATTTTTTTACATTTCCAGAGGAAAGGAAGAGGAATTGTTCGATATCAGGTGAAAATATGCAAACATGAGCCGATCTTTTCAACCGGAAAGAACCACGATTAGAGCAGAAAATAAATGACACCAACTGCAGGTGGACACAAAAAAAAAATAAAAAATAAAAAAATCAACCAGATCTTCAAACTCTTCTGTAAACAAACACCTCATTATAGCCAACCACTTTACATGCAAAATGTATTTTTATTATTTATTTATCATCCTAGGAGCTAGCTGGTTAGGCTTACATAAAAACATTCATATGGATCAGCTGCACATAACCGTACGAAATCATGTCTCCACGTCCCAGCACCGTATATTTAGGAGCTTAGCGGTGATGAATAGTAAAAGCAGAAGCAGTGCAGCGTGGTGAGCAGACCCCCAGCCTGTGGAAACAGGCCTCAGTGGATGACAGGCCTAACGAGCTAAATATAGCCTTCTGGGTTATCTCCTCTGTGGGCGCAGCGAGTCCGTTGTTGCTTCACATTATTTACGTGTCTGTGCATGCGCCATCTCTTTTTCTCTCTTTTGGTTCACGCACCCCCACACTCACACACAGCCATCTCTTTCTCTTGCTCTCTGTGTTGAATTCTCTCCATTTCATCCATCTGCAGAATATTTTATTCCTCCCTCCATCCTTTCTCTCAGTCCCCTGGTATCTCTTTCTTATCTCTTCTTTTCTTTGTACCCTTCTCTCTGTCCCTCAGAAGCTCCCTTTTTTTTCTGTCTGACACTCTGTCGTTTTTTGTTTTTTTTTTTCTCTCTGCAGCTATCTTTCCCTTTGAGCTCCTCTCTTCTCTCTCATTTTCTTTCCCTCCCTCTCATTTTGAAGCCATGCCTATGAAGTAGCAAAGCAGTGTATTAACCATCCAGTGCACTACAGTGCGCCCTTGTTCAAGTAATACAGCCTGGGGTTCTAAACGTCTGCCATGCTAACCTACATGAATATGTCATCAGCATCTGCAGCTCCATGACCTCTTGCCACGAGGAGCCATTACAGCCCTCCAATGAACCTAAAGATGCAGCATTTACCAGCAGAGCACTGGTCACAGTGGCCGAGACCTTTAATATATTATCATAAACAGTTTGACCCGTTGACAGCGGGCAACCATTACAACGTGAAAACAGAGAAATGGGATTTTTCTTCATTGCATAATTACGGATGCAGAAGATTTATAGTGCAGAAGGTGGATGTTTGTCTAGACCACTTGTTCCACATAGTAATTCGGCAAAACCCTGCGCTACAATAGAGAGCAGTGGAGACACGGGGATGTCTCCCTGTGCTTCAGAAAATCAGTTCTGAACAGTTATTCCCTGCTTTTGTAACTAAGGATGTGGTAAAGTAACAAGAGAAAATAATGAAAAATAAATTAGATGGGAATTTAAGCAGATGGGCACTGAGTTTAATTTTAATGTATTCAATTTTAATTATTTCAACCAATTTCACTAGTGTAACATTTAAATTAATAAACCCGGAATATAGTTAGACCAAAAAGTGTATATATTTCTGTGTAAAATTGTCATTAAACCTATAAGATTAGCCCTCACAGGAAATGAGACCAGCATTTCTGAAAAGGATGATAAATCATGTAAAAGGAGTATTCATTTTCTAACAAAATATATCTGTTTTTATTTATATAAATATAAACATTCTTATCCTCCCTCTGTAATACACGGGGAAAAAAACATTTTTCTTATAAAACCACATTTTGTATAATTGCTGAACAACAATTTTCAATGTTGGTCAACATCTAAAATCGTATTCATAATGAAAGAGACACTCAGATACTATAAGGCGAAATATAACGTGGATTAAATATCCATGCAGGCAATAAATTAGTTGGCTGCGTTAGAAGCAGCCTGACCAGATTTTTACCAAAGATTAGCTTAAATTTGAAAACAGTCAAAAAGCTGAAAATGTGACATCTTTTTCTGAAAAGTCCAAAAGGACTTTTCCAAACTCAACTCTACAAAAAACACTTGGGGAGTACTCCTCCCCGTGTGTCTCGAAATATGAATTTAGTTCTGGTTCTGCAACATCTTTGCCTCAGAAACTCTTACAAAATGCTCATTTGAGCCTGCACAGGATGCACAGATGCTTTCTTTACATCTCACTTTCCTATCTGAACATGTAAAGCTACACCAACAAATTTAATATAAATCACCGGACTACAAAGAACAGCAATTGTATTGTTTTTTTGCAATCCTGCAGGGTTTTTTGAGTGCTCAGTTAGCACTGATTGTAATCATTGTGCTATTGTAATATGTTTACGTCACTCAAAGGATTTTGGCACAACTGCAACACATTATGAACAAAATCTGTTTATGTAATCAAGTTTTGCAGAGCAAAGCTGATGCTTCACCACCGGGAAGTCGGACAGTGGAGACACGGTGAAAGTATTTGGCTGAGAAAACAAGATAGAAAAGAGCATCAAAGTTATTAATTATATCCCGTGTACAGGATATAGTACAGTGACCTGAAGTGTGTTGGCATAGTAACACTTGTTCAGTCTAAATTCAGTCTAAAAAAATCTTCATCCTGAAAGAGAATGAACATATACAGGAGCTGGTTTTTAAAATATATAAAGTACAGAACTACAGAGTGTTGGTTAAATTTAAGAGTATGCTAACAGGATTAAGTAGCAACATGGCAGAAGCCAATTTGTTGAAAATAATGTAACTTCTGTTTCATGTTTGACCTAATAGAGAAATAAAGCATTAAGTAACGTTCATTTATTTATACTTATCTGTCAAATTTCCCATTGTTAAAACAATGGTCTATTTAGATGTATACAAATGAGTATGATTTTCTGTGTACGCAAGTAATTTGTCATTTGATCTCCTGCTTCTCAGCAGGACTCTCCATCATTTTGTCTTACTGCCGTTTTTCTTGTCCGCTTCCTTTCTTCCACACGCTCTCCTATCTATGTGCCTGTATGCATTTCCCTCGTTCTGTCTATCCATCTGTGTGTCTATCTAGCTTACAGCCCTGATCCTGCCTGCTCTCCCAGGTTTATGAAATGCGAGCAGCTTAGCAGATGGTGCATATCGTATTCTGGTTGGCTCGGTGTGGGTTTTGTACCACAGACGAAGGCTTATGACGGAAGTGAGCCCTTAGTCGCTTAGACGATCCGACTCGGAGAGCTCAGGTTGTTAGCGCAGGAGAAGAGAACAAGAGCCTTAGATACACACTGAAATATGTGTGTGGAAGGTTTGAAGGGGAAATGAGTGAGAAATGAAAATGAAACCAATGTGAGTAGAAGAAATGAAAACTTTCATTTCTACAACTTTTGGAAGTTGTTTGCCATCTAAAATATTGGCGGATGTTCCGTTTAAACAAAACATTTAAAATCACAAATAAATGTATTTTAAAACAAAATATTTTAGTATAAAATTATTTTATACTAAAAAAAACATTAATAAAAATTGCTACAATTTCGTGAACCTTTCTCACGGTTTGTAATTTGTCATTATTGTTATTGTTTCTACCTGATTTTCTGATCATCTTCACTTTTTTGTGGCCACTTCAAGTTGATTTGCCTTCCTTTAAGACGTATCGTATTGCTTTTTGCACAAAGCAAATTGTTATAAAATAAATTACAAAAACCACTCTTGAAAAAATTAAATAGCAGAAGCATTAAAAAATGTTCCAATTTTCCGATATCAACCAGTATTCACTCAATCTAATTCTAGACCTAGATTGATTACTGGATCTCCCCTAGTTCAGTCTTCCCCCGTAAACCTTTGACTAAACACTGGTTATGCTAGCTATTTAGAATTTAGTCTGTATTTCTGTCAGAGGACTTGAGATTTTTCTCAAACAAACACATCCTAAAGAACTCCACCAGAAGTGAGGCAGGACTCACCATGATGTAGTGCCTCTGCATCTCCGTCTTCTCACTGGCCAGCTTCTCACATTCCAGCTTCAGGCTGCACAAACAACAACAAAATTAATTTTTTTTTATTTCCATCTTACAAAATAGATGATAAATTCAACAGAAGATATTACAGGAGTCTCTCCTATTTAACCCTTTCTTTTTAAGTTATCAAATAATGACTTCTGGATACCACAGTTAGTGTTGTGGGGATTAAATCAACTTCATTGATGAAATCCTCATCAGAGGTCCGTGTGTGATGATGTGTAGCCCAATGGGCTGCTATGTAATCACCCCATTGGGTCCAGAAAAACTACCTGCTTTACATTCAAACGTTTCGAATTCACTGCATGTTGACAATTAATTAAAGTAAGAAGAACAAGTTCTTCTAATCTGTCTTTGTGTAAATAGTTGTTTGTCCCATATGTTTCTGTGTTGCCCTGTGATGGAGCAGTGACATATCCGGGTCGTTCACCCAATTACCTCCGACGTCTATTTCTATGCATGTTTGCATTTGTGGTGCATGTGTAACTGTACCTGTGATACTGAGCCTGGAGGAACTGGAATTCCTCCTTGATTCTGTCCAGAGTTTCCAGGACTGTGAACTTGAAAGACTGGCCAGGCTGCAAGGGGACCTGCACAGGTGAAAGACAAAAAAAAAAGAAGAATGGATATCGAACACATACACATCTCTCTTTGTGTGTGTGTGTGATAGGCTGTTCGTAAGGAGATTGTAACACCCACTTCATGCCGTGTTGGTGAGGAAAGCTGCGAGTGTGTGTGTGTGTGTGTGAGTGAGTGAGTGCTTGTGCATCTGTGTGGCAAGAGGAGAAAAGAGCCAAGATGAAAGTGAGAGGGAAGGTCACTTCCTCTTCCCACACATCATAAAGCCTTGTCCTCTGCCTCTCTTTCCTCCTCCTCCCCTAATGACTGACTCTTTCCCTCCACTCGCTCCATCCTTTCTTCTTCCTCTCCTCTTCCCTTTCTCACTTCTACATTAGCATGCCCTCTACTCTGCCGTGCTGCTAATGTATTCAAGCCAACAAGAAGCTGAGAAGGGAAGAAACATCAAATGAATAACTCAAGACAATCACGGCACCATCTCTCACCTGCTAAAAGCTAAAGAAGGCCCAACAAAACAAGCAACTCCCAGGAGGTCCAGCACCACCCGCCATCCATGTCTGTCTAAAGCGCTGCTGACAGCAGCCCGCCTCCTCCATAGTCTCCATGACGGTGGAGAAACACGGACGCTGTTGATGCTTTTGATGCTGCAGTTGTTTTCTTTGGAGCTGGAGCATGCAGAATAGGTTGTTCTCAGAGGACGTGTTCCTATGTTGTCTTTTTTTTTTTTTTCTCTCTTGCTTTCTTTTCAGTTCGGTTAATTTTGCTGCCTCGTGAGATTTAGAAAATTAACTTTCATGTTGTCCCTACAAATTTTGTGCATGCAGTCTGCATCACTGTCATACCTTATCAAGGCTGGTTTGATGTGTCCTTTTGAAAGGATCCAACAAATATTTTATTTCGGACTGACCATAGTCATATAAATAATAACACCATAGTGACCGTATATTCCTGCTACATTGCGTAGCTCCATTATTCATTAAATGGATAAGACCTGGTCGTTATTCACGTCATCAGTTCCTCGTCTTCCGTAGGAGGTAGTATGAATTAATTTTCTCAATATCAAAACATAAAACTAAGCTGTCTTATATTACCTCTGTTCATAATTAATAATATAAAACACTGCATAACCAGGGTGGATTATGTAAATTACCAAAGCCGGCTGAGCAA
Source organism: Poeciliopsis turneri (assembly GCA_922788865.1). NCBI lineage: Eukaryota > Metazoa > Chordata > Actinopteri > Cyprinodontiformes > Poeciliidae > Poeciliopsis > Poeciliopsis turneri. The sequence goes on from CAKLNU010000579.1 coordinate 1,264,750, forward strand.
TATCCAAGACAGACAAAGCAATATATTGGAGGCAGTTTGCTGCCACCTACTGGACAAAGTTAAGCCAACTCATGCCCAATTGTGCTACTTTGCCAACTACCTATTGTCTGAATATGCATATTTTATTATTAACAAGTCTTCTTGTCATTGGTGGTGGTGTTGTTTTTAACTTTTCTGTTTTAAAGATGTATTAGCACTGTGTATCAGTTTATCCTAAATGGGTCCTAAAGACTGATACAGAATGTGGAGTTAATAATACACAAACTCATGAGTCAGGGTTGCAGTAAAGTTTTGGTGAACTTATCCATTAAAGGCTGTGAAGTATGCCAATTCAAGATGCCAATTCTTGCACTTGCATGCCGATAAGATATTTCAGCAGATAGAGACTACCAGCACTCGATGATCACATATGACGAAGAAGAAATTGTCAAAAATACTAAAAGGTCACAGAGAGCGCTAGTCCCATTTCATAATATTTTGCAGCACCTACCTATTACTGAAGTCGAAGATAAACGGGCTTTCTTACACAAGTGCTTGTCTCTTTTGCAGCCCAATTAATAATTAATGTCACCAAACTCAACATACAGGAGGACAGCCTAAGTGCTGTCAGTCACCCTCATTTATACACAGCTCAGTATGCTAATGGTGGAGAATCAACTTACCATTAAAGAAAGATTGTTTGTCTGCCATCGTCAATGGCTACGTCATCTAGTCTGCATATTTATAGTGGTGACTCACACCAAGGTTGTGGGTCACCAGTTGTAGCATATCAGACAGCGCTGGGGATGTGAGAATGATTGACAGCGCTAAGATCCTCCTCCTGGCTCTGATTGGCTGTTTCTGAGTTAGTAGTGTATTTCTCCAGATGGCAAACACAGGGAGAAGGAGGAGGGAGAGGAGTTCACTGTCTTCATAAAGAATCGGTCTCATAGCATAATGCCAGGACATAGTGACAGTTTTAAAAAGTATGACTTTTTTTTTATTACAAAGGTTACATACTGCAGCTTTAAGTCAGCAGAGTCATCTAGTGGATAAAATGTAAAGCTACCCACAGAGTTATCATGAGGCCACATAAGACAAGGAAAGGTTTACTGATAATGCAACATTATGACAGGAAAGTATCTGGTAAAACTCACAGCATCACAACATTGACCTAAACACCATTTAATTTCCCTCAGCTTACAAATATATCCAGCGAGCTAACAAAACTGATGACATTAAGCCCGGTTAGAGAGGTCTCATTTACTGATAAACCCAAATGTAGTTAACTTCCAATATGATTTCATATATTAGCTGAGCGGGACAATGCCGTCAGTGCGCCCCGGCTGGGTGGTTATCGGTTCGCAGCTAAGGCTAAAAGACTGGCGCTTTCAGTGGCGGGGTTTCATTAGTTGAGACAAGCACAATTCAATTAGATTTCAATTAGTCCAATGGCGGAGGTCAGAGACGCCATGGGTTCCCGAGTAATTAATCCGCAGAGCCGAGCTGAGCCCAAGCTAAACCGAGCTGAGGCAGGCAAAGCAGGGATGTCTAGATGGCTGGATGGACACCATGCACACAAACCCTCTGTCTGTGTGTGTATGAGAAGGAGGGGTAATGTGGGGGGCGGGCGGTGGGATGGAGGGTTGGCGTCTGCCAGTAGATCCCCACTGACCTTGATTCACACCACACACACCCATTCAAGCAAGAAGGGGTGGAGGGAAGGGATGAGGGGATAGATACTGATCTAGCACACATAAACACACACACACGGCCATAAGAACATTGAAAAACACGTCAACAAACAAACACGCACCACTGCACATGCACATTCACACTTTAAGCACATGGAAAACACACAAAACCTCAGAGGGGTGGGGGTACACGGATGGATTGAAAGGGAGGAAAAGTCAGAGAAGAGATGGATACCCATCTGACAGATGGACAGATGGATGTAGGGAGTGATGGACCAGTCTGACATTCTTTCAGAGGAATGAATGCACAAGCAGAAAGACAGATGATGAAAGAGTAGTGTGGCTGCTGACTGAGAAAGATAGCCAGCCATTCATTCAGCTGACACAGAAGGAAGAGGGCGAGGGGATGGACAGAGCGGGAGGGAAACAGACAGAGAGTGTCTTTGCTGTAGTCAACACAGCCTGCTCACCCTGTGCACTGTCCATCGGCCTGTGGTAATACCGCTCCCACCATCTGCCGCCACGCACTTACCAACGGCAACCACGCGAATGCACACGAACAGAGCGCTGCTGGCGGGTTACATCAGCAGCACTAAGTCGTATAACAAAGCCCATAGTCACAGATCATGATTATACAAGAGATTTGTGATTTGCAACCATTGGTGTCAACACGGCAGATTGCATGGTGCTCTGACGAGAGAGATTTTAATTCCTTTCATCTGCTGGACACAAAAAATGTATCACTTTCAATTTGCAAGTTGTACCTTTCTGAACGAGTTTCATTGACCCCCAGGCAATAAGGCAGTGGAAGTGCAAAAAGGAAATGAAAAAACCCATAAAAAGGAAGAAAAAAAAAACTTGGAGAGTTTTCAGGCAGAAAGAAATGCATTTCCCATTCACTCTGAGCCTCATCTTCCAGAATAAAAGACTTGTATCCAGAGTTGGTATTAAATTGGGCCATTTTAAATAATCAAGGGCACCTTCTGATGTATTCAAAACCAATCTATGAGATACATGAGCTATGTGTCCATAGATATGAAGATGTGCAGTGTTTACAAAGACTGAAGTATTAGTACGTAATGCCATTTGTATGTCATAAACATTTGCTGTTTGATTGTGTTTCATCTCTCCTGTTTTGGGAGAATCAGTCAAAGCGGCAGTAAAGATGTCACAAAGGTCCGAGAAAGATCACTCTTCCGCCGAGTGTTTCAGATGTTCAATGTAAACAGTGGTGAGTTAGTACTAGGAGGACAATTGTGTTCCAAGAAAATAAGCCAGCTCACCATCACACTACCACCACCAGCCTGAACACAGCAAACACGACAGGATGGATCATCTTATTCACTCCTTATTTTTATCCTACCATCTGAATATCAGCACAGAAATCAAGATTTTCCAGTCTGCTATTGTCCAACTCTGTTAACCTTGTGTGAATTACACCCTCGGTTGTTCTGGTGTCGTCTTCTCCTGCTGTCTCAAGGTTTGACAAGTTGTGTTTCTGTGATGATATTTAGTAATCTTTGATTTCAATGTTTGGTTAATTGGACTACTGTTATTTTTCTACCTTCTTGAACCAAGCCACCCATTCTTCTTTGACATCACCAAAGATTTGTCTGCGTAAATACCGCCAGCCGTACATTTTTTCCTATTTTTTTAGTTCATTCCAAGTAAAGCCAAGAGATGGTTGTGTGTGAAAATCCCAGATCAGCAGTTTCTAAAATATTTACCTTGTCTGAGTATTTTGGTCTAGCATCAGCAACTATCCGACATTCAAAGCCGCTTAAAATCCACTTCTTCCCCACATTCTGATGGTCGGCTTTAAATCCAGGAAGCTGTCTTCACTTTGTCTAGATCCATAAACAAAATGAGTTGCTGCTGCGTTACTGGCTGCCTCACTGTTCACGTAGCCAGTCGATATGAAGAAACGTATTGAATGAAATAACTTGGGAGCAATACTGCGTGTGTATCTGTGCGAGAACCAGGATTTCCAGCAACTAGTTTTAGGCAGTGGAGTAACGTAACTCAAATACAAAATAAGAGTGACTCTTTATGTTAAAATTACAGAGCAAGATGTCATAAAATTTGAGAAAATCAGACAATGTCGGATTTCCAAGAGCAAGTGAATGCAAGCCCCATTCAACAGGTATTATAACGTAATGAGAGCAGCACTGTTTGATAATGGGTAAATGAATAAATAGAGTTGGATATTCAGTACATCGTTCTAGATGTGATGACAGGTTACTCATGAATGAAGGTCTACGTATTTAACTGAAGTATTTGATTGCGGTATATGTCTGCAACATATTGCGCAGAAGACAAAATTATTCATAGCTCTATGGTATTCTTTTGATTTTACCAGCAAATTTCTTCTTTCTTGCATTATATTGTTGTTGAGGAGCGCTCCAACCAGAGGTCTGGTTTGAATCTGCTAGGATAAACTGTGGGAGAAGCTAAAGATTAGGGTGATGGCATGAAAGTCTTCTGACATCAAAGACTTGGCCATCATCACCAAAAGCAAATAATAAAAATACAGTGAAAAAAAATTTAATTTAAAAAACAGATCACTCCACTTTAGTCCAGTGTGGCAGCAGTCTTTGCTGATTGCCTCAATTATCTCCAGTCATGCTTCAGGCTCTTGTTCCTATCTATACATGTGTCTTGCATGTAAATGGAAGGACTTCTCCTTTAGCTGCATACAGTTGTTCCATGACTGACGGTGGCTTCAGAAATGAGGCTGCAACTGTGAAACAGATGCGCATCTGGGAGTTATTGGAAAAGACACAATTCTATCTGTCGGTTTGTCATCTCTGTCAATCTGGTTAGCCCCTGGCACGCTTTCTACCAACACATCAGCATTCGCAAGGTATAAGATGACATGTCTGAGCAGGGATGTACTCACTCAAGCAAAAACACCCACAATCTCCCCCCCACATCCCCTTTCTCATGCCCTCTCTATTGCAGCTCTACCTTGTTTTCTTTTCCTTTCACACTTCTTCCTCTTACTCTCTTTCCTCTCCTTGAATCGCTCTGAAACAAGCCAAGACGCATTTGGATTCTGTGTATTAAATAATAATTGCAGGGTGAAATATTTAGGGGGGAAAAAAAAAAGACATGAAAAAATGCCAAGTGAAGAAGAAGAGTGTCAGTACCCCTTGAGCTCATGTCTCTAAGTGTGTGCGTGCGTGTGTGTCTGCTGATGTGTGCAGCAACGAACATAAGCAACAGCTCATTGATTTAGACTCTGACAGACAGAAGAAAGGCAGAAGAGGCGAATGGGATTCCAAGTTATCAGCCAACATTTTTTTTGAAGCCAAAATACTGTGAGCACGCTTTCCCCACAATTTCACAAACTATTCAGTGGGCTGGATAAGAAAAAATTGGGTTTTGTCACAATTTAAGAAAGAAAGCCCTATTTACAGTTTGTGGCTCTCACATTGTGCTTTCAGAGGGCAAATACTCGCCAACACTCAGTCATCCAACATGCTAACAACTTCCCAGTAATCCAAAAGTCCAGCAAGGCAGCCATTAGTTAATGTCGCCAATCTAAAGTTACCTAGTCGGCTACCAGTCAGAAAGCCAGTTACATTGCAGCTCAGGGCGCAAGCAAAAGACGGCGAACATATTGGAATGAGAGTCTGGACTGCCTCCAAGCCCTGCTCTGATCATTTCTTTTCACGACAAAGAAAGGACGACAGCAAACAGGATTTGAGGATAAAAAAAAAAAAAAGGCCTGTTTTTAATCAGAGAGAGGGCTTACACCAAGCAGCCACTGATATCTGATCAGAACTTCTTGGTTGTGTGTGTGACTTCTGGCCCGTTCTGCAGGCTCTCTCACAGCGGCTGCATTGTTGTTCCTTGGCTTTTTGCCTCTCTAAAAGGGCTGCCTTTGAAATGCACCGTGAAATTAAATGTAAACAAGACAAGGACAACGGAAAGGAGGGGAGAATGTCATCTCTGGGAGGTGACAGCGAGGCGCTGCGCTATTTACCGCACATGGCTTTCATTACAATCTTAAAATGTTGGCGGAAAAAGAAACTGCTCGACACAGCTTTAGAAAGAAAGAGACGAGTACGGTACATGTGGAAAAAAGGAACTTTTAATTTACTTGTCACAGAAACGCAACACTTTTGTGGTTAAAATATTAACTTAACCAACTCAGTAAGAAATGGTTAAATACCGTTTCTGCAACAGCCAGTCACAAGTTTGGAAAAACAAACATGTCAAAGTCACACTTTTATGACCGCTTTTGATGCTTTTCTACAGTACAAAATGTTTTCCAACCTTTTTGTAAATTTTAACCCATACATGGTGATCTTCTTTGACTTTTTTCATCTTTATACCAAATTATTTTGCTTTCTTTAGATCAAAAGCAATCAAAAGTGAAAATCAAAGTACATTTGGGAAAGCAAACATTTTATTTTTCTATTTTCTGGTGCAAAGCATAAGCAATATACCATGCTCATCATTTGAAATGCAAGGGGGAGTCGGTATTTCACTGCCTTTCACTGCAGTGCTTCATAAAAATATTTATGAACAAGCGTCAAGAAGAAATCCATTGTCAAAAGAAAAAACTGCTTGCCGATTGCAAATTGTGGAAGGAGGTGCTCTAAGATAAGACTTGAATTGATCTTTGAGATGCTGTCTTATAAAATTAACGTTATGTATCAAAAGACAGCACTCCCCTGTTAAAACAAGATGATGGAAGCATCATGCTGTGGGCTTACTTTTTTGATAAGATAAAGGAAAGTTGGTCAGTTTTGGTTGCAAAGTGCACAAAGCTACTAAAAGAAAAACCATTGTAAGTTGCAAAAGCACTTAAAGTAATGTGTAGATTCACCTTTCATCAGATTGATGGTAAATATAAAGTGAGGGAATCCTCAGAATGGTTTAGATCAAAGCATATTCTTCTGATGGAACGGTCAAGTCAAAGCCCAGATCAAAATCCAATTGACAGTCTGCAGCAACACCTGAAAGTTGCTTTTGATGTGTGATCTCCATCTAATCTGTTGTTTTACACAGAAGAAGAGTAAAATGTTTCAGTTTCAAATTTGACAGTGTTATTTGGAGAACAATAAGAAAACCATCTACTGACATAACATCCCAATAACAAACATTAAACTTGTAATATGGCAAAACGTGAAAACACTAAACTGAAAGTCATTTCCAGACAAACTAAAGTCCTGAATTTCATCTTCACATGACAAACTTTTCTGAACAGATAAAAACCTGCAGACCTACAACCAAATGTCTTAGATTGTTTTAGGAAGGTGATGATATCAAAAACTGAAAGAAACCTTTCATTCAAAAGCATACCTCCTTACTTGTAAAGGTGTTTATAATTTATTGATTCATAAACACTCACTGTCAACAGGCCTGTGGGTCTGAATTCATCCACAACACACTCATCGACACACACGTAGCTCTCGCAGGGTGTGGCAGACGACAGAGGCTTGTACATTCGCGCCAACAGTTGTGGTCAAAGCAGGACGTTATTTATTGTTGTTGTTGGCACAAAGAGCACATAGCCACACAAATCATTGCTGATTTCCATTCACCTTCCACTCTCAATTACATGCACACAAACTTTAACGGCTGCATGCACACACATGCTTCTCCAAAAAAATATATGTGCGTACTAAAAGGTTTGCACAATAATAAGGACCTGCAGCAAGCAGTAGTCATGCAACAGATACTGGTTCAAAAGAACTAAGAGCCTTAAAAGTCCTTTTAGAACAATTAGAGAGTCTAATATTGTATGCAAGTAAGATCAAATGTCACCCTTTCCTGTTTTTAATCATTTTCACGAAGACAAATCAATTTATTAAAGACTTTTTTAAAACCAGCATTTCCAGTAATGAAAGATGCAGCACTATTGTGATAACATAATGAGAGGTGCATAGTAACACACTGACTGCATCACTTTGCACTTCATGGGGAATGTGCACACATAAAACCCAAGTGAACTTTGCAATGAATATTTACCCACATCTAAGCTAATTCAAATATTTATATGCTCACAAAGCACCAAGGGGGCAGAGACATTAAAAAAAAAAAAAAATTACAGAAAACTTCAACAAGAACACACCTCACACAAATCCTCCCTCAAACATACTCAATGTTCTGATAACGCTCTCCACAAAAAAATCCAGGGAACCAATTACGGCTCCACGCTCCTCACAGCCCAGCTCTCAGTTTTAACTCCTGGCCACCAGAAAGTGAAGACGGACGAGCTCCTCTTTCAAGTAAAAGTCAACCTTAGGTTGCTCAAGTCAGTAATTCTGAGCAACATCTGCAGTTCTGAAAGCACACCTGAAAACATGCTTTGGACCTACCAGAACCAGAGCAGTTTCAGATTTTGGCAGAGTAACTGGCTTGTCAGTTCAGTTATACTTCTATTTAAGACGGATAAAGAAATAGAAGATTCACAATGTATTACGGCACCTTACAAGGGCTGCATGATCTTTTGAAAAAACAAATAATTGCAATGTTATTGTTGAATATCGCCATGACAGTAACAATTGAGACTAACTTGAATTTTCCTGACTCTGTCATCATTAAAACTTCCCCACCATATCTATGAGCTTTACAATTTCAGCCACTATAAATGCACATATGTTGTTTATCAAGGGCAACTACAGACCATCCAACTGGTCAAACATATTCCTGGCATGCAGAGTGTGAATGCATCACACTTGAAATATGATAGCCAACTGAATACTGTATCAAAGCAGTCAAACACTGTTAAGAGTTAGAAAGGTTTTAACTGAATATATTGTGCAGCTGTGCCTCTTGCCTACTCCACTGCCAACATGTGATGATCTGGACTCAGTACTCCCATGTGGTGTGCATGTAGTTTTGTCACAGAATGAGGCTTGTAAAGATGCATTCAGATTTCAACATGAGAAGACCACGACAAGAGGCTAAAAGAAAAGATTTTTTTAGACAATTAAGAAACCTTTGGGTTTTTTTGTTTTGATTTTTACAGATGAAGACATAATACATTTTAAACTGCGTTTAGATCTTGTACAAAACATAGCACAACCTGGGCATCCACCTGCTCAAACATAGCGTCCAGGTGTGATTAAATCATTAACCATCATATTGTCGCCTCTAAATAATAACTTATTTAGCCACGGTAAGTTATTTACCAAAGTCACAAGTTAGTAATAATTGTCAGAGGCTGTTCACAAGTAGCAATAATCTAATATTTTCAACATTAGAGCTTAGATATGTTCAGGAATAATGTTATTTTATAGAAGTTATTTACTCCATAATGCAAACTTATTTAACATACCAAAAAGTCTCCTAATTCAGTAAATACCATTAAGTGTTGTGAGCTCTAATGTGCCAATATGTGAACACAGTGGTATTATGAGGACTTAAATCATTTTAGTGAGTTATGGAGTTGCTCTTTTGGTTTTTGGTTGACTTAAGGAATGAAAAACACTATTAGAGACAAACTAAAAAAAAAAACACAAAGAGTTATAAAATGTGCTCCTTAATGGAATCCTGGGAGGTCAAGTTCAGTGTTTGCATGTAACCATCTAATTGTCCAAGACCATAATTGGACAGAGACAGAACAAAATAACAGAGAGCCCAGAAAATTAGAAGGCAAGAGAAACATCAGTACCATAATTTTAAAGTGACTTAAATTGATAATTTACTGCATTTACACTTGTGTATAGCAATTTGTATGAAAAAAATGAACCAACACAAAATGTTCTATACCTCTTTATATCCATCTGCAGGTTATAATTCATGGAAACACAAGGGGAAAAAAAGGGCATACTGGCCAAGGACAACTGCAGAAAAAGGTGGGAGAAAAAAACCCAATGAAGAAATACAAAATAGGGACAGAAAGAGAGAGATGGGGGTCTATTGATCTGTTGGAGTTAGCTCAGTCTGAGGCTGAACTTTATCACAAATGCAGAGCATCTCAGCAGGAAGCTCTCTGATACCCCTCTAAAGGGGAGAACAGAGGGATGATCACACACGTTTCTTCATTCATTTTCATTTCACTTTCCACCTCCAGCAGTGCTTTCTGAAGGAACCCTTTCCATCTTTTTTTTTTTTAGCCCTTTTCTTGGCTCTTACGCATTTTGCTTTCTTGCTTTGTTTTCCACCTCTCCTAGTTTTCCTGCAACTTTTCCAGCAGCTGGCTTATTAGCATTCTCTCTGTACATATAATTGATTCCTCATGCCGTCCTCTTGTGAAAATGTCATTCATAATTCTATGTGATAGCTGGCTGGCTGGCTTATTGGTTTGCTGTTTGGCTGGCTGGCTGTGAGGCAAAGTGGCCAGTGACCCACTTGTAGCAGATACAAAGAGACTAGCAGCAAGATCAAGGCCTTTGTAAAACAACTGGCCTACGCTAGACTCATTCTAAGCCGTAACTCATCTTCTGTGACTTTTTGACTTTCTAACCTACATTTTTCCATAGCATTAAGGTCTTTATGTTGTTTGAGGGCCAAGATGAAGAAGAGAACAGACGCTACAGATGCAGCCCTGTTGGAAGTATGTATGCTGTATCCTGAAAATGTGTTGCCCCTTTCTCTGACACCAAAAAATAGAGTCCAATGCAACAAACAGCATCAGGACCGCAGCAGGTATCTACAGTAAAACACAACAGAAGCGCAGGTACGCTCTTCTTAAGGGGCAGTCCTAATGGAGGCTGCAAAAGACCCAAAACAGAGGTGGAGGTTCACCTTCCAGCAAGATCATATTCCCAAACTTACAGCCGGAGCTGCAGTGGGATGGTTCAGATGAAATCATGGTCAAGCATTAGAGCAGCCCAGTCCAAGTTTACACCTCAAGTCAACAGAATATGTGGCAAGACATAAAAACTGTCAATCTAACTGGGTTTGATTTTGAGCAAATCCAGCCTGTAGATGTGAAGTACAGACATACCTCAAGAGATTTTTGGTTTTAATCGCAGAGAAAGGTGGTCCTACAAAGTGCTAACCCAAAGAGCTGAATACAAATGCATGCAAGATTTCTCTGAATTTTATCAGTGAAAAAATGTAAAACCATAAATCATTTACATTCCACTACATAATTAAATGCTAGAAGTTCAAAAGGGAACAGCACTTTTGCAAACCCTGCATATTCAAAATCATCTAAAAATAACTACATCTGTACAATTTTAGGAAAATATCCAATAGCACGATTGGAATAATGATATCAATTCAAAGGAAATAAAACTGCCCTCAATTTAATAATGTTTCCCCTCATTCTCACCCCTTTCCCACTGTTTTCCATGAGATTAACCAATTTGGCCTCTGAAAACTATATCAGGGTTTGCGTGTCAAGGGCAGTGAAAGTCCATCCAATGGAACAAATGTAACATTGGCTCGTAGAGCATTCGTGCATGTCACTGGAAATGTAATAGCCTCCCAAATATCCAATTGTGGTATTGCACACATTGCTAATAGGACGACTGCAGATCAGAAATATTTTGCAACTCAAAAGACAATGAAAGTCAACTGATGAAAACGCTGCTGGTCGGTTCCTACACACATGCATTACTGCAGCCAGATGTGCTGTTACACACATCTTCACAAACACACACTTCCAGGCTGAAAACACACGCAGAGATGAATAAACAATAATTAGCGCATGGATAAAAAACACGCAACCCGAGAAGAGCAGGTTTAGTTGTGTACCACCTTTGCAGCCAATCAACAACAGGATCCCAGAGAGACCTGGCTGTAACTGACAGAGAGGGAGGTGTCATGAGTGGGTGGGTGGGTGGGTGTGCGTGCGTGCGTGAGTGTGTGTGCATATCGGGGGAAACTCTCAGCCCAAACACCCGATGTCTCTCTCCTCATGTTACAGTGCAGTCAATTTAACTACACAAGCGAGTCAGGCTGAAACAAACAGAAGGACTGAGAGATGCAGACATGGTGAGGTCAATAATCCGAAAGCAGGAGGAAAAACCCAGCAAGGAAGTTTTAACCAGAAGGCGATTTTAGCGTGGAAGCATGAAAATCCAAGAGGGACAATGGTGATAAAGCGAATGTGACAAATTAAAAGCCACAGACAGATTGGAGCTGAGAAAGACGCTCACAAAAAGTGGAGCAGACAGGAAATAGAGACATGAGGGTGAACTTACCGGATGCCTGCCCTGAGGGTACATGATCCCAGGAGAGGAGAGGCTTCCAGTCCGTTTGATGGCCAGGTTACTCCCCTGGCCCTCCAGTCCTCTGCCCTCCACCTGGTTACACCAAACCCACTCACAGTCACACACAAACCCAGACTCTCAAACACTCAGGGAGAACTGCCTCTGCTCCTTCGCTGGGTTCTCTCGTCCTTGTTGCTCTCTGTCCTTATCTTCTAACACAAATTCCCACTGACACTCAGCAGGAGAACCCTCACTCCGTCGGCTCGTTCATCCAACAGGGTCATGATAATAAAACGGAGCACCAGACTTTGCCTCCTTCTTCCTCCTTCGCCTTTCCCTCGTGAAACCCAAGTCACAGTTTCTCCTCCTCTTTCTCTCCTCCTCGTCTGCCTTACAGTGTCTGTCCCCCCTTTTCTCTCAGCTTGTGATCAGTCCAGGTCCACACGCACTGACATGAGAGAGAGAATTCAGCCTATGCAAGCTCTTCTCTTATACTTCTCCTCCTCTTCCCACTCTTCTTGTGGCTTGTCCTTGCGCCCTTTCACCCAGCAGTCCAATGGCAAAACATACAAACATAAACACTCAGCTGAACCAAACAGTCCTCTTCTCTTATTTTTCCCTCCTCTTCACCCTGTCTCTCTGACACACTAAAGCCTTGACTGCTGCAGCAGAAATAAGGAGAGGAAGAAGGAGGAGGAGGAGGTGGTTTGGGGTAGGGAGGAGAGAGTGAGAGCTTTGTTTTTAATCTAAATGTGGAACGCAAGAGGAAAGCAGGAAAGAACAGCAGGTCAGTGGAGGATCCAGCGGGCTTTTCAGCAGCAAGCCCTAGACTGTAATATATTGTGCCTGTTGGCTTCAACACAAACAGGACAGGCTGCTAAAGCTTCTCTTAAGGTGGAACTGAGTAGATAGAGACACACAGTCGCACACCACACACACACAGAGAGAGAGAGAGAGAGAGAGCGATAGGACGGAGAGAGAGAGGAGGCGAGAGATGGATTCATTTTCAATTGTGGTCAGATACACAAAGCAATCAGTCAAGCACAAAGACTCGGGCTCAAACAGATATGGATCGAGATGCAAACACACAAATGCTCAGACGTGCATATGCAAATTCATGACAGCATAGGAAGCGCACGCATACACACACAAACAGACACACATATACAACAGCCAGTCAGAGTGATAAGTTTATTAGTCAGTTCACACCTTGCAAGAACATTTGTGCGAGATGATCGGATAGTAATCCAGTCATGCTTAATTGCACAGTAATCCAGCCAAAACCTGTTCAGGTTGCACCAAAGACTTGCTGGTGAAATGATCTCTCAAATCTGATCTCCATCGGATTACACAGATCTTTTAAACTTTTTCACATTGAGTCGCATCAGACTTTAACTGGGATTTTGTGAAGAGCGCCAACAAAGACGGCCACGCCACTGACAAGTTTTAGAAAGTTAAAAAGCGGCTTTTAGTGTTTTGTTTATGAATAAGAATATGTAAGCTGAGGTGACCAGTCCCCAAGTTACCCATTTATTAAACACTGAAATATTAAGCTCACAAGCCAGACAAGGAGAGCAAAATAAACCAGAGAAGAAGCCAATGCGGACACTGAAGGAGCAGCAGATAATTCAGAGGTCAGATAATCTGCTGACACAACAACCAGTGATCCACCTGTACAATAAATCATACAGAAGACGCAGCAATTGTATAGATGAAATTCCATTGATCATTTAGAGTAAAATTAAATTTTCTGGCTTGTGGTCAAAACTACATATGTGGCAGAAAAATAGCTCCTTGTTTCCTACATGGAAACAGAGGCAGTATCATGATGGGAAATATTTTCTTCAGGATTAATATTCAGGTAATCAGTTATTTAATTTATTTCTTCTGGCTTTCACCCTCTATTCATAGAAACAGAGAAGATGAGGGCACCAGTATTCATACCAGCGGAAGTGGGAAAAGCTAATATTGTTCACCAATCAAGCCTCAAACTGAGAGCAACAATTCAAACAAGAAGAATTGTCAATTTTATCTGTTTTTATGACAGCTGCCATTTAATCCTTAGACTTGCAATGATAAATTGTCCAACACAACCAGATCCAACATGGGGTAAGACGATGCCTTTATAATTTTGTTAATTTTTATCGCCTGCGACAGACTGGCGACCTGTCCAGGGTGAACCCCGCCTCTCGCCCGGAACGCAGCTGGAGATTGGCACCAGCAACTCCCGACCCCATTAGGGAGAAGGGTGACGGAAAATGGATGGATGGATGGATAATTTTTATCGCTCTTATGCTAAATCTGGTCCTTCTGCCAGTCAGAAAAAGCTCAATTGTCGTGTTTCAGCATGAATACCATCATTCCCTCGTATAATTTTTATGATATTAAGGTCACCTCATAATTAAGCATGCATCGTGTGCACAGCTTGCTTCAACACATCCAAATCAAGCAGCACAAAGAAACATACTTCAATACAATCCATGTTTCAAATATCAATGGTTTCAAATCTACTTTGTAAATACTTCCAGGAAAAAAAAAAAAAAAAGTTAATTTTCAGTTAAACAAAACCTTTCAAACTGGAATGAATGCACTGAAAAAAAAAACTTTTTCAAGCTGTTTTTTTTTTTTTTAACTATAATTTTTAAAAAATAGAAGCTGTCAAACTAATTTTAACGTCCGTCAGGTTAATGTGCCACCAACAGTGACTTTAACAAAGGAATGCTATAAAAAAAAAATGTGGATAGAGATATGACTTTTAGGTCCAACCATTGTGAGGGGATATTTGTCATCACTGTAAGTGCTGCAATGGAGGAATGCCTGTTTACTGCCAGGGATGTAATCAGAATCAGTAGGTCGAGTATCTCAAGGATTACTGCTATAACACTCCAGAAATATCTCCGCCACAGCGGGATAAAAATGTCTGCCTGCCTACTTCTGAGTGCTGGATCTGAAGCAAATGTTATTTACAGGAGCTCCCAGAATGGACCTGAACCTACTTAGACCTGATATTTAAAGACTTTCCTCGTACACAACACCGGGCTGTCCCAGACATCTTTTGGCACTGGTTATAATCAGTTTATCCAGGGCAGCGCTGCCTTTGAACTTGATCAGACAGCCATTAATCCGACACCGTAGACTCAGGCGCAGTCGGTCCTGGCATCCGTGGAGGATTTCCAGTAAGACAGAAACTGCATTTGATAACTAGAGGGTGAGGCAAAGGACAGGTCCAAAGCCTCAATTAGGGACACATACAGACATCCTATTATACCCAACACAACAGTTCCTTTTGGGAGAGCCTAATGCCTTTTTT
This sequence comes from Poeciliopsis turneri, assembly GCA_922788865.1. Taxonomy (NCBI): domain Eukaryota; kingdom Metazoa; phylum Chordata; class Actinopteri; order Cyprinodontiformes; family Poeciliidae; genus Poeciliopsis; species Poeciliopsis turneri. The sequence goes on from CAKLNU010000579.1 coordinate 1,279,854, forward strand.
TTTTTATCCAAATCCCCCCTGAAAGTCACTGTCAAATTTGCTCTGTTATTTCTGATATTAGGCTTATGTGTGTAAAAAGTGTTTGTATTCTGCACATATTTTGAGTAAGATGGTAATTATTGCAATACATTGCTTTGATATTCAAAATCAAACTTTAAAAGCAGCTTGTTTATGGGGTGTTTTGATAGTTTGAGGACAGGTTTTGAGAAAAAGAAATGCTTTTTTTTTTTTTTTTACTGAAATTAGTTTCCATGCTATTTCTTTATGCTGGTTTGAAATAATTAGAAATTTCACTTTCAGAAATAAAACTCTTTTAAAACAAGAAATGTATTTGGAAATGGAAACAAACCTAAGAAAGAAAGCTGTGATGTGTAGAAAATATTGGGAAGGCATTCAGAGAAATGTTTTGAACGGCTGACATCAATAATGTCTCTTGGTTATGTTTTGCGTGACAAAGGTATTTTCTCACCTTCTTAACAAAACCAAAATTTAGATGAACTCCAGTTTTATTTAACTTCGTTTGGACAATTGTCCCAAAATTGCTTCAAACTGCTTCCAGTCTTAATGCAGCGAAAAAGTCTGTCTATGGATATATAACACGTGCCCAGGATTGTAATGGACGCACTTTTCTCTAGTGGTCAAAGTGTGAATGACATGTTTTTGCTTTTCCAGAAATAAACTGCATCTGAAATTGTATTCAAAACATGTATCTGAATGCATCATTTAGAAACATCAGCGCCAATAAAAGAATCCACTCCTGACTGGACAAAATGTTCAATTTTGCTCAAATGTCATTCATTTATAATCACACCTACATTGATTGTAAAGCTATTGAATGAGCTTCAGTTAAATTAAAAAAAATATTCTACCTCATTCAGCGTCTGCTCAACAGCCAAAACAAAATAAATTCGGGGATCAAGGGGCCAATCAGCAGAGAAGTAAATGAACAGTGAATTTGGGATCCAGCATGTACAAAGCAAACTTGAATAAGCAAGACTGCTTTGCGTATGCCATTATCAACCATCAACACACCTAAAATCCATTTGAAGCCGTTATTATGGGACACTAAAGGCATAACAGCTTATTATAGATTTAGCAGGAAGCTCACAGGTTGAAACTAGCAACACAGATCGTGGTCTCAAGAATCTTAAGAATCCACTTCCCAAAGCTGCTCTATTTGAAAAAGGAACTGTCTGACTCTAAATTTCACATTGTTATGACAAATCACAGTTGTGTATCTTAACACTTGTTTCCTGCTGCATGACGGAAGAAGATTACCAGCCGCTAAAGACATTCTGTGTCTATTACCATTTTACAGCGAAACATTATGCCTGGCTATTTAATCAGAATGCCAAGAAACAAAAAAAAAAAAAAAAAACACCCACACACTCTGTAAGCATCCAAGAGCAAACACCTTCGCTCTCATTCATCACAGGCTAGGGGACACACTGCTGACCAAGGAGTCCCTTCTGGTCACTACAGTCTTCTTCTCTTGCTGTTTACATGTCAGAAGATGCAGCAGTAGTTGCTCCCCTCCGAAACCAATTTGGAGCATCGGAACAAAGTTACTGAGACACTAATTGTCAAAAACAGGGAAACATAATTGTGCTTTAATGTTAATTTTATACTAAGATATTTCAAAATCAAAATAAACTTCTATCCCTGTCTAGAATATTGTAAGCTTTGCACAATATTTGCTTTGGCGTAAGCAAAATAAGACAGAGGTTGTAGTTTAGAAGTAGGTGTTTGGTTTTATAATAAATTGGACTAGTTGGACTAATGAATCGTTCTGATAAAACTGGCTGACAACATTTTGCCAAACAAGCATTGAAGAACCAATTAAAAGGAATCGTCTGGTAGCATTTTGGGTAACTTGTAACTTCTTGTTTTAACCGAATCTAAATTTTGAATCATTCGAATCAGATTTATGACAAATGTTGTACGTTCTCTGTGCAAGAATGCATTTTAAAAAGTTGTGATCCAAAATGCAGTGACAGGTTTTCACTGGAAATGAAACACAGAATGAAAGAGCAGCCAAGGTAAAAATCTTATACAGCAAACATCAACCCTCTCTCCAAAATCTACATGCGTAAAGACCCTTCCATCCTAATTACTCGCACACTAAACAAGCATCCTCTTTTATAATTCCTGCATTGTTGGAGGTCAGACATTGAAAAGACTCAGAAGATTGAACTTCAAGAAGAAATTCAAAACCGGCCAGCATTCAAACCAAGAAACGTCGTGCTGGGAGGCAACAGTGAATGCGAAAGAAACATTACAAACCACTTGGCAGATTGCCACTAAATGTAGTGAGGAAATTTTCTACCTCCCCGATGATGAATTACAGCCATCCTTTCTTTATACTTTCTCCTTTGTCTTTCCTTTGAGTGTGTCCAAGATATTTAGAATAAAGACAGCCATTCAATGAGGCTCCAAAACCAGAAACACCACAACCATTCCCCACGTAGCTCTTTGCACTAATCAGTATTATCTAATTGTCTAGAATGGATTATGCAGGTAATTATTCCCCCGACTCTTTACACCGGGTTTCAGAGAGGCAGATGGGCAGGCATACAAACTCATGCTGATCCATCAGCACAGTTGTGATAAGACCCAGGTTCAAAGCCAGGATTTAGATTTCCTAAAAAAAATCACCAATAATGCTGCACCATTCTTTAACATGAATCCATGGCAACGTCGATTGGATCATTGAGCTATGGTTGATAATACGAACATGCAAGCAGAGACAAGGTGGAAGGAAACACTGCCAGACCTACTGAGCTAAAAAAAAAAAGCATAATTTCATATATAAATAGGGATATAGATGCTATATTAGCTAAGCTATTCCTGAACACATTACAAGAGAACATCCACTGGACCCTTTTAGTTTGACCAGGCATCAATTGCCACTTCGGGATCCTTTATAACAACTTTGCAGAAAGACAATATACAGTCATTGTTGATAATACAATCGTAGTTCACTGTAAGGACAAGGTCATTCCAAAGACCAATATCTACCAGCAGGAGGTTTTTCTGGTTTGAGCAAAGTTGTCTGACCCAAACAGAGTTCAGAAAAGCAATCAATGGACACAGGATTAAATCCAAAATCGTCAGAAAATAATAGACAACAGGAGACAAACTCACATGAAATAACATTTAAAGGTAATTTTAAGCTTCATGTCTCTTAAGCAGCTCAGGATAGGCACTTTCTGACTAATTAGCCAGCTGGTATCTGCTTGATATTTTACTCAAAACGCAAAACAATAAATGGGCATTTCAATCATATTCAATGGGAAAAGCCCTTGAAAACTGAAAAGTTGTGACATTTTCACTGTCTAATACAAATCCTCCTCGTTGCTAAGTCATAGACTGGATGCAACTGAATCAAAACCTTCTACCACTGGGAATAATAGACTGAATTTGACGTCATCATTTATAGTTATGGTTGAAGTGCAATGCGTGTAATTGTCTCTGTCTACAAGACTGAACTGTTAGTTCAGAATATAAAATGCATCTATTTCTCTTGTAAAGTGACATTTGCTCTGAGTGGAAAGTACAAATAAATTTGAGCTGATTTGAATTACGTCTGTGAATCAAAATTTGAATAATAAGAAAATGTCATAGATTACATTATGACACGTATTCCATATTCCTACTTTTAGTAGAGATGATTGTTTTTTTTTCCCCACTCAATCTTCTAAATTATGTCAAACTATTTATAATTATGTATTTTTCTTACACTGAGAGAATAAAACTGAGAGAAAAACAGTAAAACAAAATGTCCCACAATTACTTCACTGATTGGATTCTCAACTCTGAAAATACCTTAAAATTATAATTCCCTATCATCTATAATAAAAATATGTTTTTTTCACATATTTCTTGAAACTGTCACAATCTCATAACAGCACAGCATGAGAAAGATCTGTGAAAACAATCGCTCTCTGCCTGTGGTCCGATTGACGTCTACATACACCGCTCCCATCATAAACAACCAATCAGAGCCAGGAAAAATGCCTCAGTGCTGTCAATCCCTGTGTTCGGTGTAAGCAACACACAAACTCAAGATGTCTGGTACAGCTGTGCTAATGGCGAAGTGATTAACACCGTTATAGGAAAAACTGATTCTCCATCATTAGTTACCATGTCCATTATCGGTGGACATGGTAACTAGCCAGGGCCTTCGCACCAGGCTCCCCAGTAGGCCGGAAGCTGCAGCATAGCAGAGAGCAAAGGGAAGGGTATGAACAGCCAATCACAACTGGCTCTGATTGGCTGTTTCTGACTGGGAGCGATGGCATTAAGACCACAGGGAGAACAGAGGAGCTGGATTTTTTTTTTTTAAGATTATATGTCTTATTTGGCAACATGGGGGCAGTTTTAACTAATATCTGGAAACAATTTTTATAAAACCTGCATAGTCAGAAAACGGATGGCAATATAATTGCTGTATTTCTATTATACAATGGAAAATAAAGCTGGCCCAGAAGTAGAAGTACATTATGTTAAACTGTGTCAACTAACCAACCATGAGACTCACCTGTGGCATGTTGAAGCGTTGAGGTTCATTTGGGACCAATAAGAGTGAGAACGTTCAAGACGACTTAAGCTACAGAGAACCATTATACAAGACTGCGGTTTCAACACGAATATTTGGTCAAAATGAAGAATTAGAAGAAAGAAACATAACCAATAGCAGATGTTTTTGTTTGCTGTTACACCAGGAAAGGTTGCCAAAACAGAAAAACTTTCTTCCTAGGTAGCAAACAACACGTGTCCTGCGCTTTCTGACAATATTCACAACATGCAACAACAGTGAGAGAAAATCAAACTGAACACTTAACGTCTCAATTTAGACCGTACGGAAACACGTCAACAACTGTTTGGTTCCACCTTAAACGCTCCCGTCTCGCCGAGAGGCTCGCTGCGCGTCCTGATTGGAGAAAGCCTGTCCTCGTCCTGGCCAATCGCCTTGAGGAAACCCCACGTTGGGTCCTGACGTCACGTGAAGCGCAAGGCCAATCGGGAAGCGAGCTGACTTGTTAAATGGGTGTGTGCGAGGAGCGGCGGAGGAGAGCTGAGGAGTCTGTGGGGGATTGTGGGGATTGAAGTTCCAATTATTCAGTACGCGCGCGAGCGCGCGAGCACACGCGTGCGCTCGCGCGCTCGTACACCGTCAGTCACGCTACATAAATGCTCAGTAAATTCTGCCGTTAATTTCAGTCCTGCTATTTCTACTACACACAGAGAGAGAGAGAGAGAGAGAGAGAGAGAGAGAGACAGAGAGAGACAGAGAGAGAGAGTGACACACACACACACACACAGTGGGTAAACAGTTCTCTTCTGAGAAAAGGGAGGATTTTTTTTTTTTTTTTTCTCCCAACTAATTTTCTTTATTTCACTTCAAACAGGGACAAATCAAAAGAAGTAAATGGGTAGCTTGTACATGCCAAAATGAAAATAGCACACCTGGAACAGCGAATGGCAGAACCTACAGGGAGGTCAGCTTACACACAATCATTCCGTTTCAATATATTTCATTAATCTGATAATATCTTCTCTGAGCTCTGCTTGTTGTATGCTCCTCATTTAAGGGTTGACGCTGTCATATGTGGCGTGTCTCACAAAGAAAAAGTCTTCACAGCCTGAATCCACTTACAGACCACGTTTTATACCTCTGCTGCTGCAGAGTAAAAATAAAAAAGCTGCTGACTCCCATTTTACTCACCGTGTCTGTCTTTACTCGTGTGGAAGGCTGACATAAAGCTTTAGGGAGAGGGTACATGCGTTTTTCCCTCTCAAAGAGTCGCTGTCATATTTCTAAATGTATGGCGATGGAATGTAGTACGTGTGAATAGTAAAAAAAAAAAAAAAGAGACTTACACAAGTAAACATGCCTGCTGTCAAACAGCTCGATCGCCTATTGTTAGTTGCAGATATGCTTTTTCTGATACACAGCAACAAAAAGGGCTTATGGGGCTGCGACAATTGCATGGTAGACTGAAAATAAAGAAATCAACCCCATTTTTTTCCTCTCCTGAATCAAGTTAAGTTCTTTGAAAATTGGCTGGATGACTACATTTGACATTTATTATTGTTGTTCTGGCTTATTGGGACTGAGGTGCATACTGTATCAATTTCTTTGTAGCTGCATGACATCAAAGTCTTTGCGCTGCGTTGTTTGAAATGTTCAATTTGATTTGTTTTTGGCTGTCAATGAAAAATTTCCCTTTGTTAGATCATCAGACTGAGGCACCATGTTCATACGCCACTTAATTATAACTTCTGGAAATCAAAGACAAAGTGAAATTTAATGTTTTTTGGGGTTTTTTTCCCACTGTTGTGGTTGGAACATATTTGTTGCTTTAGTTTTTTTTTGTTGTTGTTAGTTTAAACAGAAGTCTGATTAAAGGATTGAGTTTATTCTGAAACTTTTAGCCTTTAGTCTCGCTGTCTGATTTTACTCCCGAATATTTGTAATGTTGAGGAGGGACCTTAGACATTATGTCAAAGTTGTTGAGGGTATAAAATGGTCAGAGTGCTACAGTTTTTGTTGTAGCATCACCTTCTCCTTTTCCTGTGGTTACATGGAGCCTCTTGGGTTGATGGACAGACGGACGGACAGGTGGGCGGACGGACGGACGGATCACCCATCGTGTACTTACTGTTCATTTTGATCTTCTTTTTTACTTGAAGGTTTTTGTTGTTGTTGTTTCTAACTTGAACCTTAATTTATTGGCGTTGCTTTTCTGACCCTTCATTTTAGGTTTTGGGGTTCCGGTGCTTCATCCAGTGCAGAGAAGAAGAGTTTTCCCAGAAGTGAGTGGATTTCATAACAGATGAAAAAAGCAGCAACTCAAAGTTCACCACAGATACTCATATGATCCCCTCCGCTCTGTTTTTAAGATATGACTTTAAAGAACTGGACCGATGTCTATCTCCAAGTGATCTCTCTCTCTCTCTGTCTCTCTCACACACACACACACACACACACACACACACACACCCACACACACACACAAACAAACCGAGGTGTCAGTCAGTGAGATGATCCACAGATCCATACTGACAAATCCACCTGGTAGCGGGACGCCGCACCGGGACAAACACGACGCCTGTGATGTTGGAGTCTGGATAAACTCCAGGCTGGTTGGCGCTAGCTAAACGAATGCCTATTCACGCTTCAACACACAGTGAAGAAAGCATCAAACACACACACACACACACACACGCATACACACACACACACACACACACCCACGCACACATGGAATGTATAAAACTACCATGGGTGTACCTGTTGTGTGTTGAGGGTTCCTAAGTGCCTGCAAACACATGTGGTCTCCTGAACTTGTAGCGTAAACATTTGGCTATTCTTTGTGTGGAGGCTCGTGCACCTAATGTTCGTGTCTGGGCGCGATTGTTTATATTTTCGTGAGATCACTTTGACTTCCTCGCTGGCTGCTGCCATAATTAGCTTCATCTAGCGTATTTCCTGCTGCTGGCTGCAGCAGAGAACATGTGTGAGCATGTGGTCAGTGACATACTGTTAGCTCAACATTCAGGCACATTAGATCTTAAATAAAACCACAACAGATAGGTATTTAAGAGCTGCTTTACGGTTTTGCAGGTTTACAACAGGGTAACTCCCTCATATAAATTCGGCAGACCAAACAGACCTTTCAGATGTGTGTTCTTGAGTTACCGCTCATTGTTTTTGATTCATTTCGGCCTCTCAAAAGACTTCAAGTTCTCTCCTGCGTGCCTGAAGAAACACACTCAGAGTCAGATAAAGAAAAATACAGCTAACATGTTGCAACACCTGAAGATCCAATTGTTGGGAAACAAGGATCCAACAGAGCACGATTATTTCTTCATCCTGCAGCTGTCACAAAAAGATGAATAAGTCTATGACACGCAGGTTATTCTTTCTATTCCTTATGTCTATTGACATTGGAATTTCTTTAAGACACAAACGTTTCTGCATATGAAACAGCCTCCATTCATTCGAGCATCTGACATTAGTAAATAAATTATCAAATGAACAGAAAATAACCAAACACATTTTCTACAGGAAAGGAGCTAATGAACTGCACTTTGTTTTGAAGTCCCAGGAAGAAAGATTAAGGGTTGTTTTTTTGTTTTTTTTCACCTGAGATCAAGACAGTCATATTACGACTGATTCAAGCTGACGATGCCGCCTGAGAGGCCGGTCAGCAAACAGAGATACTCTTGCATTACATTAACTACTGTTGGCTAAAGATGGTGAGAAAACACAACAACACACGATATAATTAATGACTTTTAAAAACTTTGCATCACAAATATTACCTGGAGGGACAGCTGATATCAACTCTTGCAGGGACGAATGTATTCACACTCCTCAAAGCAGGGAAGGGGTTACTATGTAGTTCTGATTACAGTAATAAAACTGTCAGATCCCTGTTATGTGATTTCAGCTACTTTGTGGTGGGAACGCCGACAGGAAAAGAGTCTTGAGCTCTTTATGAGCACCTCAGACCCCAGCTGCCCTGAGGGAACTCCCTGTGCTGGCAGATTTTAAAGCAACACTCAGTATTAACCTCTCACTGTATCTGTGAAGCATTACGATTGTTATTAGCGGCTTTGGCGTACTGGTTTTCTGTCCAAATCAGTTTCGGGATTTAATACAGCTTCACAAAGTAGCTTTCACAATAAGCATAATAATAACAAAAGAAACGAACACGAATTCCCTCAAATAACTCTCGATTCTCGTTTTAATTATGTGAAAACATTTTTTTAGTGAATCGTGTCGAAAAGTCTCCCCAGTGAGTGGAGTCATCCGCTAGAACAAGCGGCGGTGGTATGTGTTTTAAACAAAGCAGAACGAGTCTCACTGGCAGTTTGCATATTTCTATTCTTGATTACTTCCACTGACACCAAAAAACACAATCAGAGTGAATCATTCATCCAACGGTTGCAGAGCAACACATGATTTTCATTCTCCATGTTGCTTGATACGCTTGTTTATCTTTCTTTAAATTGCCTATCTCCCAGTTCTTGTGCAACTTTCAGCCCTGTTTGAAATTCTGCATGCTTCATCAGAGCAGGAAAAAAAAAAAAGTTTGATGCTTTACCAGTAACTACATAAATATGAGCGGGTTCTAGCTTCTTGCTCCTCTTCTCTTTTCCCATATATCCCTCCAGACCATGCCAGCTCGCTCCCATCCTAAACATTTTGACAGTAGAATGCATTATGTAAGTGTAAAGTCCGCTGGCATGGGTCCCTCTCCACCCCCTCACCTCCCTCCACACCCTGCCAGATGCAGGGAGTTCACAAACGCACAAGGAGGTGAGCTGGCCTGAGACAGAGCAGATGCATGTGCGTGTGTAAGGAGTGTTTGTGTGTTGGCCAAAGGTGCAGATGCTGGATGTCAGATCTGAAAAATTCATGATGCCATGTTTGGAGAATCCTTGGGGGTATCTTGTTGTTCAGCTGGGGTTACAGAGTCTGCGTGCCCTGAATGAATAAACACACACACGAAGCACACAGGCCCCGTTTGTCCTGTGAGTGTGTAGCTGCTAAAAAAAAGACACAAGATCAAGGTAGTTGGACGTTGGAAAACTATTTTTGAAATCCTACTGATGCACACGGACAAACTAAAAAAGTGTCACCAAATTCAGCTGGGGTTGACTAAAATTAGCATTGATTGTATCCAGTAAATATTAGGCAAATTCAAAACATGCTAATGGCTGCTACATAGAAATGTGTGACCCATCATTTTCCAAAATCATTACTTCAATCAGGTTGCTGTGGCAACAGTGGGAATCTCAGAGGCGCTCAATCCCCTCCTCCCCCCTTCGACATCGACCTTCCATAGGTCGTCTTACCAGATTACCAGATAAGGAAAGCTACATTTTCATACGTGAGGTGTAAGGAACTATTGTATTAAAACCTACAAATAACAACTTTATCACAAACCTGGCACAGTGTAGGACACTACTGACGTGAGGAAAAATAGACTGTAGAGGCTGTGTTGCATCTCAGCAGATAGTCACACAGTGAGGTGTTTCTGTCCACTTATAAAGTTTCTCACATGAAAGTTCAGAATTTTGCAGTCAATTTGAAGCTGATGTCACACTGTTTCTTGAAGGAGCGTATGGTGAAATATTTAGTTTTGTAACAAATTTTAACTGTAAAGTCTCTGACGTTGCCTCTGCATGACTCAAAATAGCTCAACAGAGGGTTTTAGTAGTTAGCATTTTACCCGCCGCACTGTGTGACAGTAACCTTGATCTGGAGAATCAAGGGGGAAGAAAATCTCGTGACAGTGTCCGAACAGCTTGTGTTCAGGAATAATTAGAAAGACTCTGAAACAGTTAAGATGTTGCAACTTGATATGTACAATTATGTGGCTATTAAGAAATATCCATGCTGAAGCTTTACAAAGCATCCTGGAGTCGATACACCATTTTTTATGGTCCTCACTGTGTAAAGTAAAAACAAAAGGATAGCATCGCTGAAGGGGTTAAGATATTGACTGCCCACAAAGATACCATAAAACCAGCCTTTAAAAAGAAAAACTCTGTGCATCTTGGATTTTAGGAGCTTCTTTCAAACACCTGACTTTTGCTTTTGTTGTGTCGGTTCTGACCTACAAGTCATGAGTCCAAAACATGTTAGCAAAGGAAGGCGTCTGCGAACAGAGCAGCAAGGTACTCTGTTGAATATGTAACCAAATAGCAAAGCAACCAAAACAAAAACACCACTTATCTCATCTCAGAATTTCAAAAAAATAATAATAAAAACTTTGAGTAGTTTTCTCGTGACGTTTTGTTGTTTTCCATCAAGTCCATGTGAGATAAAGAAACAGAACCAGCGAGCCAGGGAACGAACAAAGTGATCCTAAATCTCATTACAGCCGTTACTCTGCTGCTGCTCCCCTGACACAGTGTTTGTTGAGTGAGGCGTTCTAGACATTAGCGTGCCAAGATCATTTGAGCAAGCAGCACACTCCAAGCCCAAGTGGAGCGGGTTTGGACTCTGCACTAGGTAATGGAAACTGGCAGCGACCGGCGTGACAAACCCACAGCCTCACAGAGAGCTGAATATGAGCCAAAGCTCTCATTACTGCCCCATTTTCTACTTTATTTCCACTTTTTTTTGGTCAGCCACCACTGCTTTGTGCGCTTAGGAAGAGGTGCTCCACACAAGACGGCTCAATTATGCCTCAGATGAATCAGTACAAAGCTTGTGTTTTTTCTGGGCACTGCGGCCTGTGCAAACAAGCGATTTCCTAGTCACGATTCATGAAGGGGAAAAAAAATATCCTATCTATCTATCTATCTATCTATCTATCTATCTATCTATCTATCTATCTATCTATCTATCTATCTATCTATCTATCTATCTATTTATCTAGCTGTGTTAAACTGGCTTTTCTTATTTCCTGTAGAAGCTAACTGTACCGTAGCTCTAACAAAATAGTCTGCATCCAGATTTAAAAAGCATAATTTTAAATAGTTAAAAGCTTTCTTCTTTTTTTGTAGGCATGTATATGAATGTTCTTCACTTATGTTTTGCAAATAGATTCTCCTCTACATAAATTAACGCATTGAAATGATTGCATTGCATTTCTCTGCACACACAAGCGATATGTCTTTCTGTCTTCTCAGGGACTTTGCATTGAATTCTATTCATTCTCCATTCATTTCTATAGCCTGAGCCTGACCTTTAACCTAAACCTAAGCATTACCAGTTCATGTCTAACCCTGAACTTAACCGAAACTCAATTCACACCTTAGTCCTAAACCCAAAAGGTAATCAAAACACTGCTCCTTATGGGGCCAGGCTTTGGGCCCCATAAAGAGGAGTCGGTCCCCACAATGTAGCATTTGTTAGGAAAATGGTCCTCACACTGTATCAAATACAAAGCCAAACACACACTCAGACACACGCACATGCACACACGCACACATGCACAAGCACAAGCATAAATTCTTTCCTTGTTTCACTGCAGGCAAATGTGCAGACATAATAAAACATCTACACACAAACAGACACATGCACACCCTCAAACAGAGCTTGGCACTCAGCCTGGGCCTTGTCATGCCAATTAAGTTCAGCCTCTAAAAGCGTTCCACAAGGGATTTCCATCCCAATCCACAAAGTTAACCCTATCCTTGACTGAGACCCAAACGCCCACTCTCACATGCCCTCACACACAGGTTGACCTGCTAAATTCACCTCAGTCATGGTAGCCTGCTTAGAAAAGAGCCGCAGTGAACCTCTCAGTGCCCACCCGATGATCTCCTTAGGTAAATTTGCTCTTCCCTTAGTAGCCCTGCCTGTTACGACTTGCAGCAAACTTAGGAAGCGACATCGTCAGAAGGCTGGCAGATATGACCTGATCAAAGATGGAAGAAGAGCATTATCTGAGGTGAGAGGGAGGGAAAGGATGCTGCAAGGAAACAAGGGAGGGAGAAATGAAGGAGTTCAAGTGTTTAAGAGAGCGGAGAGGAAACAGTGGGTTTTACATTCAGCCTTCAGGTCTTAATAAACCAAATTTACGTTTTCCAGCTGGAGGCTGAGAGCGAAGTTTGCTGGAAATGTGCAATTAGTTCAGTTTTGCAGTGTAGGTTTTTCAAGATTTGTGGGGAATCTTGAAAAAGATTTACGTCGATGCCTGTCGTCTTTGCTGAAGAGAAAAAGTATTTTCCACGCACAATTTTTGTGTTCGTGTTTTGTTCACATTTTGTAATATAAAACAAATAGAACCTGATTGAACGTGAATAGCACTCCCAACGGTTGCTGATTTTGTTGACCAACTGGAATTGTTTTCATTCAGACACACTGGATGGTTTTCCAGCACTAACAGTTGTTTAGAAGCTGATTTAGCAAGATCACTCCAAAACCTCCACCCTTTGCTTTTCAACCATTCAGAGGTCGATTTGCAGCTTTGCTTTGGATCACTGACCTGATGATTGGACCTTCTCCTCTAGTTTTTGCCAGAAAACATCACTTGTGGTTTTAAGTTGATCAGGTTCGAAGGAAGCAATGAAGTTCCAGATCGTCACAACAGGGCCACCATGTTTGATTGTCGATATAAAATTCTCATTATTGCTGTATTAGTTTATCAAGTTGTTGTTTATTTGTTTTGTTGAAACTGTGAAACAGTATTTATTCGGTCAGCAGCGGTTTTAGGCTTGCAGCTTTCCGACGGACATCACATTTTCCAGTTAATTTCTTATTTATAAATCATGAACTCGTGTTCTCTGTTTTTATGCGACCTCCTTGGTGAATCTTGGATGTGCTCTTGGAGTAATTTTAGTTGACTGGTCATTCCCGGGAAGTCTCGCCGCTGTTCTGTGGTTTCTCTATTTGCGCACACTGGCTCTCACTGTGGTTCGCTGGTGTCCCAAAGCCCAAGAAACGGCTTTTCAGACTGACAGATTTAAATGACTATGTCACTCATTTGTTTTTGAATTTTGTTTTGTGTTGACATTTAAGACTTGTCAAAAAAAGAAAAAAAAGACAAAAAAACAAAAAACACGATTAATCCCAGAAATAGAAATCCTCTTCCGGTGTCGCGTTCGTGCATTTCTGTAAGTGAACGCTCCGGAGAAGCGCTGTGAAATATTTGCCTTCTTTTCATGACACATCTTCCTCCGTGACAGCGGCGTTTGCTGGGAGAGAAAATGTCAAAGTGACATTGAGCGAGCATCCAGCCAGTCTGTCCTGTGACTGAGTGAACGTCCCCCCCGGGACTGGAGCTGGCTGGCCCACTGTTCCCTAGCTGTCAACAGACATTGAGTCAGAACGCTAGACACTCACCGTGGACACGCCGACTCCATCACTCCATCGCTTCAAAACCACAAAGAAAAGCTTGGAGTGCTGCACAGAGATCATTAAAGTTGAATGTTGAAGCGGACAGTGTCACTGATTACGCGTGTTCATAGATATTTTTGCAAAAATAAAAATATTTTTCTGTTGAACTCCAGTAATTTCACAGCCAACACTGTAAATGCAAAGCATAAGTAAGTTACTTGTGTCCAACAAGTGAGACTATTTTTAGTGATGTGACATTTGACCCGATGAGAGATGTTTGGATTTGTTTCCATCAACAGACAGATCCTGTGTCTTAGTGGAAGCGCCACTGTTTAAGCGCATTTTGGCTTCTTTTAAAGGTTTATTGGGCTTAAACTTTGATGACTTTGTCCATTAACCTCTAAAAGAAAAATTTGTCTAAACCTTATCTTAAGAGATGCGATGGATCCTCTTCCTGGCTACATCAAGCTCACTTCCTGACCACTCCAGATATCATGAAGGCAGAGATAATGGGTAGCTATTTTCAAAGCCTTTTTGCTTAAAACTGGCAGCTTGAGAAACTGTCACAAACAGTTTCGTTGATGGATAGGGTCAGAGACAGTGGAAAAAATAACATACTTCAGACACAGAGCTTGTCAGATAATCTATAGGCAGGGCGATGTACATCCATTGTGCTGCAGACGGTTGTGAAGGTTTTATGTTGGTCATGATATCAGTGGATGCAAATCGACAGCGTGGCTGACACACGAGACTTATTCTTTCACAACAACGGCTGTGCAGCATTCCTGCCGAAACCCCTGCTTGTTTTATTGTCTTATATTGTTGACGAGCTGAATCAATGAATCTCATATTTCTGTATTAATGTGGATGCTTCAGGGCACTTGAATCAAAAACAGAGATTTTCGTAAACTGCATGAACTTGTTGTTTTTTTTTGTTTTTTTTCCCCCAACTCTTACTGACTGGCGTTGAACCAGACCAAACGTTTCATGCGTTAGCTCAGTTGGGATTTCCAAAATTGTAAACGTCAGAGTTTTGATTCATTAAAATGAAAAGCGCCGTGTTTCAAAGGGAATTTCTGGAGTGAAATACCCTTTGAAAGCAACTGTGCGGTCAAGTTGCACCTCAATCAACTAGATATTACATTTGGAAGGCAAACATTTGTTTTTGTCTCGATTTCACCAAAAACACTTTAATAATCTGTGTAGAAACACATGAACATGTTTTTATTTATATCACTCTGTGTGCTAAAGTCAGTCTGCTGTTGCTATGCCAAACCTGTGTTGAGCATCGAGCACCAGACCAAACAAAGGATTTGAGGATTAATTTAGTATTAGCAGCAATAAATAAACCATATAAACAACAAACTGGGATTATCTCGCACTAAACTTGGCGTGTTTTAGTAAAAGTGTGTTTTGCAGCCTAATCCCAGGCCTCTTGTTCTCCATAGAGCTCTTGTTAGAGCTCGACAGACAGCACTGCACAAATATAGCTGAGTAACCAGGCCCAACGCAAACAGAACAGAACTGAATTTAATCAAATCAGCGCAGTTCGCTGCCTTGTTCCTGCAGCCACCCTCAGGAAGCCCCCCCTGTTGAACTCCTTCCTCCTCTCCGTTGTCGGGGTCTCAGTTTCTCTCCGCCGACTCCTCAAATACAGGAAGGCCTTTCAGCGAAATGCTCCTTATTTGTTCAAACTTCCCGTTTGTTACCCAACACCTGTTCACTTTCTTTCTTTTTTTGTTTTTTTTTTATTTCTGTTGATCGGTGGCCAACTGGGGGCTCTGGGATCATTCCCTGTGTGACGCGAAACAGCTGGAACAATGTTTCATTGAAGAGAAAAAAAAAAAAAAAAAAATCAGTCCCCCCCCCTTTTCTCATCTCACCATCTGTTTTCATCTACATAATGGAGCCAGGAGTCATGTGATATGCCATCATAAAGGCTATTAAGTTTTACTTTAGCCAACTGTGAGAAAGTCAGTGAAAAAAAGATAGTGTGAATTTTCATTGTCGTACTCTAAAAACAGCAAGTTATTCCCGTCGCCGCGAAGTTGTTTTTTTTTTTAATTATTATTATTCGGACAGAAGTTCTGGTAGTTTTAAGGAAGCATTAGGTTAGAAATTGTGATTCAGTTTAGTTGGGTTGGATGAGGACTCTAGACCAGACATGTCAAGTTCAAGTGCCGCAGCTGGAGATGGTTTTATTCGAATTTTAATCTGGGCCAGATGACCCATCATGCATTTACACATTCCTGGCAACCTGCAGCAAGGACTCGTCTCACTATAGAATGGGTTGGATGAGGGTAGGCATGCAAGAAGCTTATTTCATGAAAAAAAAAAAAAAAAACGTGAACGCTGATGACGCGATGCCATATCTTGAAGTAACTGAAGTCTAAAAACTCCCTGTTGCCACAGCAACTTTCTGTTCAGCAGTGATAAGTGGGTGCTCAAATGCTGGTGAAATTACAGCATCATAGTGAGCCCTTTAATCACTGTCTGCACTCCTGATCAAAATCTCGGAACTGTCACAAGAATTCACATTTCGCAGTGCAAGGTCAGAACCAGGTTGTGTATCGACCTTCACAATGGAAACACAGCAAAACAAATAAAGGAGGAAAATTATTGAATTTAAGCTCAAGCAAGATATGGTCCAACTACCAAAAGAATGGTTTTCTCCCAGTAGGAATCCATTGTCCCGTTTAATAATCCAGTCATCCCCACACAGAGTAAAATACTGTGGTTACTGCAGCATCTCCATATATCCAGGTAAAACTTTCTGTTGCTTTTTAAAGTGTGGGGCTCAGGAGATGTGGCCTTGAAAGGTTTTTTTTAAGCCCTTCTCTTTGTGTTGTTGGGCTGCAGCCAGCATCAATAAGTGTCTTCAAGGGCAGCATTATGTGTTTTCCAGGTACATAGTTAAATTTTACAGCACAATCAAGTAACTACATGAACATCAGTTGTTAAAAAAAAATGCTATGTGTATATATTAAATATGACTTAAAAGAAATTTGACTTTGTAATGTAATGCCTTGAAATTGGGCCTCTGTTTCTTTAAAATCTCCTGTTCCATCTGAAACACTGCCTTTGGGAAATCATCAAAACATCACCTCTCTATTAACCCTTTAGCAATATTTTTACAGCGTTTCACTGAGGAGGAACTGGTTTAATGAGCTCAGCAGATATACAGTTCAACCGGCTGTTTGCTAATTGCTGCTGGCTAGTCTGAAGAAGCCGAGTGGGGGAAGGGCGGCTCTGGGAGGCAGAAGCTGAAAACCTGAAAACTCCAGCTCTGGAGGAAGGGCCGTGTCTTAAAGGTTTAGCCAGGTCCACCTAGCTAAACCAGCTGAACGGTTGCCATGGGAAATGAAAGGATTTCTCAAACATCCACGAAAGAATCAAATGTAAAGCTCAAAAAAGTCAATTTTCGATTACACAGCACCTTTTACATGAGATAAGGATCAAACTAGTTCTCTATGGACAGCCAATTGGATCCTCCTGCTCAACATAGGTGAAATGATTTAAGCAATGGGACTAGTTGTCTACAAATAGAAGTGCAGGAGTTGTAAGAGGCCTTATTTGTTTCACTCAATTTTTGCATTTGACATCAAGCACTGTAAACTGCTGAAAGAATTATTTTGTCGACCAATATGGTAACATGAGCAAAGCAGGTTGACCGCATCCCAAGCTTTCAGAGCAACACGAGAACGCAGCTCGTTTCTGGATCTTCGGCCTGGAAACCAGCAAATCGGGTCTTTGCTCGAGCCGGCTATAAACCGGCCCCACTGCCAACCATGAAATCATAGGAAATGAAGGAATAATCTCAAGCACTTTTCATCCAATTCTGGCAAAACCGGCTGATTCCACTTAGTTTAAATCAGGTGTGCGGAAGCACGGAAACGTTTAAACCTTGGCTAGCACCACGCCTGAGGGTAACCAAGGATCTAAACATATAGATACCAGAACATAACATGGCATGAAGTCTGAACATGAACTGGCTGACGTTTACACTATAAATTTCTAAACGGTCTACGGCACCATTTAGTTGGATCGCTGGACAAAAGGGAGCATTAAGCTCAATGCGGGACAGATTTGGTATCAACCTGGGACAGATTACTGACTTCTGTCTCCGGGGAGAGACTAATAATTCATGTTTAACTTGCGGCCTGGTGAGTTTGTTCAAGTGCCCCAATTTTGCAGCAGTCAGTCATCAAACCATCTGACGGACCATTGAGGCAGCCAGCCGGGTCCAGACGGGGTTAAGTAGCAGGCTGGTAAGCAGAGAGAACCACTGTGGCAGCGCAAACAGACCGCAGTCCCACCACATCACAATCAAACAGCGTGCTGCCATTTACAGAGCCGCATATGGCTGTCAGCGAGGAGGGAGAGGAGACGAGAAGAAGAAAAGCAGAAGAAATAAATAAATAAATAAATAAAGGAGGGAGGGAGGGAGAGCAGGCAAGGCAGGTAGGGCGACAGAGAGAAGCAAAGTGTGAGCAAAGGAGCAGAAACAAGAGTAAAAAGAGACGTTTACAAAGAGCCAAATTTAGGCAGTTTTACTGGGGGGAATGTTTTCTTTAACAACCACATGCATCCACAGCTGAGGAGCGCCAATTTATCAGCAGCATTAACGTCTGGTAAATAAAGAATAAAAGTTCCCCTGCATTTAAAAATAGTGTTGCAGCGGCTACATTTTTAGCTATTCTGTCTCTTGTGCATTTGCGACTATATAAAGGCTCATGTACAGATGAGGACATTTAAATCAAAATGATGCTGTCAAATGCAGTGTAGCAACTTGCAAAACGAAACGCTCAGTAGCAAGTTTTACTTTCGGTATTTAGACAGAAGATTTTCAAAAAAGCAGTCCAGCATTCTTATTTACCCATTATCTCAGGTATACGGTTATGTAACAGATTGTGTGTGTTTTTTAACTGAACATGTGGATATTATCCATCAGTTTGAACTAATATATATATATATATTAAAAAAATCAAGTCAGAAGAAAAGAAAACTAAAGGAAATAGCTTGGAAAGTATTCAGTAGAATTCTTTTTGAAATCAACAACATAGTTGGATCCAAAGATCTGTCTGAGGTGTTCAGAAAAAGCATCCTTGTAGCCCATAAGAGACCCAACACGTCTGACTTCCACTCAAGTCCACTGAAACGTTTGTTACCTTGTAGGTGTGTCTTTTGTGGCGGCCATCTTGGGTCCCTGCTAAAAAGGAGCCCCGGCCTCAAACCCAGGTCTTTCATGGGAAGTGTAGTCACACACACGAAGGCTTGATTGGCTGAAAATAATTAAAAGAATAAAATAACTTGTAAATTGTGCATTTGCATACTTAAGATGTTTTCCTGACACTTTATTATTAAATAATTGTAAGTTTTTACATTGCGCTTGTGAACTTTAACCTTGTTTTTTTTTTTTCTGGGAGGCTGAGGTGATTGGTCGATTTGAACTGAGAAGGCAGGGTTTGATCGGTGGAGGTGAACTGCTAGATGTAGCAGGGAGACTAATGGGAGGGCTGCCATTTTGAAATCTGCTGTTTTGCCTGAGAATCAATAAACCAGCTTTGTTTGCTGTACAGACAAGACTGACTGATGATTCTCTTTCCACACCAGGCCTGTAACAAAGTTGAATTGAATAATCAGAGAAATCTAATTATTGATGCTAAATATAATGTTGTTTTTTTTTCTAATGAACCACCTTTTTACAAATATCAATTTTTTTATATAATAAAAAAAAAAAAAACTTGGATTGACAACAACATATTGATGTTGAATTGAAAAGAAAAACACACAATTTCATTCTGTCAAAAAGGAAAGAATGTCTTCCGCAGGATGAGCAGCAATTGTTTACAACCTTGATCTCGGTTCAGCATCCAGGCAGAAGGCTCGTATAAATATATGCAAACAAATAAGAAACGGAGAACCATCAGAATTTGAATTCGGCAGTAAGTGTTGGCAGGAATATGTTTGCGAGGCAACGGGAACCAGCGGAGGGGGATCTAACATTAGCATCACTGTGTTTAAAAGGAGAACCACACAGAGGCCATTATCTTGTCACTCGCACTCCCTGTAACGCTTGCTTTTTGAGACTGTCTTGGATAGATGTAAGTTAAACAGAAAAACCAGAAAAAGGCAGAAAGCAAACAAAGGAATTTAAGAAGTTTTTTTGTTTTGTTTTGGGGGTTTTTTTTGTTGTTTTTTTTTTCCAGGTATATGAATAAAAAAACTAAGAGAAGCCAAGGAGGTGTCATGGGGAGAAAAGTAAACCAGACCAGCGTTGCAGAGAGTTAGCCTGAGGTGTTTTCATACTTGATCTCGCGCTGATGGATGGAGGTTGTAAGCGGATGAATTAGTGATGAGGATCAGGATGAAAGTGCTTTCCAGAAACAACAGAGGCGAGCAGGCAGAGGAGGGCCACGCGGGACAGGTGAGACGCGTCTGCGAGGCTGGAGTGATGGACGAGACGGGACGGGCCGGTCGTGAACCCGCGAACCGTCAACGCTCAATCACAGCAACGGCACCTCAGTGGAAAAATCCTCCTCAACCCAGAGATAATCCAGACACCTGCTGTTCTCAGGCTTTCTCTTCTCTAATTGGGAAGATTATTATTTTTTTTTTCATTATTATTATTATTTTTGCTCGGTTTCACTGGATTGTTGTTGTCATTGATTTTATTTATTGCATTTTTCTATTCAAATTTGCTGTACGCAAATGTTACAGGAAGATCAAAGAGAATTTTATTTGATTATTTGTTTTGTAGGGTTTTTTTTTTTTTCTTCTTTTTTTCATTTAGTTTTAAAAGTACCCTACGGTGACATAAATATTTGTTACTCTGTGAGTCTGTTAATTAGGACTTGAAAAAAAATAACTGAATAAGGAGAGAGGTTGTACATAATGAAAAATGCTTCCTTGTTTATGCGGCGCCGTCTCTGTGTCGGCAAAGGCAGACATGACATGACCTGCACACTTCATGCAGGAAGAACCCAGACCGGGATTCAAATTTCTCCACCAATAGCTTCTATTTTTTCTTCAGTCACCCAAGTTTATGATCTCAAATTGACTGATGTTTTAGACTTATGGTAATATTTGTCACCTTTATCACCTTAGAGTCTTCAGGCTAACAGTCTCTGGGAGCCTGGAGAGATATTCACAGGTACTTTTAAAAGGTCCTGCAAGATATTCAACCTTGTGGACTCGAAATTGAAATGTTTTAATCCATTATTACATTTTAAAACATACAATATTTAAACATTTATTATGCTATTGGCTTTACTACTTTAAAGAAGGCCTAGAATAGTACATTTTTTACTAGTACATCCTTCCTGGATATGATTACAAGACCAGTACAAACCTGCATAATCTACATAGGTTACAATAATATAAGAACAATTTATTTATTTTTTTGTACATTTTCATTTGTGTCTGTTTAAGAGTCAGTTATGTGTAAGACTTAAAGACACTCTGGCAGACGAAAGCATCTTTACATATCGGATAATGTCTATTTCGACAAAAATGAATTCGACTGCGATAGTCTGGACTATTTATATGTTAATAGACTGCAAATAAACATTACAGTCCACCATCTTAATCGTATTTGGATTTGCTAAATCGGTTCGGTTAGAAAGTAAAGATAAAGCTGCCGGCAAACTAAAGAGGATCTTTAGATTCAGCTGACATTCTGCTGTTTAGACAACCAGAAGGGAATATTACTACATATAACGATGCATTATGAATGGATTTACATGCAGGAGATGTTATGGTGCCCCAGCTATTGACTTAAGTCTATTCTTGTAAAATGTTAGAAAAAGCCATCCAAGAAAAATTGCTTAAATATAGAGAAAAATAATGAGGAGAGGAGACAGACAGAATAGAGGAAAACCTTGTTCCTCCCCTATAGCTGCTCAGAGGAGGAGGAAGAGGAGGGTGAGGAGAGAGATAGGAAAGAGGAGGAGAAAAAGGATGTGGAGGAGGAGGAAGATTATGGAAGGTTGCAGATGAAGAGAGATGCTAAAGAGAGGGGAGGCTCATGCTAAATGAATGTGGCTTTTAGCATTAGGGAGTTGATTCCTCTGCTGTGCCAGTATTTTGTGTGTGTGTGTGTGTGTGTGTGTGTGTGTGTGTGTGTGTGTGTGTGTGTGTGCATGTGCATGTGTGTGAAATAACTGACTGAACACACATGAAAAAACACAAGACAGCCAGGCATATGTTGAAGTGTAAAAACCATCAGTTGATGTAGGCCTATTCATGCTGGACTTATGATCTAAAATCTCTTGGACAACAGTATGCTGGAAAAAAGATGGTGTTTTTTTTTTTTCCCTTTTCTTTCTTTTTTTTTTTTTTTAGGGGTACCGTCACCGGGATTGGAAGTGACAGGCAGGAAATATCAGAGGCAGCTGGGTAACAGCCCACTAACCACATAGGGGAGGGCTCGACACTGAACAACATTACCTGTGGGGGCAGAGACACTGCAGAGAAAAACAGAGGGGAGGGAGACGCGCACAAGAAATCAAAGAAGAAGAAGAAGAAGAAGAAGAAGGGCATGGCACTATTTTTTTTCCTATCATCTAAATACTACACAGCAATGCTGAACGTCCAAAACTATGCAAGCACTGTCCTCCAGTATTAAAACACCTTAAATCCCTTTTTTTGTGTCATTGCAACTTTATAATTTGCAATATTGCACAGCTCACATAACTGAATAGAGACAAGGGCCTCCATTCATATTCCTACCTGCCCCAAATTTATAGTCCTACCTATTTGTGCTCATAACCCCCCCCACCCCGGGGCAATTTAGAGAGACCTGCCTGCCACTCATGTTTCTGGGAAGTGGGAGGAAAGCAGAGTACCAGGAGAGAATCCACACATGAACGAGGAGAAAAGCTAATTCCCTAAAGAAAAAACGGGGTTGAAAGCCAGAACCTTTTAGCTCCAACTCAACAATGTTATCAACATAGCACCCTGCTGTTTTAGCATAGCCTCAAAATATATTGTTTTATTGCAGAAAGTATACCTTAAAAAAAAGAAATAGGTAATAGAAAAAAAAAAATATCAAAAATTTTCAGTCAATTTTTCATACACAAAAAAAACATTGAAAAAATATTTAGTAAAGTTTCTATATTTCTTGGCTTCCACAAAAAAAATTACACAAAATAAACATTAAACTTTTTGTTTTTCATACAGAAAGACTTGATAAGGAACTTTTAATTAGGAATTCATGACTTTTTTTTTTTTTTTACATCAAAACGTGTGGTCAATGAATGACGCTATTTTTTTTGTGGTACCAAACATTTCAACACTTTCAGGTAAGATTTTTATTCACAATTGAAACTCTAAAACTAAAGAAAACAAAATAACGGCAGCCATCTCCCTGGGCCAAATTTATATCATCCTTAATTTGCAATAATTGGCTTAAAGTGAATGACCCACAAGCTACACTTTGAACACCAAAGACGTAGAGAGAGAGATTGTTCAAAGAGAAACGATGAAAAAAAAAAACTCCTTCTCTCATGTTCGACCAGCCGAATGAGGCTTTGTAAAGAATTACCAACAGGTGTGGAAAAGTATAGAGGGTGAAACCTAAACATGCTGACTGATTCTCAGCTACAGTTTCACATCCAAAGCTAAACTCATGCGTGGCGTCAGTCCCTCCATGGTGTACCGTAAGAATGGCAAGAGCTTTGACAACTTAGCTGGGAGTTTTTTTGTTTTTTTTTTTGTTGCTGTTTTTTTAATTTTTTTAATTTATCAAATCATTGTGAGAGTCGGAAAAGTACCAGTCGGGCTGAAGAGACATTCAGCAGAGTCGTGGGGAGACAAAGATAGATGATGAGTAATGGAGATTCGGGACGAGCGGTTATGAGTCAAACACGAAGACGGGGATGGGAGTTGAAAGACCTAAAAAGTCGGAAAGAAAAGAAAAGAAATTGGGTGAGCAGATGAAGAGAATGGAAAATGAAAAAGGAGGCGAAGGTTAGAAGTGTTGTTTTTTTTTCTTTCTTTTTTTTAAAGATGGAAATATCAGAAGACGGAGAAGGATGATGTGTGGAAGGTCAGAAAGAAGAGAAATGTTGTATTTCATATGAATCTGTTAAAAGTCTTTCCCTGCGGCGCACGGAGCGATCACACACCAAACATCAGCCACATCGAATCCTTCACCAGGATTTGTATACAACAGACCAGCACAAAGCAGCAGAAGTGGAACGAAGAGGTGTTCAAAGTCCTTTACGAACAAAACTCTCAAAAGTGGGCTGCGAATTTCTTTTCGTCCAAAATCTGAGTCAGTGATGTGGAACAGCGTACAGCGTCGCACATGGAGAAAATACTTTCGATGTTTGCTTCCATTCTTCACACTGAATGAATCTTCTTCCAGGATTTTCTTCGTGTGGGCGACGCGGGCGACCTCCCAGGGCGGCATTTTCTGGGGGACGCTCCTGGTGAAGAAAAGCAATCCATCTTGTTGCTGAAACTACCATGTATCTCCCTGAATAGTATGTAGTTTCCCCTCCACATGTAGCATTTCGAATGTAGACTGAAACGTTTATTTTGGTCTTTGTCAAACTTTAAACAAAACTTCTTTGGGCTTTCACCACATCACTCTGTCACAGAAAGCTATAAATAACAGATATATATATATATATAAATACACCAATGTATCCCTCAACTTCTCAAAAATGATGATCTAATGTGAAAAAGTTCAACAGGTGTGAATACTTTTTCAAGACACACTGCTTGAGACAAAAGATAAAATCACTCAAGTAACTCAGATGCTCTCATTTTTGGCTCTCTGTCCGTTTCAGTGTCAGAGCGCTGGATGGACGACTTCCCAAGGTGCATCAGCATGTCAACATGGACGGCTCCAGCGGCTTCAGCTGAGGCCAGCGGAGATGGACGGACACGTCTCCGAAAGACGACGGTGACAGATCATTGGGAACGCAGCGGGGGGGGGGGATGAAGATTAAGAAAGGAAGGAAATGAATGTGAAATTGAGGATGGAAAAAAGGGGAGCAAATGAGACAGGGAGGAGAGGAAAGAGAGAGGAAGGAGGAGAGTGATGGTGATGGATGAAGGTAGGGAAGGATGGATGGATGGATGGATGGATGGATGGATGGATGGATGGATGGATGGATGGATGGATGAGGAGATGCGCGGGATGGAGATTGACAGCCTCCTTTCCGGGGGAACGGGTGAATAAACTGGCGCAGCAGGGTGGGAGGTCGGATGGGGGAACGGGGGTGGGGGGGGAGGCTGTCAGATGGAGAGAAAAGGAGAAAAGGTGGAGAAATAGAGCGAGAGACGGAGGAGAGGAGGTAATGAGAGATAGACTGCGTCTCGGTAATCAAGCCATAAAGGAGAGCCGGAGCGAGGGAGCGAGAGGGAAAAGACGAGTGGGCTCTGAATGAGTCAATCATGATTAATCAAGACGCTTCTTGCTCTCCGTCTCTGTCTCTCTCTCTCTCTCTCTCTCTCTCTTTCTCTCTGTCTTTTTGCTCAGACTCATCATCGTTACAAACACGCAGACTTGTTTCCCCCCCCGTGCAGACGTGCCATCACCACTGCACACCCTGGCAGTTCACCAGCGACTTCAATAAGGTGCTTTTCAGACCTGTTGGCTCCTATTCTTCTGCATCAACCTCCTCAAATGAAATGATGGGCACGGGGTCCAAATAAAAACGAAGAGGGGGAAGTGGAGCAGAGAGGGGAAGGGAAAGCAACACAAACTTCTCTACAAACGCTGTAAAAACAGCACCGGCGGTGCAGGCGGCTGAATTCGGAAGGCCGGGTCCCATTGATATGAGGAAAACTACCTCCAATAAAGCCGAAGCCCTGAGAGATGGTTGTGTTCGCCTCATTAATTCACGGTCTCTCTGCTTTGGCTGCTCTCAAATGTCTCGTCCTGCAGAAAGGAAGCCAAGACGCGTCCGATCCGCCGCTTGAATATTGTGTTTGGCAAATTCAGACGTCAACAAATGAACCAAAGTTTTCATTAAGACAGGAAGGAGGGAATCAGATAAATGACCTACTAATTCACACTGAACAGGAACTGAACCATTGTGACTAATTGGTGATGTTTGTATAACGTGCCAGAAATGACGCTTGGATTTAAAAAAAGTAAAATAAATAAATCCAATAGTGAAGCATATTTATATTTCTCCTGCCTCTACGACTTGTCACATCATCCAGGTCACTTTTTGGGGGGGCTGAATTATGACCAAATAAACTCTGACAGTGAAACATCATTAGCTCTTCTGCTATGTTGAACATAAACGCAGCCGTTTGTAGGTAGCTGATAGATCAGAGTCTCAACTGAGACCTCGATGTGCTTTTGTGAAAAATCAATATTTAATTGCCCACACATGTGGAGAGTGGTTGGCCTTCACGCAACAAAACAAACATCACCGTTGTTTCAGTAAAATAAAAATAACGTTAGGAATGTCTCGGATAATGGATACGACATACAAATGATTAAAAAAACAACAAAACAAAACAAAAAAAAACGCAATACTATGCATGAATTATTTATCAGAAATTTTTTAAAGTAAATTAGAGAGAGAGAGAGAGAGAGAGAGAGAGAGAGAGAGAGAGAGAGAGAGGTGGGAATAAAAAAATAAAAAAAAATCACCATGTATTTTTAGCTCACCTGCTCCTACAGAAGAGTTTTCCCACAGCCTCTTTTTTATAAACGATTACAAAAACATCTAAAAGTCCCGCCGACTCATGAACCTGATTTTGGTGGCGATAAGAGCCCAGCTTGGCTTTACTGCAGCAGAAGACGATGTTTTTCTCCTCTGCACTTCTCTTATTTAGTGAGAGAGAGAAAAAAAAACAACACACACACACACACACATATATATATCTGCCTGACTGCTGAAGCAACAGACGCTGTAAAAACAACCGGTGCCTACATGTAACACATATTGAGCAAAATAGCTGCGACTCTGGTGGAGAGTTACAGCAGATTACAGGCAGTTGTTGTCTGAAGGACGGAGGAAATGCAAGAAGGCCTGCCTGTGTGCTATGTAGATAAAAACTAATTGAAACAGATGCTTAGTTCATAATTTTAATACATAAGCATTATAATATGTACGTTTTATGTTATAGTAATACAATATTAATAAAACATTAATGGTTTCGGTTATAAATGCCCTGGGATACCAACACCAACACCAAAGAGTCTAAACTACACAGAAATGATCTGTGCAATCATTTATCATCATCAACCACATACATTTTTATGTTTGGTTTGATTTTTTTTTTTTTTTTTTTCATTTATTTTACTGACAAACGTACTTCGGGCTTGTTTTACATCTTAATTGTCCGAGAGAGCTGAAAATGAAGGTCTTACAATGAATGACCTGAAGGTCTCACCTCACAGAATAGTAGCAATTTGCCAAAACTTGAAATCAGCAGGCACAGAATAAAACATGACTGGGATGCGAGTAAGTTCAGCACCAGGGGCAGCGTAGAGGAAGGACGAAGTGTTGGTCAGGAAGAGGTTCTTCAGGGAGAAAGCGGCACAATGTGTGAACCACAACAGATTGAGCTGACTCAGCTCAATCTCAATCTGGTAATCCAGATTGAATTACGTCACTTGGTCTTTTTGTTTAATAAACTGAATATCTTCCAGGTGATTGGGAGGGAAATTGATTCTCTGTGGTGTCTTTATGTTTTGAAACTCTATCTGTTATTCCATTTGATCATTTTTATTTGCCTCCGGATGTTATCGGTCTGGTTTGTCCTGGAGCAAATATGTGGCACTGAAGACTCCAAACCGAACAGCAACAGGCAATGAATCATTATTACCCTTCATTGTTTCTAATAATAATGTATCTGTAAGAGTTAATTAGCAGCTATGTCAAACATTACTGTGGTTATGGCACTGATAAGTTGTGTTACCCGAGGAAACATTTTTATTTTTGAGTGGATTTGGAAGTGCAGGTTCTTTCGTGTGGCCCTGATAAATCTCAGCTTGTGGAGACTTGAAAGATGTATTTTGTTACCCTGAGAAAAATATGGGTTAGGGGTAAAAGTGAGGGCATAATTTTGGTGCTCAACGCTGTTCTTCATAAAGAAGGATAGAATAAGAAAGGGGAAAAAAAATAATTATTAGCGTTAATGCACTGTAGGTTTTGTGGCCTTTATTCAAGTCTCTAATTGGCTTTGTGAGGCGAAGACGGTTGAGAGAAACCTTCCCTCCTCTTCCTCTGCTGCTGCTGTTGCTGCTCGTCAGGAGTGGTGTGTGAATCCTCAGACAGAAAGAGGAAAAATAGGGCACTTTCATATTTATTTAAGTGTCAGATCCAGAGTTGTCTGTGGGGAGAGAGAAACAGAGAGGAAGGGAGGAAGAGAGGAGGAAGGGCTGCAACCACAGGAACTCAGAAGGCTTACAAGCCTTCCTCTGTTTTCTCAATCTCACACACACACACACACACACACACACACATCTGGCTGCATGGACTCGCAGAGAAAAGGCAAACAGTGAGAGGAGGAAACGCGTGTGTTTACGTGTGTGAATGAAGCAAATCCAGCCTCAAGGCCGACGGCAGAGCGGTCCAAGTGGTGATTATGTGCAGGTGCTGATTGGGTCGTGATCCATTGTCCCACAGATGTCACATCAGTCCTGGGTACGAGCAGCACAGAATAGATAAACCCTCATCAGTGCAGTTTAAAGAACAGGAAGCCCCCTTTTTTTGGTGTGACACACACGCACCTCAGTAATTACCTGCTGCCTTCAGGTCATGGCAAACGTAAAGCAACACTTCCTCCTGGTGGTCGGGCTGTGAACTGCAGCCACCCTCGTTAGGCTCAAGTCCTGAGTCCCCATCGTTCATGTCTGTTCATAATTGGAGTAGACGGTGTTCATATCAGGTGAATTCAGAGATATAAGACTGGTTATGTCACTGATGATGCCCAAGTGTCAGATAAAAACCAACACCATTTGCATCGGTGAGTTATTTTGACGGAATGGCCGATGTTTGGTATTCAATTTTACAGCTCAAATCAGCCGATATCGTGCATCTCTAATTAGGACATATTTTTCCCTGAATAAAATGTATCATCTGATATCAATGAACTGAAACAACAATGTACATTTAAAGAAATAACTCCATCCATAGGATTTCAGCCTTAAATGAAACCACCGACACTTTATTATGATTGGATTGACTTTATTTGTAAGGCACCAGAAGTCCTTCCTTACTGCAGAACATCTCATTATTTATAGTAAATTTTGTTGCACTTTTTTTTTTTTTTTTCCTTTTTATTATTTTTTTGGCTTAAATGAAGCTATGGTTTCAGACACACATGTTTTTTGTTTTTTTTTCTGTCAAAGTACACACTTTTTTGTTTTACATTATACACAACATAAGTATTTAAAAACCTTCACAAAGCTCAAAATGCTTACAATGTTTCACTCTATGAGGGCAAGAAAGTCAGGGAGGAAAAAAGGGAAAAAGGGGAGACTGAGGATGAAAAAAAGAAGATGGAGGTTGGGGGGTCAAAGGGTTAAAAAAGGTAAATGTACTGCAATTTTTTTTTTCCCCCCTCAGGTGTCACATCGGGTTTTGTAACAACACCACAAGAATCATCCAGGACAGACGAGAGAAGATGCAGCCATATACACATAAAGCTTTCTATGCATAACTGTATAAAGAGGCAAGCCCCTCCGACTACTTGAACATATACATAGAATTTCATTTAATTATAACACAGGCTTTGAAGTTCTCCTTCTAGGTTATATTGAGTACAGTTTGAAATAAATGGGGGGGAAAAAAATCAAGTGCATTAATCACAAAAAAAAAAAAAAAAAGTCTCTCCACGAGAACAAAAATCAATCTGTTCCCTGCAGACATGCATTGATGTGTTTCGCTTTCTGTCTACACATCTGGGCATCACTATGACGAGTCAAGGATGTAGCAAGATACAAGCAACATGTGAGGACTTGCTGCAAGCTTATTTCACAAGCATGTGACGACGTTTCGAGTGGTTTATCACTGACTACTAGATCTGTACACCTGTTTATACACAATGTGCTATGTATATACATAGATATACAACTGCAGGCTTAACTAAAGAAAAGGTTTACCTTCGGAGACATTCAGACTTTGTTGGACTTGTTTGGAAATCCAATGTGATTTTCAAATAAGTCAATTTTCACCCTTTCTACTGGATGAAATGTCCAAATGAGGCCTCATTTTGGTGGAAAATGCGTTCCGTAATCTTACCAGAAACCATACTGTGGCTTCTGTAAAGACAGTGATTGGTCGGGCCATTCAGCTACTAGAACAAAGGGAAGTGTGTGTGTGTTTCTGCAAAGTTCAACTACATTTTCAGTTGTTACAACTGAGGTCCTTATTTCTGGGGTCCAGCTACCACTGAGCCAAACCGTTCTGAAAATTCAGAAGTGTATGAAGTGTTTTGAGTTTAACTCTTAAAACCTCCTGGGAAAGCCGATATTTATAGCAGTGGCCTGGGCTTAAGTGCAAAAACCCTACACAGCAACAATTTATGCACACACTATTGTTTTCTGATTAGATTTTTCTCAAGCGACTGAATTCACCCGGCATATATACTTGGGTTGTAACACCAACACTGCATTCAAATGACTCTATACAAAAGAGGTTTTAAAAAAAGGACGAGTATACGGCAAATATCAAAAGTCTACGCTTCTCCAAAAATCAGTTTTTTTTGGGATGTAAAACAATATGACAGCATAAATCATTGACAAATGTTTTTAATGCAACATATATCATGTCCAATTCAACCGAAAAATGCTTTATTTCAGAATAAAACTCAGACTAAAAAATACACTGCTTGTCCAGGTGTGCAGACCCTTAAACCAAAACACAGCCACTGTAAATTACACCCGATTTGTCTACACCAAAAAAGGTTTCATTGGAAAATTCTGCTAGTGTGAATCCTCAAGCTAAAGCTGTTATTTTCAGCACAGATACAGAGAATCAAAAATGTGCAATTTGATAAAGGTACCAGTCAGGACAAGAATGCGAAAAAAGAAAACCCCAAAAAGAATGACAAATGCACTCGGTCTGATGAAGACTTTAGGAAATATGCTGCTTACTTTTCTCCAAAGTGAGTTGTGTGTTTTGAAACTGGCCAGGGACTGGGTCAGCAACACCAGTTAAGCTACAGGAACTTTTAGTAAATATCTGTTGTGCTTTAGGGAACTAAGAAGATGGATTGCAAGCCAGAACAGAGAAAAACATCCAAGTGTGGATGAAATCTCCCAAAATCTACTGGGATTTTGTCAGCCAGATCGAAAGAGTCTTGTAAAACATTTCTGGGCCACAACTCCATTTTGGCAAAATACCCCAAATCTGTACAAGACCAAAAGATCACTGTGCCAACAGTGAACCATGGTGCCTCAGACTCTGGTTCACCTTTCTTCTGACTGGAATTGTCAAGGCATTAGAAATGTTGAACAGTTAAAAATGCCACTCAGCTTTGAGCCAAAGCTTTCCAACATCTGCCTGAAGATAAAATATCACAGAGAAAGAGCTTACATCTAAATCACCAAAACAACGACTTCACCACAAGAACATGTTTTTGAATAACCTAGACAGCATCTGAAACTAAATCAGACCAAAAATAAAAAAAATCTTAAGGGGAACCTGAGGAGGGCTGTGGAAAAGAACTTCTCAAAGAATCTGATCGAAGAGTTTTGCAAGGTGGAGGCAACTCTTGCTAAGTTAAAATCTGACCTGTTGAAAGACTCCTACCAAAGACGCATTGCTAAGCTGGATCCAACCGATACGTCTGCAAAGGGCGCACACTTACTCAACCATGCTTTTGCATCTTAGAGAACGCACCTGCGATTTAAAACATATGGGTTTGCTTTTACGTTGAACCGTACAAGACGTTTCTCACAACGGCAGTAAAACGTTCTGAAATAATTTATTATGGCCTATAAATTTTTTTTTTCAGTCTGGCTATTACTTCACCGTTTCTTGTGTTAAGGGTATTAAGGTGACCAGTAAATTACAACAGAATATCGTCTCACTATGCGACACTTTGTACTGAACAATGCCAAGTTGCCACTCACTTGCATTAAGTGGCAGGCAGTGAGCATACCACAGCTTTTTTGTTAGACATTCATAAACATCCTTTCACCTTGAGGTTTAATCTGAGAAAACAGATTATTTACAACTCTGTTTTCATAATTGGATCATTTAGAGAGCAACATAAACTGAAGGACCGCATGTAGAGGTAAATATCCACAGTCCAGTTCATGTACAATAAGTTGATGCGCTCAGAGCTAACAAATAACCTATTCCCCCATCAGACTTGGTCTGTACGCTGCCGCTGTCTTGTCCTTGGTCCTTGTAGAGGTAAAAACCTTAGGAGGATTGTTCAAAGGCGTGCGCTGCCCTCTGCTGTCAAACACTCACCACACTCCCTTCCCGTAGTGCCTGCTCCAATATAAGTGCACATTAAATATGAAAAAAAAAAGCTGACAGAGGAGCAGAGAATTGAGGTGGTTTCAGTTGTTTGGGTTGCAGTTCAAGTTACCGCAGCTCTGATTGATGATGCCTCTTGGTTAAGGTACTGGATGGGTAATCTTAATAATAGAGCCCTGCCAAGGTATCAATACCCCTTAAAATGTTTTTTATAGCCAAAACAAATCAATCAATCTCTATGTGCAAGAAAAAGGATGTATAGTTTATTTTTTACATTTTTTTTACATGTCCTAAATTGTGAGTTGTGCATTTGTGTTCAATCACCTTGAATTAATACTTCAGAGAAACAGATTTTCCTGCTGTTACGTCTGCAAGTCTTTTGGGATTCATCTCTACCAGCTTTGCACATGTGGAGAGAATTAACATGCCTGTTTTTCTTTGCAAAACAGCTCGACATTAATCATGTCACCAAAGAAACACAAAATCTCACCAAGTGTTTTTGTCTAGGTCCTCGTAGAAATATTTTTGTACGCTTGAAATAAAACAAACTTCTACATGTTGCTAAACAGTTAGTTTTGTGTTAACTAAATACTAGTTGTGTTTTTTCCCTCCCCTTATAACAAGCCAATTTCCCATAAGTGAAAAAACACAGTTTTCATAATTTAACCTTGCTCAGGTGACTTCTGAAGGTACAAATAGTTACATTACATTATGTGTAGAGGTATTAGAGACAAGGGGTCTGAATACAAATGCACACTATGCTTTTCAGATTTAAAAAAAAAGCAGAAAAAAAAAAAAGCCGTGTGTCATTTTATTTCCACTTCACGATTATGGACTAATTTTGAGGCATTGATGTCTGGGGTTGTAACATGAGAAAATGTAAAAAAAAAAAAAGTTTAAGAGATTTAAATATTTTTGCAAAGCACTACCCCTCATAGTGTCAGGAAACAACTAAGATAATTGAAATAAGGGGCTTGCCTTATTTTGCAAAGGACTTAAAATTTTCAGCTAGTGACTTCTTGCACGGGAGGAGAATTTAAAATCAAAGTATTTTCGATGAAGGCTGCGGCATGAGAAGAGCCTAAACATTTCTTTCATCTGTGACAGCCCACTAAACTCAAGACAAATTCATGGAATTTTAAAAAGTTCGGTATATTAATAACAACCTTATTTTAAGAGACTGGATTTTGGAAGAAACCTGTGTTGATGTTTGTCATGGATCTCTTTGTTAAACAGCTTGCTTGTTTCAACACCAGCTGAGAGATTTATGCTGCCAAACTAGAGGAAGAGCAGAGTGGGAGGAAAAGAACCTGGACTAAAGAACAATGCAGAAACTAAAATATAAAGACGGTGAATCAGAAGAAAAATAAAAAACCTATCCCTAAAGTGAACAGGAAAAAGTACATATTAAACCAAAACAGAAGAAAAAAAAATCTACTATTATTTTAATTTAGTTACTGTAATATGAGTGCCAAAGCTTTTACCAGAAGGGGATAAGTTAGGGGTCTAAAGCTGAAGCTGCGTTGAAGAAAGAAACCCCATGTTGAGTAAGGTCAAAAAGGGGACAACCACGGGCGAGGCTGCAGGGACAGATCTGGGAATTCATGTCTCTATGATAAAAGAGCCGCATGGAGACGAGACCTAATCAGACTTGTCTCCGTCCTCCTCACGGTGGCTGTCCACGCCGTCGCGAGAAGCCTTCTCTTCCTTGGCCAGCTGGGCCTGGGAGGCCAGCAGAGAAGACAGCGAGAAGAGACCGGAGGAAGTGGTGACGGCTGGCAGCGTTGGCTGGCTCAGGCCCAGAGGCAGCGGGGTCATGGGCAAGGCCAGGCCCTGGAGCTGGGACAGCTGGTGAGCCTGGAGCTGCTGCTACAAGGAACACAAGCAGGTGGGTGAGAGCCAACACAAATAAACAGAAACAAGCAGGTTATGAAAAACAAATGATGCAGAAGCTCAATGAAGGCCCTGCTACGTGTCTCAAGGTAAAAGTGCTGATATTTTAGGATTCAGCGGCATAACCTGTGGATAACTGAGGCAGCTTTTAATAAAATCAAACGGAATCAAATCTAAAAAACACAGAACAAGTGCAGCAGAACACAAAGGAACGGCACAATTAACATAGTTTTATTTATAGAAATACTTCCAAGCCTGTGTATTTCCATTAGTCTGTAGAGACAGGCACCGTGAGACACATTCAGTGTGCTCATTCTCATGAGTCGCCTTTAAACTTCACAGACCACTCTGCACTTTCAGCTATTGATGGTGAGAACTACATTCAAAAAGGGCAAAATGAAATATTTCAATCACAGACAGACCTGAGCACAAGTTAATCTTAACCAGAGGAATTAAAGATTATAATAAAATAAGGTAGCTTCCAATTAGTGGTATACGACTGCTGTGTACAGTGATACATCAGTAAATCCATCCATTTTAGGTGCAGTGATAAATTGGCACTGATTTCATTAATTTTGGGTGATTTACCATTACCTACATATAAAACTGATGTTATCCACTGATCTCATCTACCTCCACAAAGATGTGAAAATCAGCCACTGTCCTCCTATTTCCCCCTTTTGCAATCAGTGATGGCCAGAAAACTGCAGTTTGTGCAAAATTTTCTGCTTTGTGTTTATCATTTCCATCACAACAACGTTTGATTGAAAAAGTTGCTTGCGTACGATATCTGTGGTTTTGGGATTGAAACAACTTAATTGCAGTTTCTTAATGACATGACTACCACTACTCTCTCTGTACCTTATAAAACTGTTTATGCTGCATTAATCAACTGCCAACAGATTCATTACAGGCATAAAGAGTCTCAATCATAATTACCTAACATTTAATGCAGAACAGTGAGGCTTTTCACCTCACCCATATTGTGTTACTGTGATAATCTAGAAATTGGTATACAGAGTGCAACCCCATTAAGCACAAGTCTTATGCTGACATGCAGAATATAGTCCACAAATTTCAACATTCTTGCTAGACAGATCCCATGTCAGAGCTTTGTTCTTATCAAACACCTACATTTGAAGCATGAAGCACTAAAACAAAACATTGATCTCCACCAAGAATGTTCAATCTCTACCTGCAAGCAGTGGTGATTTTGACAGAACATTTTTATTTAGTGCTCGACATCGTCTTCTTCAAATGGTGATTTCATTTCCCTCAAAAAAATGTCATTATAGGTGAGCCAACAATCTTATTTTTCTGGAGAATTTAGATGTAAAATTGTTTTCAATCAACCAAGTAGTCGTTTCTGATAGGAAAGCAGACATCTTTCAAAATATTTCAATTTTGAAAAATATATATTTTAAGAAAACCTTTTTAAAAATAAACTTTTCAATGAGATTCTTACATGTTTACACTGGTATTTTGATCATTTATCTTTAGCAATGAGCTTTAGTAATAAGGTTGGAAGGCCTCCTTGCCATTACCTTCATATTTAGCTCCCTGACAGTCAATTCAAGGCTCTGTCTGGGCCACTACAATAGGTTAATATCAATTTCATTTTTAAATCAAAAGATGACTTTAAATTGAAATCTGCCAGGGTTGTAGATAACTTGGAATTAAATGTTTTCTTATTTTAGCGAGTTTTTACTTGGCTTTTGTTTGGATCTCCCAAGGAGAAAAAAAAAAAAAAAATCCATGAAGAAAATTTTACAAAAACAACCTTATGGCAGCCGACCAACACTCTAGTCTCAGTTCCCTTTTGAGAATGCAACCATTATCCATAAAGTATAAAAGGCTGAGGAGCGTGAGCATTTATCATCAGGCTGCTGTGATGAGAGGAGCATAAGTGCTTTTTAAGTGTGTAAAATAAAAAAAATAAAAAAATAGAAGTACAACAATATGATAATCAAGGACATCAAACAATAGAACTGATCGTCCAGATTATTGTTTGCATTTTTCTAATCAATATCACACTCCTGGGTGGGGCTGAGCAACTGGAGTATCTTACCCTGATGATGGAGTTCATCTCTGGAGGGGTGACCTGCTTGGCCCGCTCTATGGCTGCCAGGACCTGCTGCTGGTGCTGCAGACGGAGTTTGTGTTGATGAGGTGTGGAGGAGCAGAGCAGAGAAAGTGAGACGGACAATAACAGATAGAGAGAAACAAGGGGAGGCCAGTTTAGGGGGAGAGAAAGGTTAAGAGGTTAGATCAATATCAACAGTCCCAACAGACTCCCTGACAATCCTCCCCGGTGATGCACCTCCCCCCTCTGGACATTTAGCTATTCATTCAATCATATATACACACACACAAACACACACATCCACAAAAAGCCTAGTGACACTGGTGAATGAATGGCTGACTGGTGTGCTATAATAGGTGGAGGTCAACCCCCAGATAAGAGCAAGGCTTATCTGAATCACACAGCCATTTATTACACTGACACACACACACACACACACACACACAAAAGGAAGAGTGGGAAGAAAAGGGGGAGAAAGGGGTAGACTACGGAAGAATTGAGGGAAGCCAAGAATTGAAAGAGGAGGTCAAAAATAAAGTGGGGGGAGGAGAGACGTGGGAGGAAGGTTACAGATTAAAAATGGCAGAGGAGAGCTGAGGTGAGGAGGCTGGGGCGGGGTCACAGGGAGAGTGAGTTGGAAGTGAACACGGGAAGCCAAAGATGATGAATGACAGGAGGAGAGGAGTAGGATGCCGAGTGAAGGGTCATGGATGTGGGGAGGTAATGAGGTGGGAATGAGGGTGATCTCATTCCAGGATGTAAGGAATATTGCTGCGGGTCAGGGGGTTGGTGATGACTTTGTATCCGTGTGTCGGTGTGTATGTATGTGTGAGACGCGCCGCTTACCTCCTGAGACAGGTAGGGGAGGACTTGTGCGCAGATCCCGTTCAGTCTCTTCACTATTTCAGCCTGTTGGTTAAAAGGACAAGGGCCCAATTATTCTCAGTTATTCTGTCTGCTAAATATATGACTGTATTTAAATAAGTTGTCATTTATTTACAGAAGCATTAAAATAAAAAAAAAAACAATGACATCCATGTTCACCAAAAGATCATAATGCATCATATAATGTTCCAATACTGGAAACTGTCGACACATAGAGCAATCAGACTGAAATCTCATTAAGGAGACGGATACTAAAAAGGTTCAAATAATCTCACTAAACAAGAGGATTGTGGAGGTCTTCAAAAATCTAAATTAATATAAAACTTTAAACAAATCGATATATGGTGGGATCTAGAAGTTTATAAAAAGTTAAACCCAGTAAATTTGTCTTATGGTTTCCCCCTCATTGCTGAGTGCAGAGTAAATGTGCAAGTCCTCTGTGCATCCATTCATGCAGGTGCGTCCAATTAGAGTGTCTAATTATGACTATTATTAAAGACTGTGTGGGTGAATGCAAGCTGAGGTTGAAGGATACCTTACCAACTGTCCTATTAGAAAGACTGCTTTCGTCTGTTACCAGAGTTTACATAAACGGGATTGTGACATCATGGTAGAGGCGCACACGTAAATAACCCTGAAACATGATTTGACCTTTGGAAAGTCTCTGGTTCAGTTTCTGTGGGTTGTTCATGCTCGTTTTACAGCATTGTCATGACAGAAGGCAGGTTTTTGGTTCCTTACAGGAAGCAGCTCTACTTTGGTTAGAAGTAAAATGTAAATCAACAATCCAAACTAAAGGCTGATCAGCTAAAGAAAAGCAGGCAAAACTAGAAAAAGAACCAAAATAATAGAGAACATTAGGTTCAAAGGAAAAACAACTAAGCAGACTGGTTGCAAGTACCAATGGCATTGTTACAAACCTCTAAGTAACAATGCCATTGGATTTTGAGTTTTAATTTTTAATCAATAAAGACCTCTTACTTTCTAAACACATTTAGTATTTGTCACAGTAGCTTCTGCTAGATTAAGATTTGCCTTGTATTACAATTACATTCTTTCTTGTCAGTGATATTATTTATGATCAGCTGGAAATCTCGGACTGAAATTTCAATGTTCTGTACAGTTTATGAATACCTCCAACTCGTCAGACAATTAGCTGAATTAATTTAGTTTCCACGCCATGCCTGTCTCTCCAAGTCTTCATTAGTAAAGACAAAGCATTTACATAGCATTAAGTTAAATAGATTATCA
This sequence comes from Poeciliopsis turneri, assembly GCA_922788865.1. NCBI lineage: Eukaryota > Metazoa > Chordata > Actinopteri > Cyprinodontiformes > Poeciliidae > Poeciliopsis > Poeciliopsis turneri. The sequence goes on from CAKLNU010000579.1 coordinate 1,318,183, forward strand.
TAGGCTCATTGAGAAATTTTACACTTCCAATGCAAGTCCAAAGAATCTGCAGCAGTTTAGGTTACCCAAGCTTCAGTATCAGATGTATAGGCGACAACTGAATGACATTTACATAATTATATTTATGCTTTACAATGCAAATACTCAAAAGTGTGATGCAATAATAAAAAGATAAATGTAATACAAAGGATTGATTTACTACTGAAGGAACAAAGTGGAGAGTGGCAGTAATTCTACTTCATCTCAGCCAAATCCTTTAACATCTAGCCAAGGCAAAAATATTCTAGCACTATTAGAAGTTGTATCAGTCATTAAGTCGATATTAGATAACTGATTCCTTCAAAACAGAGGAATGGCAAATACACATTTACTAAACTAAAGAGAACAAATGTTAAAGTATAAACTGATATATGGTGTAGATTATTAATAATTTTAATAAAAATGGACATTTCTAATGAACCTACAAAACTGCTGGTATGAATAAAGTCCTTAAACATGCTGCACAAGAAAGTGTAGGAATGCAAAAGAAGATTAAGTAAATTGTTCTTTACTTCCCGATTAAACTACCTTATGTCAAAACAATAAGCAAACCCTAAAATAAAAAAAATAAAAAAACTGAACATAAATCTAAAAACAAAACATTAACTTATGACAACTTCAACTTTTGGGTGGACTTCACATTTTAGGTGCAGCTCTGGAATTACAGCTGAAGACAATCCAAATGTGAAACTTTGTTGAAATATTGACCAAATAACATATTACTTGGTTGTAGATCAACTTCGGATTTGTTTCGGTCACTCTGTGTGTTTGGTCGAAAAGTAAAACACAAAATACAAGCAGTGCAATGACTTGATCTTCTGATTAAATGTAAACTGCCTTTTGAGGAAAAAAACACACTCATACTCATTAGTATGGGAAACATCTGATATGACCTTCCCAAACATGGAAAAATATCTCCAGTATCTCATATCTATTAATACAGCAGACATTTCACCCCCTCCCCCATTCACCTCATTAATTATATCGCATGTACTCAACATTCCTCGCCCAGGAATTGTGGATATGTGGGCAATTAAGACACGTGAACGCAAAACAACAGTCACAGATGCGGGCGCACAGATTTTTATTTTTTTTATTTTTTTTTTTACCTTGTGCACATTCCCCTTCTTTCTTACATGCAGGTCTGTTATCACATTTAGTTGGTAATCACCCAATCCGTCTGAGATATGCAAAGCAGCAGTAATTGTGTTAGAGTTTAATTCATAGAGCGATGAGGAGAGAGAGGGGGCCTCCTAACAATCATTAGGCATGCAGAGCGCAGCTCCCCATCAAGCGCTCGATTCCTATCCTGCTCGTCATTACACGTACAATCTCCCTGACATCTCTAAAATGTCTCTGCGGGCCTCGCTCTGTGCCATCTATGGAGCTTCCTCTTTTCTGTGCCCTTTGTGCTATCTTGGTTTTATTTTCCTGCCAACCTTCTGTTTTTCTTTGATCCAACTTGCTATCATCTCTATTCCCAGTGGGTCTCTCCTTCAGAAATTTCTTTATAAATGCTACTTTTTATTGAATTGTGTCTTTCTTGCTTTCCCTAGGCACTATTAGAGGACTTAATTACTAAAAAACACAAAAACTATGCACCTTACTCAAAAAAACTGAATATACAAAGCATGAAAGATTTGCTGTGCATAGTGTGACAGTGGTTGGATCTGCTTCTGTTGATCGCTGTGCTTTTAGCCATCCTGATTGATTTCATCTTTTGTGATATTGAACTTGAAGAAGAGTGAAAAATATTCTCAAGTTGATTTAAAATGTGTTTCAAGGAAGTGTGGAAGACAACCCGGACAACTGTAACACTACACAGACTTCCTCTGCGTTCTGGTTTTGTCTTCGGACGACCTTCAGTATTTGAACCATGTGGGACTATTTCCTGCCAGATGGAAGCGTATTCATGACTCATTATAAATTCATTTATTTTTTTTTTTTTAGAAAAAACAACTTTCTAAATGATTCATCCCTTCTCAGCTATTGTAAATACCATAGCTAAATTCAAAACAGATGCATGTTGAATAGTTTACATAAAGATTTTAACATTTACTGCATTTCATGAGGCATTACTGTACTTTTCTGATCTGAATATTGTAAAGACACTTTTCTTTGTCAACATGCTTTGATATTTGCAATCATACAATGCACTTCCAGAAGGATCCAACTAAATCTTTTAATTTCCATTTTCTAACCGACCTTTCAAAGACTAAGTTGGAGTGCAATTTTGTTTTTAAACATGTATAATACATTCAACTTAATAACATTTTTTATCGTTTTAGTTCAGTTTGTAAAGTATTTTAAGAGGAGAAGCAGAAAAATTGATTTCTCCTTTCCCCAGTTCAGTCCACACTTTGGAGCAATCAAATACAACTAAAGAAATATCTGTCTATTCCGTTTGATGCATGGAATAAACTAGTAAATCAAATGAGTATCAGAAAAAAATAGCTACATCTTTATTTCTTTCTACCAAAGTCTCAGTTTCATTTCTAGTTCAGTCTAGCTTTTTCTCTCTAAGAGAAAATGAAAATGTTCAGAGAGACGAGAGCGGAAAAAAAAAAAGCAAAAAGAGTGGAGAGGCATATTCTGAATTGAGAAGTGATCGAGAGGGCGCAACTGTGGGCAACTCACAATGTGTGAGAAAGAAAGAAAAAGAGGGAAATAGAGATGGCGGTGGAGAGAGGAAAACGAGGAGGAGATGGAGAGGGGAGACTGGCTCTGCACAATAGGCCCAGACATGAATGCTCCTCGACACTCGTTTCCACACATCCCCTTCAATTTCAACGCTCTAATGGAACTAGCCATTTGCTGCACCCACTCACACTGGGCACAAAGGAGCTATGCACACACACAGACGCGCGTGCACACGCACGCGCACACACACACACACACAGGGGCACAGGACCACAATAGCACACAGTTATTCCTGAACACGTGCCAGAAATACACACATAAATTGAGGCACCGATGAAAGAGGGCACACTTTCTCACACACGCACATCAACTTGTACTTGCAGTCTCAACCCACACACTGACTTTTACTATTTTTTATTTTTTATTTTGGATAGCTAATACAAAAGTACAAGAACAAATATACAATGCCACATGCACAAAAAAAAAACTGATGGGAACATGCACAAACACACAAGAAACGCTCCACCCAACTTGTGTTTGTGAATTTTAACCAAGCACACACACACACACACACAGTTTTGAGTGCGTGCGTGTTTGTGCATGTGACCAGCATGCATCACAGTGGCCGTCTTGGGCTTCCAGCATCTGAGAGTGTGTGGGTGCATAAATGTGAAGCTCTTTAAATCATGGAAGCTGCTACTTTCTCTGTGTGTGCGAGTCCATTTGTCAAAGCGTGCTGGCTTCTGCCAATAAGCTTGTCAGTGTGCACCATCAGTCATAGGGATTGAGTGTGTTTGTGTGTGTGAAGCTGGAGACGAGGTCACCGATGAGGCCTAGCCCTTCTGAGGCCAATCGCTCTCTCCCACCTACAGGCTGAGCATAAATTACTCCTCCAGTTTCAGCCAAATAAACCGATACGTAAACATAATCCTCTCCTCCCTTTCAGCCTAAATCAAGCACCAACTACAGTTCTAAAGGCGTCCACCACACTAATATTTCTGCAGAAAATGATTTCGATAGTGGAGAAATGCCATGACTCCCAGCTTACTGATTTCTATTGATGCTTGTTGTTCCAATTAGTTTGCTTCAGGTGTTTTAAAGGACTTAAAAAAAAAAAAACAAGTAAATAGTGACCCCAGCATTTTTTGCAGTAAATTATATGGATTTGGAAAAATGGAGGCATCCTGGTTCAAAACATATACATAACAAATCTCATGCAGGTAACGTATTTCATGAAATAATGGCAACATCTATAATGCAAAAGCAAATAAAGATTTTAAATAACCATACCTGTTTGTGCATCTCGATATTCAGCCCGTAGGACATCTCATAGTACTAAAGAGAAAGCAAAAAATAAAAACAGCTTTAAAAATAAACAGGTACTTAAAGAAAATCAGGTAATTTTTGCACATGAAATCAAACTTCAGTGATTGCTTGTTGCAGATCAAGTTGTTGTAAGTTTGGATTCCAAATGTACAATACATTTGTTAGAGTCTACTGTTTAATAAGTTCTCTGAAAGCTATGCATTACATTCCTGCAGTTCAATAATTATGATCCTATTATTTACAATAACTGCTCAGACAAGTTGGAATGGTTGGAGGAACACCTGAAGAATAAAAAGAAAAAGGATTATAGTCCAGAACAGTTTGTGAAATTGCACATGCATGTAACTGTTAAGAAACTTGCAGGAAGGCTATTCAAAACAATTGCTTAACCATATGAAATTGTAGCAGCTCGTAGTAACTTCAGTGAGACTATTATTATAGCAATTTAGTAGCCAGTGACATTATTCTGAAGTAAGTTTGTCCCACTCCTCACTGTCCTCCATGAACAGCCGTTTCAAACCACTTCATAGCATCTCAAGAGGATAAAGAGCTACACTTTAATTCAGCCAAGAGCTGAATCACTTCTTAATTCTTAGCCAGTCGTCTGTGGATTTCCTGGTATGTTCTTACTTTTCTTACAGGTTGCAGGTTCTGGTTCTATTCAGATTTTTCACCCTCAAATGCACCCTGACGGATTTTAGGATGTTGAGCTGGGTTGCTACTACTCCAGCAAAGCAGCTTCATCTGGGACTCTTTCAGCACTTTTGCTTCACAACTGGTAGAAGGTAATTTTCTTGGAATGATGTACTAAAATGTCTGTTCTGATGTTCAAATAATAAAATTTTAGTGCAACTTATCCCACATGTCCTGCTCTTTGTCCCGATTCCAACAAGATTCAATTGGGCTTTCATGTTCTCCTTAAAGAGCAAAGATCATCTCTTGCACACCTCAAAAACAGTAGAGAGTCTTTTCATATCATCTGTAGCAAGAGCCTGACTGGAGGCATTTCTTAGCATCTTGCAGTCTGCTTTCAGGGTTAACTTGCCTAAATGGCCAGACGAACTTGTTTGTAGTTTCTCAGACTGTCCTCCACTTGAGACAGTTTTCCACACAGAGGAATGACTAACTTTAAATTGTATTGTAACCTTTTTAAATCTCTTGCCAGATTCAAACCATCACAACATTCTTGCTGGAGGCAGATGGCTCTTTTGATCTCACCATGATGTTCACACTTATTTCAAATCTCATTCACAATAATGTGCAACAATTTTCTTATCTTTGACAACTGGCGTGATGCACCTGTGGGCAATTAGATATTTACATGGTAACAAATGTAGGGGTGTCATAATTTATCTCTTGGCAGAAGGGTCTTTTCATCATTTTATCGTGTTTATTCTGTCCAAATATGTTAAAACACACCAATTTTCATAAAGTTTCCAGATTTTTTTATGCAAGTGTTCGTTATTGCTTTTGAGGATGTACTGGACAAGATCTTGGAATCAGTCAATGCCCGTTCCAAAATGGCTGGTTGGTAGATGGGACAAAAAGTAGACAGAGGCATCATTAGTTTAAAGCGAATACATAATTTTAGAGTCAATATCTGACCAAGGGCTGTTTCACCACAAAGTATGCTGAACTCAAGATACGTTTGAAATCTTAATGTTCCATATCAAAGAATTGGATGCTACAAACATATTTAAACAAGAGAAATAAAGGAACAGAGAAAGAAAAGGAGACGGCAGAAAAAGAGCCTCCTTTGTGTGAACGTGTGTATGTGCGTTCCCTGTTAATGAGAGGGCCACCTTCCAGGCGTCAACCCCGTTAATCACCCACTCTGTCTGCAGGGGTCTGCTTCTGTCACTGGAAAACAAACACACTTCCCTCACTCACGCAGACACACACACTAACACACGCACGCACGCATGCACGCACACACACACACACACACACACTGATGTACCTGAATTGCTCTTTCACACATGCACCAATGTTTTCAGTGCAATCTCATGCTGACAGGGTCTTGTGCACGAATGCAAGAGTGCACACACACACAAACACACACTAATCCTTATAAACAGAAACACGCACACACACTGTATTCTGCGTAGCTGCCCACGCGGAAGCTCCCTAAAGTAATTACAGCACTGGGGAAATGGAGGTGCTGCCACTGGCCGGGGGAGTGGGGCAACCTGATATGCTATTAGAGCAGAAGAGGGGAGGTGGTTGTGGGGATACAAGAACGGGCCTGCCACTGATGGATTGAATGTGTGTTTGTGTGTGTGTGCGTGCGTGCATGTGTGGGGTTCTGAAATATTCCATTTACAGTTTAATTTTAGAGAAACATTTTGAGCAACAAATAAGAACGCTGGCTATAACTCGAGATACATACAACCATACACAGTCCTCCAAAGATTGTTCACTTGTGCCATAAATACATTTTTTGTTCAGACTGCAAAGCTGCTGATGGGTGTTAGAACCTGTGGAAACACTGCATACCACTGGATGGCTTTTTGTGCCATAGAATATAATTGTGAGATAATTAGAGCTCAGCTTTTTATTGTTCATAATCACCCCTTTGTTTTCTCTGCCATTAATCATTCATTCTAAAAGTTGATAGATTACCACACTGCAGCTAGAAGTACCCCACCAAGCTAAACTTGTGTTCAAATATGTCACTGTAATATATTTACTATGAGCTTGTTTTTATTCCAAGGGACCTGGATCCACTTTTGCCAAGCTGTTACATGGTACTATTCAAACTTAAAAAATAAATAAATAAATAAATAAAAAATTCAGTCATCTTCTTTGATCTGCTTACACAAATAAATTGTTAACATGTTTGTGCAGAATCCCCTCTGATTCATAACAAGAGGCAGCTGCAAGTTTTATTTCATCCCACAGAGCACCACAAACATATAAGTGCAAAAACCGAACATTGATGAAAAAACTATTTTTCCTCCAATTACAACACTGGTTGTGTGCAATGGCTGATGATATCTATACAACTTTGTGTAGATATCATCAGCCTGAGGGCCAGGAAGCATTCAGCAGAACATTTTCCTGACCATTAAAATAGAAAGTTGGGTAATTGGGGTAAATGCCTTTCTACAAGCCCTCCAAATGCTTGAAATATTTAACCATGATAAATTACCTAAAGTTATGAATCATACAAAGTGCAATAGAAAATGCCATTTAAAAACATTACAAAAAAAATCTTCCATACCTTTATTTTGAATTTGAGAATTATCGCTAATTTTCAAAGCTACATGTTCTGTTCAGAAGGTTAACGATGAGTGTGTGTAATGAACTATGTGCCTGAAAGAGACGCACAGCAATTGCGTCTGCATTTTGTGTCTCTCTGTTGGCCTGCTGATGATGGAGAGAGCAGCGCGGCAGCACAGATTAGATGAGATTAAAGGTAGTCAGAGGATCAATTAGAGGCAAAACATCCGACGGCAACACAGCTATGGCTAGCAACAATGAGATTAGCCCCAAGGTGGAGCAGAGAGCAAGCAAGCACATCTTTGTGTGTAAACGTATTCGCAGAAAGACGAAGGCAGGAGATGGACTCAGTGGAAATGAAAGGAGTTGGAAACGACTTGCCCAGAAATACAAACACATTTTAATCTGAACCTTAAAAAGTTGATTATTTCACAACAATCCCATCTGCTAGAGACTGTGTTTTTAACCATTAGGACTGACATTGGTAAAGCTAAAAAATAAAAAAAATGGGTGTGAAAAGTACATTTTAGAACAAAATTGACAAAATATAAGTCATGACTGCAAAAATGTTGCTAAAGGTTTTGTACTTAAATGGTCAAAAGCCATCAGAAGTTGCCAAAGCAGGAAGACTAAGTGAACCAGACTGAGGATCACCAATTGACAAAACTCAATACTCAAAGTCTACTTGGACTCCTACCAGGATATGTTTGTAACACAATTTCACTGAGAAATGTTCACTGTTACGGCTCCAAATGAAATGGGGAAGAAAGCTTTCATTCACTCTGCTCCTTCTTTATGGTACTTCTTTGACTGAACTCAACCTGAATCCAACCTAAAAGTTTTTGAGCCCGATTCCACATCCTGTACCTGTTTTCTATAGCTTGACGTTTTCTTTTACCGTTTATTTTTCTGCATTATTTGTTGCTGCTTCTTAGCTAGGATTCACGAGAGTTTTTTTGTTTTTTTTTTATCCTGGAGGGCTAAATGTTTTATTACCCTGATAAAATAAAGGTTAAATAAAAAAAAAATACTGGTGCAGAATACTTATGCTTAGGTTAACTTACCATAATATAATGGCGCTGCATCTCTGACTTCTCACTCGCTAACTTGTCACATTCAAGCTTCAAACTGGGAAAAAAGAGGGAGAGAGAGAGGGGAACAAAGTCAGCTTGTTATTCAGCTCGACAGTCGTTCTTCTGAAGTGCTGACACCAGGTGACTTTTCAAACCCCCTTCATCATCATTACCTATTTCACTTTCTTTCACCACTCTCATTACTTCCATCATCACTAAAACCTCCTCCTTCATTTTCATCATTACCAGCGCATTTTCATCATCTCCTTCACCCAAATAATCTGGATCATCTTTGCCACTCTCATCATCATCCTCCCCTTCAGAAGTCAGTGGCAGCATTTCACTATGGATGACAGGTGCTGATTGGCAGGAAGGGGTTGAACTAGTTCTGATTTTCTGAGATAAACCTGTCTTGAACTCCAGGATCTAGCTCAGATAAAATACGTTTCCTTCTGCAGGGAAGAGGCAATGAAGTATGACGCCTCAGAGTGGTGTTATAGCATTCCCTGTAACCCAGACCCACTGACAGCCATTAACTGCAATCATGTCAACGCTGTTGTCATATGAGGCGGCGTGACAAAGGGGAACACGTCAACAAGTCAGCCTCATTGTCAAATAAAAATGACAATAACAGTCCCTACATGGTGTCTGACTGAAGCATCCAGTTAAAACCTGCCAGTCTCAGAGGGCATCATTTATTCCAAGTTATTGGTAAGGCTTAACCAAATATGCAGAGACATGGTGGAAAGGTTTAGATTCGAGATAAGTCTGCAGCGAGCTTGATGGTGTGTATATTTATGCTGGGATGTTCTTCTCAGCTGTCTACACGAATGACAGCTCGATTACAGAGAGCGCTGGCTGAGTCTGCATCATAAATAGTCTTAACTGGCAGACTGAACATCGTGTTGCACTCAGCCAATGATGTGCGTTCATTCATGCACACCGCGCTGTGCTGCTCCTATAATAATCACACCAGCCTCTGTTATTCCAAATTTAGTCAACTGCACGGTCTTTTCTCAAAATCTGAATTTGTAATTAGGGATAGAAAGTATTTAGAAGCAAACATGTTTGCCTAGCAATGTTGAAGTTCCAGTTCAACATTGTGCCTGAGCTTCCGTGCATTCATTTCTAAGAATTATTTTCCTTAGATTTTCTTTCTGGAAAAAAAAAAAAACAACACACACACCCCACAACTGTATAGTAGTATACATCAGGACACCACATAAGTTATGAGGTACATGTCAGGCGTAATAAATCAGGAAAGGATGATCATTTAAAGTCAGAACACAGCTAACTGTGCACTGAATTACTGCAGTGTCATGAATTGTTTTATTTTATTCCATATGTGGTTTGGCAGTTTAGTTAATTTCATTATTTAATCCTAATGATACATAATATCACTGTCTAATTCTTAAAATGTATTTTGTTAGATTTTCTCTTGGTTTGAATTACAAGGTTTGGGAAGTTGCCTGCTTTCTTTTTGGGCTACAAGACAAGTATCTAATAAATATGACAGTAATTTCCCACATGAAGGTTTGCAATTGTATGTGCTTTTAGGCACAGCTGAACCCAAAGCAGCTGAGAACTAGTATCCATTGACAGCAGAGGAATTCAAATCTGCTTTGGTAAGTGCGTTTACAAGTTTACTGCTTTAAGAGTTTATTCATTTGAAACGAAGCAAGAGAATAAAGTCATCACTGATGATCTTAGAATGATGGCAATTTTTACGACCCAAAAATCTGAAGGCCACATCTGATAACTAAAATGCAACAAAACTCCAGACTACTAAAACAATTCAAGGGTCGTTGAGGCATTTACTGGTGAATGTGAATAAAAAGTTGGTTCACGTCATAAATTAATGCTCATGTCATGGCAGACAATGTTAAGCCTAATAACACTGAAACGGGGTTTGGATCCACTCCTGCATTTAGTGTGAGTGATAATGATGTTCTTTTTCCTTTTGAAGTGTGCGAACAAGCAGTGTCCACTTTCCCAAAATGCTCCCTCTGACACCTACATAAAAATCTTTCTGCTATCCCCACTTATGCGCGCAGGCCGTATAACAAGTTGTCATGACAACTGGCGTCCTCTCTGCCAGCCTGCCATGGATTGGCTCTGTGCCTCCTCTGATTGCTGCTCAGCAGCCCCAGGGTCTGCACCGGCGTTGTCAAACGACACTTTGATGGAGTTTTATTGCCGCTTCTTCCGTCTCTAAATCGCTCCTGCTGTCATCTTTATTTTGATTTATGTATTCCCTGATCTATTTATGCACGTGAAATTGGGGAGGGGAGAGGCGGCAGGGGGGCAGGAAGAGTCGAAGGGGGTGGGGGGGGAGAGGAAAGAGAAAGACAACGACAGCTACAATGCTTCGTACTATACTCAAGGGAACGCCTGCGGTACATTTGCCTTTTAGTCTTCAGCAACAGACAAGCAAAGCGCAGCAGCAGAGCGCTACAAAGCTTCGTTTGTGGCTCCCAAGACCCCCCACCCCATCCCATCCCTGCTCCTGAGTCAATAGGCACTGTATGCATGTTCTGTATGCTGAGACAAAAGAGGCATTCTTTTAACTGCACCCTCACTCTCTGAAGAGGGTTAAACGGTGCTGCTCGCTGTTATGGGAATAACAAAAGCAAAGGCAAGGAAGAAGATACGAAGGGCGTTACTGCAGCTTCAGAATCCTTCTGCATAACAGGAGCGATCAGACCACAGCAGGGATTTTATACACAATGCACTGGGCTTTCATGTGCCTTTTGAATGTCTGTACCTGGGAGAGCCAAGTCTGTGGAAGGTTCTGGGAGGAGATGTACACAGGAACAAACCAACCTGCTCCGGAAGGAAGATGGTCTTCAAAGTCTCCTTTCCTTACAGAAAGTTGATTTTTTTTTTTTTTTTTTACTGAGATGCAGACCCTGTAGCACAATCCTCTAAAGAACAGCTATCAAACGGATGGATGAAGGTCAGAACTTTGGAGGCATCTCATACCTCTGGAAATGTAGAAGCATTTCCAGAGCTATACTTCAGTAGCAAGGGAAAAACGGGCCTGATTGAGGTGCGAGTCAGAGAATAATGTTTAAGCAATTGGAGCTGCTTTTGGGTTTCCTACACTGTTATTAGACTTCTTGGCATAAAACTACATCTTAAACTACCACACAGGCAAGCTGAATTATATATACTAAGGAGACCAAACGTCCTCTTTCCCCTAAACATGTTCACTTTCCGCGTTCTGTCTGAAGCATCACGAGTGCTTTCTTTGATTAATGAAAATGTCCCGGTTTTTACCATTTTTCATGGAATATGACAGCATTTACATGCAGTTGCCAAGTGGGTGTTTTTAAGTCATTCATTGACTTAACGGACAGAGCAAGCTTCAATTTAGAATCTGCTTGAAAGCAAAGACACACAATATGTATTTTTATGTAATTTTGAATAAATTCAAGCATTAAGGAGTTAAGCATTTGCGAGAAAAAAATTTAATCTCTAAGCATGGTGCTACTATCACCATGTTTTTTGAAGAATAGCTTTTTTATTACTCTGAGTCTGATCTGAAGACATTTGAAGATGGAGAAAGTCATGAGAAAATGAATGTGTTTGTTACAATCACTTCTGCATCTTTCCACCTACAACACTGCAACACCCATGTAGATTAGCTAGATTTGGAGTCGGGTAAGGCTCAACACAATCACTTCACAAAATGAAAAAAAAAAAAAAATCTCTAATAAATTTAACCTTTGGCCAAGACGAAGTCATTACAGCAACAGGTCAACTGTAAAATCGGTTTCAGTTTTATGTAGAAAAAATACATTTGTAAGGCCAACATATCTGCTTTTGTGACTGAATGTATGTCAATGTGTTCACCTGTGATATTGTGCTTGAAGAAACTGGAACTCATCCTTGATCCTGTCACAGGAGTCAGAGGTCGTAAATTTCAGCTGCTGCGATGAGGCCTATCAAGACAGACAAACAAGAAAAATGTGAGATCTAAATGCAGAAAGCTGCTGCACTTCCACTGTCCTATGATGCACACGAGTCTAATCCACATACAGCCATGAACAGTGAAAGATTGATTTTAATGCACACCTATGTTGACATTTTTAATGATAAAGTTGCTATTTGCTCATGGTTTGATGACAATGGCACTTTTCTGGTGCTATGACATAAAGCCACCTCGAACATCATGTGAAGATTTGCAGCCGCTTATTGATTGACACTTGAAGAGTTAATCAAGCCCATAATTTAAGTCCTTTTGAGACTTTTTGATAAAAGTTCAATATTGAGTTTAGGAGACAACAACAAGTAAACCTAAAGCAACTCATTCAGTTTTCACACGTCGAGATTTTAAAACAGAATACAATCTGACAGTCTAAACATACTGCAGCTTATTCTTGGTCAATAAATACAATTAAACACATTCTAAATCTCACATAGTGAGCTACATCACCAGTCAATTACTCAATCTGAATGAGGTTTTTAACCCTTATTGTAATTTTGTTTTCACTACAATTCCCAGGAAGCAGTGCACATAGAGCACAGCCAGTATAGTAAAACTAAATCTCATTATTTGTCAATGAACTGCATTATGGGACAAAAGTTCGGTGATAACATTTACCTGGCTGGTGTTTTATTTTGGGGGGTTGAAAGTTTTGAATAAGTTCAGAACAATTTCCACAGGTTTATTAGATAACCAGATAAGACAAAGCTTTCTTGTTGTTAAAATGAAAATATACTTGAGACTTTAATCAAATAATGAAGCCACTAAAACACAGTGACAACCGTGATCTGACCTTAACAAGCTAACCCCACACATCAAAACATCCATTTCACGCAAAGCAAACTGTTGCCTTTTCACAATGTTTTCTGTGGTAAAGCAGGAAAACCTGTTCCATTATCTCTGAAGCCAATAATGCAGGGACTAAATTCAACAAACAGTTCGGCTATACGGGTCTGTCACGCAGGACCTGCGTCAACAAAAGGCACTTGGCAACGGAAAGCTGCACCACACACACTGTGCTGAATTAGTGCTTGTTTCAGGTGTATGTGTCCAGCATTGCCATTTTGCCAGAGACGTACTGATGTGCAAGATATGACTTACCCCCTATGGGGGCTATTATATGAACATTTAAAATACCAAAGTCTGAATCTTTGAGTCTTGGCCCTAAGGTAACTGGGTGAAGTAGGTGGATGAAAACTGATAAGAGGAGAAAAATAAAACAGCAGACAAATATTAAAGGACCAATACACATTACATTTGCAAACTGACAAACACAGACACATAACCTAATATTTGATGCTTCCGTGTAGTTTGGATGTATGAATATCAATAGAGACAAATATGTGGAACTTTGTGTATGCCCACTTACTACATTCTTGGTAAGGAATTTGACGCCCGTCTAATCTTTTTAAGAAACTGCTTAAGACACAACCTGACTTTCCAGGTGTGGTAACATTTTTCCTAAAAATATCACTAGCACTTTTTACAGTTTGGGTTGTCAAAATAACAAGAAAAAAAATATTTCGACAAAGATGTACCAAACGATTGACAGTAGGGGTTGAAAATCAGCCACCAAGTCCGTCTTACCAAAGCTGAATTAAAAAAAAAAAAAAAAAAAAAAAGTTTGCAGACTACAGCTTCTCCGTCCAACTCTGAAACCAAATCTGATATCATCTGTAAAAGGTTACTTCGGGTTAAACTTATGAAGGATCGTCCTTTCCACTTTAGAGGCAATCTGATGCGTATCACGTTTCATCTACCCTGTCAACACCTTTCCTTTACACTTTCAGTTTGGTACTTCTGATCGACTACATCCCTTTCCCCTAAGGGCAACAAGAGCAAAGGATATTTCTCCCCATCTGGGAACAGTGGTTTCCAGTAAGTATAACCAGATCAAAGAAAGTTGTTGGCAATGGACAACATCTGGCAGCCTGGGGTAACAAGATAAATGTTCAACCTTCCACCTTAAAAAAAAATAAAAAATACATCAAAAGTCTGCATCAAAAGAGTAACATTTTTATATATAAATTAAAAATTATAATAAACAACCAGAAAGACATCCAAATTTGGTAGGGAGCAAATTTATGTGCAAGACTAAGGAAGTTCAGTTGATAGACCATCTTCCAACAGGATTATGCGCTCCATTTTTGTCCCTCCGCATGGCAGAAGACGGCAGATTGAGTGAGCCTCTGAGTTCTATGAATGGTTCTCACCAAACAGGACAACCAGTTAGTCTTACCAGGCACAAGCAGAGTTTAATAAAATCCAGCATGAAGGTTAATTGCCTCATTGTTTCCCTCCTAGATGAAGCCACTAAACAAGCTATTGCTTGTTCTGTATTTTTTTCTTTAACGTAGAAAGTAGTGCTGGATCAGTGGTTCTGTGTTTTTCTCCTCAAATCATCTCTGAGTTCTCAAAACCCAGTTGGTCATGGCACATAACTGCACATCATCAGCAGGATATTGCTGGATGTACATAAATCTATGCTTGAGATTAGATTTGCTGTGAATTAACTGGACAACAAAAGTCTTTTGTTGTCCAGGTTGGTGCCCGAGTCTCATCTGGCCCATTCTATGAAGAGAAATTTTGTTTACAGACTTCAATATCCATTATTTGTTGTATTATTTGGATTTTTTAAAGTATCTTCCAGTTCCAATATTAAATGTTTGTTAGAAATGTATGTTTAGTCATCTTTCAGAGGGCATACTTCCATTTTTTTCCATTAATTAGACAATATTACTTAAACATAGTCCCAAAACAATATCATTTATCGCAATAACGTTTGGCACAATTTATTATCCAGCAAAATGTGTCATTATGACAGGCTTAATGACAAGCAGATTGGTGATTGGAAAGAAATGTAATCTCATAAACTACATATTGTTTATTATTCCGTTTTGTGAGCCGGACGCGTCACTACAAAACATATTTACTTAAAGTTGCTCAAATCTGTGGCTCCTAAATAGCACATCAAGAAGAAACTTGGTGAACAATGACTGAGAGCACTGGGTTTTACCTACATATGTCCAACTAATATTCAAGCTTACTTTGCTTTTTGCCACACAATGCTAACAATGTTTATTTTCTTCTCTTCTTCAGTGACGAAAACAAGAAAACGAGGTGCTCCACAGGGGCCTGAGAGGGCACAACAGATGGATGCCCATAATGTTAATGAAATACTGCCGTAATATTGAGACACATGCCATCTGCTATGTCAGAAAAAAAGGCTGCATGCTGCGTTAGTGAATATGCATCTGTGTAAAAAAAAAAAAAAAAGAAAAAGATAATTATGTGTGCAAAAGCTTTCTTTAGTGTTCCAAGGGGGGGAAAAGCAGAAAGAAAAGAAAAAACAATGTTAAAGTCATTGATGAGGTGTTTTCCAGGGACACATTTATGTGAGTTAACATCTGTTTGCATGCGTTTTAAGTTGTATGAATGGACGCAAGAGCAACAAATATTCAGTGCTATGAATCATACAGAAGGATATGAGATTTCCACCCCCCCACACACACACACATTCACACACTCCCTCATATGTAAAATCTGCAGGGCTCACACGCACATAAGAAAAGGCACACGCCTGGCACCTAAATGTAGGACGATCTCTAATTTGATTCCACCCTGCTCCTTTGAGACGTAATTAAAGCATTAAAAAGCTTTGTGGGCTGCTGAGGCAATTGAGACAGTCTTCGGCGAATAAATGGGATTCATCGTTTCAGGAAATTGCTGCCCCACCCCCCATCCCCCACCCACCAACCCCTAAGCCCCACTCACCCCACACACACAGACATGCACACAGAGCCTTCCTGGCCTCATCATCTGGTTCAATCCATGTGAAATCTTCTGTGAACCATTATGTCTATTTTAAATAAGAATCAGACTAAGGCTGTTTCTGCTCTTAGATCAATCGGGGGGTAAAAAAAAAAAAAAAAAAAAAACGACATGAAGGGATGGAGATTACAGGGGAGAGGGTGGAGGGGGGGGGCTTTATACACACACATACAGATCACACTACAATGATGAGACACATGAACAATAAATGAATACAGCAGGGCATTTAGACACACAAGCTGAGCACATACACAAATAAAAAGCGTAGACAGCCACACGGAATAACAGCAGGATCCATTGGAAAACATCTTCCTCAGTATAAATCCTGCCTGAGGGGTAGCTGCAGTGTGGGGATTGTATTTCCTGGAGCACTGCCTGACTGTTTACATCTCAGTCGATGTGTGTTTGTGTGTGGCACATGCGTGAATGTTTGTGCGCTTGGAGGGAGGGATGGAGCCTTGGCATTGTAATCGCTCACTAATGACTGGATGTTATCTCACTCCCACTCTTAAACGAATGCAGAATATCCGTAATGGCAAACAGTTCCTCTATGTTTCACTGCCAGGTTGTCTTTCTGTTCCATAGCAACAGTCTAGAGGATGCCATATAAGCTTTCCGCCTCTTCTGTCTGTCACAGTTTCAACAGAAATGAGAGTAAGTAAGAAAGAAAGTAACTATAATGATTCTGGTAGAGCATTCCTTAGCAGTTTAGATGAAGACAGAGGACATAAATTATTTCCTCACTTAAAAACAGAATTTTTAAATCTTGCATACACAAGCAAGGCCTTTGCAATATTCTTAAACTATGCTTTAAGTAGGTTTAGTTACATTCCACAAAAAAGAAAAAAAGCACAAATCTACAAATACTGATCGTTGAATAGGTGTGGGGTCCATTGTAGAGTTAGCAGAAGGGGAATTAGCAAGTTCCACTGGATTTAAGAGTTTTGACAAGAATGGAACATAAACAATAAAAGCCAGTTATTGAAAAGACTTTGGTGAATATATTTATAATACTTGATATGTTTCTTACACTGACTGTATACAGATGTGGCAAACATTTTTCTGAAAGGTGGCAAAAGGACAGTCTTAAAATGATTTTTAGAGATAAAATTACATCCTAAAAAGATTGCCAAGAAAATACTTTGCCAGAGTTAAATGCAGTGTTATAAATGGAGATATGTAATGGTAAAAGGGGAAAATTTGGGGTCCCAAAAGGAATAAAAGCAGTCACTGTGAGTCTCTTTCACAGTGAGTCGAAAGCAAAACAATTGGTGGAAGTGCTTTGTAAAATACCCAGAAAGCACTCCTTAGCCAATGAGTGGTTAATGTTGTGTTGTTTTGCAGCTAAAACTGGTTAGCTGTTTCAGAGACCTCTCCAATGCATTACGATACAGTATACAAACAAAGCAATATAATGCAATAAGTAACTAATTTCTCATCAGTACAGATTTTAAATGGAAATGTGACTGTATGACACTCGTAAATGTATGAATGAAACTCACAGAATGTGCTTAAACATTTCAGAAAAAGTCCACTGTTACAAGATTCACCAAGCCAGACGTTGAAATGATTAAGTCTTTTGCTATTACAGCAGCGCCAAACAAGATTGAATCCTCCATCCAAGAATAGTTCCTACCAAACAATTCCATCTAAATATCCCGGATTAGTGTTTGGACTATAGCATATGAGCCCAGCGATCTGAGAGAGGGACAGAACTAACTGGCCCGTATCCAAGCTCATCTGGGCCAACTCCGTCTGAACCAACGGAGAGAGCCCAGCCACGCTAGCTGCTCAGGGTTTGTAAGAGAGGCTGAGGAATAGGATTGTGTCTTCAGCAGCTCTGGACAGAGGCTTTAGAGCACGGCGAGAGCGCCTAATCCTGTTTCGGCCAGGAATTTGATTTTGATTATTATCTCTCACAAACCAAGCAAAGGCTTACCCCCATTTCTGCAGCGTTATCCCAACAACACACATGCACACACGCAAACACGCAGAAGCCTCCCTCCCCCTTGCAGTCTAGCAGATTTGACCTCGTTAAGACGCTTTAAAGGGGATTATTCTACTTTTATCACTTCAAGTGAAGTGCCCTTGCAAACACAGGATTGGCATGGCTAGCCTTCCCTCCCCTCCCGGCACAACTATCTTGACCCATGCACAAGGCCAGCCAAGCACTCAGCACAACACACACAAACATAGTATTTAAAAACGTTATGTTTTACAAATACTGATGCACCTATGCACAAAAAACATAAGAAAAAACACACACAAGGTGAGAGAGGCATGCTCCTAAACACATACACGCCACAGGAACGAAGTGCAGAGATTTCAAAGCCAAGGGAAATAGGCAATTTGTCAAGAGTGGGGAAAGTGGTGAGGCTGACAGTACTGTGGTTTTGGGGACCATAGCTGAGATTAAAGGCAGGCTCACAGAGGGAGGGCTTTAAGATTACACCCACAACGCTTGTGCAGATGATTGATGCCCATTTGTAAAAACCAAGGTTATTACTGAGAACAGGCAGCAAAAGAGCAAAGACAGGCAGGAAAAGATTAGTCCCAAAGTTAGCAACAAGCAAATAAACAACCAAAGCTGTGCCTGCATATGTTGGACAGCAGGGAGCTGCTGTTTCATCTTGCGATGCATCAGCACTACTGTTCTTCCTCTTACAATTAGTAAAGCTCCAAATTTTAGGCTCCAGTTTTAAGCACGACTGACTTAATAGTTTTCAAATAGTGGTACCAATTGATCATCCTTCAAAATGGGTATGACAGTCTGCTTAAACATAATTGAGTATACCAATCGGTTGTTTAAACCGTGTACTATTTAAGTGTGGACATTCTTTTTTGAAAACAGCATAATGAAATAACATCGAATCCTGATTGTAGGTCGTGTTTTAGTTGGGTTAATATAATGTTCTTTTATACATGACCTCATTCCTTACAGACACCAAATGAAGCAGCTACCTCTCAGCTTGCAAGGTCTCGCGGTCTAGCAGGTCTTTTTGGCTTTGGAACGACGCAGCCAATCAAGCCACCTCCCGTTGAGCTGCTTTGTTACAGCCCATCACACCGTTCTCCACGGGAGAGGGGTTAACCCGTCCTCCCAGCAGCCTCTTTTCTTCCTACCTCCCACATTCCCCTTCAAGGAATCTTTTCCTGAATACTGATTCAGTTCCTCTGGGTTTCCTCCCACACAAAACACACAATCTGGTGGACTCCTAATTGCACAACATACATGCAAACGCATATCAATTCAATCAGTCAGCTCCCCCCGCAACCCAAACAGTTTTAACCTAAGCATGGAAAGACACTCTAGCTAAATGTGGATAGAAAGTGAAGACACCCAAAGATGCCAGGATGTCCGAAACTATTCCCATTTTAAATAAATGGAAAAAAAGAGAAATGATTAAAGTCCACTATGACACAGATCTAGACAGTCTTCATGAGCGCAACAGTAAGAGCACAGTCTCCTTAATACACCTATAGACTTAAAAGATGATAAACATGATACCAATCAGTGGAAATGTGTTTTGTTTTTTTTACATGTTTCGGTAGGAAAAATAAAATTAGGTTCTGTAGCAATTTGGCCTAAGATGTCAGCTGTGTAAATTCAATTCTACCATATGAAAAAAAAAACTATCCTACTTAATTCTGGACCGGACATTGTGAATACCAATGTGCACATTTTATACAGTAAAAACCAGCCTTTCCTACCTATCAAATGTCAAAAATGTTTTAGTTAAGATTGAATCAAAAGCACTTTGGAAAAGCTGTGAGAATTAAGGGCTTTAGGCTTGAGCACTGAGATGACGGTATAAATCAAGTAAATTCACCCATTTTCAGTGGTGCACTTGAGGATGCAAGACAGGGCGCAGTCCCCCCAACAGAGGCACATGTTTACTAACTACAAGGTCTGACAAACTAAAATTGACAGCAAAAAAGAAATTTAACATAAATAGTGTTTGTAAAGTTGCTGATGAAGTTAAATGTCCAATACAAATTGTCCTCCAATTAGCTCAGAAAAATGTACTGTGATGTAACACAGCATGTACAGACCAGACCTACTCTGCTACAGCTTAAAATCTTTGTTGTTTGTGCCCCTTAGGGCATTGAAGATAGATGCTAAGTAGTGATGGGAAATCGTTTTATGGACCCGTGTGAGCAGCTGTAAATGGACTTGCAGCTGTGCCTCACAACTACTGATGATGTTCTTTAAACATCAACAAAAAAAAAGTATCACTTTCAAATCAAATGAGATAATTTTTTTAATAACAGAACATAAAAATAGTTAAACAGACCTCTTTCTATTTAAATTGTACATCTTCATCCACCAAATGAGCTCATTTTAGCTTTGCTAGCCATTTCATGTGCTAGTAAGCATCAAATTCTCATTTTAAACCAGGGAACTCAGTCCTTGCTGTTCTTTTTGCACATTAAATATAGCTATTAGAACAATTATTTTTTTTAATTAAATGCGTCATACCATGACCCCAGCTTTTACCAGTTATAGGCATGTTATGTTTAATATATACACATCATATACATAGGAACACAACCAACCTGCAGAGAGCTAAATTAAATTTTTACAAATACCAGTTCTTTTAACTTTGACACGAGACGCATGTTCAACTTAAAAGCAATTGCTGAAGGTAATTCTGAAAGCAGAAAATACCTGGACTCGGGTATGCTTTTGTGAATACCTGAGTCCAAATCACCATGTGCTTGACAAGAGAAGGATTGTACCAGCCTCCACCCTTCGCTAAACCCAACCCAACCTAAAGTCTTCTGACAATCACGTGCTGTGGCCCTTCACAAAAATCAACATCACCTGTGACCTGTGGCCTCGACTGGGCCACTCTTGAAGCATGGCCCCCCGCAGGTTGGTTGTGTAGTGGGGTAGAGTGTTAGGGGGGGCTCCAAGGCTGCGTTTGTCATGCTAATCAGCTGGCCTAACCTCAACAACCCAGACATCTGCTGGCCCGCATGTGTCAAGACCCACATTCAATTTGTTCCCCCAGATACAAAAAGCAGATAAGACCCTTGAGGCTGGTGAGAATGTGTGTGCCGAAAAAAGAAAAAAAAAACCTTTTTTTTTTTCTAAGCATGTATGAGAGCAATAATTATATGCCGAAAGGAGAGCTACAGTTAATATTTGGGCGCTCTTGCGTTCTCTCATTATCCCGTGTATGGGTGTGCACGCAAATGTCCAGCTCTCCTAATAAGCCAGACACACACAACGTGGCTTATTATTCACGCAGACGCACACACGAAAGTGTGTGCGTCTGCGTGTGTGTGCGTGCTGCAGAATGATGGGAAAGGGGCGGGGGAGTTTGTTTAATGGACGAGACAGGGGACCATGGAGATTAAGCTCCCCCCAGCTGGAGGCTTTAGAGGAAAGGCTGGGGGCTGTTCTGTTAATTCAAGTGGGCTTAATAATGCCGGTGCACCCTCTGCCCCTGTCCCTCCCACCACTACAGAAGATCTGGGAGGAAACGCGTGATAAAGGAGACAAGGAGGAGGAAGAAAAGGAGGGGGTGGTCTATGTGTGTGTGTGTACAACCTGTGGCCATATCTGCAGTTGAGTATGAGCTCAGGGGACCTGAGAGATTTTCCCTCCGTATTACTTGTGCTGCTCTCCCGCTCTGGCACTGAGCTTTTATGTTGTTCCACTTTCACACCACAGTCCAGCTTTGTTGAAGCTGCATTAGGATTAATCAACACCAAAACAATATGCCAAACATTGTCAACTGGGTCAGGCAATGTGCCACAATCAAATGATACCCCCCCTCGCCCCCCCCTTCGACCCCCCTGCCTCCATCTCTTAAATCAATGAACTGTGGCCATGGCGATTAAAGTGTGCACATAAAGGGCAAATGGAAACCTGAGTCCCTGCAAAAAGCTGCAAAGCAAGTATGCGTTCCTCTTTCTGAATTCACCTGTATGTATTTTTTTTGATTTGGCATAAGAAAATAAATGCTGGTAAATGACCTATATCCAACTAGCTCCCAAGTTTAAAAAAAGTAAGTAGAATGAAGTGTGTGACAATGTGTGTGAATACTCCAGAATGCATTGAGTAAATATGTTTCTGCTTTATTGTCTTTGCTTCATGCATTGACTGATCAATATTTCACAACCATCCAAACAGCTCAGCATCCCGACCAACACAGCAAATAAACCAAGGTGAGTTAATATACTCGCGTCATTTACGGCCGAATTTTAGTGCCACAGTAACATTTTCGTTTAAATCCAGGCGTGTCTCCAGTGATCAAAGTCTCTGAGACCTGGTCTCAAAATGTGTTTGTGTTGAAGTGAAACTTTTCTGAAGCAAACCCCGTGGAGGTGTGAAGTAGTTTGCAGGTGTGAAAACACACATGCGCAGGATACATGGATGTGGGGTTTGTTAAGTAAAACTATTTTTTGTGGAAAATTTCCAAGCGGTTCCACCTCTCCACACACGAGAGAAAGTAGCAGCACAGGAGGAAAGTCGAGCACAGACATGGTTTAGTTTGTAGTACCGGGTTGTTTTCACAAGTACCTGATGATGGACGCGACTAAAGTCTATAGTTTAGAAGTACTGTAACCTAAAGAATATAACATAGAGTTGATTTGATGGAGAATGAGGGTTCAGATTAGTCCATCTGCAATCAAATTCTTCCTCTTAATTTTCATTTTTTTACACACATATCTCCGAACCGAATGCGTCATAATTTTTCCCCATCTTTAGACCACAGCAGTCGGGTAAAGGCAATATGTCATGACAAAAGACACAAGTACTGTGTGCACTGCATATTTAAGCGTGAAGCCACAGTGGAAGTTAACAAGCCATATTTTGGAGTAAAAATGAGGCAGCTGTAACTCTGGAGAAAAGGCCCGCTGAATTCCCAAACCTCACATTTAATCCTGGGTCCTGGGGTCCTAATGCTCAAATCAAGCAGCACCACAGCACTCAATTGGATTATGAAAAATGAAATTCAAGCAGGAGTGGAGTAAGCCAGCTGTTTCACCTCAGAAAAGTTGACTGAGGTTTTAGCCCAATTGGGGAGGGACTCAACCAGTTTCAACAAAAAAAAAAAAAAAAAAAAACTATAAAAAGTTGAAATGGTTGGAAAACAGAATAGAAAATATATCCCACTAAAGCAAAAATATCTTATACATTTCTGGTCACTCTTATGCCTGCTATTTTTTTTTAAACAATTTAAATTGTCATGAAAGTGGACATAATTCACTTGAATGACATGTAAACCAATTGGTCTTCACCATTATTTGATGTTGACAATAGAGAAATGTAAATGTCAAAAAAATAGTCCCAGACTGCAGACTAAATATAATTGCTGGTGGTTACAGAAATCTATCTGGAACACTTCATGCATTGAGATTGCCTCCAATTATGGGGAGGAAAAATTGATAACTGTAATATTACTGCTGTCAATTGCAACATTGATTTCAGTTGTGATTAATCCTAATTTTCCTCACGCATCACTTTCTTTAAAACCCATCAGGATGTCCTTATTACTCTATGTGGCCTTCTGCATTTCAGTTGCGAAAATCTGAATCAAGTGTGTGCATCAAGCAATGACGGTCCCCCTCAATCGTTTTGAAATTTGACAGCAAAAAGCCTCTTGTCCATGAAAAATACAAGGAGTCAGCCTGTAGATTTGTCAGTTTACAGCAGGTCTCAGCACAATGTAGTCACAGAGTCAGCTATAAATTGTATACCAGAGTATTCTGGAGTAAAATGATATGGATTTTGCTAACAGAACAACAGCAGCAAATCCACAACAGAATGACAGAAAAAAGAGAAAACAAAATGCTGTAATGGCGAGCGTAAAAGTTGCGGCATCAATCCGATTGAAATGCTGTGGCACAAAGTGGTTTTCAGGTTTTCATGGGTTGAGAGATTGCTCCAGACTAAGTCTACACTTGCTCTTCACAATGTACCACACAGCAGGGTATTCGTCAGTCGGCGATGAGCTTTCGCAGCTGGAAATCCGAAGGATAGGGGAGTGTGGGGGTGTGAGTGAGTAGCTGACCGGAGTTCACAGGAGGCAGTACATCATGCACAGAGTACAACATAAAAGATAGCTGTATGTTCTCTACTTCGCTTTGAGATCAGTCTGTGAGGTTTTCTCACACGTCGACAGTGCGTCTTTATCAACACAAAATTGCAGGGAGTGTAAAACAACATAGGGGTCAGCAGAAAACACTACAGCACAAATTCCTGTGAGTATGCATGCATAACTGTGGCAAAGGCCACAAGAATTGTGCTTGCAAATTTTCTCACTCACTGATTTGTGGGGTAGTTTGCCTGTGGGGCAGATGGAAAGGTCTGCAAGAAGTCTGGAACAAATGCTGTGGACATTTGCTTCGGTGCATGTTGTCCCCCTCAGGCAATTTCTACAACATTTTCAGACTGCAAAGAAACCGCTCCAAAGGTAAAAAAGAAGCAGAGCAAAAAAGAGACAATGTAAAAAAAGGCTTGAGCTATTGCAATGCAAAAGGCAGAAGCAACTCCTGCATCTATGTCAGCAAGCTCTATGTCGACAATGGCGGTGTGGTTTTTCAGAAAATCCATGTTGGGTTTTCATTATTATTCCTTGATGTGCATCGTCTTCACATAAAAGAGGGTGCACATACCTTCTGGCCACAGCTGTACAAGAATTAAATTAAATCTGATGAACCAAACAACAATCCTAAAATCTTGCAACCAACTCTTGACATTTCCCAGTAAGACCATCCCTACTGTGCAGCGAATACTTATTCATGCCACAAGACTTTTAGGTTTGAGTGTCTTATACAACATTTACCTCATCAGTTGTGAAGAACTAATGAAAGAAAGCAAAAAGCTATAAAAAGCCAGAATAGTTCTCTGTTGCGTTGGTACCAGAAAAAGGCAGACTGTGACAGAAAGATGACCCGAACGACACTGGTTACTATTAAAACTAAAACCATTTCCAGTACTGATCAAATCAGTACATGTACATGTGAAGTAACCACAGTTGGGCTTGAATGATGATGTGTTGAACTGCAATCATCATCACACTGTTTGTGATAACGCAACCGACTGCTTGGTTTCATACATTTCATTGAATTCACTGCTTCCCATTGAAATACTTTTGACGATCTGTAACTACCCTTGATGTATCATTATATTTCATTCCACAGAATGTTCATTTTTATCATTCAGAGCTTCTTAGAAAAACAAAACTAGTTATTAGCCACTTATTAGAGTTATTTGATCGGGGAGCCTGCAACTGCATTATAACAGCCATGCCCACACAGCTTGCAAACTGCAGTTTTAAATCAATAGTGACTTAAAAATAAAAATGTGTTGTTGGAGTCCGTTCTTTGTGAGCGGGAATGCCAAACTTCTCTTGGTTTTAGGTGATGTGTGTGAGCCGTCTTTCAGCCAGCTGACCATCAGCAAAGAGTGGGGAGGGGGCAGCCATGCCACAGTGATTGGCTGCAACTGTAACTCTTTAAAACCTTGGTATACGTCGATACTGGTTTACCATTACAAGCCCATCGTGGACTTGTTTTCTTTTTCCACCAATATCGAGACACTCGACAAAGACACAGGTCCAAACACTTTGACCATTGGGCTGAAAGCCCACACCACTGATGAACGCCTGCCCTAAACTGAATTACTGTTACCAAGGAAACCTGAGATTTAGGGGAACAGAAACGTGCGCTTTTTTTTCCCGCTCATCCGCAGACGAACCCAACTATGACACTCTATCATTCGCGATCGGCTCTTGTTTGTTATTTTTAATTGGGGAAAAAAATAAATAAATAAATAAAACGCCTTACCGGGTTTATGTTTCACGCTGAAGTTAGAACAAATGTCATGTGAAATCTAACAACAATGTAGCGTTTGACACATTCACCATGACGTCAAACCTCCGGAAAAAGAAAATGTTCTGCAGAACTTAAAAAGAACTTCCCAGCGAACAGACCTATCACAATTAATTAAATCACAGGAAGTTCCACGCGTCATTCGCCTTAACCAGAGGACCACCGAGCACGCTTTAAAATCCGAGCAACTTACTGAGTGTCTTGATTGTGGAAACATCATGTCAGGTCCTTGTTTGTCGCTCCAGAACACGACTCGTGTGCCCGGTGTTTGTAAATCTCCCCGCTGCGTTGCTCCTTTGTCCAAAAGCTAGCTCAGCCTTCCTCGGGAGCTGTCCAGGGTTAGCAGAGCGACTTAGCTAACGGCGGCTAGCGGTTTCCCCCTTGCAACCAAAACAAGCTTCAAGCCAAACGGCAAGTGTTGCACTTTGCAGCCTTTAGGGAGGGGAGGGGAAAACGAAAAACAAAACCAAAAAACAGAGGAGTCGGTAGTGTTATCAGCTGTAGCTGTGCCTGCTCCCCGAACCTGCTATTTTACTGCGTATGTGAGCAGAAAACCACCATCGGTTTTCCAGTTCGTGTCTCCGGCTAAGCTGGCTAATTCTTCAAAAGCTGTCAGTTGAAATGATTCATCGCCGCTGCGAGCTTTCCGCGGCGGCAGCGTCAGTTCGGCGTCTGTAAATTAATAACCTTATATACACAGAAAGAGAGGGAGGCGTCTGGATAAAAAAAAAAAAAAAAAAAAAAAAATCTCCTTTCTCGTCTTGTGTTGTCCCTTCAAAAGCTACGACTCGACCACTGTTGGTAAATAGGTGCTTTCTAAAAAATAATAATCATAATGAATAAAAACAATGCCAGTTTAGTTGCAGCAACAACAAGAAAAAAAAAAAAAGCTGTCCGTTAAAGAAACAAACAAATGTCGCTGAAGCGGCGTTTCCACTCAGAATAGTGACGTTCACGGGCTGGAGTTGAAACTCACTGTTTATCCCCGTCGAACCGAGCAGCGCTCGATATTAACCCGAGTGGATTCGGCCAGCGGAGGTGAAGCCACAGGGTTAAAAAAAAAAAAAAAAATAGTGAGTCCGGCGGTCGCTGCAGCAGCTGGATAATGTAGGCAGACCAGAAACGCTGCTGAGAACAGAACAGCCCCGCACAGAAATAAGAGCCGCTAGATGAGCGCCGAGCAGATCTACACAACGGGGATCTATCCGCCTCATGCTCGGCCGATGTCTGAGCAAGCAGCGCCCCTAGTGGACAAGACGGCGTATCAACGCCGCCAGCAGTGGAACGGTAGGAAACGTACATGACAGAAACAGAACAATCAGAAGTCGTAGAATTGCTCCATTATTCATCCAAGTAAACATTTTTGTTCTCATTTTAAATCGTCAATTTACTGATGTATTTTTAAAACCTTTTAATTACTTTCCCTTTTAGATTTTCATTCAGTACTTTTTTTTTTTTTTAAATACCTTTCTTGCCCTTGAATGGCCTTTATTGACAGCCACCAGACAGGAACAAGAAATGGGAAAGACACGGACCAAAGGTCACAAGGTCGGGAATTGAATCCCGGACGGCTGCGTTGAGGTTGAGGACCACAGACTCTGCATATTGGGCACCCACTCCATCACTGCACCAGGTATCTATCTATCTATATATATATATATGGTGGCTAAAATTTAGCTCCAACATTTATTTGAGTCTTCATTTGCCTTGCCGTCATATTGCAGTAACAAAGTCCAATGCATTTTGTATGATAGAGAAACGCTAAAGAGCAGACATCTTTCATATTTGAACCCCTTTCCTCTGATGCCACAAAAAAACAAATTAGTCAGTTGCTTTCAGAGATCAGCTAAGTAGGTGGACATTTGAAACCTTGCAGTGGGGGTATTCAAGTGCAGACATCAAAGGCCGAAGTCCTGCTGCTCTTCAATGTGTCCCAGAGCTGCTCGGGTGAATCAAATTACTGAATTACATTCTCAATATGCAGTCAAGTTACCCAGAGTCCTGATAATTACCTAATTATTTGACTCAGGTGTGCTGAAGCACAGACCCATCTGAAACTTATTGGAACAAGGAAACTTAGAAGAGTTGATAGGAAGATGGGTGAATCCTGTATGAGGCTGTAAAAGATTCAAGACTTGGGGAAACATACAAACCCCAGCAGGACAAGGACCCAATAAAATGCTGTATATAATGAATTAGAATGACCCTGTCAAAACCAAGCCATAAATCCAACAGAGAATGTGACTTAAAAACCAAATCAATCAATCATTCAATCTAATGGAGCGACGGCTATTTAGCACAGAAGTATGTGCAAAATGTCTCTCGATGTGTAAAGCTGTTGAGGCACAGACACAAAGACTTGCAGCTGTGCCTACAGCAAAATGAAACTACAAAAATATTTACTCAAGAGGGCTTGGGGGGGGGGAAGTGCCATACTTTCCTACATCACAAACATGCAGCACATTTAAATTTTATGCCATTCTCAGTTGTATTTTCTTTGAAAATGAGTGATACTTTTCCTACGAATCTGCCGTTACTGTACAGTCTCATTGATGTTATATTTTACCTTGTGTTACTTCGCCGAGGAGCAGTAAAATATATTTCTATTATACTCCAGTTTGTGTTGGTCAATCATACAATTTCAATTACGTACATTGAATTCTGTGTTTGTACGGTGACAGAAGACACTCAGGGGTTTTCAACACATCCACACTTCTTTAAGAGGAAGTAAGTGATATACATATAAATCTGATTTTCTTAAAGTCCCAAAAGTCAGAAGACTCAAATCTCCAAAGTATTATAAAGTATAATAAGTATATGCAGGCAATATAAAGAAACCTCTTCATCTTGGATATTAGGAATAAATAAACATAAATAAAATGGGCTGTGTGGTGCTGCTGTTCTTTGCCCTGTTGCCTCAATGCAAGATTATCAAAATGCTTTTGAACAAGAAGGAGTGTGGAAGTAGATGTTGAAAGGCTCCGAAATTTCCAGCTCAAACGAGTTGATCGTTCTTATTGATCCCTCGACAGGTTTTGTAGAAATGGACCACATCTCATTTCAACAAGACAAAATATCACTGCACAGTGCTGGATGTTAGATCAGTCAGTCTGCACACCTGTCATTCATTGTAGAAACATAAAACTCATCCCCGTTTCCTCTCCAATTAATTCTTATTCCATAGCTGCAAATTCTTAAAATATGAAAAATAGAAAAATCTGCAGGGTTACTTTTGCACCATATCTTAAAAGTAAACTGGCATTTGCATACTTCAAGTAATATCCCAGCTTAGATGACTTGCAAACATAATTTATGCTGTAGCTTGGAAACTCTTCATATTTTTTCCCTACATTCAAAGGGCAGTCTTGTGCTTCAAACTAAAAGATTTGTAGGAAAAATGGAGGGGCAAACAAAAACAAAAAAAACAAAAAAAAACAGGCAACTGCTTTAAAAATCTGACACGTTTACAGAAAGTAAAATATGTAAATGTACCAGTAAACGTACAAAGATGCAAGAGGAGAGTATAGGAACATAGTTTATTCCAATTGAAAACATTTAAAAGGAGAAGGCTATGTAAAAATCATCATTTTTTTATGTTTGAATGAGGTTCAGGCAACAATGGCTGAAATGAAACATACAAAAAGAGAAATATGGCTAAAATACTGTAAATTAATAACCATTTCCACCCTTCTCTTAAGGGTGACGCAAGAACAGTTTGTCACCCGCCCAAATCCTCCCCCAACCTGACACAACACATGCAAATCAATTGACACGTAATCTTAAAAACAGCAGTTCATCATTAATCTTAAATATATAATAGTGTAATTTTTTTTTTCTTGTTAATTAATCATATACTTAGTGTTTGCTTTAAAAAGTGGGCCGTGGAACTATACAGGCCCTCTGATTTTTCACAACATCGGCACTTGATAAGTCTGGCTTTACAAAGAAAGGGGATTGGCACACATTGTACAGAATTTACATTTGGTATACTTGAGAAAAAAAAAAAAAAAAAAAAAAAAACATTACTTTCAATTTCTACACCACTACACAAACTTAACTGTTGATTTAACAACAAAGAAAAAGTAATTTAAAGTGGTCCACGTGTTAAGGTGTGTAAACCTTATGAAAGAAAACTGAACAAGAAGCAAAGATAGCTTTTAATAATAATCACTGTATGTCCAATCCTCCAACCAGGATGGAGCTCAAGCTTAAACAATTGTGTGTATACACACACACACACACACACACACACACACACACACACACACACCTCAAAGTACCAACAATGCTTGAATGGACATCTACGTTAACAAATGCAAGCCCACTGCAGTGTTGTAGCTTCAATGTGGCAGGACAGTCCACACAGTTCAATCAAATAAAAAAAAAAGGAGGGTGGGAAAACAGTGAATGTAAACACTCAGCAGAATCATCCTCCTCTTCATTCACTGCTCTGACCAATATTGGACCTGTTCAGTACCTTTACGTGGTAAGCACTTTAATAAATAGACTAATACTGAGGCTTCTTCTGGGGGGGGGGAAAAAACAAAACAAAAAAAAAAACGTAATCTTTCAAGAAACGCATCGATAAAATGTACCAAAGTGTTGGGTCGGATTCAAAACCATTTTTGATGTGTGTTTTTTGGCACCATCTTTGTACTGGACCGTGAACTAAACCACTTCTGAAGATGTTTCACATGTAGAACAAAGCAAAGTAGCAATTTGTGCGAAAAGATTCAAAAGGAGTAAACCCAGTTGTTCTGATAACTGTGTCACTGCCACGTTACTTTCACTGCTGGCCCCTTTTGAAGTCTAGTTGGAAATCTGACAGCCTACAATATGATCTTTACAGAGTCCCACCAAGTGCACGTGACAACAACTGATCAAATGGAGGAAAGGCTACACACATTGTTTTAAGGTGGTAAGCTGAAATTTGGGAGATCAGCATGCTTCCTGAAAGCCATGGACGACAATCTCCAAAATCATCATCATCCAGAGTGACACATACTGTTTTTTTTCCAAACAATGCAAAAGTCTGCTGTGTGGTTATGTTAGTCATTCACCAAATTAACTTGCGACTTTGAAACAAACAAACAAAACATAATTAATTAGCTGTTTTTTTTTTTTTTTTTTTTTTAAGCATCAAGCATGGAAATATCTAGAGCTAAAGAAATACTTTTAGCTCTGAAACAATCTTTTTTAAAAAGCGAGGGAGAGGGATGTGGCACTCGGGGATTTTTCATGAACAATTTCCAAACTACTCTGAAATTCCTTATATTTTTCCAACAGCTTTGATGACATTCCAGACATCTGAAGTGCACAGCATTTACTGTAAGTTGTTTAAGGTTGTTTTAACTTGACTCTAGAGCCAGAGTAACTAATCTTAAAGTCATTTTAAAAATGTGCTACGTAGACCTTAAATCTGACATTGAACAGCCCTTAATTTGTCAGATATTCAGAGCAGTTTTCCTTTTGATGTCACAGAATAAGAAAGCATTGAAATGTACATCATCTTTATTCTACAGTCTGGGTTTTTTTTTTTATTTAACCGCTTTCCAAACTTGTAGAATGATTAAATCAAATCTCTCTCTCTTCAAGACTGTGTAGAAATCTAGAAAATTAGCCAAAATGTTAATCCCTTGAGTATTTCACAACATAAATTGGTTTGAAAAAAAAAACAACAAAGCAAAGCACAGTACACTTCACTTCATGACGGTTCCAACTTCTCAACAATAAAAGATGAGAAAATCTAAACTGTTCTTTCGTGAGACCCTCCCAGCTCTTTGTGTTTCTAAACAGTGTGAGGATCAAATTATCTTAGCCCTTCAGACAAGGGGTCAAAGTTAAAAGTCATACATGGAAATACTGCAGATGTAAAGGCAAATACACGTTATGGAAAACAATTAAGGTCAAAAAACCCTTTGTGGAATCCTATCAGAATTACTGGACGGTACAGTCCAACAGGTAGGACGCCATTTGGACCTTGAGGATACTCCTCTTTTCTTTTCATTTAAAAATCAAAAACGAAACAAGTGGCCAGACTTCCTACAGGAGAGTCACCATTCCTCCTCCCTGAACTCGCATCCAACTCAGTTCAGCTGGTCAAAACCCCAACCCACCCCAGTCATCAATTGCACCTTTGGCTCTTTTTGTCTTCTATAGTCATTTGAGCTCAATTGGATCTGCTAGGAGTAGCCCTTATAATGAAAAAAAGTTATGAAAACTCACCTGAATTACATTGTGAAGACAAAAATAGCAATCACAAATCTTAGAGAAGTATTTCAACAGCTACCCGGAAAAACACATGATATGGGATTTGTACCAATCGCCAACGGACTTCCTTACAAATTTTCCCAAAACTCCGCAAGAATCTTTAAAACAGCAAATATTTAACCATAAAGTTTTCTTTTTTTTTTTTTTTTTGTCTGTTTTGATTTGCATGAAGCACAAACCTGACATGGAAACATATTTTCCCCAATCAGCAATTACGTCAAAACAGACCCGCAAAAACTAAACATGATGCATCATCAGAAAGATAGAACACTTGTCCATAAAATAGTTTGGATATTTTACAGCAGTATAAATTTTTTTTTCCATTAACAAAGCTGGAAAAAATGATCTGAAATAAGATTTGGAATACTGAATCAACAGAGCTGTGATAAATAAAAAAAAAAAAAAAAAATACCCTATTTGATTACTGTGTTTTTTTGATCAGGAATAACCAATTGCATTTAAAATGGAAAAAAAGAAAACAATTTCAATTATATGAGCAATTCAAACTTTTGACATTTAAAAAAATCCCACTGAGAAACATGGAAATCTGACCCAATTGATTCTAACTTCAGATCCTTAATCTCTTTTCTCAATATGTAACATTTAAAGAATGGACATTATCCTGGTGACAAAGTAATATATATATATTTTTTTTAAATGATCAACTCCAGCTGGTTTGAATTTGGCAATGTGAAAACTCCAACAACAGTAATAAATACCACTCGTGTTATCACTGACCATTTGTAAAATTGATAGTTAAATTGCAACTTTATCTTATGTACTCCTTTGAGTAGTCATCTTCAACATAATTAACAGACAATAGCAGAAATAATAGGCTCAAGAAGTTAACGTTGCTGAATATATCTAAGAGAGAACATTTTATCATCTTTGTAACAGCCCTCACTCTGCGTGGCCAGCAATCAAAACCTTATTTACATTCAATAGAGCGTATCTGCTCTGCTGGAAAATCAGGGTGATTAAAAAAAGAAAAAAAAAAAAAAAATTGGGAGTTCCAGGGAACTAAGTACCTGACTGCACCTCAGCATTGCCTAAATTAGTCATCCTTCGCAGGTAAGCAGAGTCCAGTAATCTGCAGCCTGGTGTCACAAACCCATGCTGTAGTGTATATCATGCATGAGAGAGCCCTTTGTCCACAAAGGCTTGTTCTACCCAGAGATGCCCCCTCCCACTTCTGCCTACCTCCAACACTAAAAAATAAATGATAATGTAGTGTAGAAAATAAGTGAGCCAAACAGAGAGCCAAGAGGCGTGCCGGAGGCATCCAAAAAGAGGACAAAAGTGTTCTATTTAAATTTGTGACTGTGCAAGACCAGCAGTTAGTAAAAACCACAAAACAGAAAAATCGTGTCTTTAAACTGTCAACAAACCAAACAGCCGCATGAAGAGAAGGAGCAAAAAGGGATAAGCGTCGGTCTGGTAAAGAATGAAGCATTGCTCGTCTCTTTGTGCAGCAGTGTGTTTCATGGAGGTGTCCGTCTCTGGAGGGTAATTCCTGCACCCGAGTGTGTCTTGAGAGGCCGGCGTCTCACTCGCGGATCCTCCCTTCACACCAAGTTGTACTCTTTGAGATTGAGCTGCAAGATGGTGTCTTTGACAGCTGCGAAGACGAAGCGGATGTTCTCTGTGTCGGTGGCACACGTGAAGTGAGAGTAGATTATCTTGTCACTGTCTGGGTTCAAATCCACAAACATCTTCAGGATGAACTCCCGACCTGCCTGAGCGTCCCGCTGAGCACCTGGGGAAAAAAACCGACCATGTCATGGTTACGCTCAATATGAATGTTTTTTGTTTTCATAGACACCAGACAATTTTGTCTTTTTGTCCATTTTTGGTAAAATGATCAACACGGGAATCAATTTGAAAGCCTTAAAAGGAATAGAGAAAGTAAAAACTTTAGATAAATGTGTATATAGTGAAAATTTACAGCAGTGAGTCTGTGAAAGAATGTACATATTCGTTTAAAAATTAATTTTGTCTTGTAGCACACATAACAACCACAAGGTGTCACTCAAAAGTAAGAAAAAACCCCAAAAAAAGATACACCAGCAGTTGAAAGGTGACAAAGAGCACGCCACTTGAGCATTTTATTTAGTGACACTAAATCTGTGCTAATGTAAAAAAGTGAAATGTAAAGTAATAAGATTACCATCAAACTCTGGAAAATAGTCGACCAGGTGAGAGAACATAATTTTCTCCTCCAGCAGGTCTTTCTTGTTGAGGAACAGAATTACAGAGGAGTTCTGGAACCAAGGATATGTGATGATGGTCCTGAACAGGGCTTTGCTCTCCTCCATACGGTTCTAACAGGAAGCAGAGTTACAAATTCATCTACTGGGTGACCGTCATTTGTTCCATCTTATATGAATTAAACATCTGCATGTCTTCTTGCATAAGGTAAATATAAGCAATTATATTCAACTTTGCGAAGGCTACTAAAAACAGTTGAGAAAATCTGAATTTATTCATTCATTTTCAACATGGTACCACTTTTGATTGTCTTTAATTAAAAAAGAATTTACTGCCAGAAAAAAAAAAAAAAAAAAAAACCTAAATATCCAGAGCAGCTGTGAAAAAAAGGAGCGTTAATGTTTTACCTCATTGTCGGACTCCACCAGAACCTGGTCATACTCGCTGAGCGCCACCAGAAACATGATAGAGGTGACATTCTCAAAGCAATGGATCCACTTCCTCCTCTCTGACCTCTGACCCCCAACATCCACCATCCTGATAGAACAGGATGGGGTAGATGGAAACACATGACACAGAATTACAATCAATGCTATGTCTAGATGTCATTAATAAGGCTCCAATAGTAAAATAATGGATAATATTTAGGTTTAGTAAATTGAAACATTTGAAATGCAGAATGCACATGTCTCTTATTCAACAGTTTAATATAATAATGTTCAGAGGTTAAAGGAATGATTGGAAAGTGTTATAAGAGAACACCCAATGAAATTTTGGTAAATAATCATGGTTAAAACAATATAGGGGTTGGATTTTTGGAAGAAAACTGAGTTGTTGTTTTTTTTTGTTTTTTTTTACGCATTAGTAGACGGGTCACCAGATTATGAGAGCATCACTACAAATCCCTGATTTCAAAACCCAGTACCATAAATCCTGCAAACCAAAAATCCTGTTTTAACAATGAAGATAAACAAAAATAATGACCAGAAAGTCTGAAATAAAATAGTGTGGACAGAGAAAATCCTCCCTTGGATTAAGAAAACTAGCGACACAGACGTAAAAAATGCATATACATGCAACGGAAAGCTCATGCAGCAAGCAACACTTATAGATTTAAAATTTTGATTATAATGCAGCACTCCTCGACTCTGGTTACTTTGTAGTACGCATTTGATTTAGACATTGCTTTTATGGATCTTTTAAAATGAAACCAAGTGAAAGGACTTTGAACATAAACTACTGGTTTTAAATAAAATCAAACGAAGTAGCAAAAATCTATCTTTTTCCTTTAAAGGGAATTATTATGCGTTTTCCATGTACATACCTATATAAAACATGACTTTAAAAAAAAATTCAATATCATGCTAAAAAATAAAAACTCCCTTTTCGTTATGGGGTACTAAGCTCAAACACCATCAAGCTGTAAAAGGTGAAGTGACCAGAAAAAGAAACACTAAAGATAAAATAAAGTTCCTCCAAAAATCAGCCCAAAAATATAACCACCTCTCGAAATGACAAGTGACCTACTTGACTCCATGAGCTCCAACACGGTAGCCAAACCACATGTTCTGTTACGTTGAACGCTAATTAAGAATGAAGGCAGCCATCCTAATGGAGATTCTTGTCAAAACGATTGTAACCATCTCAGTCAATTGCAAACAGAGCCAGCTTAGACCCACAAGGAGTGTTATTCTTCTAGCTATGCATCAGCTAAAGAACACCTCATCATGCATTAAACCAGCCATGTTATTAACAGCAAGAAAGTGACAACACATCATTAATAAATTGCTAAAGTTAAATCTAAATCAACCACTTTCTCCCATTAAAATCCACCTCAATCTAAACCCTCAAAGCCCACAGCATAAAACTGATGTCATTGAGCGTATTCGGTGATTCACCGCCAATGGCAGCACGGTCGAGCAGAGGAAAGCCAATCAGCAAAGCTGCAGCAAGGTTGCTGGAAACCTCTTGAACGCAGCCTTATTGCGAGCAGAGTTATTTCTAGCTGTGCCGAACGTGGGAGGGGTCTGACACGATTGCTTCCTATCGATTTGCAATCGCTCTTCTTCCCTTCCCTCATTTAAAAACAAAAGAAACGGAAGCGACTCCCAAGAGAAACATAAAAATTGTGAGCCATATTAGCTCCTATGATGCACCTTAAACTTTAAAACATTTATCATTGAGAATTTCACTTATCTATGCCGACTTGATTTGATCAATTTAGCAATTAAAGTTATATATATTCGGCAAAAAAAAAAAAAAAAAAAAAAGACAGCCAAGTGATTAGGATGCATAAAACAAACACAGTCCACATTTTGGCTCTATTCCAGTCAGGCCTCCTGCATCCCAACTATTTTTCTGCCTTCTCTGACATTCCTCATCTTCACTGCATTAATTAGACACAAACCTTCAAAGAGCAGCATCAGAATTCACTATTCCACCAACAATTTTAATTACCAATAAAATTGGTAATTTTATTGACCAATTCTATTGGTCAATAAAATTACAATATCCAAAAATAAGTGATCAGATTAACCAAACTGTAAATTCAATTAAAATATTTTTTATTATTCTCAAAGGGAGAATAAATTATGCTGTAACTCATTAATATAAGGATTTTCTGTTGCAGTCAGTATTGCAGCGGCTCTCAAAAAGTCCAGCAACATAGCAACCGAGTCAGTAGAAATGCTGCATTTGTAACTACCTTATTTAACAAAAGTGTTCCTAAATGAACCAGAAAGAATTTTTTAATCAGATCTTTCTTCCAAAGTGAGGTAGTTCGTCATAGGTGTCTTATCTACAATAGTTAAAAGTTTATTGGTTTATAACAAGCGTATCATTATTCCATGAAAAAAACTTAAAAATGTTACCAAAAGTTCTATTGGTTAAAATTCTTATTAAATCGTCACTGGCTAGTCTACACAATATCATCCATAGCTGTGGAGACACTGTAGTTTTCTGTTATTAAATGTGAATTAATTTTAATGTTAGAATTTTATGCAATTTAATTTTTAGATAATTGTGTCTGTTTAGTTGTCATTTTGTTAATTTTTTAATTTGGATCTTCAGTGTAAAATATTGTTTCTATTTAGTCTAACTAGCCATAAGCCTTCTTCAAATATGACTATCAAAGTTAGCTATGATTTCTATCTACACCACATCTACTGTAAGTAGTACCTGCTAATAATCACTTGACAGAATCCCATTTCACACAATCTGAAATTAATTATAAATCAATAATGAAGTCAATAGTAGATAATTCATTTTTAATTGTTATCCACAAACTGCTAAGGTAATTACCAACTGGATGAGATGTTGAATTAGACTTTGAGATTTGAACCAAATAAATCCCCATATTTGTTCAAATATTTGAAACATTTAAAGATGTGTCAAAGCAGCTCAATAAGGATTGAAGCAGAAATAAGGTACAGACGCAGGACTGGACAAAGCAGTGAACGTCGTCTTCTACCTGAAAATGATGCTTTGCAAGTCGAAAGGGTATTCTATAATCCCAGTGGTTGGGACTCGAACCCTAAGTACATCCTGTTGGGTTGGTAGATAGGACGCGTCGGAGATACGACCCAGATCACTTAGATAGCTAAAGGAAAAAAGAAAGTGGAAATAAAAACAAGAGAGAAAAGAAAAAGAGAGTAAAGCATCACAGCAGATTAAACACCTTAAAATGCGAGTTCAGATATACTGACAGAGGACCATTTTCAAGAGGGTAAGTGTTAGAGTCCCAGTTCCTTAGAAATATAAGCTTCATCTTTGATGGCAGCTCCCAAAGACCAACCAATTAATTGGTATTGGCTGCTAATTTGTACAGACAGTCTTTCGGAGCCACCATTGGGAATTTGTTAGTGCCGAGCTTGTCCCTGCAGCGGAGGGCAGATGGAGAAGGTAGTAAAGTTTCCCATCGGCTCATCAGCAGTTTTAAAGTTTGTCAGCCTTTACTAGCAGCACGTGGGACCAATACCTGAATATAATATTCTGTAGGTCAAATGTGTACTCATGGATACCAGTGGTGGGCACTCGAGCCCGCAGCACATCCTGCTGGTCGGGCACATACCCTGGTACTGCTATTGCTCCTAATCTCTCAAGGTAACTGAGAGAATGCAGGGAACATAAGACATGACAAAAGCGCACATGTGGACAAACTAATCCGTGTCAACATTACAGGCCGATTCCAGTCGACTTCAACAATAACTGCTGTCATTCAGAACAGATACATAAGAATCACTTAGATTATTATTTCACTTGAATAGATATTACAATCCAACAATGAATTAGATGAGTATTATTTGCAAACTTTGATCTTTCTAACTGAGCCAAATGAGGCTATTTTACATTTGATTCAAATAAATGGCATTCTAATCAATGTTTTCCCTCCTTCCAGACCTGTCCGAAAAAATGTAAATTAATTACAGTGCATAGCAAACAGACATACTATTTGGTTGAATCGGAGAGCTGGTACTCTCTCCTACGATCGTAAGCCTCCTTGATCCCGGGATCCTTCCAAAGCATCGTTATCGCAGTGATGTACGGCTCTTCAAACGTCGACACCTTTTCCACGTCCACATCTCGCACCAGAAACGCGTTATGCTAAAAATAAATAAATAAAATCAGCAACTAATTATGGTATATGGGATTTTACATTTTGTTGTCTTCATAACGATTTTCTAGATTCATAGATGCCAAGAATTTTCAGTTGTAGCTATCACAACATTCTGGCATAGAATAAAGTACATTTTTAAGTTGAATCAATTTGGGTCCAATGGCCTTTCTTTCCAGTAGATTTTGTTATGTTGAAATTTTAAAATATTGTTTGTCGAGATAAGAATCAGTTTACAACTGATTCAGTGCGAGACCATTTCAGGACAAAAATAAAAACATAAAAATTACGAACAAAGTGGCAGATGTTTTGTAAATGATTTGTAAGCAGGTGTAGGAAAATATTGTCAAACACCTATATTAAATATGGAGCAGCAGATTTAAAGGTAAAGGGCTATTTCGCTGTTTTTAATTGATTGGGAAACTATCACATGATCTGACCATGCAGATTGATTTATAAAGACAATATATCCCTTACAACTCTATGAAACTATCTTGAAAGTAAATTAATCTGAATCTGAATGAAGCAGATTTACAGAAAAAGTCTAATTATGATAGTCAATCAGGGACCACAAGTCACATCTGTGCAGTTTTGCACAGATCTACCGATTGTGGTTCCAAAAGTAAAAAAAAAAAGAAAAAGAATTGATATGCTCCAGACCCCGTTAGGGAGAAGGGTGATCAGAAAATGGATGGATGAATGGAATTGACATGCATCCCATTTGTACGGCTGACCTTGTTCTCTTCATTCTTCAAGGGGATCTTGAGGGTCTCGGTGGCACGGATCATGGCCTGCATGGAGGTGAAGATGTTCTGATAGACCAGTTTGGTATAGCTCTTTTTGTCTTCATCTGAGTAGCCTGCCCCGTGGATTATCCTCATCTGTTTGATGAAAGTGCTCTTGCCACTTTCACCTGTCCCTAAAAAGACAATACAAAAATAAATTTAAAATCACAAATAAACTGGACACCACAAGTTTGACTTCACATATTTTTAATGACAATGGACCAAAATAATGTAATGGTGGCTAAAAGTGCCGGGCTAAGACTGGGAATGTTTAAAAAGAATGTGGTTCTCGTTTTTCTGCAAACATGAGAGAGGAATTAGCGTGTACAATAAAATCCATTAAAAAAAAAAAAGCAAATAAAAAGAACATTTATAATTACTCCATCTAGTTAATAGTTACTTAAAATACTGCTTATTGACAAGTCCTTTGTTTGAAATGTATAAAAGACATCAAAGCTAATACTTCTTCTACATTAGTATCTGTTGCTTATTAATAATCATTTCCGAAGTATTTTATAAACCCAATTCAGATTATAAATAGGTGTGTTTGCAACAAACTGGTGTCCACTCACACTTCAGTGTTGATGATGGGTAAGACTGAAGAAAGCTACACTAGTATGTGCTGAGCATTAATCCAAACAGCAGTGAATCTCTTTCTGGTGATCAAAAATAAAAAAAACCCCAAAACAAAACAGGGACTCACCCACTTCCCTTAATATACAAAAAGAACAAAACAAAACAAAAAGGCCTGTCACATTAAAAAAGAGAAATTGCTCAAAGATCAATGAACTTTACTTTCTAATAAACATTTAACACTGGAGCTGGAAGATATTTTAAGTATCCAAAATAAACAGCAGAAATGACTAAATAAATGAAGTCTCTGTAAACATAATTGTTCTTTAAAAAAAAAAATAAAAAAGAGCTATTTGAGACCAATGCACCAGACTGAAGATCTTTTTAATCCAATTTTTGGTAGAAGGAAAAAACAGAAAAAAAAAACAAAATCCTGTACATGGAAATTTTTGGAGTCGTTTTAATTTCTCATGCGATTATTGCAACAGGCCTCCGGAATTCATGTGGTTTTAACATAAAACTCAATAGTATTTAATGAAAAATCAAAGAATATCAATAAATATCATAGAATCAATAAAATTACACAGCCCTAGTAAATAAGTGGCATATGAGTCCATGTGTGGTTGTGTATATGAGATTACACAAAGCAGAATTGTTTGCTGCAGCTAAGATATTAAGTGGTCATATAAAAATGTTTTTTGAAAGGTTTTAGTAAGAATATGGTCAAGATTTCTATCAGTTTCCCATTTAGAAAGTCAGTATTTCAGAAATTGTGTGAACTGTATTGAGTCCATCTTTTCATAACAATTTACACTCGTTGGAGCAGGTTTTCTGCAGAAAAACAGCAGCGGCT
Source organism: Poeciliopsis turneri (assembly GCA_922788865.1). NCBI lineage: Eukaryota > Metazoa > Chordata > Actinopteri > Cyprinodontiformes > Poeciliidae > Poeciliopsis > Poeciliopsis turneri. The sequence continues at coordinate 1,359,452 of CAKLNU010000579.1, forward strand.
GTTAAGATAACAGAATGTGTGCTGTCCTGCACTAGGTTTCCTAAGACGAAAAGGTTAAAATGTCTTCCAAGGATATGAAGACAGGAGTGTACAGTGAGGGAGTGCTGTGTGCCTTGCGACGGTTCTAACCAGACAGGATCTTTAACTGAGTAAAGCAGGTCAGACAACATTGGAGTTTCCTTTCCAGATTGAAGTTCTTAACCCTGGATCAACTGGGCCAAAACACTATTAGATATCCCACTTCCTATTTTATTAAAGAGCTCAATCGAAGAAATAGAAGAGGGAATTGCCACTGCTTTTTAAGGACGCAAGAGTCAGGAAAACGCTGCATCTATATTGTCCTTACTCAATATTAGACAAGAAAACAGGGCAATGGGAAACATGCATTATCCCAGATTAATTTCTAAATTCACTAGAGCTCAAGAGTGAAAGAAATTCATTGAACAATGTCACTTTATAGCAAACTAAACATCTGCAGTCTGGTAATATATCTTGAGCATTTCTCTACCATCGAGCATTTAGAGAAGGATGGTTCATTTTACACTCTGCATAGACAAAATAAAGAGTGTTTACCTTGCAGTGGATTTGAGTTTTGCATGTTTGATCAGTTTAACTCAACGTAACTGTTGCCAGCCTGATATAGCAAGCAGAAGCTTTTTTAATGGACAAGCAACTATAAACTCATTGGAGCGACTCCTGAGGGGTAATGCTAGTTCCCATAGCAACTCCATCACTGTACTTCTAAAAATGTGGCAGAAAACACAAGCTGATCAGCCTCAGCTTGTATCCAGCTTTGAGTTTTTTCAATTTTTTAACAAAAAAAAAAACTTCCTCAACCAGCGCTTCCGTCAGTCAAAAGAAATTTATGGCGTTTGGGGAAACTAAGCTTCCTGCCACACAGAGAAAGTTTTAGCCGTTTCACCAACCAACATCCACATAGGTCCGGTGTTTTGGGAAAACACAAACCAGAATTTTTTACAAACCCAGAGTGAAAAAATTTTCAAAATGGCAGTTTCAGTGTATTCATGTGAGCCACATCTTTTTTTGACTTTGCAGCTCCATTGCTTTTTCCATAACCTGAATGTACCTCACTCTCAAAAAAAAAAAACTTGCCGTTTTTTGGTCTGTTAAAATCAAAAAATGTTTATTAAAGTGGTTTTATTATGACTCAAAGTTTACTTTACAGGAATTGTGTTTGCAACCACAAAACCACAGAAACTTTGAGTTGCACCTTATAGAAAGCAACTGCTTGGTGAATTCCCATCAGTATTTACTTGAGTTAAAGAAAACCATTTGTGATAATTTGTCTCATGTTTTTCCCTTTGACTTGTTTGTTGTCTATGAGACATAAATCAGCTCGTTGTTGATCACCAGCTGGATATAAACTGATAAAATGGTCGCACTCATAAATAGACAAGATATACTTAGGAGGAACAACAGAAAAGTATCCATCCCATCATGCTGAGATGCCTTTCTGATGTATTCAAATAGCTTCAACTTCAGTACTAATCCACAAAACACCAAAATTACCCCAACGTGATTATGGTATGGCAGCTGTCCTCCAGAGAAAATAGCTACATTTACTAAGAACTGATCAACTTGGATCAAACAGAAGCAAGATAAAAATCAACCTAGTCAAAGCAAAAGGAAAAGATTATCAGGGTCTTATAGGCAAATGGGATCATTTTGACTTAAAACACAATCTTTTTATTTTCACATGAGCTAACGACAGAAGAACTACTACTTGGATAAATTCATAATAACTCATCTTTAAAGCAAAAACCTGAGCATCATTACTCTTTCAGCAAAATGAACTCCTAAAGTTCAGCATCAACACAGAGAAAAAATTGAGGCACAAAGGGTGAAAAAAAGGAAGCAAACAGCACTTTGAGTAAATGATTCCTGAGAAGCCTATCCAAGCACATCAAACAGGAAGTGATGTCCAAAGAGTTTTAATTACTGCAATAATTAAACAGCCCAGAGTTGGGTCAGATGGCACAGCTGGAGGCCCGACTCGATGTAGAAAAACTTAATTATTGCTGAGTGTCCATTTGTGGGAACTATTCCCAAGATTATATTAGGAATTTAAACTTTATTCGCCACAAAGGAGCCTTGATGAGGAACTATAAAGGGTCATGTAGGACTCTACGGTTTCTGCTGTGCAGGAGCCCTGCTTAACAGTAGCTACACATAACATGAAATATGGAAGGTCATAGGGGGAAAAAAATGCTAAAAAGTGCATTCACAGCCCTATTGAATGAATGTCAAGCACGTTTCCTCGGACAGTGCAGTTTCGGGAGGTGTCGATGTGGAGTCGATCTTTAGAGTGAACGCCGTCCCTCTAAAAACATAAATCTTGGCCCGCTTCAAGTGAACAACACCACAGGATGAAACCAAAACAAATCTGCATGTAGCAAGACAGTCAAACATTCAACCATGTTGAGAGAGGATAAATTGAAAACACTGGTAGAAATATTTTCAAGTGCAAAAGTATATAAAGCTGTTGGTAAAGAAAAAAATATGTTTTCTGAGCAATTAAGAGTAAAAATGGTTTTGGCATTCATCTGTACAATAGAGCAGTGGTGAAAAATATTACAGACAACATATAAGACACATACGTTCTGCATTCAATGTGTTTCACAATTTTTTTGTGGTACTGTTATAATAATGCCAAGCGTGGCAAAAACAACCATTTATTCCTCCTTTCTTAGGCACTGATAGTCATTACCACATGATTCAGCAGCCATAGTCTCTCAAATACAAATAGAGCTCTTTAAAATCACTTTAAAATCGCTCTTTAAAATCACTTATTTGTATTACTATTCTTTCAGGACACCTAAAAGAATAGTTTTAGGTGTCTATTGTGTGTGATCTATTAAAGCATCAATGAGATAATGTGAGATCAAACTACTTCGTTCCAATAGAATCTCAATTTTCATAACATATGAACATTTTTGGTAACTATTCTTTATTCACCTGGTTTGTCTTTTTTCCTCTCGTATTTCCACTCTAGTTTCCTCCCACTCAGTGCTAAAAGAAAAAATTTTTACTGTAACAAGAGGGCTTATTTTAACATACTCAACCAAACTGTAAGCATGTGTATTATAGAACTTGAAGATAAGTTGTTGGCTCACTCATTGGAGTAACTGCAAATATCTAATAGTTTATTTATATAGAATTATATTTTTATATTGTA